>OX387377.1:5850800-7100800 GCA_947563715.1 Lycia hirtaria | reverse complement strand
CCACATTCCTGTTGCGTACTGCACAAGAATGGAATTCGTTGCCGCCATCTCTGTTTCCTGAGACCTACAATCTTGGAATTTTCAAGGCTAGAGTGAATAGATATCTTCTAGATCGACGAGCTCCATCCTCGGCCACACCGTCGCTTAACATCAGGCGAGTTGGTTGGCAATCGTAGATCTATCTTCTATAAAAATAAAAAAAAACACTTGCTGAATTAATTATGTACAGTATAGTATAACTCCAGAATAGCAAAGTGATTGCAACTTGGGTACTATAGCTAGTTATGTGCGTATAGAAATATTTTATTCTATTACAAAATTCAAATAAAGATTCATGGCAACCCGCGTCGCATTATATAGTTTCCCATGTTCAAGTGGTGTAAACCCGAAGCCCTAATGCGTAAATGATAGACCATTCCACTCCCTCTTACCCTTTATCTCATTTACGTTTATCGGATTTTATCGCTTTGCTGGTTTACGTATAGAATTCTTGCTGTATTTTTGGTATTTGGTTCGCAAAAGCACCTCTAACCCGCCAACCCGGCCGGGTTGATGTGTTAGCGATGAAACCGATAAAGTATTTTATAAAAATTTGCTATTTAAGAATAGAATGATTCAAGGTTACGAATTAATATTTATTTCAAACTAGCAAATCAACAATAATCAGTCTCACTCAAAGTCTCAAAATTACAGAATTGATTACTTTTACTTACGGACGGAATAGTAACATTAGTATTTGTACCATTTTTTTTTTATAAGTTTAAGCAAGCAGGTCTTTCTCTTTACTCGTTATAGTGTCCATTTGAAACATAGTATTAGAATAAGAAACTAATAAAGCCTAAAGCACCAAACTTGTCACTAAACTTAGATATGATAGATAGATAAACTTTGGTAGCTTTGGTATTTGGTATAAACAAAACAAATTCTTATTGGCGCGTCAGAATGGCAACGTGGCAGCTCGCAGCGGTTGTCATGCGAATTTTCTATGATTTCGCGCTCCCTCCCGCGCCGTGGTTTTCATACCTACCGGGCCGAGCCCGGCTGGGCTCAACCGGCCCGGGCCCGGTTTGCAATCTCTAGTACGGAAGCGTAGGTATTTATGTTGACAAATTTAATTACAGTATTTTGACTTGCTGTCTTTGAAAATATTGTCTTTTTTACCCGACTGCATAAGTAGGGTTATGTTTTCGAGTGTATGTATGTATGTGGATATGAATGTATGTATATATGGATGTGTTTCTATATGATCGCCTACAGCCTAAACTTGACCAATTTTGATGCGCGAGGTGTCATTAGATTCGTCTTCACTCCTTGAGTGTCATAGGCTATATTTTTTGGAATATAAAAAAATACATCTCACGCAAAAATAAAATAAAAACTTTTTTAATTAACTATTTTAATAAAATAAACCTCTAGCATTTTTTTTTCGTAATAAACTCTAGAATTATTCTAAAGAATGAGCATTAGTAATCTTTTACATCGATTTTGCACATACTTTCTCACAAAATCGTGCACTCAACATCGGAAAGTTGACTGCAAACAGTTTTTCTGCAATCGGGTATTTTGTTTGACAGTATGAGCAAGTCTGTGATCGGATGATAAACATCACAATTATCCGTTACAGCACTAGATATTTTATTAATTAAGTTATTTGTATATACCTATATTTAATTTTTAATAAATTAAATGTTTTGTTGGGGTGATAGAAAAATTATCTTTGATGATTTGAATGTTTCTAGAGCAAGAGTAGTGAAAACAAAATTGCGTATTTTGAAGTTGGTTTGTTCTTCCCCATAGCTTCTTAAACTCGTGCGTGAACCCGGTGGCTCTGTATTGCGTGAGTGGTGTGTTCCGCCAACACTTCAACCGCTACCTCTGCTGCCGCCGGAGCGCCCTCCACCCGACCTGCAGCTCCAGGCTCTCCAGGACGGCCATCTGCGAAACTTCCTTTAGAAGCACTCACAGGCATCGGTGTAACAGGTTTGTTTTATTGACTGTAATCTCTAGATTCAAGTTAGATGTAAGCGGTGAAATGAGAGGACATGAAGACTTAGAAAATAATCAGATTGGCCTCTAGAGAATTTCACTTGACTCACGACATATGCGCTATGCGCTCAATGCACTAGTTGAGCAAGCAGCTTGTGAAGGAAAGGAAAGGAAAGAAAAAAAAGGACGTAAGAGATTTGGTTTTCTAAATTTCCAAGATTTTTGTAAATTTATCCATTCCATTTATTTGTACCCTGCCTACTGCCCAAAATAATTACTCTCTACGTGTCCTTAGATTTTTTTATTTCTTCGGCTGTAATTCGCCTGGCCTCCCAGCTCAGTTAGTAGTATAAGTCATCTCAGTTATAGTCTGCCTGATAATCTGTAGGTCGTAGGTTCGATCCCCACCCAGGTCAAACATTTGTGTGATGAGCATGGATGTTTGTTCTGTATTTGGATGTTTCTATGTATGATAAGTATATATTTATTCTATCAGCCATCTAGTTATCATTACAAGCATTGCTTAATTTGGGCTAGATATGGTGTTGTGTGAAATGTCCACCAATATTTGTTTATTTAATTAATTCGCACGTGGGTGTTTTGTTTTTATTTCCTTAATTTTTAAGCTAAAAGCAATTTAAATTGTTTCCTATTCACCATCATACTGTTGAAAAACCTCCATTACTGTGAATGCCATAATTTCATATTTGAATATCCAAAGAAAGTGAAAAGGCAAATCCTTGTGAAAGGTTCAGTTATAACTGTATTCTTCTTCCATTGTTACCACTTTGTTCTGAAAGGGATCGAGTCATGCCCATTTACCTTAAATGTTAGAATGTGATAAATTCTAACCTTTTACTAAAATGGTTTCTCGCGCTTTAAGAATTGTTTGCTTTCTTTGCTCGAGACGTTTTTATTGCAGTAAATGTAGGGAGGTAATTGAATTGTTATGGTGTTATTGTGATATGAATACTTGTAAGAATCATGGTAAACAGGAAAGTGGCTGTTTGACCACTTTTTGTATGAGATAAAATTTAGAGGAAAAAATAGCGAATATTGTTCATATAAGACATAGGTAAACACGAGTTTATTTTAATTTAGGTTGTGTTTAATGATAATTATGTATTGTTCAAATTCTAACCAGCCAAGGGTGAATTTAATACATAATAATCAGTTTGATGTTAAATGCAGTTTAAACAAGATAATCTAAGAACAATTTTTTGGGAACAAGCTTTTATTGCTTAATCTGTTGTTCGTTCATCGTCCGTCTCGCTTGCGCATACCCACATTTTTGAAGATATACGGCCTTACCGAAAAACGTTACTTAACTTTAACCATCGTCTTAAATTCTCTGTCTTCTTTCCACAAGTGCCATTAGGTGTCAGCGAGAAGTTGACAAAATATGTTAGCCAATGCTTAAAGTTAAGTAACGTTTTTCAGTTAGGCCGATAAAATCGAGGAAAGAAAAACTAAACACCCACGTGCGAATTAATAATAAATAAATATTGGTTGAGATTTCACACAACACCATTTAGCCCAAACTAAGCAACGTTTGTACTATGAAAACGAGATGGCTAATAGAATAAATATATACTTTTTTTGTATATACTTACTTATCATAAATATAGAAACACCCAGACACAAAACAAACATCCATGCTCATCACACAAAATTTCGACCTGTGTGGGGATCGAACTCACGATCTACAGCTTAGCAGGCCTTATACTACTACTAACTGAGCTGTGAGGCCAGGAGAATTATATCCGAAGAAATAAAAAACTATAACGACACGTAGAGAGTACTTTTTCAAAGTTTTCCTTACAAAGCAACAAATAATAGTTCTTTTTATCTAGTTTATTTGTTGAGTAAGTACTGCACTCACGAGAAAAATACTCACTGGAGAACGATTTGAAGCAAAGAACGACATTTTTAAGTATGTCAAACTGTAGTTTAAAACACTCTTTACTAAGATAGTTTTCCATGTTTCAACTTTAATATAGCTTAGTTAGCACGAATATGGTGCTGGCATTTTAACCTACGATCAAAAAGAGAGGTGTTATAAATTTGATGTGTGAATGTGTATATCTGTGTATCTAAGTGTTTAACTAAGGCATCGTAGCTCTCAAACGGATGGACCAATTTTGATCTAGTTTTTTTTTTGTTTGAAAGAGGATTCGCCGAAAGTGTTCATAGCTATGTTTGATCAAAATCGGTGTATCTGTTTATTTTTGAGTTTTTGAAACTTATTTTATGTTGAGCTTAATAATTATGGATTAACTCGAAAAAGCTTATAGTATTGCCATCAATGATTTCATGACCATTGTCTCGTACACAGTAAGACACTGGTTCAGTTTCATTGTGATGTATATATGTAGTGTGACATTTGTTCAGTTTCATTGTCACGTTTACAGTGCGATAATGGTTCAGTTTCATTATCACGTATACAGCGTGACATTGGTTCAGTTTAATTCCCACAAGCTTTGCATGTGTCATACTTTTGGTTTAGTCATATTGACGAAGTAAAGTTTGTGGGTTTCCCCAGTTCAAAAGTTCAATCAATGCAAACTACAAATTATATTATTGCTTATGGCTTCTGGAGCAATAAAATAATTGCGACTTGCAAATTCTATTAACAAGACTGACTCATTTTGTACTTGTTTGTTTTCCTTTACTTCAACCTATATGTGTATAATATATTAGGTATAACTTTCAGTAGGTAATCTTTTTAAACTGATAGTCATTCATCTACTCTGGTATCATCGAAGAGGCTAAAGCTATAGGATTTATTCTTTTATTAATACAAATATTATTTCTTCAATGTAGTATATTGAACACTACCTTGATCGATATTTATAAAATGCCGGTTATGATCTCTACTAACTATAAAATTATTAACCAAATCTCGTATTTAGAGATTTTTATATATTTAACAAAAATAATCTCCACAGACTCCGGGATCCGTGCCTTTTATAAACTAATATATGCATTTTTAACTACTTACATATATATTTTTTGAGTTATGCAAGGGGAAGACAATGTTTAGAGATACAAAACTATTTTTTCCTGTAGCATGGTAAAGTCGATTTGAAAGTATGTAGGTACTAGAGGTAATTGTGTTCTCAACAACGACAAAGCAGTCCCATGACACCCAACTTCGGACATAAACAGTTAAAATATATGTGTGGCAATAAACTGTTCTCGTAGTGACGAGTAGTGACGAGTGCGTCACACGTGATACCGGTATAAGTCTGGTTATGCCTGGAAATTTCCCTGGGATCATAGTTCTTCAAATAGAAACATACTACCCTTGCAAACTACTGCTTGGCGATTGAATAATTGTCAAAGTTTTGGTACTTTCCAGGAAGACCTTGCGAATGGTCCTATCACTACAACCTATCGTAAAATTTGTTTTTACCTTCTCAAATTTATAAACTATACGTATTGAGGTCGGGTATTTTGTTTATTATCTTTAATAATCCTTAGTTATTTTAAGCTGATTTCCTAGGTTTTCGGGATTGTAACTAATTGAAATTTAACAACCTTTACATACATACCTAAAACAACATAAAAATTTAATAATAAGTTTTCAGTTCGGGGTAGGCAGAGCATCAAAGGCCATGAGGCCATTTTACGCCATAATAAGAGGGCAAGATGTAATATCGGCTTGGATTGACAGGGGGTCAATCCATCATCTAAATTATTGCCAATTCAATCAAGGACTTAACTGACACAATATGAGCTGCACGACCTAATTCCACCCTCCCCATTTTTCTACAGGACTAGCAGAAAGTCGGCGAATTAGCACCCATTTCTCATTGAAATGCCAAAAATCCGTACTCAGTGATAAAAATCCACATTCCTGTTGCGTACTGCACAAGAATGGAATTCTTTGCCGCCATCTCTGTTTCCTGAGACCTACAATCCTGGAATTTTCAAGGCTAGAGTGAATAGATATCTTCTAGATCGACGAGCTCCATCCTCGGCCACACCGTCGCTTAACATCAAGCGAATTGGTGGTCAATCGTATATCTATCTTGTATAAAAAAATATCGGGAAGAAAAGCAGCTGGTACATTCTATGTTTTTATTTTTCTACCAGCTCAGCATGGAACAACTTTTAACGGATAATGCAATATAAAAATCGTTAAAAGCTATTTAATTTCAATGTTTTTTTTTCTTTTACCTACCCTTGTCGTTTTATTTTACAAATCAGTTATTTAAGCAGTGATTGTTCTATCAACTGTTACAGGAATCCGACAGAAAGTGTGGTGATATCCAACTACGACTACGGAAGCACTAAGAAGAAGAGCAACCTCATCCTCTCCAGGAACAGCGCTGACGGAGTCACCATTCTGACCCTTAGAGACACCAGTGACTTCATCATGGGGGACATGGATGATAAACTCTGTGTCAACAGATAGAAGGTGCAAATTGCGTTGACTGGATGAGATAAAGATCAAAATCGGGCTTTCGGATTCAAGCTGTCAATGAAAAAAAAGTAACGTTTTTCCACTAGCATTGTGTGATACGAATGAGAGGTGTAAAGATCAAAAGTGACTGTTTTGTATTTGTATATATTGACCTTAATGTTAATGTGTAATTTAAAAAAAAAAATATTAATACATTCTTTGATATGATAACACGTAGAATAAAAATGTCAGCTTCAAAGCAAAGTAAAAATTATAGCTGTGGATAAAACGTGTTTTATTATATGCGTGAAGAAAAAATATCACTGTTTTATTGTAAGGAGAAAAAGCATTTAAAAAAATAAGAATTGTAGTAAAATAAGTAGGTAAGTGCATAAATCATTATATTGTAAATTATTTTGAAAAAGACCAAAGAAATAACCATTTCTAATTTAAGTATTATTTATAACTTCAATTAATGCTAATATACCCATAATAATGTAATAGTTTTATACTTATATCTAGTACCAATAATTAGGTACTCTAATTTTAGTCATTAGGATATCTAAATGTTATATTTATAAAATAATTAAAATGTATCAAAAGGGCGCAAATACCGCCTAATTTTCATACAAATCTAATAAAAAAAAGATGAATTTTCTTTACATAATTTTTATGGTTCCGTACCCCAAAAAGGAAAACGAAAGCCCTAAATATCAATAATATTGTCTGACCATCAGTCATGTAGCGAAATTCATATTTTCGTTTTGAAAACTTACATATAATGTTTGTAATTAAAATAATAAATAGTAGGTAGGTATAGTTTTTAAAATTTGCCGGACCGAAACAATGGAAAATGTGAATTATGACACAATTTTCTTTACTTTTTGTAAGAATATCAAAATTTTATTTTAAATTCATCTGAATTTTTACCTTCCTAAAGAAGATCTGTAATTTTTCGTGGCCGATGGGAAGCCCCCATTGTTGAGAAAAATGCTTAAATGTGTTATAATTTTGATGTTGAGATTTGTGTATATTTATTTTCAAATAAAATTATAGTTTCATAAAATGTTTTTTAATTAATGACCATTTACACGAGAGTTCATTCAAATGCAACGACGTCCAAAATACATACACACACACACATACGTACCGACAAGCGCAGAGTAGGATCTAGGAAGACCAGCCACAAAATGAACAGATGACCTCATACAAGTGGCGGGAAGACGCTGGATGCAAGCCGCTTCCAATCGGCCGTTTTGTAAATGGCGAGTCCTATGTCCAGCGTGGACTTCTTATGGCTGAGATGATGATAAAGTAAAAATAATCACTTTATTTTGATGATTATATCGTCAGGTCAAAGTTTTTTTTTATACAGGATAGATCTACGCTTGACCACCAACTTGCCTGATGTTTTTATGCAAGCGCGTATCTCTCCCTCCGTTTGATACAGTCTTTTGTACTTATTTTTTGTATTGGATTTTGTCTCCAGACACCAATATTGTGCATTATTAAACAACAAGCTAGATAGAATAGGCGTGGGAGTGGGACTGATTGTCCGCCTTTCAAACTGTTGAATTTTTTAAATCGATTCGAAGATTCACATTGAGATTGAAAAGGGTTTAAAAACGAAACTTTCTGAGCCTGTTTTATTGAAATGGGTACCAGAGACCAAAAATAAAGGAAGTTGGATTTCACGTATTTTTTTATTTCATGATAAAATTCGTAATAATTAATGCGTGAGACAGCGAGATATAGTTTCTCCAAAATTGTCCATTGTCGGATTGGAAGATGCCTACAAGCTTCTGGAATGGAAAGAGCATCAAGATTAACGGTGAGTACTACCTACCCTCGATTTGCCGACGATATAGTGGTCATGACAAAGTGTCATGGACTTCATTCAGATTTCATTTATTTGCCAAACATATGTACAAAATAAGATGTTGCAAGATATATAACATGTCCAAATATGTTTCACCTCAATGAGGCATGCAAATGTCAATTAAAATACAATAATCTAGTCATACAGTGAAATTAAATACTTCGCGTTAAAATTATGAAATTGCAATAGTCAAATATTTATAATTATGTCATATGGGTCTATTTTCAAAATTCTGTTGTATGGGAATTCAGAGGGAGTCATATCTTTAAATTTGTCGAGAGTGTTAAATAGGTATATCTATCGCCTTAGAATAAGCATTTTTTGAGTTATCGCTTAGTCTGCAGTAAGTCTAGTTGTCTTCTGAACCTATGATGTCCAAATAGGACGGTTTCAATTAAGCTTGATCCGAGAAACTTACGAAATAAAAAGTCTTAGTAATGCTATAATTATTTTTCACTCTTAAGAAGGCTAAGAAGAAAAAGCTCAGCAAGTAACCGTACCCTTAATTGGCTCACGAGATGCCAAGTGGGATGTCGACTCGACGAACATTGTTCCTATAGTCGTATCAGTGAACGATCTAATGTCGAAGAGCCCGACCAACCTTGCAAGAGGTTCTCGCTAGATGTATTTTTTTAAATTTATTTTTAAAAAGCTCAGCAAGTAACCGTACCCTTAATTGGCTCACGAGATGCCAAGTGGGATGTCGACTCGGCGAACATTGTTCCTATAGTCGTTGTGAACGATCTAATGTCGAAGAGCCCGACCAACCTTGCAAGAGGTTCTCGCTAGATGTATTTTTTAAAATTTATTTTTAAAAAGCTCAGCAAGTAACCGTACCCTTAATTGGCTCACGAGATGCCAAGTGGGATGTCGACTCGGCGAACATTGTTCCTATAGTCGTTGTGAACGATCTAATGTCGAAGAGCCCGACCAACCTTGCAAGAGGTTCTCGCTAGATGTATTTTTTTAAATTTATTTTTTATTGAGCCTGGTATCATGAGGCCAGACCCTCGAGCTAGCCCTGACGTGGCCAGGGATTTTACATATCTAACTTAATTTCTACTAAAATATTTATCTTATTTTAAGATTAATCTACCTCGCTAGATGGTTGGGTCAAGATTCAATATATAAAAGGCAGTCATCCTAGACAAGGTGCGCTATATCAGGAGGTGCCTCAATTGGTAGCCGATACCGTGGACAGCTTGAGCTCAATCCTTTTTAGGGTTCCGTACCCAAAGGGTAAAAACGGGACCCTTTACTGAGATTTCGGTGTCCGTCCGTCCGTCTGTCACCAGGCTATTGTATTTCTCATGAACCGTGATAGTTAGAGAGTTGAAATTCACAGCTGATGTATTTCTGTTGCCGCTATAACAACAAATACTAAAAAACAGAGCAAAATAATATAATTAATAAAATAATATTTAAGGGGGCTTCCATACAACAAACGTGATTTTTTTTTGTCGTTTTTATTGATATTGGTACGGAACCCTTCGTGCGCGAGTCCAACTCGCACTTGGCCGGTTATATTGTTTAAATATTTATATAGTAATAAACTTAAAATCTAATAAACTAAATAAACATAGGGAAAATAATTTGTATGAATCATAGGGAAAACCAAATGATTTAAATACCCTAGCGATTCTTTATATAACCAGTGAAATCATGGAAATAGATACTTAACACTAATTGGCAACATTTATTACTAATAACTCGTGATAAATACATACACATGTAGCATGACTTTGCGTTCATAAACTAGTTCTTCCACTAATTAGTCACATTAAAACCCAGTTAATATTTATACCTACTTGTGATACTTGCTGCGACCCGCGGTGTCACCCGAGTAGTGATGAAAACGGTGATGGTGATGATGATAAAATATAGCCTATATCTTTCCCCAGGCCCTGAAGAATCTCTGTAACAAATTTCATAACGATTAGTTCAGCCATTAAGCCGTGAAGAGGTAACAAACATACAGAGACACGCGACAGAGAGTTATAATATTATACCTATGACTAGTTAGGATTTGTGATAAAAGTACTAAAACAAGATCGACGATTTTGGATTAATAAATAAATAAATATTTGTGGACATTTCACACAACGCCATCTAGCCCAAACTAAGCAAAGCTTGTACTATGGAACTAGATGGCTGATAGAATACATATATAGGTATGTATACTTTTTTTTGTAAATATATACATATGATACATAGAAACACCCAGACACAGAACAAACATCCATGCTCATCACACAAATGTTTGCCCTGGGTGGGGATCGAACCCACGACCTTTCAGTTCAGCAGTTAGACGTAAACACACTACCAACTGAGCCACAAGGCCAGTCAAAATCAAGATTACGGGAAGAGAAAACATGTACTTGTTATGTAATTCAGAAATACGTCTCTAAACGCCTAATTCCATAGGGTTTGCGTCCCGGGACGTCTCGTGTCTTGAAGTCGCGGAACTTTTTGTAAAATTAGTTGTCTCGGGTCTAGACCCGTAGACCACTAGCTATTTGGCGTAGACCGCTAGCGGTCTACGCTAGTAAAATAGCGTTATTGCTTGACTAACTTTATCAGAATTAAGCATTGCCCTCTAAAACAAAGATTTCCTATTAGAAGTACAATTTTACGTAGTTCTAGAAATTTCCTCAACATACATTCTCACAAACTTTACTTGGTTATAAAATATTAAGAAAGAAGTAGATGGAGACAATCTACCTACTTTTTTATGGACCCTATTTTCATGCAGAATACAATATGTAATAAGCCAAATGCATACGCAAGAGAATGAAATATGGACTCGAGCGTTGAATAAGCTCACTCATGCAAACACATCTCATTTCAGTAATGGAGCTTGAAAATCATTAATCTGATGATATTCGAATTTAAGGGATAGATTGTTTACCTGACTGCGAATAAAGGAGGGTTATGGTTTTCGAGGGGTGAGTATGTATCTATATTTCTTTTTAGTGGTGAGCAATGAATGTGTTAAATATTTTTACGATGTATATTTTTCGGTTTATGAAGGAAAATATAAAAAAATATAAGATTTCCCCTTAGATTTAGTTTGTACGGAACCCTCGGTGGGCGAGTCTGACTCGCACTTCTCCAGTTTTTTTTCTTAATAATCCCGTACAGTTCAAACGGCTTGATCGATTTTGATGTGCGAGGTATCGTTTGTTTCGTCTTTACTTTCCTTGAGTGTTATAGGCTATATTTTTCTATAATAATATTAAAATAGTTTTAGCAAAACTTAAAAATTTAACTTTTTTGTAATCTCCAACGAACTTTTCGTGATAAATAAAAAAAAAACGAGAAATATCGTTAAATGTGCTCATTTCAATACATTGTACAAGGGTTTCGTGTATACTTTCTCTCCTTCTCTTTTCTTCAAAAACGTACCTACAACAGTTCACTTTATATCAATCCAAACGTAAATGTAACTTGCATCACGAAAACCACTCTTCTACAGTCAGGCATTTTGATAAGGATGAAAATATTCCATTGGCCCCAAAGTGCCACTACTAGGAGTATGTCTGTTTTGTAGTACCACACTTATTATAATCATGTGGCACGTTCTTTCTACACGAAAGCGGCGGAACACAAATTAAAAGATATTCAGAGAAACGGATATAAATAAAAAGACAGAATTGTTTGCACGCACGTAATTAAAGCCCTAGTGGAACTCAGCGTAAATACAAGAGTAAAATTTAATGTTGTGAGCAAAATATTACTCAAATTTAATGCATTTTTGTTCTTTTTAGTTTATTAAGTCCAGCAATAATGGCTCGAACAACATTAAAAATCTCATTAAACTGATATGACACCCAAAGTGGAAATTGTTTCCTTTGTTTACGCGAAATGTAGACAGAAGCATCTCTGCTCTGAATTAAAATATTGCAGATACCTAACTTCGAAATTTCGAAATGCTTCAGCTTTAGACAATTTAAAAACCCTCCGACAAAAAAAATACAGTAAATTGATTTCGATGAAACATAACCCGTTAAAATCCTCTTTCAAATAAAAAAACGCAAATCAAAATTGGTCCTTCCTTTTCTACAATACAAAGTATCCAGATACCGAAACACAAGTCAAAACTTACAATAGGTACCCATCTTTTCGGGTCGTCGGGGGACAAATAGAATACGGATTTCAAAATGCACCATATTATGTGCTAAGCCTTAGCACATACCTAATATAGTACATTTGGAAATATTAGTAATTTCTGAGTACCTACATAATAAGTAACCCTTTAGCTTAGTAGCTTAGCTTGTTACTAAGCTAAGCTACTAAGCTAAAGGGTTACTAATTATATGATCAAAAATTACTAATATAGTGCAATTAGGCTATGGTGCAAATATCAAATCTCTTGTGTCAAATCTGACTTCGTCTGATAGAATAGATATATACTTTATTTTTTGTAAATATTTATATAATTATGATACATAGAAACACCCAGATACAGAACAAACTTCCATGCATCACACAAATGTTTGCTCAGGGTGGGGATCGAACCCACGACCTACAGCTCGGCAGGCAGACATATTGCCAACTGAGCCACAAGGCCAGTCAAAACTTTTATTTTAGAGTTGTCTATCTGGACTCCATATTTATTTTTAGTCTTTCTTCTGCTGTGATGAGACAAGGATTGATCGTTAGAATGGTGACTGGATTTATGTGGATTGCGGAGATTTTCTGAAGGACTCCAATTTCGTGCTAAGCCTAGAGATCGCGGGAAAGCTTTTGTATCAACCGTTGTTATGGTTGACTTCACAGAGTTGACTTGTATATTAAGTTAACTAAATATATCGCCAAGCACATGAAAGAACTAGATTATACCCGCGACTTTGTACGCGTTGAGAAAACTAGCAAAACGTAACCTTAAATTCTTTCGTCGCTACTAGTTGTGAAACTTTATAACCCTAACGATTAGTTGCGAACAAACAAACAAAACCGCAACCAGTTGCGTATTAAAAGTAATAATTCTTCTATCGCAACTGGTTGCGAATTTCGATTGCGATGATGGCCGAAACGTAATTATCATAATGATTATTTCAGCCACAAGAAGTCCACTGCTGGACATAGGCCTCCCCAATGGATGAAGACCGATTGGAAACGGTTTACATCTATTGTATTTCTACCACTTCTATGAGGTGTTTTGTCCACCTTGTGGTTGATCTTCCTACGCTGCGCTTGCCGGTGTATGGTCTCGACTAGAAAACTGTTCGGTCTCAGTTCTACGTGCTATGTGCTCTGCCCACTGCCATTTCAACTTACTAATCCACCGTGCTATGTTGCTGACTTTTGTACGTCTCCGGATCTCTTCGCATTAGTTCACAAGATGATCTTTAGTTAACTCTTACGAGCGGATCTGAGCGTCACAGTTGATATAACCCATGTACGTCATGGCATTATCGATTCAATGCGTAAACTTTTAGTTTTTAGATTTCCGTACCTCAAAAGGAAAAAACTGAACCCATAGAGGATCACTTTGTTGTCAGTCTGTCCGTTTGTCAATCCGTCCGGGTGTCAATACCTTTATCTCGGGAACGCCTGAAGGTATCGTGTTGAAATTAAAACCATATATGCAGATCCATACTTTCTTGCTGCAGAAAGAAAAAGAAAATTTCTCAGTTTTCGTAAAAAAAGTTACAGCCGAATATGTCGTAAAAAAACGCACATTCCGACACTCACAAGGGAATCAAAACCTACGGGGTACTTCTCGTTGACATGAAATTTGGCAAGAAGCATTGTTTTATAGAATGAGACAGCCGTCACGCTCGGCTATGTAACACTTGTTCAGGTAAAGTCGGCTCGAGCAGACTAAGGCGAGAGAGAGACATATATAGTCAATGCGTCATGGTGAAGATTTCACTTCCGTCATGTGGTCTTACACATGTGGCACACACATATTATTATTTTTTTCTTTGAAAGAAATATATCTTTTTGGATGTATACAATGTGTATGTGTAGTTTTCAAATTTCATAGTCATTTATTTGGTCACTTAGCCATGAAAACATAATAAACAGACACAGAGAGAGAGAGAGAGAGAGAAAGAGAGAGAGAGATAGAAAGAGAGAGAGTGAGAGAGAAGGACACTTACATTTTTTAGATTTAGTTAGGTTATGACAGAATTTGCAGGGCATACTTACAGGGACAGGATACAGGGATTCGAGTCACTTTATCGTTACAAAATTATTTTTACAAGTGACTTGTTTTTTGGGTAAAAACCAGTTTCTCTTATTCGTAGCAAACATTTTTCTTTACTTACTACACCTTTTTGTATTATTGTAGCTATTATACCATTTCCGAAAGAGATTTCCTACTGAGCATTTATCTAAGTGGAAAATTAGGTTAAATCAGTAACATTTATCTTTCCCTGCAATTTTCTTACAATATCCAGCTGTTACGGGCTATAAGAAGCGACGTTATTGTTCTTTATAGATGCTTTTAATAGTTGTTGGCGACCCTTTCCTGGGATTAGGAGTCATTCTGCAAACACAGGGTCGGGAGATGGCCCTTAAGAACGATTATGAAGTAAACGATGGATGAACAGTGCCAGATATGTGCTAAATTACTGATTAACATGAAGATCTAATAAAAAATAGCGATGTACAAAACGTCCGGCTGAATAAGAATAATTTCCGTTGTCTGTTACACTTCATGATGTTGAGTGTACGTTTTTCGCGAGAAAGTATATAGGCACAGAATTTTGTAGAACTTAGAATAACTTGTAAAAATCGCTTATTTATCAAAGGAGGGTATGTTAAAGTAGTATTCGTATTATTTGCGAGATGTACTTATGTTTTTATATTTGAAAATAATTAATATAGTTTAAACAACCTGCGACACCACCACCTGCCACCTGCCTTCAACAATGTCTCAAAGAACAGTCCATTAATCCGGATGTGCCGCACACATGATGATCTGATTGATATCAAATACACATTTTCATGTAGTTTTCCGTCGTTTAAATTTGAAATCAATATAAGCTAGTTATTTAAATTGTTCCTTTACATTTTATTGCACATACATATTGCTACGAATACTCACATAACACTTGGTGTCAAATTTACCTTTAACTAAGCTGTGTACACTGTGCTGTGTGCTGTGTGTGTGTGTAGCTGTGTTCACGATGTTTTGCCGGTTGAGCTTATTGTAAATTATATAGCCTAATATCTGTTTTAACTGTACCTATTTAAATAAAATAAATAAATAAATAAAACACAGAAACAATCTACTTCAAAATGTGCAGTTCCATTTATTTTAAGTACACGTCTTATATTATTTCCAGTAATTTTATTTTTAAAACCAAACTAAGTAGTGAGCCGATTTTAATGAAATGTCTGTGGGAATAACCTGAAAGTCTTTCAATAACATAATTTTCCTACTCGCTTTATAAATGACAGGGTTATGAGATCCACATTAAAATCAGTTTAGGCTGTATGTGGTAATATAGAAACTTACATACATACTATATAACCAGAAACTTAAATATGCACACACATTGCTTTCATACGCCAGGAAAACATTTTCCCTTTTTTTCGCACAGTCAATAAAAAAATGCACAAACTTGACACTTGAATCTGATATAACACATACAAACATCGCACAACCATTTCCACAATAACAAATGTATATATATGTATGTGTATATTCGAAGCCAAGCTGGTGTTAGCGGATATTGCAGTGGTTGAGCTGTACCTACTACTTTACATACAGTTGGTACACACTATACTACCGATTACCCACTACGTAGACAAGGTATTAGCAAAATATTTCAGTTACTACATTAGTGAAATAGCGCTTACAGAAGTTACCACATATACTACTAAATCATCAGGCAGAAACTTGTAATTAGGCTTGTCAGTTTTAAATCACTTGTTTTTTATATAAAGACAAAATTTTCCAAAATATGTAAAATTTGTTTGTTACAAAATAAATGGAATGAATGAAGGGATGGAATGTACCATAATTATAATTTATCATTTATTAGTAGAGGAGCGAGAGAGAGAGAAATGTTTGCGATAATAGCCCAGAAGAAATTGACTGGTTTCTCATATTCCTGAAAGCAGTTTTCCTTCACTCGGCAACATGACACTTCGAATAGAGCTCGACATTGTTTTTTTAACTATTTCTAAGCGTTGTGACATTTCGTCATTGTTGTGTCCGGTTTGAGCGCTATTAGACTTTACTCATGAGATTCTCGAACAAACTTTTGTGGAGGCGGTGGTACGAGTTCGGATTAGAGGTGGGTCATTGACAATTTACCCGTCAATTTAAAAAAACAGCTTTTTGTCAGCGGTTAACAGGTTGGAAAAATAGTAGTTTCAGTTATTAGGTTTTCAACAAATGTGAAATTTCGATAACGCGTTGTGTCAACGTTTTTTATCTATAACGACTATAATATTAACAGGTGACTTGAAAATAAAGTTAGAAATGGTTTCAAATGAAATTTTCTTCAGTGAAAATGTTTTTTTTTTATACAGTCATCTAAACATTATCTAAAAAAACTGAAAAACTAACAAATCCTCCCGCGCGACCACACCAAAATCGACCTTGACCGAAGTAATCAAAACAAGTATCTATATAAAAAAAACTTTTTATAAACAAGTTTTTGTTATTCTTGTTAATAATAAAGTACTCGCCAAGACTAATCAAACGAGCCGAAACTCGATGGCTTGCGTCGTTTCATTACAGAGTTCCTATGACCACCTTCCAGCTCCATGATCATACCCTGGTTACCATTGAAAGACAAACTACTCGTCAAGACGATTCAAATGAGCCCAAACTCGATGAGGTTGTGTCTTTTCATTGCGAAGTTCCTTTGGCCACCTTTTGGCTTCATCATCAGATCAGCACCATGTCATCATAATATTGCACTGTCACGCGATTTAGATATGTATGCAAAATTTCAGCTCAATCGGTGACCGGGCAGTGGATCAAATTTAATTTGCAAGATTTGATGACAAACATTGGGACAGGTGAAACTCAACAAAACCTTGTAATAACAATTTTGTTTACACACAATTTTAAATTCAAAATTCATAATAAACAAATGCTTTTTTTCAAACATAATAACTCGACACCTTGAATGGATTTGTTTCATTTTAGATTCTAACTTTTAGACTACTCTACTAAATTATACTTCTAACAAGTATAATTTTTGCGTAATTGTTGTAAATAATCCGTAAAAGCATCTTCTCGTTTACTCATACGCGGAGTAAGCGAGAAATGAGAATACCACTGATTGAGTTTCTTCGGGTCGTTCGATCGGATGTATTCGTAAAGTTCCGTGGATGTATCATTACAGCCAATAACAGCGTTGAAAGAACTGCATTGACCAATCAACTTGTTTTGTGAAATCAACTGCTTTACCTATCAACGAGAACCTAATAACGTTTTTACAAAAACTCGTTGAATTTGTTTCAACTGGTTTCTCTCGTTCGATCCATTCGGGATTTAATCGCGCGTATTCGGAGATTTTCGTGTATCGTTCAGCCAATAAGCGTTTTGTGCAATTAACAGGTTTCAAAAATTTTACTGGTTTACGTAATAACAAACAGCTGTTAATTCGTTGACGATTGAAAAGCTGTTGAAACAAACAGTTCGTTGAAAAAACACCTCTTTCGGATTTAATACAAAGCAAAAACTTTCTTACAACAAAACTAGTAATTCAACTAGCTACATCTAAATAATATACAGCTTACACATGTCATGTCTACAAAGTAAATAACCATTGCACCAGTTTATTGCTTGTCTAGCAAATTTTGGTTGTGTACACTGGCCGATACCAGCTTGAAAAGGGTTCCTGGGCTATATCTGAAGATTAATACTGTATGTACCAAATTAAGCCGACAACGCTTTGTCGCCGTCTAGATTATGCCTTTTATTCCACAAAACCTTGTATATTATCACATATTTCAGCTTGAGGGGCGGCGTGACTCTTATCTCTTTGCCATATTTCTTCCTCGTGCGTTTAGATTGACGTAATTAAGTAATCAGAACTTTTTTTGGTATAATTAACCTTACTAACGAGGTTTACCGTAAATTAAAATTAAATTTATAAACGTTTATGCTTAATAAAAACCTATGGAAAGTATATTTCCCTTTGAATACGGAAATATCTTCGCAAAATCCAGTAAAATACACATACTTATGTAATTTGGCAGGCTCGACGACACATGTACGATTGGTATAGCTATTTAAAGAGGCTTTAAGTTATGTAAAAATAAGTATACTATAAATCAGTAAAATTTGATCAATTTCTTTGAACAAAAATTGCAAAAACAAAATATCTAGCCACAAAAGACTAATATGACCTAACTAAATAGTAAGAAAGTTTCCGGCAGCCTAGTGGTGAGACCGTCTGACTTGCGTTCCGCAGGTCCTGGGTTCGAATCCCACGGCACGCACCTCTGTCTTTTCGAAGTTATGTGCGTATTGTTGATTGCCGCCAACTTCAAACGGTGAAGGAAAACATCGTGAGGAAACCTACATCTCTGAGAGTTCTCAATGATCTTGAAGATGTGTGAAGTCTACCAACCCGCACTTGGCCAGCGTGGCAGACTATGGCCTAACCCTTCTCACAATGAGAAGATGACCCGTTCCCAGCAGTGGGACAGTTTGTACAAACAGGTCTGACAAAAAAAAAAAAAAAGTAAGAAAAATACGATATTAAACTGGAAAATAATGTATAATGTAGAATACAAATAACTTTATCAAATGTTAAAAAACTGAAACAACCGACATCAAATAACGCATTTTCATTCATTTGGATGACATATTTGTTTTCGTACTACCCCAATGTTTTATGATTACCTATCAAAATGTTGATTACCTATCAAGTGATACCCACATGATGGGGTAGATGATAAAAAATAATTCATCCCCACTTTACATGTAGGTAAGAGGTAACCAAAAAAAAAAACAAGATTTTATTTTACGACTTTCTCAGCGGGTCTGTCAACTTAATATGTAATTATGCCAAATTACAGTTTTCTAGTAGGTACTAATAGTATTTAAGCAAAGCTGTTTACAGACAGACAGACAGGGTGAAACTATAAGGGTTGTAAGGGTGTAATTGAGTACCTTCTCCATTTTTGAAAACGGAAAAAATAAGTACGTCTGTATGGAACATTCATTCGATTCGAAGAAATTACGCCAGGTATTGTTTTAAAAACAAACTTCAAAGGTCATACTGTAATAAACCGTACAATTATCTAATTAAAGCAGTTTGAAAGTCGGGTTTGTCTTGTTTTCACTGCGGTTTTCCTGCAATATTTACTCAAGTTATTGAGTAAATTATAGATAATTAACCTTCTTAATATTATTCTGTTTTATTGTCCCTGACACTGATCTTGCGGATCTGTTCTACGTCGTCCTACAAAATGACAGCATCTCCCAAGTCTAGGTGTCTAATTTGCACCAGGAATTTAAGGAATTTAAGGTTATCAATTCGACCTGTATGTTTTTAATATTGTCAGAGTTGCACAATTTTTGTATATGTTAGTCTATACCAGCTTCTAAATATGTGTGCCAAATTTCATGAGTGTATGTATATTTGTAGGTTTGTATGTTTGTCCACGCATTACGCAAAAACTAGAAGTCGTATTTAAAAAATTCTTTTGTTATTGAATAAAGTATCTTTCAACTTAGGAGTCACTGTAAGTTTTATCAAAATCGGTTTACTAGTTTTCAAGATATGGGCTTTTGAAAACTCACTTCGTTGACGTTCGTTCATCGCAACTGCAGAGCAGTGTCTACACCTTATATTTCAATTGTTTGATAGACAGTGACATGAGCGGTGATGAATACCTACTATTAAAAATGAATGAATAAAAGTAATTAAAAAAATTATTAAAATGACATACTTGATGACAGTTTAGGTCCAGACACCGACCTCAAAAAATAGTTGGTTTACGTTGACGCCTAGTATTGATTTCTTCGTGTCATTTCTCTCTTTTCAGTTTGAAGTCGGTTTATTGTTTTAAAATTACTTTTATCTTTAATATGATGCTTGTTGAGAAGAAGCGCTTCTTTGAATTTTCTAAACAGCCCTTTGGTATGTAAAATCCTTGAGCACCAATGTCAAAGGTAATTTATATGTAATAAAACGAATAATTTTATTGTAATATCTAAAAAGCGAGTTTCCTCTGATTTTGTTTGATGTTTTCCAGCAAGATTTTCTCGAATTGTAACTGTGGTAATTATAGGTAATTAACACTGATTTCCAGAAAGTAATTAACTAATTATTCATGGAATCACATATAATTATGTCACTTTGTTAATTACAATTAGGACAAAGTTAACAAGTTAAGATACCGAACTGATTGAGTAGTTAAGGGGAACGTTTAGCAATTGACACCATTCAAGAATTTTTACTTTTGAGTGACTGTTTATGACTGACTGAAGGGCATTATTAATGAAACGGTATTTGACCGACCGAGTGAAGCGAAAAAAGGTCTTTGCATCAGGTGGCAAAATTTTCATTCGTCTGTCCGGATGATTGTTGGTACTCGCGTACAAATCGTATTTTTAGAAGTTATGAATTTGATTTGATGTTCTTTTTTTTTAAATAAAATAACTGGAAAAATATGTCATCTAAGCAAACAAAATTGCGTATTTTGAAGTCGATTATTTCAGTAGGTCGTGGGTTCGATCCCTACCTAGGGCAAACATTTGTGTGATGAGTATGGATGTTTGGTCTGTGTCTGGGTGTTTCTATGTATCATACGAACCTATATATTTACAAAAAAAGTATATATATATATATATGTATTCTATCAGCCATCTAGTTCCATAGTACAAGCTTTGCTTAGTTTGGGCTAGATGGTGTTGTGTGAAATGTCCCCAAATATAGTATATTATATACTTTTTTTTTCTCATTGCCATTGGCTCTTAACTGAGACGATAATTAAGTGTTCCGTACGTAGTTAATTAAGTACAAGTCAAAGTCCTTTGATATCTCTTGCGGTATTTACGCAGAAGTCTCACATGTATTAATGTATCATAATTTCTGCTAAATTCTATTTATATACGTAACATATTAATGATTTTATGGTAAAAACAGTAACGATATAGGAATTCTATTTATTAGAGAAGTTTTGGGTCTCGTATAAAAGACTTTAATTGTACTGATTAAGCCTAAAAACAATTTTTTATTCGAGAATAGACTTGCCCTTGACCGTCAACTCACCTGGTGTTAAGTGACAGTTAAGCCTCGATGACACTGGGCTAGTTTACGAGCTGCTAGTCGGCGAGTTTAAAAGCTAGCGAGTGAGCGAGTAAGCGAGTGTCGATGACACAATCAAAAGCAGATTGTAAAGCTCAATGACACGGAGCGAGTTTACAAGCTGCTCGCGAACTCGCTGGCTTGTAGCTTGTAAACTAGCCCATTGTCATCGAGGCTTTACGGTCTACGATGGAGCACGCTTGCCTAGAAGAAACCTATTCACTCGCGATTTGAAGACACCTAGATTATATCTACGAGTATTCAGGAAGCGCATTCCACATTTAACATTTATTTACATTTCTAATACCTTTAAACGAGCAATTCTTGTATATAATAATTAGCTTTATTTAATTCCAGACAAATTTTACATTTAACTATACAATTTTACAAAGTATCTAGTTGAGAGACCCCTTCATGTAAATCAACATGCCTACCAAAGAGGCAAATCAACAGAATCAGCTCTCATGGTTCTGGTTGATAAACTGGAAAAGGTACTAGAGGACAAGGAAATAGCCCTCTGTGCTTTTCTAGACATTGAAGGAGCGTTTGATAATACCTCCACCAATGTAATTATCAGCAGTATGCTTGAACGTGGCATTGGCAACACAATAACAAAGTGGACTGAAGCCATGCTGCGTAACAGGACGGCATCGATGACCCTATTAGGGAAAACGATTCGAGTCCTACTCAGGAGGGGATGCCCGCAGGGCGGGGTAATGTCACCTCTTGAGTGGTCCCTAGTCGTTGATAGTCTTATTAAAGAGCTCAATGATGCGGGGTATGATACTCAGGGCTATGCGGATGACCTGGTGGTGATGGTTGTGGGGAAATGCCCCGACGTCATCTCAAATCTCATGCAACAGGCTCTGAGAATCATAGAGAGTTGGTGCGACAAGCATCAGCTGTCGGTTAACGCTGGCAAAACTGTAATAGTACCGTTCACTAGAAAACGGAGGCTAAACTCATTGAGGCCTCCGACTTTGCTGGGAAAAACGGTGAACTTTTCCAATGAGGTGAAATACTTAGGAGTAACTTTAGATAGTAAGCTCCTTTGGAACAAGCACATTGGAAATGTCATTAAAAAGGCAAAAATAGCCATGGGGGCCTGCAGGAGGCTAGTCGGCCTGAATTGGGGCCCTAAGCCCAAGACTGTCAGGTGGCTCTACGAAGCAGTTGTGCGTCCAATACTAACATATGGATGTGCCATTTGGCAGAAAAAGGCCGAACAGTCGACCTGCATAAATGCCCTCAATAGTCTTCAGAGGCTGGCGTGCCTCTCAATTACAGGCGGCCTCTCATCGACGCCCACACTGGCTCTGGAAGCTATTCTCAACATACCTCCACTACATGTGCAGGTGCAGATGGAGGGTAGAATGGCTATACAGAGAGCTAGAGTGGGCGGACGTGCGACATGGCGGTCTGCACTCATGAGGAACCTGCACGATAGCTTCATGAGTGAACCAATAATGGCAATGCCAAGCGACAGTATGCTAAAGGCATACAACCTCTTTAGGAGGTTCCAGGTAGCAATACCCCAGAGAAGTGAGTGGGATAGTGGAGGTCCCGACACTGTACTTCCTGGGGATATTGTTTGGTTCACTGATGGATCCAAGAAGGATGGACAGGCTGGGGCCGGATTCTGTGGTGGCGCCCCTAAGATGGGAGCTTATGCCCACTTGGGATGCCATGTCACTGTGTTTCAGGCAGAAATCTTTGCCATCCTAGGCTGTGCATATAAGAGCATGGAAAGAGCCTACTCAAAGAAAACTATACATATATTCTCCGACAGCCAGGCAGCTCTAAAGGCTCTAGTTGCGGATGAAGTTAACTCCAAGCTGGTGCAGGAGTGTGTGCAGGCGCTAAACTGCCTGGGTGAGACCAACAAGGTCACACTAGGCTGGGTACCTGGACACCGTGGCATCAGGGGCAATGAAGCCGCTGATGAGTTAGCAAGATGTGGGTCGGAAGGTGCCTTGTTGGGACCAGAGCCCGCCTGTAGCATCTCCGACTCCATAATAAGGAGTAGCATCAAATCCTGGGGGAAGGAACAGTGCTTGGCACTGTGGAGCCAAAGCCCGGGAATGGTTCACTCCAAAGCGCTTCTCACAGGATTCAGCAAAAAGTTCTCTGAGGAGGCGCTTCTTTTAAGCAAGGGCCAAATAAGGGTTCTTGTTCGCACCCTAACGGGACATTGTAAAATGAATAAACACCTGCACAGAATGGGGCTGGGTGAGAACCCTGAGTGCAGGTTTTGCCTCGAAGAGGATGAAACACCCATCCATGTCCTCTGCGAGTGTGTGGCGCTCCACCACCAGAGGAGCCAGCTCCTGGGAGGACCTATCCTCTACCCTGAGGATGTGAAGGCCTCCGCCCCAAAGTCCCTAGTGAGATTTATGTCACATCTGGGATTGGGAGAGGTGCTGTAACCCTTAGGAGGGAAGTCACAATAGATCCGCGAGGGTCGCAGTGACAGGGAGGCTCATGGCCTCCCACCCTACCTCGAATAATAATAATAATAATACAATTTTACATTTTGATTACTTATAGGTTTAAGAAAAAAAAAGAGTGAGTAAATATAATTTAATTTTAATAAATAAATAATAAATATTTGTGGACATTTCACACAACACCATCTAGCCCAAACTAAGCAAAGCTTGTACTATGGAACTAGATGGCTGATAGAATACATTTATACGTTTTTTTTTTTGTTGTAAATATATACATATTATACATAGAAACACCCAGACACAGAACAAACATCCATGCTCATCACACAAATGTTTGCCCTGGGTGGGGATTGAACCCACGACCTTTCAGTTCAGCAGGTAGACGTAAACACACTACCAACTGAGCCACAAGGCCAGTCAAAATCAAAATCATAATTCAGACCATATTAATCTTTAATTGTCTTCTTCTTGTTTGGACCCCCTGCGGGTAAAAGCTTCTACCAAAGAATTCCATATCTCTCTATTTAGAGCCACTGTCGCACTTAGAATTTTCCTACAAGTGGCGGTGGAAAATTGAAAGAGACAAAAAGTTATTAAGTATTATATTGAGAAATAGGAAGAGACGTTACATAAGAATAAAGGGTCGAGAGTCAAATTGGTATTCGTGGTGCCTTGAAGAGGACTTATCTTTAGAAGTGTAGGGTGAAGCGTCGTCGAAGGCACGTGGCGGCAGAGGGCTCGACCGACGTGGACGCCGAAGAAAGAGACCGGCAAGGGTGGCCGACGCAAGGCTCGTGGCACGTGGCTGAAGCGAAGATGACCGGCGAGGATGGCCGACGCAAGACGCGTGGCAACAGGGCAGCTGACCGGCGAGGGTGGCCGACGCAAGGCTCGTGGCACGTGGCTGGAGCGAAGATGACCGGCGAGGGTGGCCGGCGAAGAGGGTCGACACGTGGTCGGCAGGTCTAGCGCCAGACGGCACGTAGATAGTAGCTGTATCGGACGTTGCCGTATACAGTACGTTGAGCCACAGACTGGTATGCAGAGCCGTATGCTGGAGTTGAGCCGTATACTGGAAGTCGAGCCGTATACTGGAACCTTAGCCGTATACTGGAACCCTGGAAGATGAGGTGCTCGTGTCAGTCGAGAGTTCAGACTGATTGTGCCATGCCATAAGTAGTGACTCGTATCTGGAAATAGCTGAAGTGTAAGCATAAGTCCTCTTATGACATGACCCAATCTTTTACAAGATTTAAGTGACTAGAAGAGTCCAAACAATTAAAAGATTTGCATGAAGTGCTGAAGGTAGATTATGATTAAGTTTAGGTTGACTTGAAGAGTCAAGACAATAAAAGGTTTATAATTATAATTCACTAATACACGAGGCTATGATTCGAAAATAAAAAACACCCAGCGTGATTTAAAAACAGAAAAAGATCAAAGTAGCTTATAAAAATAGTTTTCACATTATTTAAGGAATCATGTGGTATTTCGCAATTAAAATGCTATAATATGCGTTACATGATTTTAGACATATGTCAGCCACGGTTACACAGTTAAATATGATAAAACAATTAAATAAAAACGGTACCTGTGTGGCTGACATGTAAAACAATAGATTATCACAATGCACTTGAAAACACATTATAAGAATTGCAGGGTCGACATGCCTTTTGAGGTTGTTTTAGATTTTTTTAAAAGAAAGAATTTAGTTTTAAATAAAAGTATTTGGTACCTCGTGGTCCATTCCACTTTCTTGTACATATGATATGTTTAAATATAATCTGAATCTCGGAAACGGCTACAACGATTTTAATGAAATTTGGTTTGTATGTAGATTGGGGGACGATAAATCGATCTTGCTAGGTTTAATTTTTTGTGAACCCGGGTTTGCTCATATCATAAAAAATCTGAGTGTACCTCGGTCGCCCAGGTACCTAAGTACTGTTAATTTAAATGAAATGTTAAGTTCTGACTTGTCTAAGTAATTATAATAAGTTGATCGACTATAATATAACTCGATAACTTGTAAAGCCTACTTAGCCGTGATAGTTTTCCTTTTAATTCCATCATATATTCTTCATACATGAATTGTTTTATATCTCCAAAGTCAAAGATGAGAAAAAATAACTCATGCCCGCTTTACGTTTAGTTTACATTTTAAAAAAATATTGAATTTAGCAAGTTCAGAAAATCAACTTAAAATTAGCTGTTCAAATGTGTTTCAACATGTGCTGTAAGCATAATTTTCCGTTACAAATATATTTGAGTATCTCCCATTCCCCTCGGTGCGCGAAACCAACGGAATTCGGTAAAGTATGTAGAATTACGGAATACCCGTGCGCATTTTAATGATCTCTTATCTCGTGAAATTGTTGAGTGTCTTATTAGGGTTCCGTGCTTAAAAAGAAAAAAGGAGCCCTGATACTTATATGATCACTTCATTTGTCCGTCTACTCATCCGTTTGCTTGTCTGTCAAATTTTCTCAGGAACGCATAGAATAATAATATAATGTTACCTAATCAAAACTTTTTTTTTATACATTATAGATCTACGATTGACCAACTCGTCTGATGTTAAGCGACGGTGTGGCCGAGGATGGAGCTCATCGATCTAGAAGATATCTATTCACTCTAGCCTTGAAAATTCCAAGATTGTAGGTCTCAGGAAACAGAGATAGCGGCTAAGAATTCCATTCTTGTGCAGTACGCAACAGGAAAATGGATGGATATCGCTGAGTACGGATTTTTGGCATTTCAACGAGAAATGGGTGGTAATTCGCCGACTTTCTGCTAGTCCTGTAGTGAAATAGGGAGGGTGGAATTAAGTCATGAAGCTCTTGCGCACATTCCCCGAAATGAATTCTGTAGAAATTAGACAGACATTCTACTTTACGGCGGTGCTCGAGACTAAGTAGCTTCTTGGCAGCTAGTTTATCGTCACCGATTAACCTCACAGCTCGCCGGTCCACTGATTCTAAAGCTTCCAGCTGATACTTGGCTAATCCATCAAAAAGGTGGCAGCACTTCAGGTCTGCAATCCTAATAACGCTGTAAAAATCAAGCTTCTAACTCAAATTAATTTACAGATTAACCAAGAATGTATATTAAAAGAAAAACAAAATACCCAATTGCAGAAAAGCAGTTTTTGCAGTATAACTTACGATTTCGCTACGCTTGGTTCGCTGTTGAGTGTACGTTTTTTGTGAGACAGTATGCATAAAATCGCTGTAAAAGATTACAAATGCGCATTCTTTAGAACTCTTCTAAAGAATGCGCTTTTTCTCTTCTTTATTCTAGTAAAATCACTTGTTTCTAACGAAAAAGTTCGACGGAGGTTACGAAAAAACACATTTATTCATTTTAACCAGAAATATATTATTATTATTACAAACAAAATATAGACCATGACACTTAGGGAGTAAATACAAATCTAACGACACCTCGCCCATCAAAATCGGTTAAGCCGTTTAAGCTGTAGGCGACCATATAGAAACATACATACATACAATCATACATTACACTCAAAAAACATAATCCAAGGAGGATTACTTACGCAGTCGGGTAAAACTGAAACAACTGACTTTAAAATACACAATTTACTTTAATAGGTATAATAAATCTTTTTCAGTTATTTTGTTTTAAACCAAACCACTTTGATTAAGATTTTGATTAAGTAGATACATTTTTTTTTATTTTTTTTTAGATTGGCCTTGTGGCTCAGTTGGTAGTGTGTCTACGTCTACCTGCTGAACTGAAAGGTCGTGGGTTCGATCCCCACCCAGGGCAAACATTTGTGTGATGAGCATGGATGTTTGTTCTGTGTCTGGGTGTTTCTATGTATCATATATTTACAAAAGAAAAGTATATATGTATTCTATCAGCCATCTAGTTCCATAGTAAAGTTTTGCTTAGTTTGGGCTAGATGGTGTTGTGTGAAATGTCCACAAATATTATTTATTTATTTATTATTAAGAAGTAAGCAATGATAATTTTGTGCAAATTTCATTTAAACTAACATAAGATATTCTTAACATTCGTTTGATCATAGCATCAAACAAGAAGCCCTGTTTTAAGTTCCCATAAATTGTGATGTGCAATTATGGAAGCCTACTTTACACGTGGTCCGACACGCACTTGCTTGGTTATCTTAATACAACATAATTATTAAATACTACAACTCCGTCGCAGAATAATAACATTTTCCTTTATTAGATATACAAGTTGTATTTTCTATCCTTGTTAGAGATATGACTCATATTTAGCCATTGTGGGAGTTGTTTTGTTCGCATCTGTAACCTTTAAATAATAGTTATATAGGTATCCTTTATTGTTAGGTGTCTGATGAATTATTTATGGTTAGAACATGGGACTGAAATAAAAAATATAAAATCGATGTAATGTATTAACAATGTACTGATCTTTATCCAGGTTTTGATTTATTGTGAAGTTTTACAGAAACCAGTTTAAAAATAGTTGAGCGTGGCTTTGTAAAAAACACATATAAGTACCATAGAACTTTATTGATCTTTGATAAGTACCTACACGAATAAAACAATAACTACATTGATTTTTTTTCAGTTAGTTTCAAATAGTTCATATTTCTTACAACCTACGTTTGTGGGGAAATAATATGAACTTAAATCTGTGACGTTTGAACTTTTTGCTTTTTAAGAATTGTTTTTACCTTTGATAAAGATTTTTAAACATAAAACGTCAATCACCCACTCGCCAGAGGGGAAGCGATGACGATGGCGGCCGAGGATGGAGTAAATCAATCTAGAAGATAATCTAGGTAGTAGTGCGCCGACTTTCTGCTAGTCCTGTAGTGAAATAGGAGTGGAATTAAGTCGTGCGTGAAGCTCTTGCGCACACTCGTCGAAACGAATCCTATAGAAGTTAATATATAGAAATCCACAATGGTTATGGATCTCTTAATCGGCGCTGGTATAAAATAAGTTGATAAAATTTAATTCATAAAAACAGGATGTTATCATTAAATTAAAAACAAAGAAAAAACAAAGTTATTAATGCAAAGAAACAAAACATCCACCCTTGTAGTCTCACAGTTTTTAGCTTGGGACATAATTTATTTTTACTAAACTCTGAATGATTTTGGGCTATAATATGAGGTTATGTAAAATATTACACATTAATACACACATACGTACGTATACATTTAAAAATATTACGCTCTTGAGTAGTGAGTTTACAAAAACACGTTTTAAAATAAAAGTAAAATAGCCGACTGCATAAGAGTTACTTTCGAGGCTAAATTAAGCTAATTTCGTAACACAATGATATGTATTTCTTTGACTGTACGTACATACATACGTATGATGACTGTTGTGTATTTCACGATAAATTATGCGTAGCCTCTGTAAAATGTATTTAAATGAGCATTATTTTTATTAAGGGAGTCGTATACTGAAAAGTGTTAAGAAACACAATTCCATAATCTTTCCATCTTCAAGATACATCACCAAATGATCTTTCCACCTTCGAGATGCATATTTATTTTTTAAATTAATAATACAACTCAATATTCTGTGAATATTTCAAGCGTCTACCTGTTGCCGTTATCAATATCGAGCAAAAACGAGTAAAAAAATCACGTTTGTTGTATGGGAGCCCCCTTAAACATTTATTTTATTATCTTTTTTAGTATTTGTTGTTATAGCGGCAACAGAAATACAAATCTGTGAAAATTTCAACTCTCTAACTATCACGGTTCATGAGATACAGCTTGGTGACAGACGGACGGACGGACGGACGGACGGATCGACGGATAGACAGCGAAGTCTCAGTAATATGGTCCCGTTTTACCCTTTGGGTACGGAACCCTAAAAATGGTGGTGTTCTAATCAATATGTGTTTGATCAAGTGCGTGAGTGTAGGCAAGTGAAATATAAATAAATATAACAATGAAACGTATCATTTTACGTTGCCGACAAAACTCCGTTGAAGCTTCTAGTAAAATCGCCACCACTTTACTGGAGCAGAACTCGAATTTGAAAATGACTGTATACGTGACTTAGATTGTAACTTGAACATTTATAACTGGTTTTATTAAGAAACTTGAAGAAATATTAATACTTGACACTGGCAAATGCTTTATGCAGGTCCAAATCCAATTTAAAAAAAACGTGTCAAATCAATTAAATGACAATACTCAAAATAACCACAGCGTGTTTGACTCACTTATGAGATTGGGGGTGTGCGATAACACAGTGACTTGCAAAAACCCACGGTAACTGATACGTCATACGTTACTCAGTTACTCACTGCCCCGCACGCTTCGTACAAGCCAACTAACTACCACTTAAGCTATGTATAAACATCCATCTTCCAATCTAACAAGACCTCTACCCCCTCCTCGCGCTAATTATAAATAATCTCTATCATCAATACAAGGGGAAACGATTCACGCGTGAAGAGGTCTTCGGTAATTGGCAGCGTCGGGTAAAACGCGACGCGACGTCATGAGATGAACCGGTGTAGTTTCGCGTTGAATGGGTTTTTACGTCGACTTTTGAAAGTGTAGAATTACCGTTTTCTTATAATTATATTTATATGGTAGAGACAATGTTAGCTGATATAATTTCTAATTTACCTTATTTTGAAACGTAAATGTACAGTCAACGTGGGTAACTTTGACTCTGCGTACGTGGCCTTTTTGGAAGGTTCTCGATTATTTTCTCAAGAGATTAGATTAGATTAGATTAGATTAGATACTTTATTGACTTTATAACAGAGATTTGTTATACTAGGTAAGTCAGAATACATTATTAAAATTTAAATATAAAATTTACATAGGTAATACATGCAGCGAATTCCACAGTTATTTGAAATGATCATAAAACAATTATTAAATTTAAAATTATAAAATAAGAGTATAAATTTGTGTCATTTCATTTAGGTTAATATGTAAGAAATAATTTAATTTAAGATAAATAACTTCATTATGCACTCTCATGTGAAAACAAATAAGTAGTAAAGTAGTCAAAACGATTGTAAATTTTACTATTCAAGTAATTTACCTACTAATCTGTTGGGAAAAAAATCGAAAATCTTCTAAAAAAGTTACGTACAATGTTTGACGCAGAGTCAAAGTTACGTTAGTGTTATTGTAATGGCAATTTATGATTTTACTATCTGCACTCCGCGGTTTCACCTGCGTTTTGATGAAAAAACTGTGAAAATAATGAAATATCTAAGTTTAAACTCTGTACCAAACGTAAAAATCGTAATCGGTTCAGCCGTTTGACCGTAAAAAGTAACAAATAGACAGATAGACAGACAGAGTTAGTTTAGCTTTTATAAAAATAGGATTAGCATAAATAAAACCAGAATGATATTGGACCTGCTTAGTCAGGTTTGTGTATTTTATCATGGCGATTAGTTACATAATTTAGATCTACTATTTATTAGATTCAACGTCAGATTTTGGTACGTTAAGTACTTAGCATTTTTGCACATTTCTATCTAAGTCTCTTTTACTTTGACCGAGTCAGCGATAGCCAGAGATACACGTACGAAACGCTTTGGCTCCACTTTCATTGTGCGTACCGCCAAAATGTGGAATGCACTTCTTGAATAGATATAATCTACATCGATATAATTTACCCCCATCCCAAAGAATAGTAAAAAAACCGTAGTAGAGGAATATCGTCCAATCGCAATTCTATGTGCGCCTGCCAAAATCTTTGAGTACATTCTGCACAATGAAATATATAGCCAGGTAAAACAACAGATAGGCGAAGAGCAGCACGGATTTAGGCCGGGCCGATCAGTAAATTCAAACCTGTTGTGCTTAACAGACTATATATCTAGCGCTATGGATCGTGGATCACAAGTTGATGTAGTATATTTCGATTTTCAAAAGGCCTTCGATAAAATTGATAATGATATATTATTGCATAAGTTATCTACGTTTGGCTTCACTCGCGATTTCTTAATTTTTATGGCCGATTTCTTGAGGGACCGGTGTCAATATGTGAGGCATGGTACATATGTATCTCAACCATATTGCACTAGTTCTGGTGTAAGCCAGGGTTCTGTCACTGGTCCGTTACTCTTTCAAATGATGATTCACGACCTACCTAATGTACTATCTACTGCCAAATGTCTTTTGTATGCGGATGACCTTAAACTATTTTTTGAAATTAAATCTTCTAGTGACTGCCTGAAATTGCAGGATGATATCAATCAAATTTACGAATGGAGCGTGAGAAATAAAATGACATTTAATATAAGTAAATGTAACGTCATGACCTTTGATCGTAAAAGAAATCCAATACAGTTTGATTATCATTTAAACAACGTACCTATAAATAGGGTTAACTGTATCAAAGATTTGGGGGTAAATTTTGATCGCAGTCTAACTTTTCATGATCATATATCAGAACTCGCAAAAGAGTCTTACCGGCGCCTTGGCTTCGTCCTACGGAATGCTAGAGACTTTAAAAATCCTGAAGTAATTAAAACATTATATAACTCCTTAGTTAGAAGCAAACTTGAATCGAGTGCTTGTGTCTGGAACCCCTATCATGTCAACTACGCGCGAATGCTTGAAAAAGTCCAAAAGGCCTTTTTAAGGTCACTGTATAAGAAAATGTATGGTTACTATCCGTTTCTGTATCCAACTAAATTCCTGCTCGGTCAGCTTGGTTACAACTCTTTGGAAGTTAGAAGGATGTTAGACCAGCTAACTATCTGCTGTAAGGCGCTTAGGGGGTCCGTCGATTCTATACGTCTGCACGACTTGCTATGCGTACTGTTCGTACCGGACGAGCCCGGGGTTCCAGCAAACAGACGTGGTCGCCCGCATGACCTGTTCCACGTAGATCGCGGTCGCACAGTAGCACGTTCTATGTCGCCCCTGAATCGTGCCCGTCGCCACTTAAACGCACTCCTTGCTGCCAACCCTGATTGTGACATCTTTTGTGATGACTGGAAGACTATTTTAAGTACCTCCTTGACTTATTGTGAAAATCAATTGGATCAATGGGACAGGTGTAAAAAGCCTGATGATTCATTGGACTTTGACGATAACCTTTGAGTTTATTGACTTGGTACTCTGAGTACTTACCCGAACGGTATATTTTACTTTGTATGACATAATTATTTTTTTGTAATGACATGCTAGGCGTATTGCCCATTTGACATTTTTGTATTGACATTTTAAATGATATTGTATTTATATAATGAATATTTTGTAATCCTCAGACATTTGTTTAAGACATTGTTTAAGAATAATTTTTGAATATTGTGAGATAATTGTAATTGGTCTTTTTCCGTTTTTATCTCAATAAACGAATTTATCATTTATCATTTATCATAATCTAGGTGTCTTCAAATTGTGAGTAAATAGGTTTCTTCTAGGCAAGCGCGCTCCATCGTAGACCGTAACTGTCGCTTAACATCAGGTGAGTTGACGGTCAAGCGCAAGCCTTGATTATAATGAGTCATTATAATCAAGGCTTACCGTCAAAAAATAGCAAATTTATGAACGTGTAGATAGCATACGTCATGAAAGAGATTCGGGCAAGTAAGATTCTAACAAATGTATTTCGGATTATACATAGATTTCTGTTATAGCGTATCTGTCACAGCCATTTTTTCAGAGCCCTACTTAAATAAATGATGTGTTCCGTTATCAGCTAAAAATCCTCAAAATAGGGGTGGCACTCTATACATTACAAAGAAGATATGAAATGTTTCCCCTATCCCAAATTCATGATTAATAAAAGCAGTAAACCAAATCAGAAACTCTCAATAAAAATTATTTTATAGTACTATGTGGTGTGACGGCCGATGGGGCCGAAAAGTTCTCGAATGGAGACCACGAACCGGCAAGCGCAGCGTAAGAAGACCAGCCACAAGGTGGACAGAAGATATCATACAAGTGGCAGGAAGACGCTTGATGCAGGCTGCTTCCAACCGGTCTTTCTGGAAATCCATGGGGGAGGCCTATGTCCAGCAGTGGACTTCTTATGGCTGAGATGATGATAACTATGTGATTACAATGTTTGTAGATCCTACAATCTTGGAATTTTAAGGCTAGAGTGAATAGATATCTTCTAAATCGACAAGCTCCATCTATCTTGTATAAAAAAAAAGATATAGCGATAAATATGCAAAGCACTTAAGTCATTATAGTACAGAGGTTATTGGCCTAAACAAAGAATATCCGCTAAGTAGTTTTCTTTTAGATTACAGCATTAGCTATGGAACGGTACCTTTAGCGTAACTCGACACGGTCTTGATCGATCTTTTTCAATTTTTCTTTTATAAAGACGCTGTTGTATTATTTATATCACTTAACGATTTATTAATAGATTCTAATATTTCAACAACAAATGCGTAATACAACACAAATTATGACAGAGTAATTCTACGCCGCCGCCTCTACGCTTCCCAACTCTATAAACGTACACTGTGATAGGCGTAGCAGCGTAGCCTCTTTGTATTTATACAGTGAAGTTTCTCATTCAGCATCAGTCAACATTGCAACGCGGAATCTGACGAATCAAACATTGCCGTGTTTACCCCATTCGAAGACTTCACACAGCTTTCAGGATAGACAGGTGAATATCGGGCCATCTAATGTTAATTTGTTTAGTTTTACATTTAAAAATATTTGAATTAGGGTTTGATTAAAAATAATATTAATAATTAATAATAATAAACAAAAGGTTAGTTTTACTACTTTAATTTTTATGTTTGTCACGAAACGAATACAATAGTAAGAAAATAAAGAGTGAGTTATATTTTTCTAGAAAAAAAAATGTTTTAACCAATTATTTAGCCGAAATGATTTTATTTTTTTAATAAATCGTAAACGTAATCGTAAATCTATATTTTAAAAAAAACTTGTTTTTATTACTTAGGCAATTCATAAAAGTCTAAAATAGGATGATCATCTAATATTTACTTAGTCAAATGTTTTTGACAGTTTTTTATTTTTAAGGATAGAATTTTGTTCTAATTTTTGCATTATATTTTTTTTAATCTTTCGTAAAATATCAAATATTCCAAAGGTAATATTCCATGTTGTAATAAATCATACTTATTTTTCGTCTAAGCTATGTAAGTGACAGTATTCATTCCCATTATCAGACACAAAGAGCCCAAGTAGGCGAATGAAGAATTGTAGAACAATCATAAATTTTATTACTGTTTTGTTTACAAAATTACAATATACAATATGGTTTGTTGTTGCTTAAAATTAACCATTGTTTGTTATGTTTAGTTCAAAAGTACAGACATGGGTGAAAGTAATCAGAACGCGTATAATAAATATACCCTTTTATAAAAGCTTTGATTTCATATAATCATCAATGGGCTTCACCATAGTGAAATGAAGTGATATTCACTATTAGTGAAATTAACATTATCTCATTCGTCGAAAAATTGGAAAAAAACGATAATTTTACAAGTCAATCATAAACAAACAGACGAGTGACTGTTTCAGATTTAACAGTCACTCGTCTGTTTGTTTATGATTGCGATATAATGCCTTGGAGAAATATTCAATAAGTAAATTACCAATTTTCTAATATTTAAAAATACAGTTATAGTTTTAGTTTTAAAAAGTTGTACAAATATATATCAACAAAACAATATACAAACTCAACTAACTAAACATAAAAAGTAAAAAGTTTTAAAAAGTATACACAGTTCATTAAATAATAAGATTAATAGTAACTGAATTAAAAATTAAATATTTAAATCGTCACGCTCAAATATCGTCTCCGGCAAAGTAGTTATTCAATAAAAAAACTACTAATATATAAAAAATTATAGCAATATATATAATAATTTACCGTAAGGTACAATTTTTTTTTAGGTATTATTTTAAAACTGTAACAACAAACACAGACATAACAAAAAAATGTAGGTAACATCTTAAAATATCGCAGCCACCAAAACACATTTATGAACTGGTTTTCTTGACATTTTACCAATGAAGTCGGTTTAAGTACAAATTACACACAATTTAAGACTAAAAATAGGTAAAGCTTTGCCCTTCAAGGGCCAGATTGTTAACTCACTAACTATTCCGACAGCAGGAAAATCAAAACGAAAACCGGTCCAAACAGGTTACAAAACTACTATAATTCATTATTTCTTTTCCAGACATGATGGCTGCGACCAGAATCCTATTAGCACTAGCTTTTGTATGCATTGTACAAGCACAGAGACCATTTTACGCTGGATATAGACCGATAGGATATCCTTCGATTCCAACAGTAGACATATCAAACAGGTTTGGTGAAACAGACGATGCGCCGATTGAAGCTCTAGGAGATAGGAATCTTGTGAACAGATTGGATCAAATGCCAGTCGATAAACAACCATTTTGGTACCTCAACTGGAGATCATACCAAGCATTGAGGCAAAAACCTCAGACTTACAATCTGAGACCCAACAGTTTTATTGATGGAGTCAAGGGATAGAAACAAATGCAAAGATACAAAACCGTTGTTACATGTAGGAAATGAGTCGAAAATGGGAGTGAGGATAAGCATAAGTGGATGATGATGGGTATTGAAAGAAAATAAATGATATCAAAATCGCAATAACACGACACGAATCCAGTTGATATTGAACTTTTGGATCTAAATAGAAATGTTGTTTGAAAGTGGAGGATTATGATAATTGTGAATAAAACGACGTAAGTGGATGTCATTGTTGCAACAAATGACAATTAAAGTACGTATATTGTACTTCGATTGTCATAAACTGATACCGAACTAAAATTTGGCTCTAAATAAAATTAGAGTGTAGTGGAAGTGGAGAATGATGATGATAATGAGGATTAAAATAATATAAATGATGTCAATGTCATCAGTTGACATCAAGCAAAAAGGTGTAAAAAGCCAACACTTGTTTTTTTCGAAAGTGAATGTTTAAATTCGTCAACAAAAGACGACTGAACAGAATGAGGTGATATAACTGTGACAAAAAGAACAAATTTCTTCACAATGGACAAAAACTCGAAGGTAGAAATTGATGTAAATAACTAAACCCGTTAGAGAAGTAGCTGTACTTACTGACTGTAAAAATTGCATTTAAGTAGAATGTAAGCAAATAAAATATTTTTAATACATATTTATTTCTTTGTTATATTTTACCCAACATCCTCCAAAGATTTTCTGATAATTATGTTGTTGAATATGTATTTATGTAACACAATCCAACCTGTTTGCAATAATAAAAGTAATTTAAAAAAATTAAACCGACTTCAAAACAATCTAATTAACTGAAATGGGAGCAATAACACGAACAAAATCAAAACTGGGCGCAACTATTTTTGAGGTCGGTGTCAGGTCCTAAAGCATTACCAATTAAGTTCTATACAGACACCGACCTCTAAAATAGTTGGTTTACATACCTACTTAGGTAGATGCTCACTTTGATTGTTTTGCGTGTTATTTGTCCCTTTTCAGTTTATTAGATTGTTTTGAAGTCGGTTTATTGAAGTGAAAACTTCTTTAGCGGCGTTGTGGATTTTTGGGATGGGTAAAATTGAAAAACTCGCGTCAGGTGTCTCGTGACCTGATCGAAAATTCGTAACGACGACGACGACGACGCGAGTTGTTAGAAAATTTGAAAATAAAAAGAACAATTTTGAAAAATTGAAAGCTTTATCACCGCTTGTCTAAGCTGTCAGAGAGAAAATTTAATATCAACAAAGTAAAAATACGTTATTTTCAGATTTTCTTATAACAAAATATACTACGAAAAGTAGTAAAATCATTTACAACCAAGCCCAGTGCTGGAAGAAGCATATAAGAAGATAATAAGCGGTAAAATTTTGAATTTTGAAAAATGACCAGTTTTCGGATTTTTTCCTATAGGTATGTGTACTCTAACACAATGCTTTTTGCCAAATTTCATAGTTCTAGGTCAACGGGAAGTACCCCAAAGGTTTTGATTCCCTCATGAGTGTCGAAATGTATTTTTTACAACATATTCGCCTGTAATTTTTTTTTATGAAAACTGAGAAATTTTATTTTTCTTTTCGTATAGCGTGTTGAAACGTTCATATTTTAAAATTAAATAAGTCCTTTTGATAAAACTTACAGTGACTCCTAAGTTGAAAGATACTTTATATAATTAATTTAATATTTTTTGCAGTACGACTTTTAGTTTCTGCGTAATACGTGGACAAACACAAATATACAAACATACATACACATATGATATATTTGGCACACATGTTTAGAATCTGGTATGGACTAGCACATCCAAAAACTTTGCAGTTTTGTCAATATTACATACATACAGGTCGAATTGATAACTTCCTTTTTTTGAAGTCGGTTAAAAACTATTATCTAAACTTGATTTACACGTATCTATAAATAGTATCAATTTTATCTTGGATGGCTAGTTCAAAATTGGTCAATTAAATAATTTTCATTAAGTAATCAAAATCATATTCTAGCACTAGCAGTGTTTGGCGGTCTTTCTATACAACGCCGAAAAAGTTAATGGTGATGACATAGTAAATAATAAGTGGCCAAAACTGTGTCACGTATAGTATACGTGTGTTCAACACCTAATGCTGCAATTTAAAAGAAAACGTAAAAAACCTAAAACGCTTCATCGTAGACCGCAACATCGCTTAACATCAGGCGAGTTGGCGGTCAAGATCAAACCTATATTGTATAAAAAAAACTACTTGGCGACTATGTTTTGGTTAGACTAAGTACTTTGCGAAAAGGTCAATAAACTCAGGACTAGTTTGAATTGTACAATAATGATTTAACATTACGTACTTTGCCGCATTTATTACATTAGTTATAGGTACTTATGTAATAAACTTCTCCATTTCGAATTATAAATAAGCGGCAGCAGTTTTATTCTGTAGGTAAACAATCGTATAAGGAAATATAACAAACTATTAAGAAATGAAATTCTAGTTATTATAGCGGAAAATCCCTGTAGGTATTTTACTTGTCATGTTTTAACAAATGATTCAAGTTTCTGAAAATACCTTCTGTCGTAAAATACGTTCGTCTTTTGACTAATATTTGATTTGATAAATTGACGTTTATTAATTGAAGCTTATTAAATTTGTTTAGAGACAAAGATGTCAATTACAAGCAAAATCGTAAAGGTCAAGTGCCCTGACGTCAGAAGTATTTTGACTATTATTTGATGTGAAAAATGTAATTTGGCGGGCTAGATAGGATCTTGGCATGGGAACCAATGGTCTATTGCTAAAACAGAGAAAGTGCTCTACAAAAGAATGAGAAAGATATATTTCTTCTAAGCTTTTCTATACAAAATGTACAGTAAACATGGAGCAAACCTTAAAAATTGTTCGCTATAGCAACAAGCATGCATATAGCTTATAAGCATGCAAGCAAATTAGAAGCGTGATACCAGCCATAACTTATTTTTTCTTCTTTCCATACGAAAGTATGCAGATGATTCAGTATAATTTTAAAGGTTTGCTTTGAACAAATCTGATCGTTTGTTAGTACTTCAATTGATCATCATCATCATCAACCACAAGAAGTCCACTGCTGGACATAGACCTCTCATGGATTTCCAAAAAAAACCTGATGGAAGCGGCTTGCGCCTAGCATCTTCCTGCCACTTACTTTAATTATCTGCACTCTATTTATCTATTAAAAGTGAAAGATAAGGAGAACCTTAATTGTATGTACATTATCATTTATCATAGATGCCTGGGAAAGATCGCTTTTAACGATAAGGTCGCCTGTTGTTGCACTAGTTTATTTGAAGTAATAAAGAGTTTTATAATCTATCTATCGCATTTGCCAGACAGAAAAGAGAAAACTCAAGTAAGCAGGGCAAATTGAAAATCGAGATACTCGAAGGGTTCTCACGTTCATTATCAATTGGTTATCCATCAGTCACGAAGAGCAAATAACTCACCTGATACTGTCCCAGGGATAGAAGAAAATAAACAAGTCGACGAGTGGATATCGTGTGACAGGGAAATAAATAGACTGGCCTAGAAAGAGTCCGAAAAAGTCTACTATTACAGATGTGCACACTGTACACTCAACAGCATACCAAGTGTTACAGTTACCACAAAAATTAATATTAGTTTATTTGTACTTATTTACAAGGGAACGGTTAATTCACTTTAAAATTTGGACCCTCATTCCTTGCATAAAGACAAAAAAAATGTGATTAGATTAAAAATGTCCAGTTTTCGGAATTTTTCCTATATGTGTACTATATCACAATGCTTTTTGCCAAATTTCATTGTTCTAGGTCAATGGGAAGTACCCCATAAGTTTTGATTCCCTTGTGAGTGTCGAAATGTGCGTTTTTTTACGATATATTCGGCTGTAACTTTTTTTTACGAAAATTTAGAAACTTTATATTTCTTTCTGCAGCAAGATACTATGGATCTGCGTATATGGTTTTAATTTCAACTCGATACCTGCACGCGTTCCCGAGATAAAGGTCTTGACACCCAACGGTCGGACAGACGGACAACAAAGTGATCCTATAAGTGTTCCGTTTTTTCCTATTGAGGTACGGATCCCTAAAAAGATACTAAAATCACAACCAGTAAATCTACACCAAAGAAGTGTACTAAGCAGTACTTTGTACTTTAAGTTCTTACAATCCCTTATTAGATAAGTTAGACATAACTCAATGAACCTGTCAGTCAAGCCGTGTAGTCGAAAAGCATTCTCTTGTAGGCTAAACTTTATTTCACTGATCAGAATCTTAATGAAAGAAAACTTTTCAGCTCGATTTTAGCCGAATCATTTTCTCTGAAACTTACCTATACCTACAGATACTTGTTAACAGTAGTTTTTTAATTGATCATTTATAGTTTATTTGCGGAGTAATCGCTGAAGAAATATATGGAAAAAACATACAGTCGAATTGAGAACCTCCTTTTTGGAAGTCCGTTAAAAAATATGAACTGTTTTAGAAGTATAGTAGGTATTTAAAGTTTTCTTTTTTATGAAACATGTTTTGAAACAGGAACTTTCTTTCTTTTATCCGAAATCCGAAAACAGGACATTTTTAATTTAATTACAAAAAAATAGTGTCTCTATGCAAGGAATGAGGGCCCAAATTTTAAAGTGAATTAACCGTATCATGTAGGGTATGGTATGAAAGAGCCTCATTAGCATAAGCTAAAACAGGTTTTTAACACATTCTTCGCCCCCTGCAGACCCTTCACATCAGCTGGGAACCAAAACTTTTTAGGCGAATTTTGATTAAGTACAGAGTGGCTGCGTAAAGCAACGTTGACTGCCTTAAACGCCGGCTGTTTACCGACTACTACAAAATGAACGGGACACTTGCTCGGATCCGAGTGGGAGGCACTGCTACTATAGCCCCGCTCCACTCGGATCCGAGTGGTGAGCAAGGAATGTGTTCAATATTTTTACGATGTATTTTTCGGTTTATGAAGGAAAATATAAAAAAAATATATGATTTCCTCCTTTTATTTAGTTTGTGCGGAACCCTCGGTGGGTGAGCCTGACTCGCACTTGTCCGTTTTTTTTTTGGTATGTTTGTTACGCGATACTCCGCCAATTTAATTATTATGTTTTAGAACAAGGTCGCTGCATTGCATTTTTCATTATATTCTTCAATAGAATCGTTAGTTTCCATTTATTACCACGATAGTTCTTTATCCAAACACATCTTTTTAGCAAGTAAAATATAATAGACCGTATAATTTATTTAAAAATGTTATAAAACTGAGAATTAAAATTAAACACCAATAATTGATTGCCCTATTCAATTTGTACGCGCAACGCATCTGATTGCATTCTGCTGTATTATTTTCATTCAATATGCGGATAATTAAAGCCATGGTAATAAATTAAATAACACCCAATTCATATTCAGACGTCCGATAAATTTAAATTTAAATTTTATTGATTGATTCCCTTGTGTGATAAGTTGATTTATTTTATTATATTATAAGCCACTTGCGGTAATATATTGATTTCCACTGTTGCTATATGATTTCCTTGTCATTTAAAAATAATAGTATGCTTGCGGCTTTTGTTCGTCAGCGCCAGTAGAATAGTAAATCCATACATTTTATATGGATTGACAAAAGCTAAAAAAATGTCACATGACATTTTCATGACAAATTCAAGATCTAGCGTTTTCTGTAAATAGAAAAGCTTCGTAACTTGACACTTATTTATGTCAGATAGTTATAGTTATGATATATCCACGATTGACCACCAACTCGCCTGATGTTAAGCAAGTTAAACGACGGTGTGGCTGAGAATGGAGGTCTTTAATCTAGAAGATAAAAAATCACTGTAGCTCACTCATTCAACCAGAGATAGCGGCAAAGAATTCCGTTCCTGTACAGTACGCATCAGAACGTAGACCGATATCGCTGTAATGTTTTCGAAGATTTACGCGATTGTTATTCGTTGAAATGAAATAAAAAGGTACGATAAAATATACGATTATATAAAATGTACGTATATAATAAATCCGTTAAAATTTGTTTCATTCCAACGATATCGCCGTGTATGTTTTTTTTTTGGTATTTTACTGAAAAATTTATGTATTATGCCGACTTTCTGCTAGTCCTGTAGGAGGTTGGAATTAGGCGGAGGGTGAAATTTTTAAGACCTTTTAAGTTTTAGCAACATTACCGTTTTGATGCATTGTACCAGATTTGAAAATCACCAGTTGATTGACCGTATTTTTAAGATGACGATAATCATCATCATCATCATCTCAGCCATAAGAAGTCCACTGCTGGACATAGGCCTCCCCCATGGATTTCCAAAAAGACCGATTGGAAGCGGCTTGCATCCAGCGTCTTCCCGCCACTTGTATGAGGTCATCTGTCCATCTCGTGGCTGGTCTTCCTACGCTGCGCTTGCCGGTACGTGGTCTCCACTCGAGAATCTTTCGGCCCCATCATGAATCGGCGTCATGATGATAATGATGATGTTTATATACACATCTTTATACGTGAATTCTAGAACGTTCTTTATTGTGCCGCAAGTCATTAGCGGAGGCGTCACGATTACGCGGTGACACGCGCTCACGCGTTCCCCTTTTAATTTGCGGGTACCTTAACATTTTTTATTGTGGGGTGAGTACGTGTGCTAAATGTAAAGGTGAAGTGTTAAATAATGAGATGGGGTCACCTTGGAACATGACGAGGTCGGATTTCTTCAGTAGGTCACTCACGTTACCTATACTAGCTACGCCTTCCCGTGTCACCCGTGTCATCATCATTACGAGTATGTCAATGCTGGACATAAGAACCACAAGAAGTCCAATGCTGGACATAAGCCTCCCCCATGGATTTCCAAAAAGACCGGTTAAATAGAAGCAGGCTGCATCCAGCGTCTTCCTGCCACCTGGGTAGTGATGAAATACGGTGATCATGATGATGATAACAAAATATAGCCTATGTCCTTCCACAGGTCCACAGGTATAATTTATATTAAAATGTGAAAGTTTGTGCGTATGCAATTACTCATCCAGGTTCAAACAGTTCAACAGCTGAAATTTGGTATGGAAGTGAATTTGAAATAAATTATATGAAATTAATTATAGAATTTGTTATAGCGTATTTAAAACTTGAAATACGCTATAACACTTAAATAACTTAACACATGCATTTACAGGATTAAGGATGAAACTCTGTAGCACACAGCTACGCTTTCCCGTGTAACCCGTGTCATCATCATCATCATCTCATCCACAAGAAGTCCACGGCTGGACATAAGACATGCTGGCGCGTATCTGGCCCAACGCATAAGCATTGCCATTCAACGTGGCAATACGGTAGCATGCTGGGTACGCTGCCAACTGGTAGTGGGTTTGAGCATTTGTATTATCTTTAGACCTTTATCGGTCTGGGGTAATCGATATGCTTTTTTGTGTAGTAGTTTAGTTAGTTGAGTCTGTATTTTGATTTGCTGTAGTTAATAAAGGCACTTGCCCGTAAAAAAAAAACTATTATCACAATATTTTATATTAAGTATATTTTAAGTATCTCTATGTTAAAAGAAAAACAAAATACCCGACTGCGGAAAAGCAGTTTTTACAGTCTACCTTACGATTTCGTTACGCTTGATAAGCTGTTGAGTGTACGTTTTTCGTCGCAGTTAAAGAAAAAACCCGGACAAGTGCGAGTCAGACTCGCCCACCGAGGATTCCGTACAAACTAGTAGATAAAAGGGGGAAATCATATATTTTTTTAATATTTTCCTTCATAAACCGAAAAATATACATCGTAAAAATATTTAAAAACCTGTTTTAGCTTATGCTACTGAATCTCTTTCATATGATACCCCACATGATACGTTAATTCACTTGCATAAAGACACTATTTTTTTTGTGATTAAATTTAAAATGTCCAGTTTTCGGATGTTTTCCTATATGAACACAATGCTTCTTGCCAAATTTCATTGTTCTAGGTCAAAGGGAAGTACCCCATAGGTTTTGATTCCCTTGTGAGTGTCGAAATGTGCGTTTTTTACGATATATTCGGCTGTAACTTTTTCTTCCGAAAACTTAGAAACTTTATTTCTCTTTCTGCAGCAAGATACTAAGGATCTGCGTATACGGTTTTAATTTCAACTCGATACCTTCACGGAACAGAACATCTGTTCTGTTCATGGAACAGAAGCGTGGTGGCGCTGTTCTTCAAAAAAGGAGACAACACTTTGCTGAAGAACTACAGACCCATCTCGCTTCTGAGCCATGTCTATAAGCTGTTTTCAAGGGTCATCACGAATCGTCTTGAACGCAGGTTCGATGACTTCCAGCCTCCCGAACAAGCCGGTTTCCGAAAAGGTTATAGTACCATAGACCACATCCACACGCTGCGGCAAGTGATACAGAAGACCGAAGAGTATAACTTGCCCCTTTGCTTAGCGTTTGTGGACTATGAGAAAGCCTTTGATTCGATCGAGACCTGGGCGGTGCTTGAGGCTCTCCAGCGATGCCGTATTGACTATCGGTATGTCGAAGTGCTGAAGTGTTTGTATAACAACGCCACCATGTCAGTCCGAGTACAAGACCAGAACTCAGAGGCAATTCCATTGAAGAGAGGCGTGAGGCAGGGAGACGTTGTCTCTCCGAAACTGTTTACCGCCGGTTTGGAAGATGCCTATAAGCTTCTGGAATGGAAAGGGCTCGGCATCAATATTAACGGCGAATACATCACTCACCTTCGGTTCGCCGACGATATAGTAGTCATGGCAAAGTCGATGGAAGAGCTCAGTACGATGCTCGAAGACCTCAATAGAGTTTCCCAACGGGTGGGCCTCAAAATGAACATGGACAAAACGAAGGTTATGTCGAACGCCCATGTAGTGCCCACCCCAATATCTGTGGGGAACTTCACTCTTGAAGTTGTTGACGAATACGTCTACCTAGGACAGACGGTCCGATTAGGCAGGTCCAACTTTACGAGGGAGGTCAATCGTCGTATCCAACTCGGCTGGGCAGCGTTCGGGAAACTTAAAAGCGTCTTCTCGTCCAATATTCCCCAGTCCCTCAAGTCGAAAGTTTACAACCAGTGTGTGTTACCAGTGATGACATACGGCACTGAAACGTGGTCCCTAACTATGGGCCTTATAAGGAAACTCAAGGTCACGCAACGAGCTATGGAGAGGGCTATGCTCGGAGTCTCTCTACGAGATCGAATCAGAAATGAAGAGATACGTAGACGTACAAAAGTCACCGATATAGCACAGCGGATTAGCAAGTTGAAGTGGCAGTGGGCAGGACACATAGCACGTAGAACTGATGGCCGATGGGGCCGAAAGGTTCTCGAGTGGAGACCACGTACCGGCAAGCGCAGCGTAGGAAGACCAGCCACGAGATGGACAGATGATCTCATACAAGTGGCGGGAAGACGCTGGATGCAAGCCGCTTCCAATCGGTCTTTTTGGAAATCCATGGAGGAGGCCTATGTCCAGCAGTGGACTTCTTATGGCTGAGATGATGATGATGATGACCTTCACGCGTTCCCGAGATAAATGTTGACACCCGACGGACGGACAGACAGACAGACGTACAACAAAGTGATCCTATAAGGGTTCCGTTTTTTTCCTATTGAGGTACGGAACCCTAAAAATGTGCATTGTTTGAATATTTCTAGTAAAACCACTTGTTTATTACGAAAAAGTTCGTTGGAGGTTACAAAAAACGCATCTTTTTTTGTTTTTGCGAGAGACGTGTTATTATTATTACAAAAAATATTGTGTCATATGCATTTTTTTTTTGTAATTTTTCTGGAATTGAATACGAATCTAACGACACCTTGCACATAAAAATCGGTCAAGCCGTTTAAGCTCTAGGCGATCATATAGAGACATACATACATATAAACATACATACATTTTTAAATAAAAACTACGGGTCACTCACGTCTGATACACATACACTTGAAAAACATAACCCTCCGTCTTACGCAGTCGGGTAAAAATAGGCGTGATTGTATGTAATTAGACATATAGTCTAGTAAAAATAAGATTTGTGACAACATAAAAGACAACTAAGTATATTGTTATTTAAATGAATGTACTGGTGTTTTGAAATACATCTGACACAATTTCATAATGATATTTTAAAAGCTAATTTTGTTATCTTTACACGCTCAGACGGCTGCACCGATCGTTATGAAAATTAGTATAGAGATAGCTTTGAACCTGGAGACGGACTTAAGCTACTTATCATCATCATAATTATCACCGTTTTTCATAACTACGCGAGTGAAACCGCGGAACGCAGCTAGTCTATAAATCGGGGATTATTGTTGATCTATGATTTTTTGTTATTTTCCTATCATAATATAAAAAAATCCCCCCAGTTGCAAATACTGCGATCTGCTCCATACAAACGGGTTTATTTTTACTAGACTAATAACACTACATACGCTCGAATAACTTCCTTTGACAGGAGATTGAAAATATACCTACCGACGTCAAATTGAAGGCATTTTTTTAACAATGAATGGGTACAAAAAATCTACGATCGTTAGGGTGTTCAAACAAAATGAATAGCATTTTCTTCCATTGTTCCGTTTTAGTATTTAGGTCGCTTGAAAAGGAATTCAGATTCGCTGGATTTTTCCAAACCTGATTGATATCTTCTCGTACTTAGGTACTTATAAATCAATAGATATACACACATAACACAGCAGATTAGCAAGTAGAAGTGACAGTGTGTGCCCTACCCACTGTCACTTCTACTTGCACATAGAACTGATGGTCGATGGGAAAGAAATTTCTGAAGTGGAGACCATGCACCGGCAAGTGCAACGCAGGAAGACCACACCAAGTTGGACAGAAGACTTCTTCTTCTTCTTTATTGTATTGGACCCCGCGATTAGCGATTTACCAGTGATAAGTATTGAAATATTTTCAAGTTTCTTGAATAATACAAGTTATATAGTGTTCTAGTTACAGTCTAAGTAACGTAAACAGTCATTTTCAAGTTTAAGTCTCGCCTCAGTAAAGTGATGGTGACTTTACTAGAAACTTCTATGGAGTTTTGCGGACAACGTAAAATCACACGTTTCACTGCTTTATTTCACTTGCCCACAGCCCCACACTCACGCACTTGATCGAACACTTAATGAATAAAACACCACCATTTTTATAGCATTAATGTTCAAAATAACACAAGTTTAGGAAAATAAAACAAAGCAACAACATGTTACTAAGACGTTCCCGCCAAAACTCACCAAAAGACTTCATATAGGTAGCAGAAAAAAAAGTTGGATGCAAGCTGCTTCGTACCAGCCTTTTTGGACATCCATGAGGAAGGTCTATAGCCAGCAGTGGATGTTGTGGCTAAGATGATGTTGATGATGATGCTGGTAGATCGCGAAAGCAACTGACTGTTCGTTGCAACAACAATTTGATTGTATGTCTGAGATAGTAGTGCGTACAAGTATGAGTAGCGATAACTGTGAAACGGTGTGAAAAATACAACGAACCAGGGCTAACGAAAGAAAAACAAAATATCCGACAATCCGGCAGAAAAGCAATTTTTGTAGTCTAACTTACGATTTCGTTATGCTTGATCTATTGAGTGTCGGTTTTTTGTGAGAAAGTATACGTAAAACCGATGTAAAAGATTATAAATGCGCATTCTTTAGTTGTTGTTTACTTTTTTTTACTTGTTTATTACGATATTTTTTTAGCAAGATAGATCTACGATTGACCACCAACTCGCCTGATGTTAAGCGACAATGTTAAGTGACGAGTCATATTTAGTTCATTGGAGGTTACGAAAAAACGTTTTTTTTTGTTTTTCTAAAGATATGTTGTTATTATTACAAAAAAAATATAGCCTATGACACTCTAGAAGCGAAGATGAATCTAATGATACCTCGCACATCAAAATCGTATACGCTTCCTGAATGAGTATTTATCGATAGATATAATCTGGGTGTCTTTAAATCTTGTCTTGGTTTCTTCTAGTTAAGAGCGCTCCATTGTAGACCGTATAAGTATTATTATTGTGATTAATCTTTTTAACTGTATGGGTTCCAATGACCTGAAATAAATGAATTTTATTCTATTTATTTTTTAAAGAAACCATGGAACGTAGCCTGCATAGTTTAAATAAATAAATAAATATTTGTGGACATTTCACACAACACCATCTAGCCCAAACTAAGCAAAGCTTGTACTATGGAACTAGATGGCTGATAGAATACATATATACTTTTTTTTGTAAATAAATACATATGATACATAGAAACACCCAGACACAGAACAAACATCCATGCTCATCACACAAATGTTTGCCCTGGGTGGGGATCGAACCCACGACCTTTCAGTTCAGAAGATAGAAGTAAACACACTACCAACTGACCCACAAGGCCAGCCAGTTATTAACACTTTCCGAGATGTTAGTACATTTAATTCTCCCATTACAATCAGAGTTCATCCAAACATTCCTTCATTTGTCTGAACAGTGAACATTCACGTGTCAATTGAAATTTGGCGGAATTTCATCAAGCTGTAGGCATTCGTGACTTAATTTAGACAGTATTAAGCTCCCTACGCTTTTCATGCATTTAGAGCTTAATCTCTGGAAAATAGACTGAACCCTGAGTTCTAATAGATTTATCAGTACGGGGGTGTTCAGTCGAAATAATCTGTCTGACGTTTGAGTTCCCATACTATACCTAAAGTGTCTACTTATTACAACTAATATTATACAAGTAATCGTTTAAGAAACTAAAATACTTGGACAACATATTTTCCCGGTTATTTTGTTCATCATCATCATCATCATCTCAGCCATAAGAAGTCCACTGCTGGACATAGGCCTCCCCTATGGATTTCCAAAAAGACCGATTGGAAGCGGCTTGCATCCAGCGTCTTCCTGCCACTTGTATGAGGTCATCTGCCCATCTCGTGGCTGGTCTTCCTACGCTGCGCTGGTTATTTTGTTATAAAAACTAAATTACTGAACCGATTTTGATAAAATTTCTATATGTGGTCATATAGAAATTTGGAGTATAAAAACAAAGAGTTAAGAGTTATTACTGTTGCGTACTGCACAAGAATGGAATTCGTTGCCGCCATCTCTGTTTCCTGAGACCTACAATCTTGGAATTTTCAAGGCTAGAGTGAATAAAGATATCTTCTAGATCGACGAGCTCCATCCTCGGCCACACCGTCGCTTAACATCAGGCGAGTTGGTGGTCAATCGTAGATCTATCTTCTATAAAAATAAATAAAAATAAGAGTAAGTTTATAATTGAGTTATTAAGAGTATTGGGGAGTATTCAAACAAATTTTTGAAGTGAAAACTTCTTTTGCGGCGTTGTGCATTTTTGGGATGGGTAAAAAATGTTAAACTCGCGTCAGATCGTCAGATCGAAAGACGGACAGTCAGAAACCTATTCTAATGTTCTGCATTTAAAGTTCATTATTGTATGTACAAGTTTGTCCTTCTAGCATGACGTCATTATTTTAGTCGGAAACCTATTCTAACGTTCAGCATTTAAAGTTCACTATTGTATGTACAAGTTTCTCCTTCTAGCATGACGTCATTTCGTTGCGCCGAATGGTTATTTTCGACACATGCACGTAAGACTCGTCAGTTCAATAGGTTAGAGCACCGATATAAATTTCAATTTGTCAATCGGAGGGCGGAGGTTCAAATCCTTCACGAGTCAGTCTTTTTGCTATTTTATTTTTTAGTTTCACTTCTGCCGGCACTCCCGGAGTGCAACCTGTTGTTTTTTTTTAATATTTTTTAAGTCGGTCCAAGTACTTTCGAGTAATTGGGGAACATACATAAAAAAAGATTCCGATGAATTGAGAACCTCCTCCTTTTTGGAATTTGGTTAAAAAGCAAAAGTAATTCTGTCTGTCATCTATCTGTTTGTTACCTCTTCAAACAATTGAACCAATTGTTATGAAACTTGACACAGAGATACTTTATGGCCTGGAGAAAAGCATAGGCATTTATATATATCTACTTTTTCATCATCATCGCCGTTTTTCGTCACTACGCGGTCGAATACCGCGGGGTCGAATACTAGTGTTTTATATGATCTTGATTTCTACCAATAGGTACCCACTTCTCAGTTTGGTTATTTTGTTAGTTTCCACGATGTAGGAAATGAAATTGGTGCAGTTTAGGTTTTCTGTGAAATACTCGTAGGTATTAATTTTCCAGTAAACACCTCCTTTGTCTACCATTCACTTCCTGCTCATTATCCTCATACAGACATTACATACCTATAGAAAAATCTACAAAATGTTTATGGCCCAAGAATTCTGCGCAGTATAAAAGTAAATACGCAGTGCAATTATTATTTTTACTCTACTTGCTCAATAATGCTCCTTTTGACGCCTTGTAAAGAGGGTCGCAAGTGCGTAATTTAAGCCCAAGGGCTTTAATATTGTCTAGATTTTAATATATCACACTGCGACATAATGTGACTTGAATTTGGAACCTAAGGCTACTAGATTGTCTACGTCTCAACTAACTCAAATGAACGCATAGGTACTTCTGTAGTTCTCGTCACGTATAAAGAACGCTGGTTTGTTCGTAAACGTAAACAAACCGCGCTTTTTACGTGACGAGAAATATACAGAGATTGTTTTTTTGTAATTGAAATTAATCAACCAATTGATAAGAGACTTCGTATTCAAGTATAATACATTTATTTTCGTCAATGTTTTTGTCGTCAGGGATTTTTGATTATCTCCTCCGGGACATTCCCCCAAAAAGGGGTAAGTTTGCTGTGGCACCACTTTTTACGCTAGTACGTAAAATTATCGTCCGTAAGCCGACTTTACAGACAACAATTTTTTTTCACGCAAGATAGATCTACGATTGACCACCAACTCGCCTGATATCAAGCGACGGTGTGGCTGAGGATGGAGCGCGTGGCTCAAGCCTGAAAATTTCAAAATTGTAAAACGATTTAGCGACTATTTTGACAAATTGTTAGTTTATTACTACGTAATAGACTGGCGATTTGTCACAATTGTCTCTAAATCATATCAGCGAGTGGTGAACGAGTGATGGCTAGAGTGAATTGATATCTTTTTTTTTTATAGAAGATAAATCTACGATTGACCACCAACTCGCCTGATGTTAAGCGACGGTGTGGCCAAGGATGGAGCTCGTCGATCTAGAAGATATCTATTCACTCTAGCCTTGAAAATTCCAAGATTGTAGGTCTCAGGAAATAGAGATGGAAAAGAATTCCATTCTTGTGCACTACGCAACAAGAATGTGGATCGATATCGCTCAGTACGGATTTTCGGCATTTCAACGAGAAATGGGTGGTAATTCGCCGACTTTCTACTAGTCCTGTAGTGAAATGGGGATGGAGGAAATTAGATTGTGAAGCTCTAGCGCACACTCCCCGAAATGAATCATGTAGAAAATAGACAGACATGCTACTTTACGGCGGTGCTCGAGGCTAAGTAGCGTCTTGGCAGCTAGTTTATCGTCACCGATTAACCTCACAGCTCACCGCTTTTCTAGATCGACGAGCTCCAACCTCGGCAACATCGTTACTTAACATCAGTCGAGTTGGTGGTCAGTTGTAGATCTATCTTGCGTGAAAAAAAATTGTTGTCTGTAAAGTCGGTTTACGGACGATAATTTTACGTGACAACGTCATGATAGATGCGTCACAATCACAAGCCGAACGCTTAGGCCGATCGTACCTCTCTATCGCTTGTTCCGCGCTCTCGCCTGCACGCTCGGCTCAGGCGGAACGTGACAATGAGTCATGCTTTTTCGTGCGTGCAGCCGGCGTTCGTCGATTTATAAGACGTTATCACGTCAAAAAGTTCAATAGCAGCCGTGAGGCCCTGATTTCGACACAAAAGGATCTGGTTCACCCAGATTCACTCGCGTGGTCGCTCCGTCCGTACAGATACGATCTTGCGTTAGTTTACAATAGTGATATTTGCACAATACAAGTAGAAGAAGCGATTTTAATATCAACCTACTAAAATATTTAGTAGTTGGTATTCGAAAAATCGTTTCATTAGATATAAGTAATTTTAGAGACAAATTAACTTCAAAGAATATCTATGAAAACATCATTATTATTTCTGAGTATTAAAATATAATCCAATCTGTCTAATAGGCACCTATTAGTATAGGGAAAACCACATCTAATTCGATTTTAGAATATTATTCTTATTGGCAGTACGATTGTTTCCAAATATAAAATTCAAGTCACTAAAATAATCGAACATTTTCTTTCTGGCTTCAGTAGATTGATTTATCACATAGTTTTGTTTAATTGATATAATGAGTGTTTCTTTAAAAAACATAGGTAACGGCATACAGGGCTATTTTTAATAGTAGCTATATAATCAGGCGAGTTGGCGGTCAAGCGCAATCCTATTTCTACATAAAAAAATTGACAATACATGTAATTAATATCAATTACATAATCTACACTTAAGCGGATCATAATCATAAGCGGATTAGGTCCAGCCACGAGATGGACAGATGACCTCGTACAAGTGGTGGGAAGACGCTGGATTCCGCTTCCAATCGGTCTTTTTAGAAATCCATGTGGGAGGCCTATGTCCAGCAGTGGACTTCTTATGGCTGAGATGATGATGATGACATAAACTACACTAAAACAATGTCAAAAAAACAATTTACTTAACGCCACAACCTAAAACTAAGACATTAACTCAATTATTATACTTATCTAGTTTTCGAGTTACTAACCATTTTCTGCCTGAGCTATGCAATATAAAATACGAAAACATTATGTTCAGACGTGTCGTTACTATGGGCTACGGAGCTGAATATTTGTGGGCAAGGAGGGTTTCCTTGCATTCCTAACGAGAATTTTATGACCCTATAGAGGGGTCACAAGATTGCTGTAACTAGCAGAATGGTCATTTATGCCGAGATTGTCACTTTTCAACCGACTTCAAAAAGGAGGAGGTTATCAATTCGACTGTATTTTTTTTATGTTTGTTACCTCATAACTTTCGTTTGGGTCAACTGATTTGATGCTTTTTTATTTATTTGGAAGCTGGTGCTTCCCGTGTGATCTCATTTCAATTTGGTCCAGTTCTGACAATGGCATCCATGAGAAGTCGGTTGCTTCAGTTTTTTTTAAACTATAACTATTAACTATAATTCTAGATAATTTCTACAAATCTACGTGAAATTTATAACATGAATCGGGCCAAGCTATAATAAACTATATGTATTATTGTTTTTTTCATTTATATAAAAAAATACATTTTACCCATTTGCCGAAGGAGGGTAATGATTTCCAGCATATTTAAGTATATAGGTCTATTTCTTTGGCATTACTTTGCTGTTAAAATGACACAGGATTATAATTATCTCATAATAACGTCTGCAACAATATATATATTAAAATAAATAAATATTTATGGACATTTCACACAACACCATCTAGCCCAAACTAAGCAAAGCTTGTAATATGGAACTAGATGGCTGATAGAATACATATATATTTTTTGTATGATAGGTACATAGAATCATCCAGACACAGAACAAACATCTATGCTCATCACACAATTTTTTGCCATAGGTGGGGATCGAACCCACGACCTACAGCTACCTATAGCTCAGCAGGTAGACATACTACCAACTCAGCCACAAGTCTAGTTAAAAATACCCGATTGCAGAAACGCGATATTGTAGACTAATTTACGATTTCGTTACGTTTAGTAGGCTGTTGAGTATATGTTTTTATGAAAAAGTATGCTTAAAATCGCTGTAAAAAATTATAAATGCGTATTCTTTAGAATATTTTAGTAAAATTACTTATTTATTACGAAAAAGTTCTTTCTTCTTCCGAATGTTTGTTGATGCTAGCGAGCAGGTCGTAATTTTTTAACCATTTTACAAAACGTGGTAGACAGGTTACACAATTTTATAGTTTTTTAGTTTAAAAAAAATTAATCGACTTCAAAACTGAAAAGGAATAAATAACAAGTGACACTTAATACCGACAATTTAAATGAAAACTGCGCTGCTACATATGCAGGTACGTACTCCAACTACATTTTTGAGGTCGGTGTCTACTGAAGGTGCGTACAGACTATGTAACATAACATGTTAAACAACATTGTTATATATAACATGTTTTATAACATTCAGTTTCCATATTATATGTTATATATAACATATAATATGGAAACTGAATGTTATAAAACATGTTATTAATATGTACAACTATGTTATATTAGTCACGTGTACTCGGTCGCGCAGGCGTAATTCTCCATAGAGTGTATTTTTATGAATAAGGTTATTCAACGTCGGTCGTTTCGCCACAGTATTTTTCTCTAGTCAATAAACTATGAGAACCCAGCATCTACGTTTTTTTAAGCTATTGCATAGCTTCTATCGCGGGCCTTGAGCGTGGAGACCGAATCCAGAAATTCCGTAACGAAAATAACCTAACGCAGTAACGCCGATACAACCAATGCCACCTAGAGGCGATTTGCAGAACTAAAGAGACAAGCGTGATATTTCAAAAAGTCATTAAAAGTTCTGCTATTCATCGATAGATGGCAAAACTAAGAACTAAAAAGTATCACCGCTGTGCCGGTCGGAGTGGGGGGTGTTAGGAATACTGCATAAATAAAATAAATAAATAATTATAATTACATAAGTTGATAAAAAATGCTATACAATAGCTTTACCGCGGCAGTCTCCGAGTGCCACACGTCTTTTTTTTTATATACTGAAGAACGACGAACGACAATGGTTATACAACATTGTTATTCTAATGTGTATATACACTGTACAGTATTGTTTTATGTTGTAATATTGAATAACAAGGTTACATAATGTGTACGTGCTAAAAAACACATGTTATATAGTTTGTACGCATTGTTGGTGATAGCTTAGGGCCTAGAACCGACGTCAGAAATAAAGTTGGAGTACGTACTCGGCTGATCCATCAAAAAGGTGACAGCAGTACACGATTGGTCCTGTGCGTAATACATGGATTTACGACTGACCACCAACTCGCCTGTTGTTAAGCTATTCATAATAGACAGTTGAATATGTCGACATTATCTGTCAGCCCTTTCGGCCAGCGTTACGGGCTATGATCCCATAATCCCATACTCGTAAGGGTATTCTGATAATAGGGATTGTTGCATATTAATGCGTACCTACTTGTTGTTGTACTAGTCACGATATATCCCATTTCAGATCAAAGGGAGCTTGTTTACTTTGATCTATAATGAAAGGGTACACTTTAGGTACAACGAACTCCTTTTGTAAAAAGCAATTAAATTGAATTCATTAATTATAAATTATACTTTCGAAGTCTATTGACATTTTAAATGGCAATTTATGAGTAAGGTACATTGTAACTATCAAAATATAACGAAGCTATCGCTTATATTTTACATAATTTTATGACCTGATGTTTTGAACACTATGCAGCGTCCGTGGTCACAAGTGAGACTGACCACGGACGCTGCAGTGTTCGAAACGTCAGGTCCTAAAATTTAGTGATATATACGCGATATATTCGTTATTAATACTATACTACTATACATTCGTTATAATACTATTATCGACTAATTTTAACGGATATATCGTGTATACATATACGCGATATATCCGTTATTAATACTATACATTCGTTATAATACTATTATCGACTAATTTTAACGGATATATCGCGTATACATATACGCGATATATCCGCTAAAATTAGTTTCATTTCGATGAGTAATCATCGCAAAAACCTTGAAAAACATTATCAAAATATAGTTTTTGACGTGACGTCTAATAAATCGATGAACGCCGGCTGCACGCACGAAAAAGGAATACTCATTGTCCCGTTACGCTCATTGTAACGTTTGCATTTCATCAATGTTTTGTTATGACGTTGTCACGTTAAACTATCGTCCGTAAACCGACTTTACAGACAACCGATTTTTATTAACAATTAGGTCTGGTGAATAACAAAAACAAAATACTGCATAAGAGCTATTTTTAAGTTAAGTCGTTTAGGTTGTAGAAGGTAATATAGAAACATACGCATATGTGTATGTTTCTATATTATCTCCTATAAAACATTTCCCTCCTTGCAATGTAGGTATTGCCATAATATTTTTTCTACGTCTTTGATCAAAATATAGTCTTGAATATTCCAATGGCTTGCCAATGCAATATCCAAGACCTAGAATAAAAAGACGTGTGGCACTCGGAGACTGCCGCGGTAAAGCTATTGCATAGCATTTTTTATCAACTTATGTAATTATAATTATTTATTTATTTTATTTATGCAGTATTCCTAACACCCCCCACTCCGACCGGCACAGCGGTGATACTTTTTAGTTTTGCCATCTATCGATGAATAGTAGAACTTTTAATGACTTTTTGAAATATCACGCTTGTCTCTTTAGTTCTGCAAATCGCCTCTAGGTGGCATTGGTTGTATCGGCGTTACTGCGTTAGGTTATTTTCGTTACGGAATTTCTGGATTCGGTCTCCACGCTCAAGGCCCGCGATAGAAGCTATGCAATAGCTTAAAAATATTTATTGGTTTCCAACAAACAACTTTTAGCTCTTTGCTCGCCACAATAAGAGTACAAATAAACAAATATAAATATACAAATAATTTATTATCAACCAAAAGATACAGAAAACGTTACATGGTTACAAGTACTTAGTAATTTCGTGAAAAAATGGTGAGCTGGTTTACACAGAGATGTCCTTGTGAACTCTGCACTAGGTACAAGTAATTTCAATACTTAGCTCAATCTATGTGTACATTGGAACTGTTTCGAAATTACTTTATCTGAGTGTATTTTTGTTTCAGGAGAGCTCGAGAAAAGTTAACACGATTCTCATGAATATCATGAAAATGAGTTGGTAATAAAATCATTAGAGATAAAATATAAAATAAACTCTACAATAAAATACTTTTAGGGCCATCTTCGACCATTTTTCTTTTATTTTTTCCTAGTCCAACATGGAATAGATTATTGCATAAAATTATAACAACAAAGTAAGTAAATACTCATAAGAGTTATGTATTCAATATTATATCCTTAAAGTTATATTATGTTCACATTTATTACGTATGGATATACGTAAGTCTTCCTCTTGTATACTAGTTTAAAAAATTAAATGTATTAATTAATAAAAGGCACGGACTCTGGAGCCTGGAGGCAAATTTTTCAGATAAGTTTGATTGGCCTTGTGGCTCAGTTGGTAGTGTGTTTACGTCTACCTGCTGAACTGAAAGGTCGTGGGTTCGATCCCCACCCAGGGCAAACATTTGTGTGATGAGCATGGATGTTTGTTCTGTGTCTGGGTCTTTCTATGTATCATATTATGTTTGCTTAGTTTGGGCTAGATGGTGTTGTGTGAAATGTCCACTAATATTTATATGTTATATTTATAAAGTAATGTCAGTAACTTTATATCATCAAAGTAATGCCATTAAAGTCACAATATCAAAAATCCGTACCCAGCGATATCGATCCACATTCTTGTTGCGTACTGCACAAGAATGGAATTCTTTGCCGCCATCTCTGTTTCCTGAGACCTACAATCTTGGAATATTCAAGGCTAGAGTGAATCTTCTAGATCGACGAGCTCCATCCTCGGCCACACCGTCGCTTAACATCAGGCGAGTTAGTGGTCAAACGTAGATCTATCAAGTATATAAAAAAAAAACAGAATAAAACAGAATAATATCATTATTATTATATCATTAAACATTTATACTAAATCTCATTTAATTATCAGATTAGTAGAAGTTATCCAAATATCGTTTCTGGTTTTACCGTTCACTTTCTTACTCTGACAGCCAACTTTACAAAGCTCTCACGAAGTCGGCACACCACCACCCATTTCTCCCTGAAAAAATCCGTACTCGATGACGTCCAGTTTCTTGACTTCGGTCTACGACGTTATTGACTGCACCGTGCACTGCACGGGAATGGAATTCTTTGTCGCCATTTCCGTTTCCTTAGAACTACAATTTTTGAATTTTCAAGGCTAGAGAGATTAGATATCTTTTAGATCGATGAACTCCGTCCTCGGCTATACCGTCGCTTAACATCAGGCGAACTGGTAGTCAAAATATAAATATTACATGAACATAAACTTGGAAAGTTTTCAGAGCTTTTAGCTCTTAAAAATATGGAGTTATGAAGTTACAGAAGTTGTGAGGTTGCAGTCCGATACGGGTGACTTATGAATATTTTATGAGATTAAAATAAGGGAACGGGTTGTCCGTGGAAAAACATCTCCATATGTATGACATGAAAGAGAAGATTCAATTAATAATAATAATCATTTATTACACACAAATACATATTTACAACACAAACTAGATTAGATCGATAAAGTTCACAATTAGTACAAAATCGAATGCAATGGGTCCCAAACTAGGCTAGGCCTGTATCTTGGGCACCCAAGAGATGGAATTTGGCAACAGATTATTTTTTTTGTGTATTGCGCTGACGTGTAACAATACCACTATAATTACTTATTTGTGGAAATGTCGTAGAATAAACATAATGTAAAATACTAGTTAAAAATTATTAAAAACAATACGTGCATGCAAAACATTAAAATGACTAAAATAATATAAAATTAAAAATTGAATTGAGAAAAAAAATAATTGAATTGAATTGTAATATAAAATCAAATAAAATAATAATAACAATGATGAATAAATAGTAGAGGGTATCACAGTAGATAAGAAATTGATATAAATGATAAAATCAATGAAATTAATACACAATCTAAAAACAAATAACAGTACCACCATGTCATGTCATGCTCACTTTGTGTGTATATGTGTGAGAATAAATAAGTAAAGGGATGTTAATGTATGAAGATATGTATGTATAGTGTGAAGGAATGAGTGATGGTTATGAATGGGGTGTGATGAATGAGTATTAATAATGTTCGGGTTTCAAGCTTGTTAAGACGAAGGTGCAAAAATTGCCGATCGCTTAGTCTCACAGTACTTAACAAGTTTTTCAGTTTGTTCACCGGTTAGTGAGAGAAGCCACTTAGATACTTTGTGGCGACACTCGGCGAAAGTATTTTGATGGATGTCGATAAGTTTACAAACCGAGTTATAAGTGAATATGTGTACGTATTTTGGCAAACGAGTTGCGAACGTAGTATTTACTCTGGGACAGAGCACGTCACGTGATCGATTTTGTCTACCCTGTTTTTTGTTGCTAGACAAGTGGTGGCATTTGGCAATTGTTCGCAACACAAAGAGCTGTCTAACCGTCAGAACAGCAGCCTCCTCATACAACTTGTTTGTAGGGTATCTACGGGATTTACCCAACATTACCTTTAGGACAGCTCTTTGTGCGCGCTCCACTTCATCCATATGGGATTTGGCAGCGCCACCCCAAACGCCCACACAATACTGTATTATCGACTGACACAAAGTTATATATACCAGCAACTTCACTTCCTTTTTAGCAGAAGCTCTTATGATTTTCATTATATATAACAGCTTGCGGACTTTCCTGGAAATGAAAGTGGTATGTGCCGAGAAAGATAGGTTTTCGTCCAACATAACTCCCAGGTACCGTGTTGCTTTAACCCTTTCAATTGAGCTGCAAGAGCATTTTGTTTCAATCTTGTTTAAGCTAGAGAAAGAAACGCAGTTATTGTGCAGTTTAAGTTTTGTTAAAACAGTATTTGTTGGTTTTGATATGTGGAAGGCAATGAAGTTAGACTTTTTTATGTTTAGAGTGAGTAGGTTTACATCAAGCCATTCAGATAATACTGCCATGCCACGTTCTGCAGCCTCAGTCGCAGTTTCCCAATCCTTCCCATGAAATATAGCAGCAGTGTCGTCGGAGTAGCAAACTAGCTCACAGTCGGGTATCTCAAGATTGAAAATGTCATCCATGTATAACGTAAACAACGTGGGAGCCAGTATGCTACCCTGTGGCACCCCAAAAGGAATAAGCATCTCGCTGCTCATCCAATCTCCCACCCCAACACGCTGCTGTCTGTTTGATAGATAACTATCGAACCAGCTAAGAGTGCTTCCTCTGATGCCAAAGCTTTCCAGCTTTTTCAGTAGGATTGGTGTGGAAACGCAATCAAAAGCTTTAGCAAGATCTATAAACACTCCTATGCATCTTTTCTTCCTGTCCAAGTGAATTGCCACGGTTTCAGTCAGAAGCTGAACTGCATCTTCCGTTGACTTGCCCCGTCTAAAACCGAATTGACGATCATTCAGCAGGTTGTATTTCTGAAGAAAGTCTACTAATCTTTTGTTTACTAGCTTTTCTAGAATCTTTGAGACAATGCTGAGGAGAGAAATTGGTCTATAATTATCCGGGCATGTTTTGTCACCGGATTTATGTATCGGAACAACAATTGCCGTCTTCCAGCATTCTGGAAAACGTCCTGAAGACATGCTAAGATTGCAGATATGAGTCAGGGGTTTTACCAAAGCATCTTTAGCATATTTTATAATAAGAGGAGTTATGGCATCCTGACCGGGAGCACTGTGAGTTTTGAAATTCAATATTATGCTGTCAATTTCACGTTCATCTGTCGAAGCCAAATAAAGTGAGCTCTGGGTTCGACTTGCAAAAGAATGTTGTTGGTTTAGGATTTCGTGTGAAGTTTGCAGTTTATCCAGTATATTTGAAGCCAAACGCGCTCCTGCAGTTGCAAAATGTTGGTTGCAGCTATTTAAGGCTTCAAGTGGGTTGACCGCATTTGCAAGTAGATCGTGCGAGTCATTTTTTGAATTTGGTATATCACAAATGTTTCTGATAGCTTTCCAAAGCTCTCTAGGGTTACCATCGTGTTCGGCTAATTTAGCATTATCGTGCTCAGTTTTCAGCTTGTGTAACAAATTATTACAGAAATTCTTGTAACGTGAATATGTAGTCTTCAGTGTCTCATTCTGTGGGTTCCTTTTAAGCTGCAAATGAAGATGATCCCGATGCCGCATACACCTTATTAGACCAGGAGTGATCCAGGGTTTGAGGTTGTATTTAGACCGACTAATTTTATGTTTTACAGTATGTTTGTGTAAACAGTCTGTCATAATTTGGTTTAGCGTAAGAACTGCTTCGTTAACGTCATCTTTATCCAAAATTTGTTGCCAATCAGTCTGCTTTAGCTCCCTGGCGATTTCGTGGTAATTAGTTTTTGTGATGATTCTGTTTTTATTTCGGGTATTATTCATTTTTGTGGTCAGTCCCACCAAAATAATGTCGTGATCTGTTACAGAAGACTTACAGATCAAACCCAGACATTCCCCTTTGGTTTTTATAAATGCATGATCCAAACAAGTTATTCCCCGAGTTGGTTCAGTTATCGCAGGTAAAAAGCCATGCCCTGCCATGAGACACTGGTAGACTGCATTCTCTCTGCTAGGCGGTTCTGCTAATAAATTAATATTAATGTCGCCGGTAACTACAACGGTAGCCTGTTCTTTAGTAGTGCTTAAAACGTTTTCAAGGGAATCGTTGAATCTTTCTAGCTCCTTAAACGCCGGGGATCTATAAACACCTACTACCTTTAGACAGTTCTCCACATTCACTACGAGACAATTTGCGTCCTTAAAACTCGGCTCCTGAGCAGACGACGACCAACGACTATTTACGTAAATTGCGACCCCACCACATTTATTAACAACATTTTTTGTGTGGAAAACATTGTATCCTGGTAGTAGAGGAACGTGAGAATGTTCCTGAATCCAACATTCCGAAAAAACTAACACGTCCAACTCGACGCCCAACCGATGAATAGTCGGTAGCAGTTTGGTTAGATTACGATTCAGGCTTCTTATATTAAAGGACATGATTTTGAAGTTGTAAGGTGCAACTAGGTCCTTGCATATCTCTGGTTTGTCAACGGTACGGCACGTTATTCTGAGTGTGTCTTCAAAATCATCAAATACTTCTGGATTACCCGTTATCAAAAATATTTGTGATATTCATACTTGAGTCTCTACAGAAAAGATGTGTCGTACCGTTGAGAGTCAGCAATAGGCAGAATACTTTGTCGTATTTATTTGAAGAACTGTTATGACTACAAAATAGGATGGTGACTATCCTATTTTTAGTGGCACATGTTAATATTTGCCGTGTCGTTTTTCGGTGTGCACCTTGAATTGAAGTTAAATTTGTGATGAGTGTATGACGTGTGTGTGTATATACGAATGGGGAAGTGTTGTGTGGATTGTATGTGTGTGAGTGCTGATAAACCCAAGCGATGGTTATAGAAACACAGATGTAACATAAAATAATTTTTATATCAATATGTTTTACCAAGGGGTTGTGCGTGAAAAATGTATAACATACAGATAAAACGTAACCAGCTATATTCAGATTTTTTACAGTTGAAGTGAGCAAAACATAAAGTACAAGTAGAAAAATTAAAAAAGCAATTGTTATTGACACTAATTCTACTATATTGACAAATGGCAAGGAAAAAACTTCTACTACAGTAAATTTGCAAAATTCCGTGTAGGGTTTTATTTTAAGTTTCAGTATGTGCGGTGAACTTGGCAGGGGTTTGAGTATGGTTACTACTATCCTTAGCAGGCAGAATACGGTCCAGATCTGCGAGGTTGTTGAGGAGTATAGCCGACTTCCCTTCATCTTTGCGTATATGGACTCTTCCTTTGTTAATCCAGCAGAACCTGAAACCGGATTCCTTTGCTCTAATTCTGGCGTCACGAAATAACATCCTGTTCGCTTTTGTGAGGTGCTCATTTATGTATATATTACATGCAGGTCCTGGCAGGTTAAGACTAGTTGATGTCAGACCTTGGCGACGAGCTTTAGCAGCTTTTAGCAGTTCCTCTTTCTTCGCTTTCCTCGTTAGCTTGGCGATAATAGGTCTAGGAAAGTGGGTGTCGTTTCCTGTGCTTCTGGGTTTTTTAGTTCCGACGCGGCTAACAGAGTCTATGTCTGTCTCGGAGAGTTGTATACCTACAGAAGTAGCAGCCACCATGACAATGTGCTCGAGATTTTCGCTGGGGGACTCATATACACCTAAGATCTCTAGTTCATTACTCAGAGAATTTTGCGACTCGTAGTTTAGTTGTGTCTTCAGCTGAACTACTTCCTCTCGCAGTGTGGTGATAATTGTGTCTCTCTCCTCCAAAACCTGTATCCTGGCGTCAAAATTATCCAGTCTGGCGTTGCAGTTAGTTAAGCCCTCTGTTATAGACACAAGAAATGATTTTAATTCGGCCATATCTCGGCGAAGTAGACGGAGTTCAGTGGCAACGTCGGGCTGGGTGTCTTCATCCTCATCCCGCGCCGAGATAGGCGAGTACAGGGCTGGCCGCTTTAATGGTCGCGTTCCAGTTATAGCAGTCATGCTTGGGCTCTCAGAGCGTTCGGAGCGGTCGCACAGGACCACGCTAGCCGCAGTGGTTGTTTTAGGCTCGCTGGCGCGACATGCAGGGCACTTCCAATCTGATGCCTTTGTGGGGTCTGAGCTCATAACTTTAGCACATATAGGGTGGTATGTCGCATTACAGTCCCCACATATAATTAAATTCGATGAAGTGATATTTTGTTTGCATTCTGAGCAAACGGATTCTATTTTATTTGGTCGACTTGAATGCACAAACTTATCCATACTCGTGTGACTCAGCGCTTAGTGCAGATAACAGAGGCGTAAGTTGTGTACGGGAGCGAGCAGTGCAGGTAGTGGTGCGGCAGGCTTGTGAGTGTGAGTGAGACGTGTATATGCGGCTCAGCCTGTGTTATGCGCGAGCGTCTATCACCGCGCTGCCTCACAGCTGATTGAAAGTAACTGCCGATTCCGTTTAAAATTTTAGATATTATAAGTCTTTTATCTTTCGGAAATCAAACAATCCAAACAAGTGAATTAGCGTACCTTGTGCGAGTTCCTGCGCCCTTTGCACTGATATAACTTTGAATAATAAAACTCCACTTTTTATCACTGAATTTATTTTTCAAAACAGAGCGTAATTATAAGGTATGCGTACACGACAGCGCTTCCCGCGCATCCCCAAATGGGGATGCGCGGGATGGGTAAATGCCAGTATTCTGGTTTCTAAGTTTTAGAAATTCTTCTTCTTTTTTGTATTGAACCCGCATTAAAGCATTTGCCAGTGTCAAGTATTAGGATTTTTTCAAGTTTCTTGAATTAAACAAGTTGTAAATGTTCTAGTCACAATCTAAGTCACCTAAACAGTCAATTTATAAGTCGAATCCTGCTTCAGTAAAGTGGTGGCGACTTTACTAGAAGCTTCTATGGAGTTTTGCCGACACCGTAAAATCACACGTTTTATTGCTTTATTTCACTTGCCCACACTCACGCACTTTATCGAACACTTAATGAATAAAACACCACCATTTTATCGCATTAATATTCAAAATAACATAAGTTTAGGAAAATAACACAAAGCAACAACACGTTACTAAGACGTTCCCGCTAAAACTCCGTTTTAGAAATTCTTGCATGGCTGATGATGGCTGTTGTATTATTTTCACATCCCTACTTTTTATTTTTTATTAAAGTGAATGTTATTTTTTGCGCCCAATTTATTTTATGGGTATTGTAAGAACCTGAGCCGTCACGCTTGGCTATATTATAACGCTTGTTCGGGTAAAGTCGGCTCGAATCGAGTAAGGGAGCGAGAGGGATATAATCATGACGTCACTTTTACATATGATACTGTTATTATTATTATTACCGTATTATTATCATCGCCTTAATCAAGTTTTGAGTATGATAATATTTGCCGTCAACGTTGAGTCTTCATTGCCCCTCCCCTCACACTTCTCTCTAAGTTCCCTTGTTTTACTTAGAAGCACTGGTTACACGTTTTCTATATACTTACTAACTAGACATAGTTTAGATGCTTCAATATTATAATTATTACAAGAAACTTGACTATATTCTACCCTCATTACCAAACAACAGTCATTAATAGGACAATTAACGGTTTCTAATTCTAAGAAAATTGTGTTCTACATGTAGAATAATCTAGACTAACCAAACGGCTACAATGTTAGCTAGGTTTCTATTATTTTTCATAATTAATGTTAGTAATTATTTCATCTCTTTTAGCAATAGCAGTTCCCATAGCCACCTTCCTACTCCATCACCAGTTCAGCTTAATCGGAAAGCAGGAAATGTGTTAACTTTTAATAATTATTTCATCTCTTTTAGCAATAGCAGTTCCCAAAGCCACCTTCCTACTCCATCATCAGTTCAGCTCAATCGGCAACCAGGCAATGTGTAAAATTTAACTTGCAAGATTTAAGGACACCGGTACAGTTGAAAGTATTAAAAAAGCTTGTTATAAGTAACGGAAATGGATATCAATATTGTAACTTCACACAATTTAAAAGGCCTCATAAGATTTTAAAGGCTAAAATGTAATTTACAACTCCACTGATTTTATAGTTTAAAAAACTGGAACAACCGACATCCAAACACGTAATATCGTTTACTTGGATTACATATTTTTTCCAGTTATTGTGTGGCAAGACCCAAGCTACTGAACCGATTTTGATGAAATTACATATAATACTAATATAGAATATGTTTGTTACAACTCAGAGATATAACAGTAATAATATACAAGATCCACTTGTAAATGTACGTACGATGGAATCAACGCCAACTCCTAATTGTTATTTATCGCAAAATAGTATTTCCAAGTTAAATTGATAGATAGATAAACTCTTTATTGTTTACACCACTATACTAAAACACTAATTAACAAGAGAGAGCTTACACGCTAGCGAAAACAACAGGCGGCCTTATCGCTAAAAGCGATCTCTTCCAGGCAACATTGCCTCTGTTTGTTTATCCTCGTTAGTTTATTATAGACCAAGAGCCCAGAGCTGCCAGACGTTACTTATTTAGTGACGAACGAAATGTGTCTTACTGAGTAGTACTCGCATAGACTATGAACGTTTGTTCTCTCCAATCTTGTACCGTGGGCCAATTTTGAGATATTAGCCACTAAAATTGAAAAAAGAATCATAGCATATACAATTAAACATATATACTTAAATGCGTCTGGAAAAAAATTGACCCATAGGATTCGTCTGTCTGCTTACAAATAGCTTCAAAATAGTTTCCTAAATTACCATATATACGATTAAAAATCAGCCGTCATTAAATAAGTAAGTAGCGTTAGCTATAATTATTTTCAACTTTGGTGGCTAATATCTCGAAATTGACCCACGGTACAAGAATCGAGTAGAACATACATTCGCGGCCTTACCGAAAAACGTTACTTAACTTTAACCATCGTCTTAAATTCTCTGTCTTCTTTCCGCAAGAGTCATTACGTGTCAGCGAGAAGATGACAAAATATGTTAAGCAAAGCTTAAAGTTAAGTAACGTTTTCGGTAAGACCGTCATAGTCTATACGAGTACTACTCGGTAAGAGACATTTCGTTCGTCACTAAATAAGTAACGTCTGGCGGCCCTGGGCTCTCGGAATATTAGGTCTGGCTCGCCTCGCTAGAAATTAGCCGGACCTAGATTATCTAATAAATAATAATATTATGTTAGACTAACGAAAATCTTTTTTCGTATAGACGACTCTAAATGATACTAATACTTGCTTGTCTGATGATAAATTTGATGTCTTGCACTTTTAATTACAGAAAAATCAAGATTTAAAAAAACGGGAGCGATCCAATGTTGCAACGCTATAAAAGATGAGTGTAGCCCCCGTGTACGCAGATGGTAGGAAGAAAGGCAGATAGGTATATGATTTCAAAGTACGCATTGAAGTCTGAGTAGAGACCTTTGTTCGCAGGTAGATCATCGTTCGTCTTGCTATTGCATATTAACATTTTTGAATCTATAAAATAACTGAATGGACCTATAAAAAAATAGTCCCATAGGACACTAGAAAGCAACATCAAGAGTTTTCGTCAAAATATTCATTTTGATCCTAGTTAATTTTCATACATAAAAAATATTTTTACAAATTATTGACGAAAAAATTGATTATTATATACTTATAATAATCGGCCAAGTGCGAGTCGGACTCGCGCACGAAGGGTTCCGTACTATCATCTATAATACTACAAAGTTTAGTTCTGTTTATAAAATAACGAGAAATCAACGAAATTCCAAGTAGTAAATTGCAAACTTATAGGTAGGTTTTCGATACACATCCGGGCAGCATGACGACGCTCGCGCGAATACGCGCGGTTATGGCTCGCTCCGTGATGTTACCTCCCCCGCTACCCGCGCGTTCGCGCCACCACCACACCCCGGCGCGGCGCTCGCACCGCGTTTAGATGCACGGATTATTTTCATTTTGTGAGTTTTTATTATATTAGATTAGGTATTTATTTTTATAGTTAATATATTTCTAAATATTTACTTACAAATATTCAAGTTTCTACCTGTTAATTAAGATCGAGTAAAAATTGCTTAAAAATTACGTTTGTTGTATGGGAGCCCCCCTTTAATATTTACTTTATAGTTATTTAATTATTTATTTTGAAAGGTAATATACAAGTAAGTATTCTGTGAAAATTTGAAGCGTCTACCTGTTACCGTTTTTAATATTGAGCAAAAAAATACGAAAAAAACACGTTTATTGTATGGGGACCCCCCTTAATATTTTATTTTTTTTAATTTTGAGTATTTGTTGTTATAGCGGCAACGGAAATACATCATTTGTGAAAATTTCAGCTTTCTAGCTATCATGGTTTATGAGATACAGCCTGGAGACAGACAGACAGACAGACAGACAGACAGACAGACAGACAGACAGACAGCGAAGTCTTAGTAATAGGGTCCCGTTTTTACCCTTTGGGTACGGAACCCTAAAAATTAACTTGTATCAAAACTATTTTTTTGCCGAAAACTTGTGATGTTGCTTTCTAGTTTTCTGTGGGACTATTTTTTTAATAAGTGCATTCATTCAATAATTTTATATCTTAAAAAATATTGATATGCGTGAGCGAGACGGACGATGGTCGAGCTACAGACCCTTAAAATATATCGTTAACCCAACGAATTGCTAACACCGACACCACATCACAGCTTATGTAACAGAATGTGATCATCATATCGACGACTTATTTGTTATCCTGCCTAGGAACATTTATTTATTTATTTTATATTTTTTGGAAAACTTACAGCCTAAATACTTAAATAAACTATACATTTATATAAATTACGAGGCTAATTACAAGTTTTCGCCTATAGTTTGGAAAAATATGAAATAAAGCTTGACGCTGTACGCGCCTATCTATATCCCAATCATAACAATATTTGCACCAATTTCAAGTAATTTGTAAATAAATTAAGTTTGTGAATCAAAGAATTCAGAAGTTAATTGTGAACGTATTAAATTCACACTATTGAAAAATATATCAATATCATATTTTGATAAGTATTTGTTCATCGACGATGTGGTTCTGTGAAGAAAAGTACCCTTGATAATATAGTTTCTCTTAGCAAAAGATGATGTAAAAATCGGCCAAGTGCGAGTCGGACTCGCGCACGAAGGGTTCCGTACTATCATCTATAATACTACAAAGTTTAGTTCTGTTTATAAAATAACGAGAAATCAACGAAATTCCAAGTAGTAAATTGCAAACTTATAGGTAGGTTTTCGATACACATCCGGGCAGCATAACGACGCTCGCGCGAATACGCGCGGCTATGGCTCGCTCCGTGATGTTACCTCCCCCGCTACCCGCGCGTTCGCGCCACCACCACTCCGCGGCGCGGCGCTCGCACCGCGTTTAGATGCACGGATTATTTTCATTTTGTGAGTTTTTATGTATTAGATTAGGTATTTATTTTTATAGTTAATATATTTCTAAATATTTACTTACAAATATTCAAGTTTCTACCTGTTAATTAAGATCGAGTAAAAATTGCTTAAAAATTACGTTTGTTGTATGGGAGCCCCCCTTTAATATTTACTTTATAGTTATTTAATTATTTATTTTGAAAGGTAATATACAAGTAAGTATTCTGTGAAAATTTGAAGCGTCTACCTGTTACCGTTTTTAATATTGAGCAAAAAAATACGAAAAAAACACGTTTATTGTATGGGGACCCCCCTTAATATTTTATTTTTTTTAATTTTTAGTATTTGTTGTTATAGCGGCAACGGAAATACATCATTTGTGAAAATTTCAGCTTTCTAGCTATCACGGTTTATGAGATACAGCCTGGAGACAGACAGACAGACAGACAGACAGACAGACAGACAGACAGACAGACAGACAGACAGACAGACAGACAGACAGACAGACAGCGAAGTCTTAGTAATAGGGTCCCGTTTTTACCCTTTGGGTACGGAACCCTAAAAAGTGTCGTGTGTCTCGATCTGAACGAAGCCAAAATCAAATCACAAACGATATGCCAAATATCTTGTATAAGTGTTTGTATAAGTTATATCCACAAAACAAAGATAGTACAGAAGGCAATCACATGTACATACCTACACTCGGCGGTCGCGCTAGGGGTGTCAACTTTGGCTTATGCACAAAAAACAATCGTGGTAGTGGCACTCGTATCTAGTTATTTGATATATTGTTGAAATGACACAGGAAGAACGGAAATATAAACCAATAATAACTAAAATATTTCAATTTTAATGTTATTATTTTATTAAAAATTTGTCACAGAAAATATCTTACGACGATTTCGACATTGGCGAAATGCACTATTACAATTTTAGTGTAATAAAGTGTAATAAATTTGCATTCTTAAGAACAATTGTTTACTTTTCATTAATCTAGATGACACTCGCGCTTGCACTGGTCCCAGTCGGTCCGAGATATCGCGTCCGTGAGCGGTGTCTATGTGTGCGTTGCTCGAGCGCATTTTGTATGTAGATTGACTACTGTACTATCTCTGTTTTGTGTTATATCTGAGCAAAAAAAGCTATGACAACATTACACACCTCTCACTTCATTACATTAGGTGTGTACCTACACAAGAAATAGGGTATGACATAGGTTCCAGCTGATTTGGGTAGGAGGCACGTGTACCCCTGTCGAATTTGATTTCCGATAGGAGCGAGAGGGGCACAGGAAATCGAACCTTGATTAGATATCGGAGGAAATATCCACGAAAATTCATTTTACGCTGTGCTTAGAAAATATTGTTTCATTACATTCCAAGTTCATATTTTTACGTAATAGATGAGGCTTATTTCTTTTATAAGATTGAGATGGGTTGATTGGTTGATTGGTGGTTGTTTATAGATTTTAGGGTTCCGTAGTAAACATGAAATCCTTAGGCGCGTCGCCCCCACGAGCTGGAGTCGAGGCGCGGGCGCACAAGCGGCGCGCCGCTTCTACGTTTCCTTCAGGTTTAAATGGCAGTGCGCCCACACACTAGTCGCGTTGCAGGCGACGTGGAGTCGAGGCGCGGTAGCGGCGGCGTCGCGGCAGGGGTGCAGTGCGCGACCGCGCCGCGACTCCACCGCCATTTTGTTATTTTGTTTCGTGCCTAGACGTTTACACTGTAATGTGTGAAGGAAGCATTGCCGCCCGCGCCTCAACTCTAACATAAACACCAAGCCTCGACTGTGCCGCGACCGCGCCTCTACTTATCAGTGAGCGACGCGCCTGATAGTTTCGCTTTGTTAGTCCGACTGCCCACGGGTTAACTCAAACACTTCCATATTGTATGGGAACTACAATGTTGTGGTTAAGCTTAGATCTATTTTGTATTTAAAAAGTAAGAAGCCAAAACCGTGTCGAGGCTCGCATATAGTAGGGTTCCGTAGCTAATGCTGTAGTTTAAATTATATATTGAACCTTTGTTTTATTTTAGGAGACCTATACAACGATACACCCCACGATGGGGTGGGTTGAAATAAAATATATAAGCCCTTCTTTATATGTATGGAGTGCGACTCCTATTTTTTTTTTTTTTATTATACTACTTTATTTTGCAGCAGTTTACGGAATACTTCTGCATGTCAAATTTTCTTTTATTTAGGACTGACAGCTTCTGCGTAAAATGACTGTGGCTTATGTACGGACAGACATACAGACAGGACATGGTTAAATAAAAAAAAACTAACATGTAAAAAATCAAATTCTAAAATATACATTTAACCTAGAAGAATACTTAAGTACATAATTCGAAATAAGATAAATCAACATTACCAAACTATCTTTAATTTCGATCTTACACGAATTTCACATTACTACACATAGTTGGCAACTTTGTACTGGAATTGCACTAGACTATTACCAAGAGAAATGTCTTTACGTGGTTAAATGTACTACCATAGTAGTACACTTGAGCATTATTTTGTTGCAGCTGAGTTGTAAGCTGTGTTGCACATCAACATTTAACTACTTTTCTGGAGATAAATTCGGCTATGCAAACTAATCTGGTTATTTATATAGCTAATACATTTTAAAAATACATAACTGGCTAGAAACGTGTCGCGACACGCATGTGGAAGGGTTCCTTAGCCAATACCATAAATAATCAAAAATAAATAAGCAGATATATTTAATTTGAAAAAAAGTCAATCACCTTTGAGCTACAGCATGATAAAACTAAATGTTCTATACATTTATTGATCTACAAACACCGACAATCAACCGGTTCTACCAGACATATCAGTAGTTTATAGCGCGCCAAAGAAATGAAAGCCACACGATAGTCAGGTGCACTCTTTTAGTGTCTGCATGTAAATTTAAAAGTAGGTAATCACTTAGCGCCTACGCAACCGACTTCCCTTTATTGCGTCATAGCAAGAGTCGCTATATAAATATTTTTTGTGTACCATTCTTTAAGTATTTTGTGAAAATATCTTAAAATAATTTAAATTGGAAATAAGTATAAAAAATAGTTAAAGTATGTTATTTTTTCACATTTGCACATACATTTACCCGAAAAACTCCTTACTCCTTCTTACACAGCCGGATTTTTATAGGTTAAGCTAAAACTAGGTTTATTTTCAAAATTATGAAGAATCTAAAAATATTACTCTGACAGAGCAAGGATATGGCGAATTTTAAAGGTTCCTCGTAGTCACTACGAAACCCTAAAAAGCTAGTTGATAATTATAACTGTCCAGCTTGAAAATACTTTTCATTAAAAGGATTAAAGTTACAGTTGCAACTCGTGAAAATAAAGTTTAGTCCGTTCTTTGTCTCGGTTTTGAGACAAAAACTGTAATTTCTGTCGAGGACAGGTAATTAGCTTAAACTAATGATTCTTATTATAACAATTAAAACCAAGTTTTGTTATTACCTAGGTGACTTTTTTAAGCTTTTATTAGCTTCACCTGTATGCATGTTTGTTTGTTTGTTTGTAACTGACTCCTTTGGACTTGATTTTGACCCACTTCAAACGGTCAGATTTCATTCAAATTTTGTAGATTTATCGAGGACCGATGCCAATACAATAATTTAATAAGATTAAGCGTGTTTTTTAAGTTTTTTTAAACAATTATTCGTAATAGTTTTTTCAGAGTTGTCACAGCATTTACTTATTTACGACAAACTAGGCCTGCGTTTGACCACAGCCTCATTTGATGGATGAAACAATGATAAGGTCAAAGATGTAGCACGCTTGGCTTAGTTTTCACTTTTTAGCCGACTTCCAAAAAAAGGACATTACCAATTCGTCTGTATGTTTTTAGGGTTCCGTACCTCAAAAGAAACAAACGGAACCCTTATAGTATCACTTTGTTGTCCGTCTGTCCGGGTGTCAAGACCTTTATCTCGGGAACGCGTGAAGGTATCGTGTTGAAATTAAAACCATATACGCGGATCCATAGTCTCTTGCTGCAGAAAGAAAAATAAAATTTCACAGTTTTTGTAAAAATAGTTACAGCCGAATATGTCGTAAAAACGCAAATTTCGACACTCACAAGGGAATCAAAACCTATGGGGTACTTACCGTTGACCTAGAACTATGAAATTTGACAAGAAGCATTGTGGTTGTACTCTACACATATAGGAAAAAATCTGAAAACTGGACATTTTTAATTTAATCACAAAAAATAGTGAATTAACCGTATCATGTGGGGTATCATAGGAAAGAGCTACATTAGCATAAGCTAAAACAGGTTTTTATTTTTACGATGTATATTTTTCGGTTTATGAAGGAAAATATAAAAAAAATATATGATTTCCCCCTTTTATCTACTAGTTTGTACGGAACCCTCGGTGGACGAGTCTGACTCGCACTTGTCCGGTTTTTTTGTATATTTGTTCACCGATTACTCCACCAATTGTGCATTGATTTTGATGATTCTTTTTGTATTTGGTAGGTCATACTTCAGAGATGGTCCCATATAATTTTCATCAAAATCGGTTCAGTACTTTGGTTTTATAACAAAATAACTGGTAAAATATCATCCAAGTGCCTGTAGAAAAGTGAACAGCAAAGTGAACATCCTATAAACATGTAACACGTATTTTAACTTTTGCGTATTTTGAAATCGGTTCTTTCAGTTTTTTAAACTATAATTATTATTTCTTGAACAATCTCGGGTTGTATTTCATAAGAAACAGCGACGCCGGAAGAGCATTTCACACCTCTGCCGTCCTCTCTAAGTTAGAATTTCTAATTCTCCCCTCTGTTTGATGCATCTGGTTTGATTGATGGAGTTAAGACATGCATCTTCTATTCACACTCGTAATGTATTCTATAGTATAGTAACAGGCTGACTACTTCTTGTCGGGATTTAAGAAGCTTGAAATGAACACAGTCATCGTTGATAAGTCTCTTGGCGCTTCTTTCTATAGAACACAATCTGTGTACTATAGAAAGAAGCGCCAAGACGTTGCGCTAAAAAACAAAACAGCCTGTTTAATTATCTAAATTACAGTTTAATGATTTTATATTATAGTAGGCACAGACTGAGTTTATGGATAAGTATATCTATATTATTATCTTTAGACCTTTATCGGTCTGGGGTGATCGATGTGCTTTTTGTGTAGTAGTTTAGTTAGTTGAGTCTATATATTGTTGTGTTGTAGTTAATAAAGGCGCTTGCCATACAAAAAAAAAGTATATCTATTATGATTAATTATTAATACTATTTTTTTCTTGTAACATAAATAGGTACCTACTGTATATTGTTTTAGTGTATACTATAGTTTTTAGTTACTTTTAAAGGCCACTATCTGTAACATCTTACCTATCCGTGCATGGTTGCCTGGAAGAGATCGCTCTAAGCGATAAGGCCGCCAATTAAAAGCCTAGCTATATTTATGTTTTCTCTGTATTTATTTTTCTGTATGTGTGGTTTTTTAATAAAGAGTTATCTATCTATCTATGTAATAATCATTATTAGCTGATATTTTTCTAATAAATTTCTTAAAAAACAGTAAACCTATATCGGCAAATAATCATGATATTTTAAATATTTTTAAGCCCCGATGGAAATATAAATGTGTTATAAACTTAATGTGCAACTTTGTGTCTACTCACTATATGCTGAGACATAACCAAAACTTGAAAATAACTTATTTCCAGACCGTATCTAATTCAATACATAATTTTATTATTCATGAAACTTGAAAAAAATATCTCAATACCTAGTTATGCCAAATGCGTTAACCACGCGGGTCCAATAAAGGAAACAAAAGACGCCTGAATCAATGAAATTTATGCAAAGTTAGCTCGATGACCACGGAGACCTGAGATAACAATTCTATCTGGGAAACCTAGCCTTATCTTAATTGGAATCCGTCCAACAATCGCCATTACTTCGACTGCGTGTAATTGAATTATACTCAGTCATTTGTTAGAAATGTATTCGATTGCTGTGACGATACTTATTGTTAACTTTTACGGTAAGTGTGGCTTTTTCTTTTTTAGGTTTCCGTACTAAGGGTGCGGGAGCCTATTCGTGAAGCTACGATGTCTGTCCTACACTAACAGCTGTGTATTTTTCTTCTTGAACGGTAATTTTACGATTTACTTTGATGGCTTTGATGTAATTCAAAGTACATTTAACAGACTGGACACCATGAAATGAGCAACGAACTGCATAAGAGCTAGTTTCGTAGTGCAACTTACACTACAAAACTAGCTCTTATGCAGTCGGGTATTTTATCATAGACACTTTTTAAGGTTTCAGTCTACTACAAACTCTTATAATTTATCTTGCCGGTGTTCCGTAGCTTAACTAAAAGAATATAAGTACTAGAAAATTGTAATATAGTGTGGGTTTACGTAATTATTACTCCAACAAAATGGTAGAGTAAAATCTTGAAAGAAAAACTTGGGGTACACGTGTAATTAGGATGAATTATTTTTTTCATCTATCCTATGGTGTGGGGTATCGGTGGAGGTGGAATAAAAAATAAATAAATATTTGTGGACATTTCACACAACACCATCTAGCCCAAACTAAGCAACGCTTGTACTATGGAACTAGATGGCTGATAGAATACATATATACTTTTTTTTTTGTTGTAAATATATACATATGATACATAGAAACACCCAGACACAGAACAAACATCTATGCTCATCACACAAATGTTTGCCCTGGGTGGGGATTAAACCCACAACCTTTCAGTTCAGTAGGTAGACGTAAACACACTAAGTATATACCAACTGAGCCACAAGGCCAGTCAAAATAAGAACATTAGTTTTAAGTTAAATGCCCGTTTACTAAATATTAAACTTTGAAGTGATTTATTATTGACACGAGTCAAGTGCCTCTCCTTATCACAAGGAGAAGATGGCTCGTGACCAGCAGTGGGACAGTTTGTACAAACAGGGCAGTGTCCCTCCCTCTGCCGGCTAAACGGTTGACTTTGGAGACATGAAAAAAATCATGTTAGTAGCATATTATTATGAAGATTTCAGCACTCAGATTTGGTAGCATTTTCTCTTTGCCGCCGCGCGCCGTCTCCTCTAGATATAAGCCTCAGTGAAACGTAAAAGCAAGAAAACGCTTCGAACACATTATTATTGGAAATTTCGTACAAATTCTTAATTTATTGTTATTTTTTCCAGCACTATGCTCTGCAGAAAGAAAGGACCCGATGGCCTGCAAAATAAGGTGTAAACCACAAACAACCCAATGTGCTCTCGATATAGAACTACAAGAATACAAGTTATTTTCGAGTTCATGTGCAATGGCAGCACATGCGAGGTGCCATGGAATAAGTAATATGTTTTTGATCATAGTATTCGTTTAGTAGTCTGTTTGGATAGGGCTATCGTGGCAAAAATGGGAACTACAAACGTCTCGATTGAATAGAATAATGAAATAAAGACAATAGCGCCCTTGTTCTCGAACAAAATAATGAAATAGGAACCGAAGCGGTCAGTAGGTAAATAGCGCCACATAACATATTCCGCCTTTTTAAAAGAATTAGCCTACTTATCAAAAATTTCCGACAAGAAAAAAAAAATAATGAGCCCACCCAGTTTCGTCAAGATTAGTTGAAAAATATAACTAGTACGCAAGTACCAATAAACATCTGGACAGAAGAACGAAAATCTTGCTAGTTGGTGGAAAAACTTTCGTTCGCTTCGCTCACTCAGTCAATTTGCATAAGTTTGATTAAATCGCGCCACTCATTGCCGCGTATTTATGAATCAGACCTTAGACACAGTATAAAACTGGCAGTATAAAACGACTGGCCTTGTGGCTCAGTTGGTAGTATGTCTGCCTGCTGTGCCTGCGGTCGTGGGTTCAATCCCCAAACAGGGCAGGGCAAACATTTGTGTGATGAGCACGGATGTTTGTTCTGTGTCTGGGTGTTTCTATGTATCATATGTATATATTTACAAAAAAATAATATATATGTATTATATCAGCCATCTAGTTCCATAGTACAAGCTTTGCTTAGTTTGGGCTAGATGGTGTTGTGTGAAATGTCCACAAATATTTATATTTATTTATTTATTTATTTAAAAACACTTGTTTTTCAGATTTCGTACAAACGCCGTTAAAGTACTGCATCAGGCAGTACCGGCGTTTCTTCACGGAGTCCTGCCCGTCATTCTGTCCCAGCCACTACTCGCCAGTGTGCGGCGCGCAAAAGTACCGCGCATATAACTATAGGACATTTAACAACGGGTGCTATTTAGATATGATCAATTGCCGTGGCGACGAAGATTATTCTGGTAGGTAAAAGGAAAGAAGTAGTAACTTGAATTTCGGAAGCTACATATGTATAAACTACGGGTCACTCACGTCTGTTTTGAGCCGAAATATCCGACTATAGTTTCAACCGCATTCGGCGGTCTTTTTCAAAGGAGCAGCACACACGTCACTCTCGGTCGGTGACGCGCCTTGCACTGCGACGTGCCGCTCGTGCCGCACGTGATGTCATTGGTTGCAAAAGGGGTTATAGTGGGAAGCTGGTCGTCTTGCTACTAGATGTGCTCCACGGTTTCACCCGCGTAGTGATGTAAAACGATGGTGATGATAAAATGTAGCTTATATCGGTCTCCAGGCTCTCAGCTACAGATATTTTTAACTTTATCATTCTCATGGTTGATTGGAAGAGATCGCTTTTAACGATAAGGCCGCGTGTTGTTGCACTAGTTTATTTTAAGTCCTCTTAATTACTTTTAAGGTGTGTACAATAAGAGTTTATCTATCTACATTTAGCTACAATCGGTTCGGTTGCTTTTGGAAGTTCGCAAAAATCATGTCACAAGTAATCGTTTAAGAAAAAAAACTAAAAAACCGACTTAAAATACTCAATTCGTTTACTTGGATGACATATTTTTTCAGTTATTTTGTTATAAAAACCAAAATACTGAATCGATTTTGATAAAATATTTAAGGGACCACCTGGAAAGTATACCCTTTCAAACATTTTTTTTTAAATCGTTCCAAGTGTCATCCATCATCACACCATCACAGTCCATCGAGTAATCGGGGAACATACATAAAAAACCGGACAAGTGCGAGTCAGACTCGCCCACCGAGAGTTCCGTACAAACTAGTAAATAAAAAGGGGAAATCATTTTTTTTTATTTTCCTTTTTATACCGAAAAATATACATCGAAAAAATATTTAAAAACCTGTTTCAATTAATACTAATTAAGCTCTTTCATATGATACGGTTAATTCACTTTAAAATTTCGACCCTCATTTCTGGCATAACGACACTATTTTTTTATGATAAAATTAAAAATAACCAGTTTTCAGTTTTTTTCCTATATGTGTACTCTAACACAATGCTTCTTGCCAAATTTCAGAGTTCTAGGTCAACGGGAAGTACCCCATAGGTTTTGATTCCTCTGTGAGTGTCGAATTGTGCGTTTTTTACGACATATTCGGCTGTAACTTTTTTTTACGAAAACTATGAAATTTTATTTTTCTTTCTGCAGCAAGATACTATGGATCTGCGTATATGGTTTTAATTTCAACTCGATGCCTTCACGCGTTCCCGAGATAAAGGTCTTGACACCCGGACGGACGGACAGACGGACAGACGGACAGACGGACAGACGGACAACAAAGTGATCCTATAAGGGTTGCGTTTTTTCCTATTGAGGTACGGAACCCTAAAAATGAGGACCTTCTCCTCTTTGGAAGTCGGTTAAAATATTTAAAGGATAAAGTAACTCTATCTCTCCATCTATTCGTTACCTTTCATTATGGTTAAACGGATCAAGATGAAATGTACTATAACGACAAATAGCTACCATAGAAAAACTAGAACTGTCACAGAAGTACAGAGCCTAAAATTTAACCACCACGCAAGTGAATCAGTGCGCCACAACTAGTTTAAAGTGGCTTTTCAAACAGATCCAGACGATATATTACGTACTGTCTAAATCCCTATTTATAGCAACTGTAGGCTGCTTGATTAATTATCAATTAAACTTAACCACAAAACAATAAATTACGAGATAAAAGTAACAACGAAATTGGTCACATGAGAACAAAACATTGTTGTGTGTATTATCAATGCAATTTTACTAATTATTGACAACGTGTGACTAATTTCGCTACGCGTAAAATTTAAGGAAAAATGTTAGTACGAAATATAAACGGTTAATTAAAATTGAAAATGATGGTTTAGGAGCATAATTAACGCGGCACCTTTTGCCAGTAAATTACGCGTTTTTTTCATACAACAAGGAAAATATTTTCTATCACTAAATATTATCCGGTTTAGTGATTTTTTTTTATATGGTTGAAATTATTAATGAATATTTCTTTGCGGTTTGATTTTTAAAATGGTGACTTTTAATTTTTTCAATTTCGGAGTCATAACGATTTGGAAAAAACAAACCGTAGAAGTATAGCCATGTATGCTTTGAGTCAGATAAAAAAAAACATATCGAATTCGGTAAAAATGGAGATTAACGCGCAAAGCTATCTCTTTCGGCGTATCACTACCTCTTTAAACGTATGAAATCATTGGTTAGGGAAATTAGAAAAGTGAGAAATTAATTTGTTTATTTAGATATAGTTTTTTTTAAAGTTTTTAATTTTCAATACCGGTGACGAAGTAGCTTAAAACATATTATATTCCTACTCCTCGGCCAATAAAAAAAAACTTCTATAAAAAAACGGTTTTAAGTTTTCTTATCTTGTATTGTTTCAGCATACATCGAAGTCCCATTACAGTTCTGCCAAAACCATGCGATGAAGAACATTTTCGCGGAAAAAGTCGTCGCCAGTAATTTACATGACTATGAAGACTATGGCCAGTTTTGATATAAAACTGATTATTTTTATAGGATTTTGTGACAGACGTATGAATTTTATACAGCAAAGAAATGAATGGAAGAAAAAGAAAAATTATTAATTTACCTGCTATGTATTTTTTAATTTACACGTGTATTTCTTGATTAGACATAAGTCTGCTTACCATAGGCTTAGGCGCATCGCCCACACGAGCTGGAGTCGAGGCGGGGCGTCGAGGCACGGGCGCACAAACGGCGCGCCGCTTCTACGTTTCCTTCAGGTTCAAATGGCAGTGCGCCCACACACTAGAGTCGCGTCGCAGGCGACGTGGAGTCGAGGCGCGGTCGCGGCGGCGTCGCGGCAGGGGTGCAGTGCGCGACCGCGCCGCGACTCCACCGCCATTTTGTTATTTTGTTTCGTGCGTAGACGTGTTTACACTGTAGTGTGTGAAGTAAGCATAGACGCCCGCGCGGCCGCGCCTTGACTCTAACAAAATCGCCACGCCTCGACTTTGCCGCGATGCCGCCTCGACTTACCAGTGAGCGACGCGCCTTAGACAAGTACCAAACGTTTCAAACCGTTTCTATCTTTTAAAACACTGACGCCTTAAAATTCAAATTCTAATTAATTTATTGCGAAAAGAATACCTATACAAACATTACAGGCCTTACCGAAAAACGTTACTTAACTTTAACCAACGTCTTAAGTTCTCTGTCTTCTTTCCGCAAGTGTCATTACGTGTCAGCCAGAAATTGACAAAATATGTTAATGTTTTAAAGTTAAGTACTTAACGTTTTTCGGTAAGGCAGTACATGATTTTCTAGTGGTCCACATACTAGGGCAAGTCTGTCTCGTGAGGACCTTAGGTCCATGTTAACAGATTAAATTTAGGATTTAATCATTAGTTGGCAACGGATATAACAAACTGAATTAAAAAGGAGACGCTAATGAAAAATTGTACAGAAAAATATAGTAAGTCTCCAAAAATGGCATACGTCTAGACAAAAATTCCTTGTTAAACTCTATATTCATCATCATCATCATCATCTCAGCCATAAGAAGTCCACTGCTGGACATAGGCCTCCCCCATGGATTTCCAAAAAGACCGATCGGAAGTAGCTTGCATCCAGCGTCTTCCCGCCACTTGTATGAGGTCATCTGTCCATCTCGTGGCTGGTCTTCCTACGCTGCGCTTGCCGGTACGTGGTCTCCACTCGAGAACCTTTCGGCCCCATCGGCCATCAGTTCTACGTGCTATGTGCCCTGCCCACTGCCACTTCAACTTGCTAATCCGCTGTGCTATATCGGTGACTTTTGTACGTCTACGTATCTCTTCATTTCTGATTCGATCTCGTAGAGAGACTCCGAAATAAACTCTAGATTAGCACTTAAAAACCAACAACACCTAAAGTTCAACAAGGGATCTTAGATTTTCAGTTTCTAAATAAGATAGGGTAAGTAACCATTTTTCTTTTCAACCATCTAGTTTCCATAGTACAAGCTTTGCTTAGTTCGGGCTAGATGGTGTTCTGTGAAATATTCACCAATATTTATTTATTCATAGTTCTCCAACTATAGTTTTATAAATAAATAGCAACATAAATTGTGTGAGCTTTTTAGCACATTTTGTTTTAACAGAATAGCCTGAAATAAGTAAATGTGAAGAGACATCGCGTTTCTTTTCGTTTTCTAATATTAAACTCATATATTTACTTTTCTATTCTACTGGCGTTCACGAAATTAGAAAACCACTTGTCTAGCGCCTCTGACCAGTGACGACTAATCATCATCCTTGACGTGAATTTTTCATCAACTAGATTGGTGACTACTAATGCTGTTGCATTTCCCAAGTGCGCACGAGCTTATTTATGTAATTTTTGTGTAGCACGAGTGTACACACACATTGCGTGTGTGTGTACCCGGCGCGGCGGAGCAGGCGCAACTTAGAGCCGGTCCACACGGCGCGTTGCGTCGGCGTTGCATCGACGTAGTGCTGTCGCTGGGTCGTTTTACATACAAATAATCATAGTGTACATACGGTGCGCTGCGTCGACGCAACGCACACACGACTGAGCTGCAGCCCCTGAGACAAAGCGGGCGGGGGTGTACTCATTGCGACGCCGGACGTCAGCGCTCAGTTGTTTGTGAGTTGATAGGTAAGACACACGCAAGCTCTCGCCGTAGCTGTGCGTCGCCGCTGCGACGACGGAACGTCACGACTGCGTCGTACTAACGCTACGATGCCGCAGCGCCCGTGTGGCCGTCTATGCGTTAAAATATTTGCGTTGCGACGACGCAACGCGCTGTGTGGACTGGCTGTTAGGGCTGTCAACTTTATGTACAAGAAATAAATAAAGTAGGGTATATTTGGGTATATTCTCTATCGAACATGAACACGATTGGCACAGGATCGAGACAAATGGAAGTTTATACCTAGCAGTGGGATATAGAAAGCTGTAAGTGATGATGATAATAGGTCTAAGAAGTAAAATAAACAGTATCTGGTCAAAAAATTTCTTTTCAAAGATTTATAAGCTGTAAATAGCATTGGTGAACACAAAACGGTATAGTTGGCAACCCTAGCACCACTTACATAACCAAAGGCCGTGAGCAATCGTGATTTTACCAAGTTATTACGAGAATTATCGGGCCGCAATACATTAATGTCATATTTTAACGTTCGGGTGGTTTCAGAACAAGGAAGTAAAGTAGAAAGAATCATTTATTTTAATAAGTCTGCTCCAGAAAAGTTTCCATCAAAAGAGCTTTCAGCAAAATTAGCTATACTTATAACAATACTGTAGTCAATTCTGAAGCCACCACTTAACTACTAAAATTTCTTAAGCTCACAAAATTAAAAAACCGGCCAAGTGCGAGTCGGACTCGCGCACGAAGGGTTCCGTACCATTATCTATAAAAACGGCAAAAAAATCACGTTTGTTGTATGGGAATAAATATTAAGTAATTTTATTTTAATTTAATTATTTATTTTTAAAGTGAATAATATAACTGAATATTCTGTGAATATTTCAAGCTTCTATCTGTTGCCGTTATCAATATCGAGCAAAAACGAGTAAAAAACACGTTTGTTGTATGGCAGCCCCCAATTTCAACTGTCTAACTATCACGGTTCATAAGATACAGCCTGGTGACAGATGGACAGACAGAATTGACAGATAATAATCGTTTGAGATATCTGAATAAACTGGCAAAGATTTCTTTCGTCTGTCCGGATATACCTATGTTGATACTCGCGTACAGGTCCTATTTTTTACTGACTTCCAAAAAGTTTTTAATTCAATTGTTTTTTATATATATATATATTTTCAGCGATTACTTCGCCCATTATTAATTGATTCTGATAATATTTTTGTTTGGTAGATCATAATTCAGATGTGGTCCATATTTTATCAAAATCGGTTCAGCACATTGTTTTTTGTAACAAAATAACTGGAAAACTAAGTAAAATAATAACTGTATTTTGAAGTCAGTATTTTTCTCAGTTTTTTTAATTATAATTATTCTACAACCATTCTTTACTAAAATTGTTATTCAAGTTATATTATAAATTTCTTGTCATCGGAGATTTTTGATTAAGGGGGTATTTACCCCAAAAGAGTGATAGCTTACAGCGCACTCCACTGACAGTTCCAGTAAAAAAGTTCGACTTTGTAAGTGTAATTATTTCCCAAGATTCAAGGCGTCACATAAGTTACTTATAAAGGAAAATGCGGAGGCAAAATATTGTCTCGATGCGTCGACGTATTCACCACAGCTGCATCAGACAGACCTTCGGGACAGAACCTTTTCCTCGTCTGCTATATTTTTGAGGAAACAATAAAAAGCATACAAATATTTCAAGTCACGTTTCTGACTTTTCTTTTCCGCTTCCATATAGTATATATCTAAGTAAGTTTCCGGCAGCCTAGTGGTGAGACCGTCTGACTTGCGATCCGCAGGTCCTGGGTTCGAATCCCACAGCACGCACCTCTGTCTTTTCGAAGTTATGTGCGTATTGTTGATTGCCGCCAACTTCAAACGGTGAAGGAAAACATCGTGAGGAAACCTACATGTCTGAGAGTTCTCAATGATCTTGAAGATGTGTGAAGTCTGCCAACCCGCACTTGGCCAGCGTGACAGACTATGGCCTAACCCTTCTCACAATGAGAAGATGGCCCGTTCCCAGCAGTGGGACAGTTTGTACAAACAGGGCTGATTAAAAAAAAAAAAAATATATATATATATCTGGAGATATAGATATAATCTAGGTGTCTTCAAATCGCGAGTGAATAGGTTTCTTCTAGGCAAGCGCGCTCCATCGTAGACCGTAACTGTCACTTAACACCAGGTGAGTTGACGGTCAATCGCAAGCCTACTTTGAATTTAAAAATAGAATATACATAAAAATTTACTGAATTGACTTATTACTAAAAATCAAAATAATAGAGATTTTTTGTACCAAATTGTGTTATTTATTATAAGGATCCGTAACCAACTACGAACCCGTATAGTTTCGCCATGTCCGTCTGTCTGTCTGTCCGTGGCTTAGCTCAAAGACTATAAGTACCTACTAGAAAATTGTAATTGATATATGTTTGGGCGACATTACTGCGTTGCGGCGTCGCATCGACAAAACGACGTCGCACCGTTGTACGATGCGATGACGCAACGAAAAAATTTCATCGTACATGGCGTCGCACGAAATAACGGTAACCATCTTTTCAGTTTCTAGCTTTCTAGTGAAACATGGACTGCACTAGATGTGTCCTACTTCTGCTCGCGTTAAGACTCTTAAAAAAAGAAACATAAAAGAAAATACTGGGTACATTTCTATCAATTATGAATGAAAAAATTAGTAAATAAACTATCACAAACTTCCTTCTATGCTTCTGTTTTCAAAAAAATATCTTTGAAGCCTGCTATAGTTTTGTCCCAAAGTACGGGACGGTCCTGAACTAAGGATATCATGTATTCGATATGGTAATCCGCTATCTTAATAACACGCGCGCATCCCGTTCAAAGTATGGACACTAAATGGAAGACCGCGCGTCGTCGCGTCGCAGATTTGTACGTTGCGGTAGCGCATCAGCAATTTCCACGACGCGTTAGAGCAAGGCCTCACTAGCGCGTCGCGTTGCGTTGTCGCACCGGACCAACGCATTATATACTCCATCTGCGTTACGGTGACGCACGATTTTGCAACGCAAGAGGGCGTCTCACGCCGTGTTTGCACGTCCAGTGCACTGACAACACTGCGCACTGTCCGTCGTCGCACCGGACGACGGACAGTGCGCAGTTAGAGTGCAGTGAGTTGGAGCTCCAACTACGTAGCGCATCATCCTTCCACCCGCTTCGTTTCTTGTCCGTCGATCCGTTGAAACATCGCAAGCGACGAGGCAACGCATAAATGTGGCATGGCACAAAAAATCTATGTGAAACGACGCAGCGTTGACACTGCGACGACGCTACGCATTAGTGAGGTCTCGCTCTTATGAGGCGTCGTCGATTTTTGCGTTGCGACGCCGCAACGCAGTGATGTGGCCTCGCCCTTTATTATTATAATATAAAATAAAAATAATATAAAATATACATAATATAATTGTATTTTAGTATGGGTATACATATTTATTACGCTAACAAAATTGTAGAATAAAATCTTGATCTTGAGGCGCGCTCCATCCTCGGCCACACCATCGCTTACCATCAAACGTGTTAATAGTGAAACGTAGATCATTTCGCGTTAAAAATATATACAAATAAATAGTAAATTGTACTACCTACGTAATTTTCTACGTCAATTTTATACTTAGTGAATCATTTTAAAAAGGTCATCCTATAATCAATGGTATAAAAATACATTATACCTGGACCATAATATTTCCACCGATGGAATGGTTTTGACGTCAATACGATTTTTGTGACAAGTAAACCAGTTATTACATATTCTGTGTAGGAGGAAATGAGCCACCTTACAAACCTTGATCGATGCAACGCGTGATCAAAATGCTGGCGAGTATTTGGCCCAACATTCAACGTGGCAATGCGGGCAGCATGCTGGGTACGCTGCCAACTGGTAGTGGGTTTGAGCATATGGATTGTTTTTAGACCTTTATCGGTCTGGGGTAATCGATATGCTTTTTGTGTAGTAGTTTAGTTAGTTGAGTCTGTATATTGTTTTGATATAGTTAATAAAGGCACTTGCCCGTTAAAAAAAATACAAACCTTACCTTACATTAAAATACCCGACTGCAGAAAAGTAATTTTTGCTGTCTAACTTACGATTACGTTACGCTTGATATGCTGTTGAGTTTACGTTTTTTATGAAAAAGTATGAGTAAAATCTCTGTAAAAGATTATAAATACGCATTCTGTAGAATAATTAGAAAATATAACAATATTGTAAAATCACTTATTCATTACGAAAAAGTTCGTTGGAGGTTATGAAAAATCGCAATTGTTTTTTTTTTGAGAGATGTTATTATATAATTACAAAAAAATTTGCCTATAACACTTTGGGAGTGAAGACGAATCTAACACCACCCACGCACATCAAAATCGATCAAGCCGTTTAGGCCGTAAGCGATCATATAGATACATACATAGATAAGTATATACATGCATACATACCCACATAAATATATTGAAACATATATACACTCGAAAGACTTCCTCCTTTTTTTGAAGTCGGTTAAAAGAAACAAATTCAATAAAGAACAATTTTCTCGTTAAATCCTGGATAATAATTTAAACCTGCCGCCAATTCTGGATCCGTTCCAGCGGGATCCAATTCCTTTTGTTTGTCGGTGGCTGGATTCAAAACAAAGGCAGAATACGTGTCAAGGGCGTCACCAAGGGGGGCAAGGGGGGCAGCTGTCCCCCCTAGAGATTAAAAAAATTTAGCGAACCCAACTGCAAAGCAATCAAAGTCCTAAGGCCGTGCAATTGTACCTGTACCTACAATTCTTAAGTCGCCCCAATGGGCCATGGGCTGGCGACGCCCTTGATACGTGTTGTCATTTTGTGAGGGTAGATATTATACGATATTCCCCCGACTGACTGAGGAGGGAAATCTTTTACTAGCTTTCTATTAACTTGTGTTCACATATCTGTTTGTACTGGCTTATCGGATTTTATCAGATACATTTTGGAGAGTTTGCTCTTTAGTAGTGTCCTAAGTCCCATGCACGTAATATTTCTATCCAATAATGATCAATGTTTTTTTTAGGGTTCCATACCTCGAAAGGAAAATCGGAACCCTTATACGATCACTTTGTTGTCTGTCTGTAAAGTCCTGTATCTCGGGAACGCGTGAAGGTATCGAGTTGGAATTAAAACCATATATCCACAGTCTCTTGCTGCAGAGAGAAAAATCAAACTTCTCAATTTTCATTAAAAAAAGTTACAGCCGAATATGTCGCAAAAAACTCATATTTCTACACTCGCAAGGGAATCAAAACCTATGGGGTAATTCCGTTGATGTATAACTGTGAAATTTGGCAAGAAGCATTTTCATATAGTACACATGTACTTTAACCGTATCATGTGGGTATCATATGAAAGAGCTTCATTAGCACAAGCTTAAACAGGTTTTTAAATATTTTTACGATGGATTGATGGACGAAATATTTTCGGCTTATGAAGGAAAATAAAAAAAATATATGATTTCTCCCTTTTATCTACTAGTTTGTACGGAACCTCTCGGTGGGCGAGTCTGACTCGCACTTGTCCGGTTTTTTACTAAGACAATCGTTGCCGCGCTATCTTTTGCCAACAAATTATGCGTTTTTCATAAAACAGGAAAAAAACTGTTTTCTGCCGTTATAAAAGTATTCTCCGATTTCTATAATTCTTATAATATAAATATATATGATAAATATAAATGACACAAAAGTCACAATTTATTTTTATATTCATATCTCACAACACAAATATAGCTTAGAACACCATATAAATCCTTAAGAATGTGGTCTTATCCTCGAAAGTGTTGAGAACTGAGTTTTGCCATGCTTTTACTTAATATTCAACCTCTCTTTAGTTACAATCTCATTGGAAGTCTCTCGAAGTCCCCGTGAAAGCAGCTTATATTTCGATGCGTAAGTTTCAAAGTTTGGGTTATTACACTAAGTTAGAAATTTGAAGCACTATTGTAAAGGTGAATAAATTAGTGGTCTATTATTAAACTTAGGTACAACCATCAATAAATTTTAACTAAATAGCTAAGTTCCCGGCAGCTTAGTGGTGAGACCGTCTGACTTGCGATCCGCAGGTCCTGAGTTCGAATCCCACGGCACGCACCTCTGTCTTTTCGAAGTTATGTGCGTATTGTTGATTGCCGCCAACTTCAAACGGTGAAGGAAAACATCGTGAGGAAACCTACATGTCTGAGAGTTCTCAATGATCTTGAAGATGTGTGAAGTCTGCCAACCCGCACTTGGCCAGCGTAGCAGACTATGGCCTAACCCTTCTCACAATGAGAAGATGGCCCGTTCCCAGCAGTGGGACAGTTTGTACAAACAGGGCTGATAAAAAAAAAAAAAAAAAAAATAGCTCAGAGTTGGTACTGTTTGTACAAACTAAGTTAGTAGCTAGTAGGTAATTCAAGTACTTAATTTAACTTGGTTCAAGTTACAAACTTAGGAGTAAATTTTGCGCTACCTATTGTAGTCTTGTCAAAATAAATCCATTTGTGTGGAGCGGATCAAATTATTTAAATAAATGCAACTTGGGGCATTTGGAATTATGGTAGGAAAATACCCAAAAAAGATAGATTCACTGTAACATAGTTGCGCCCGGTGATTTCACCCACGTATTTATGAAAAAAAAACTGTGATGATGATGATGATTTTATGTAAGTACCTAATTATCTTTTATGTAGGTAAGTTAGACATAGACATAGACAGAAATTTATTGTAACAAGAAGCAAAGAACAGAGAATAAAAATCATACACATAAAATAGATACTTAACTAAATGTTTTTGTCACAATCCGGTCCCAGCTCAGCATAATGCTAGTTGTAAACAACTAGCGCTGGTCTTCCGCTGGGACCAGTGGGTGACGCGGCGCGGTAGTTAGTTGTTATACTTACTTATGTTTCTGGGAGTCCAGTTAGAATGTACGCTCATCTATCCGTTTTTACTCTTTGTACAAGTCTGGCCCATTGCCATTTTAATTTGAGAACTTTTTAGGGTTCCGTACTCAACTACCTTTATGGTTTCGCCATGTCCGTCCGTCCGTCATCCGCGGCTTAGCTCAAAGATTATAAGTACTAGAAAGTTGTAATTTTGTATGGCAACAAAATAAAAGAATAAAATCTTGAAAAAAAAACTTTTGGGGTTCCTCCCCTATAAGTAAATTGAGGATGTATTATTTTTGTCTCATCGACCCATCACCTTGGGGTGATGGTGGGACCACAAAAATAAAAATAAAATAAAAAAAAAACACTATGGATATGCGAAAACTATTTTTCAATTTAGAGTTCCGTTAGCGATTAAGTATTAAATATTAAGCTTTGAAGTGATATTTTTACTAGAGTCAAGTGTCCCCCCCCCCCCCTCTCCTCTACCAGCTAAATGGTTGACTTTGGAGATATGAAAAAAATCGTGCTATATATTATGATTAAAATGAAAGGAAAACTATCACAGGTAAGTAGACTAGCCTAAACCTAGCCCTAAGTACTTAATGTTATGTACTTCGAGCGGCAAAAGTACAAACTACACTTAAATCGCTAAATTAATCAATTTATACATAGTAGTACAAGTACCTATATTCTAAGTCTGCATATCATGAACTGCATCTACGGAACACTATCTTGCGCGTGGCCTGACATACACTTGGCCATTTTTTTAAATAACGGCTTTTGATTTGGGTTTTTCTCCGATTTTTTTATATCTTATTTTATCTTTCAATTTCAGATTCATATAAATTCTTTCAGTACCCTTTTGGCACACTCTTAGTTTTTTTAATTGCTTTTTGGTCAGAGGCTATGTTTGTCAGGTATATGTAAGACATAATTATATTAATAGACTATAAGCAATTAATATAATTATTTTATCCTCCACGAAGCACAAAGAAGCCACAAATGAGCGTTCACAGAACTCATTTGCATATGTAACGAAATTCCGAGCCTCAATTATGCGGTAATGCGTTATTTAACGCATTTCCCCTCGTTTTGGATCCATCCGCAAACCCGGCTTAGCCAGATGTGCTCTTATGGCGAAACTCTATTAATATACATCCCATTTGGTGGTTTTATGATTCCATTAGATGTGGTACCCTGTTTCATAAGTGTATTGATGAAAAATGGTGATGAAGAAACAGTTATTTTACGAGCTAGTTATGAATTTGTGTGAATGAAGTTTGTTATTTCGCACACATATTATACCAATTAGTTTTTACTAAATTGATTGACTGTACCAACGAGATAATATAGAATTATCTACCATCCATTATTCGAGTATATAATGCATATGAATATATCATGCATATGTCAGCACTACTCTCAAGTATGGGATTCTTGTCTGTCTAGAGATAAACAATCTACGCTTAGAAGTTAAAGAGCAAATATGTATTATGTTTTTTTTTTCAAGGGTATAAATAAAAACCTATGTGAACCAATTTCACAAAGTTAAAGTTATTAACGTCCCTACGTTCCTAAGTTATGAAGCCATTTTGTTTGTAAGAAAATAAATAAATATACGAGTATACTTAGTTAGATTGCTGAATAGTGAGTGACTCAAAATATTTTTTTTGCAACTAATCGGCACGCTGTTTGTTACAAAAGAATAGTTATGTTAATGTTTCGTACGAAACTAGTTACGAAACTATAGTTACGTACGTGGCCGAAGCGATAATAGTCGGTATACGTAATGGGAGTTGATGTTTATAATGAATTACCACAATATTAAAGAGGCGACCAATATTGACATAATTATGTAAATGACTTATAATTAGGTTTTAATAGACTTGATCGAGTGACAATTATGTATGTACTTACGTAAAACGCCTGAATTGGAGAAGGGAATTACCGGAGATTAAGTGGAATAACAGGGGGCATATTTAAACGTTCAGAATTAGAACAAAACTATGATTAATTATTATGATATCCTATTTCCCGTTCAAGATACGTCTTTTATCTCTACTTAGAAGCCGCTGTGCTTTGATAAATGTCATTGCCGCTGTGGCAATATTTATGTATTTTGGTGACGATGCGAATGACCTTTTATAACAAATATTTGTCTGTTTTATGTCTGGGTCAATTTTAGATGGATTTACATGAAACTAGACGCGCGTCGCCGTCGCGGGTTCAGCCGTTGTCACTTTTTAACCAACTGCGCAAGAAGGAGGATAATGTTTCTCAAGTCTATAAATGAATGTATATGATACGTATGTACGTTTCTATATAACTGCCCAAAGCAAAAACGGCTTCGCCGATATTAATGTAGGGGGTGTCGTTAGATTCGTCTTCACACCCAGGAATAATTAACCGAGCGAGCGAAGCGAACGTAGCGTCTCTGCATCAACTGGCCAAATTTTTCTTTCGCCTGTCAGTTTGTTTGTATGTTCGTACTCGCGTACAGGGCGTAATTTTGAACCGATTTTGATGAAACTTGGCGTATAGGTTCTATGTAGGTATTATTTAATTATTGACGTGACAACGTCTAATAAATCGATGAACGCCGGTTGCACGCACGAAAAAGTATGACTCATTGTCTCGTTACGCGTTACGCTCGTTGTATTACGTTACGCGTAATATCCCGTTACATCATCATCATTTCATCAATGTTTTGTTATGACGTTCTTTTTAACCAACTGCGCAAGAAGGAGGATTATGTTTCTCAAGTCTATAAATGAATGTATATGATACGTATGTACGTTTCTATATAACTGCCCAAAGCAAAAACGGCTTCGCCGATATTAATGCAGGGGGTGTCGTTAGATTCGTCTTCACACCCGGGAATAATTGACCGAACGAGCGAAGCGAACGTAGCGTCTCTGCATCAACTGGCCAAATTTTCTTTCGCCTGTCAGTTTGTTTGTATGTTCGTACTCGCGTACAGGGCGTAATTTTGAACCGATTTTGATGAAACTTGGCGTATAGGTTCTATGTATTATTTAATTATTGATGTGACAATGTCTAATAAATCGATGAACGCCGGCTGCACGCTCGAAAAAGTATGACTCATTGTCTCGTTACGCGTTACGCTCGTTGTATTATGTTACGCGTAATATCCCGTTACATCATCATCATTTCATCAATGTTTTGTTATGACGTTGTCACGTTAAACTATCGTCCGTAAACCAATTTTACAGACAACCAATTTTTTTTGTCGTCGGCGATTTTTGATAGGCCCCTCCTATTTCCCATAAAAAGAGGGGAAGTTTATTGCGGCGCTAATTACCAACCGATTTTAATTAAATTTGGTAGTTAGATAAAATATGTAATTAACAAAGAGGGTAGACAGATATATATTATATATCTGTCTGCTCACACGCATTCTGCAGTCGCCCGTGAACATGGTGCATGTAACTGTGCCGAAATATCGGGAGCTCAAAATTAACGCGAACCACGGTAAATATCACGATAAAAAATAGTTTACAAATATGGAATTGGCTATTTATATAATAATACCATAAAATCATTATTAATACGTATTCCAAATTACACAATACAGAAATAACGTCATCAATATCTAATGAAATCAGATTCGTAAAATTTAAATTTCTCGACCATTTGCAGAGGAAAACCCCGTTCAAAAATCAAATGCAAGATGCGTCATAAGTCTAAGTGTTTACCCCACATAAAACAACGCTTCGTCCTTTTTCCTCAATAGTAAAATAACTGGCTATCTCTGTCACGTGGCATAAATTAAAACAATAATTTAATTTATATAAAATGTCGATGCGAGGAACTAAAGATGACAGTACAGTTTAGATTGTGGACAGAGAGGCCGCGTCAAATACATAAATAATAAAATAAATGTAATTAACATAAATTTATCATTTCTTATTATAACGAGGTCATTGTCCCTTGAAGTGATACTAAAAGTGTTTTTTCACAAATCCTAAGGAATACATAAACGGTAAGTGAGTATTTCGTAGTTTTTTGTACGGATTTTTGGTATCTAATCTAAACCAGTGCACTTTAAGAGCGGAACAGGCTAGCTTCCTTTTTCTTTAATCGACAAGGTCGTTTCAAGGTCAGAATTTAAGCAGTGAAAGTTCTAGATGGTTGTAAGTCGGACTTAAATCGGAAGGCGCGAATTTGAATCTCAAAAATAACGTCTTTTAACTTCAAAAAGAAGAACAACAATTCGATTGTATTTTTAATCGACTTCAAAAAAGGAGATTATTTTATGTTCATTTTAGTATAACTCCGACCTTCATGAACCGATTTGATTATTTTTTTGTTTGAAAGGGTGCAAGACCTACATATCTTCAAGATTGGTCGCATAGAAATTTCATCGAACGGTTCAGTAGTTTGGTTTTTAAAACAAAATTAGGTACTCATTTTGAAATCGATTTTTCAGTTTTTAAACTATAATTTTACTATTACGGTATGCTACATAGATTTACGATCCGCTTTGCGTGAAGGAAAACATTGAAAACATGCACAGCAGCAACCTCACATTTCATTATTTTGATCAGATTTTTAGAATTCCACAATGCGCGACCGAAGTCGAGGATGCAGCTAGTTCATGGTTATAATTATTTTTTTATTTGAAAACTCCAGGGTCCGTGCCTTTTATAAACTAATACATACTAGTGATTTACTAAGAGTACCTTTTTTAACTAGTATACTGTATTTTTTTTTAACTTCCAAAAAAAAATTTAAACGTTGGAATTTAAAACAAAATTTTAAATTCCAACGTCAACACAAAAACTAAAATAACATGAATAAAAGCAAAATAATGAAACGCTATTAAACCAGTTTCCATAATAAATGTACTTATCTTGTGCCGATATACTGATGACCTCTGCGGTCAAGACTTAAGTGCATTCTACGTAATAACATATATCATACATTAAAATGTTGATAAACAACGGTCTACTTCTTTGAAATGATGTGACGATTTTTTTTTTTTTGTTATCAGGTCAATGTAAGTAAATATAATTAGTAACAAACATGGATTTCGGGCCAATAGTATCAGAACTTGTCAGTCGTCTCAAAATTTCCATGCTATAACCACAGTTGAATTTCAAAATCAAAAAAACAAAAGTTAATTTTCGTACATAAAAATAATTTTATTAACCGATTTGCAAAAAAGAATGAGACGCGAGCGAGACGGACGATGGTCGGATTACAGTCTCTTAAATATGTTGACAACCTCTTGATCGAATTCGCTCATATTTTTTTTTATTCTTGCATATAAAGTACCGAATAAATTCAACAAAAATCGATCAGTAAATGGATATCCGATCTTAGCAAACTTTAAACTAACTAATCAAAATTCTATAAATAGTATTCCAAATGTCGTCAAGATTAATTTAATACCAAATACGACCCATACGTGAATACTAACAAACAAACAAACACACATATGGGCCTACGATCGATACACAATGACACCAGAGTAGAATGAAACAAACATAAAATGACGCCTATTTTGCCATAAGGGGTAGGCAGAATACCAACGACAATAAAGCCGTTTGACGCCACGTTTGACCGTGGTTGACACGTGGTTAAAGGAAAAATGGAAGGGAGAGGGTATGAGACGATTAAAAGGGTAAAATATAATATTGACTTGCAGTGACATGGGAGTCAAGTAGTCAACACATCGCTTACATAAACGCGTTAGATAAGTCCCATAACAGACTTTTACAGTCGCCGGGAAAAGAAGCGGTTGAAACATTCTTTGTTTTTCTTTTTCCCCCAAACCAGCATAGAACACAGTAAATCTACTGTATCACCTATAGGTTCGGTAAGCTCCCGATTATCGCTAAACGATTTATGAATATGCTTATCTTTTCCAGGGAACAAAATGAACACGTCAGTTTTTGCAGTACTCTCCATTGTTATCGTATCTTGCATGGCACAGAGGTCACCGTACGCTGGTAGAGGGCCCGTTGGCTACCCAGCACTTGCAAGCACCACTACTACGGTCGATCCCTTAGCTAACAGGTGATCACTTTACTTTTTAAAAGAAAATTTTAATTCAATTTTTTATTTGTATAATTCTCCACATCATTGTGAGGATGTAATCCCACGCTCTTTAAAAACTCATGTAGAAACCTTATTTATAAATATTCGGTTATCAGACATATATATTATTAAATTTAGGTAAGGTTTTTTAGGTTTATTTTTTCTTGATGTTGGCATCATGCTTCCACATTTTCCATTTAATTTTGTCGAGTTTACGTTCATTGGGTTTCTGTTTATTATTTATTTCCTTCTTCTGCTTCTTTTGTAATTAGACTTGCGCGATTAGCGCATTTGTTTGCTTATTACAAAGGTTTGGTTATCTACGAGTTGTCTTGTTTTCAAGATTTGATTATAGAAAGGTGTGGGTATAGGGCAGCTAGTAGAGGATATAATATTATTTAAATATGAGTGGTTCCATCAAAAATTAGAGGAAAATGACGAAATGTCGGATATTTTGTTTTCCTTTTAATAATGTTGAGTAGGTACTTATTTGTTTTCTTTTTTCAGGTTTGGCGATGACACCGTATCCACGACCACAATCCGGCTCCCAATCGAAGCTCTAGGAGACGTTGAGCTTTACAATAGGCTTCTTAAACTGCCCATCGACAAGCAACCCTTCTGGCTGATCAATTGGCAGGCCCTAGAAGCAAACAGAAACAACCCCCAGACCTACAACAGCAATCCGAATTCATTTATCGATAATAATGTTCGAGGGTAGTTTGTAAAAAAGTTGTTGTAAGAATACTCAAATTAGAGTTTGGACTGATTAAAATAAATTTATATATTTTTTTACAAAATGTTGTTATAAATCATTATTTAGTTTCACCTGTCTACAATCAAATCATGTAAATTAAATGTAATTATATCCGCTTTCACTTGACGTATGAAGACCACGCAGACTAATTACAAGATGCACAGATGATCTACAAGAGGCAGGAAGACGCTGGATGCAGGCCTCTTCCAGCCGGTCTTTTTGGGAAACTATGAGGGGATCAGAAACCATGGCCATGGGCATGTCCAGCGGTGGATTTCTTGTGGCTCAGATTTATTTATTATTTATTCAAATTAGCACCGTAACCACGAATTATGCTAATGATATAATTTACAAAATAAGTATGTCAATTCAGAGTGATATCAATCGTGCCAAAATTAATAAATAAAGTAGATGATGATGATGAGACCCACTTCCCGGTTTATTTAAAAACATGGAGCTGATCTGATGATGGACCTAGGTTTAGGGACTGGAACTTCCTGATAGAAAGGACAAAGATTGTGAAGTTAATATAAGCTTGGTAGGTTTGTAAGGAAAAATAAGAACAAACCGACATGGACATGGTCCGATGATAAGACATAATCGACCCCCCTCCCCCCCTAAATCGTCCTACGTAATAAATGAATGGCCCCTTAATCATGCATGATAATGATCGTTTGAAGATGGAACCGCAAGATTGACATTAGAATTCTCGAGTGGAACGTGCTAAGATGGTGAAATCTAGTATCTTATATTATAAATGGGGTCCGATTCTCGGATGCACTTCGAGCCATTAGCTCCTTTTGTGCCTGCCCCTTTCCTTATTCATTCGCACCAGGTTTTCCGAAGAAGGACTGCATTGCCTTCTAGTATAGTTTGCTTTGTTATCTTATGTATCTTCCATTATCCATAACGAAACGAGGATCTGAAGATAGAGATTAGAATATGTATGTACATACCCACATACATACACTCGAAATACAAAACCCTTCTTGCGCAGTCGGCTAATAAGGACAGCAGCGCTCTTGTTCTTGAACAAAATAAGAATAGGAAATATATTAAAGTGATGTCCGTATCGCTGTCTCATGTCCAGTTACACGGCACGGCACGGCATGTATATTGTTTATTGATCGTCCATGGAACACACTATTTGTTGCCGTGATTGCGCCACGTGGCGCCCTCTAGTCGAATGTGGACGCATCAGTTATCGAATCACAATTTGTTTGATCTCTTAAAATAGTTGACTTTGTGCTCATATTTTATTCACCGTAGGCACTGAAAAGGTTGTGCCTTATTTTTTTAAATTATCTTGTTTAACTAAATAGCTATTTTCTTCCACATAGTGATAAAGTAATAGGTTATAGCGATGCCAAATCATCAACAAATACCTATTTCCATAGCAATTTCAATATAAACTCCTCTGAAATACTTCGACATAAAAATTGATGGTACTTACCTTTAAGTGGATATGCTGATGGAGTCCGCTATCCTACATTTTTGAAGACTGAAGATATTTTAAATTGACTGACTGTACTTATGATAAACATGTACGAAAAATAATATCGACAGTAATAATACACATTTATTTATTTTGATATTTAGTTTTTCAGAAAAATTAAGTCTTTTTTTTTCACTAAAGTACTTTAGAATGTTTGAAACCTTATTTGGATCTAAATTTAATTTTATGTACCTAATATGTGTAAAAAAAAACTAAATAAAAGTGTTTCAAACGTCGATCAAAAATTTTAAAATAAAAAAGTAAATTAAACAATATGTAATTTAAACAATATGTATAGAAAAAATACATAAGTATAATATACAAACAAATTTTTGTTCAAAATGAGTTTTGCTGTTAGGCGTATAGTCCTAACATGGGATAAGTTATTTTTAGACCACAAAAAGTACACTGAAGATCTGTACGAAGAACATTTCATGCGAATTTAGAAACAATCTTAATAAAAATTGCTCACCTGCATTTTTATCTACAGGACGGAACCACACGGGACTTAGAAAGGGACCAAAGATATAACAAGCTTCGTTAAAGTTAAGAGGATTCTAGAGAAAGGTCCATTCACATCCAGCTTTATCTGACCTTCCATTCGAGCGAGACTTAGGTGATAGCCTCTGAGCTAGACGTAGTGTTATCTGTCGGTTAAAAAGTGGGATACACGGATACTTTTCAATAGAAAGTCTTTGAAACATTTGAAGTAGGTATGTTATATGGATGTAGAATTTATTAGAATCGATGTTGCTTGAAAACTTAACAAAATGTGGCCAAGATTTCGCTTAGAGTCCGTTCAACCTTTCATTGTTCAGGTTAAACTGACTAATAAGGAAAACATTACTCTTTAATTCGAAACACATTAATGCACACTATTGCTTGGCGGTTGAATAACTGGCATAGTATTTTTATAGATACGCGCTTGATCACCAACAATATAAGCGAATTTGCGGTATACGATGAAGCCTACCTAGAAGAAACGAATCCACTCGCAGTTTAAAGACACCTAGATTGTATCTATCGGAAAATATCCACTCATGAAGCGTATTCACATTTTAGCAGAAAAAAACACTTAGATTCATAAAAATGTGTGTCCTATAAATTAAACTTAGATCTAGTTTTAGACGGCAGCTCGAAATGAGATCAAATATGTTCTTTGACCGAATGATACATATTCATTCGGTCAAAGAACATATTTGATCTGTTTTTTATCTGTATTTATTTTGGGGCCTATACGATTATGTCAGCCCCGTTAATATTAGATTAATATAGAAATACTTATTCCCAATGTAAAGGAAGATTTCGAAAATGTTATTATATATAGGTAAGTATTACTAAGTCTTATTATGTTATCTTCAAGTAAGCGGGAAAATCGTATAAAATATATACAGAAAACATTTTAGGGAAATCATATTAGTACAAATTTATTTGTACCAAACAAGCAAGCAATATCCGAACCAGTATTTAAATGAAGAATAAGCCTTATATTTATTCTTCATTTAAATACTAGTGCGGATATTGCTTGCTAGTTTGGTACAAATAAATTTGTATTTAATTACCAGTATTTAAATGAAGAATAGGCCTTAAAAATATAAGGCTTATTCTTTATTTAAATACTGGTTCGGATATTACTTGCTGGTTTGGTACAATTAAATTTGTACTAATACGATTATTAAAAAAGTTTTATATACAACTTAATCACACATGAATTGGTAGTGGTTTTTGCACTGGGTTAGCCTGTATCGCGGAAACCTGGAACAATTCCTAGGCTAATGATATTACCTAGGCTATCTAACAAAATTATTCAGATTACTCGCAAAACCCTCGCCTTAAAATTGATCCTGTTGGTACGATATCCATTCAATAGTATTTTTAACCAACTTCCAAAATGAAGGAGGTTATTAATTCGGTCTGTATGTTTTTTTTATGTTTGTTCACCGATTACTCAGCCAATTTTGTATTGGTTTTGATGATTATTTTTTTATTTGGTAGGTCATACTTCAGAGATGGTTGATATAAATTTTATCAAAATCGATGCAGTAGGTACTTTGGTTTTTATAATAAAATAACTGGTAAATTATCCAAGTGCCTGTACAAAAGTGAACAGCAAGTCGCGTACATATTATGTATTGTATTGCGTATTTTGAAGTCGTTTTTTTTCAGGTTTTTAAACTATAATTATACCAAATATAGTTTTACAATGAAGTAACTATGTTTAGCTATAATATCGGTTTTTATTGGCGGCAAATCACATTTGTTGTAGAAAACACGAGATTAATTACAGTTTTTATTCATATTATTGTTTTTATCGAAAATTATTGAAAATGAAAATTTCAGCATAAATAATACGCACATCCGCATTCAATACGAAAAGCCGTGGGTAGACAGACAGACAAACGGACATGGCGAAACTATAAGGGTTCCTTGTTCAAGATGTTGATTAGTTACAACTAACTAAAGCTACTGTTACACATGCTCTAAAATAGCATACTAAAAAGCGTGCTATTGAGTATGCTCAATATGAGCATGCTTATGAGCAGTTTAAGCTACAGTTACACATGCTCATTACTAGCACGAAAGCATGCTTTTATTGAGCAAATGCTCATTAGTAGCATGTGTATTGAAACATTGCTAATGAAACATGCTCATTTCGAGTTTGCTCAAAAATCGACGGTCATGCGATTTTTGGGCATGATACCTGCAGCGCGGGTGTAGGGGGGCGTGCTTTTAGCGCGTGTGAACAGGTTTGCTTATTGAGCATGCTAGTATCGATCAGTCGGAATAGTTTTTATAACCCGCAGCATCTTCTACTTGCATTTCTGTAAGCAATTGAGCACTTGCACTTGCATAAGTCCGTTCTTCTAGATATCCAATCACGGACCCAAATCTTTCTCTTTCTTTTCTTTTGGATGGATTGCATCGCCAGCAAAAGGATGATCTTATTCAGCTCCATATGGATAGCTGTTTGATTGTCCATCCATGGCTTTGTTTGAACTGAGACAGAGAGCGAGAGAGCATGATGCAGCTATAAAATGGCATGTGAATGGAGTGTTTGCTTTGAGCATGCTTATTCAGGAGCATACTTAAAACCAGCATGCCTATTGCTAGCAAATGTAAGCTGCTCATAAGCATGCTCATATTGAGCATACTCAATAGCACGCTTTTTAGCATGCTATTTTAGAGCATGTGTAACAGTTAGTGTTTAAGTGTCTTGTCAACAGTAAAATGATCTGTGTAATAATAACTGTGGTAATAACAAACATAACCTAACACTACTTACAGTACTTATACAAATAAAGCCATGCTCTGAAAACAAATATCATATTATTTTCATCCGTATTACAATAGAAACATTTTGTTTGATATTAATATGCATGCCAAATCATACTAATTACATACAAAGTAAAAACTAAAACAGCGAAAATATAATCGAAATAAAAACTGGAATTGCCAAACAGAATATTAAATTAACAAAAAAGTCTTCTTCTTCTTCTTTTTTTTTGTATTGGACCCCGCGATTAGCGATTTGCCAGTGTCAAGTATTGAATTATTTTTAAGTGTCTTGAATAATACAAGTTATATAGTTTTCTAGTCACAGTCTAAGTCACGTAAACAATCATTTTCAAATTTAAGTCTTGCTTCAGTAAAGTGATGGCGACTTTACTAGAAGCTTCTATGGAGTTTTGCCGACAACGTAAATTCATACGTTTCACTGCTTTATTTCACTTGCCCACACTCACGCACTTGATCGAACACTTAATGAATAAAACACCACCATTTTTATAGCATTAATGTTCAAAATAACACAATTTTAGGAAAATAAAACAAAGCAACAACATGTTACTAAGACGTTCCCGCCAAAACTCAACAAAAAAGTCACATAGTGTAAGTTAATAGGTACCAAAGAGGATGCACTATTTAAGATGGCATGTTCATTACAGATAATAAACAAATAAGTTACCTTACACACAGTAACGTACCGCTGACATTTAAAAAGATAGTAATTTAAAGCCATCTATACATACAATACAAAATTAAATGCTTTTTATTATTTTGCATTGGAATGAAAATAATTATAAAACTATTTCAATTGCTATGAAAAATATTAATTACACATGTCTTTAGAGTAATAAAATTAAAATAAATGTCAAGTACTATTAATATGCTCAATAAAAACTAAAATAATAATAGTATTGTAAACAAATATAAATGACAACGTAAGATTAATTAATTTCATTCAAATAAATTTATAATAGAATAAATAAATACAGACATGTCATCAAGATTGAGATATAATATATGTCAACATTTTGTCGGTATTTTATTATTAATAAATGTTAAAATAAAAATTAAATACGTATGAACCTTGAATCCTAACCTAATACTATCCTATTGACAAGGCATTCCATAATATTTGTGGTGAAAAATAAAATGATCGTGAGTGACCCTACTTACTTACTGAAATTACTAAGTACTTGAACTAGTTTTCTGTATCTTTTAGTTGATAATAAACTATTTGTATTTGTACTTTTAAATGAAATACTTTTTGACTAAAATGCGTTTAATAAACGTTAATATATGTATAAGAGCGTAAGTCCGTCCAGTCTAAAATATTCGCTGGTCATCATTACCATTACGCGAACCAAACCAAACCAAAGGCATCCCCCATGGATTTCCAAAAAGACCGATTGGAAGCGGCTTGCATGCTTGTATGGAGGGGTGTTTCTTTTATATTAGCAAATTAAAAAAAAAACTTCGAATTTATTTATATGAGACGTGTGGGTGTTGACGGCCGATGGGGCCGAAAAGTTCTTGAATGGAGACCAAGCACCAGCAAGCGCAGCGTAGAAAAACCAGCCATAAGGTGGACAAAAGATATCATACAAGTGGCAGGAAGACGCTGGATGCATGCCGCATCCAACCGGGCTTTCGTGTATACTTATTAAATGATTAAAATATTACTTCTATTGACTAACTTTATTTATCTCACCTTCAGATTGAGCAATATTGACAACTTTACACTTTGAGACTTTTTGCAGGATCATTAATTTTACGATACATTATTTTTCATCTTCGTCGTTGCGAACTAAATCATCTAAATTTTGATAATACTTGAGACGTTTTCGTTTCTTGTTGTAATCGTCTAAATTATTTTTATTTGGATACCAATTTATTTGGTGATTTAGATTGGAAACAATATCAGCTACTTCTATTAAGTTGTTTTGGTAGTATGTTTTTATATAATATTTATTGTATAGTTTTGTAATATAATCCTCATTCTCAAGAATATCTCCAAAAAACATGAATGGATATATATCAGGATAATAGCCCGTAGAATCCAAATTATATGGCAAAACTCTTAAATCAGCTGATTTGTTATATTCATAAAGATTTTTATTTAGTTTGTAATTTTGATCATAAAGTAGATCTAAAAAATCTCGATAGTCTACATGGGCATGTGGGACAATATAAGTTTCTTCAGTGGTCGGTTTTGTGAGTGTCTCTTCATCTTTCTCGTCATTTGAATAATTATTTGCATCAATGCCTATCTGGAAATCCCAGTCATCAGTTAGTTGGGTTTTTTTTCCTTCGCTGGTGAGAAGAGATACATCAGCTCCAAGGTACTCGTTATCACCAAGTATTTTTGATTTTAATTTAATAGGCAGGCTTAAATCGACATGTTTGGCCATCATTTCTCGATACTTCTTCCAATTTTGGAACCAGATGGGTGTGTCTTTAATGTTTTTTTCTTCAAGTTCAGCAGCATATTCCGGATTACTGATGATTTGTGGTGGCGAGTGTATTACTGGCCTGCCTCCCATGATTTCAGGTCCATGTCTTGACCAAGTAGCAAACGGAACAAAGCATGGTGCAATATAAAGCAAAATTAGTATGAATAATTTCATTATTACATAGATATATTTGTTTTTTTTTATAATAAAAAAATATCTATTTTTTTTTTTCAAAATACTTTTTTTTCTTTCCTTTAATCTTTTCAAAAGTTTATTTTTTATAAGTTATATCACTGCGAACAAGATTTTCAATCAAATGCTAAAAATGAAATAGAAAAATAATAATGTAATAATGCTTAAATCGGTATATTTAAAACATAAAACTAATTTCAAAGAATTAATTATTACATACGCGCTGTTCCAAACGTGTGATATTTAATAAAAAATATGTTTTCAATCAAATGTTAATAAATATTGCAATAAATAAATTTGACGCCAATTATAGTTTCAATTTAGAGGTATTAAGTTAAGTATGTATTTGATTGATCCTTCATCATTCAATCTTATTTTCTCCAACCAAATTTATTGTGAGTGGGGAAATTTATTTGTAGATAACAAACATTCTGTGAAGCAAGAACTTATATTTACTTTGTATATTAACATTTTTTTATTCTAATAACGAGGCTTCTGTACTCTCAGATAAAGTAAATACTGACACCAAGACTCATATTATTTTTCATCAGCCCTGTCTGTACAAACTGTCCCACTGCTGGGCGCGAGCCATCTTCTCATTGTGAGAAGGGTAAGGCCATAGTCTACCACGCTGGCCAAGTGCGGGTTGGCAGACTTCACGTGGAGAACTCTCAGATATGTAGGTTTCCTAACGATGTTTTCCTTCACCGTTTGTAGTTGGCGGCAATCATACGCACATAACTTCGAAAAGACAGAGGTGCGTGCCGCGGGATTCGAACCCAGGACCTGTGGATCGCAAGTCAGACGGTCTCCCAACTAGGCTGCCGAAAACTTATACTCATAAATATACACACGTAAACACATTTCACTAAATACATCTAAGTTTGTAATTAACTTTCCACACATTTTCCTTTTACAAGTTAGGATTTGTTGAGAAAGGTGCTCTCTATATCTATATTCAAACATATTTAACTAAATATTATTACGACGCAATAAAGTGCAAGTTAGATTAGCACTATTCTAGAATACCGCGAAGTTTTCCTGAGTTTTTATTATGAAGAGCATGGTTACCTAATTTTTCGAATAAAATTGTTGCGTTTTGGTGTCATTACACATAATATATTGACAGGCCTCATGTCAGTGGTAGTACGACTGCCTTCTGAGCTGTAGATCGTGGGTTCGATCTCCACCCAGGACAAACACTTGTGTGATGAGCATGGATGTTTGTTCTGTGTCTGGGTGTTTCTATGTATGTATTTACAAAAAAAAGTATATAAATATATTCAATCAACCATCTAGTTCCATATTACAAGCTTTCCTTAGTTTGGACTAGATGGTGTTGTGTGAAATGTCCACCAATATTTATTAAGAAAATATAAAAAAATGCATGCATGCATGTGGTACCCAAAAATATTTTTTAGTTTTTATTTTACCACTTTATCTGCGTAGTTAATATGTATAGTGTATAAGTATACCTATACCAAATAGAGATTTCTAGTACCAAAAATATTTGAGCAAAGTCGCAGGCGGACAAACGGACAGACCGGCAAGCCAGTGCAGACAAACAGACGGATAGACGATCAAACAGACGGACATGGCGAAATCATAATGGTTTCTTGTTGACTACGAAACCCTAAAAAAGTTTTGTACCTCTAAGTGTTCAGATTCATGGAAGCGGTATTGAAGTTGCAGCTCTGTTTAATTCCCTATTTCAATTCTGCGACAAACTCGGTAAAGGAAAGTTGTGCCAAGTTAGATGGGTTTAAGTTTTCCTTGCCGCATGGCCAGCAGCGCTGTAGGTACACCTATTTATAGTACTTCAATGTCGGTTAACTTCGTATTTCCGAATATAAACGACCACATCTAGACGGTATATAGTACCAGGGTTCAGTAGTTGCACTTCGCAAATATGTGTGCAATTTTTATACAGGGTTCCGTAGTTGCACTTCGCAATTATGTGTGAAATTTTTTAATTATCTTTTTGTATATTTTTCTAACAAATAAATACTACTAACATAAAAAAAATGGTAAAAAAATGGTTGTCCGTAAATTCGGTTTACGGACGATCATTTTACGTGATAACGTCATGATAGATGCGTCACAAGCCGAGCGCTTAGGGCGATCGTGCCTCTCTATCGCTTGTTCCGCGCTCTCGCTTGCACGCTCGGCTCAGGCGGAACGTGACAATGAATCATGCTTATTCGTGCGTGCAGCCGGCGTTCATCAATTTATAAGACGTTATCACGTCAAAAAAAGTTTTTAAAATTATCTGTTCCCACTAGTTCTATTAGGCTGCTCCATTGATAAAACTAGTTGAACTTTTGTACATTGCTTTTTGTTCTATGAACATACGAGTTAAGAGTTTTAATGTTGTTACATGAAATTTTCATTATTAACCGACTTCTAAAAAAGAAAGAATATAATATAGTTATGCGAGAGCGAGACAGCGATACTTTTTATTGTGACCTGAGTGTTTAATGCTATTTTCCTGACTTGAAACATTGGAAACTTAAACAACAGTTTATGACGTTTATACCAAGTGGTTAGACCTGGTGTCAGCATTTCAATAGGCCTTCTCACGACTGCGCAGTTATCTCTCTCGCACATCGTTTTTTTTAAGATATAAATTCAGCAAGTAAGAATATTATAAAATTGAACGTAAATTTTGTTATCTAGATAAAATAAACATTTAAAAAAGGAGAGGAGGAATAGCCATGCACCATGAGGAGGCTCATTAAATGATAAAATATGACTACGGAACTCTCGGTGCACGAATCCAACTAGCACTTAGTCGATTTAATTTTTATATTGTTACCTTTATATGAGTCTGGTGACGTAAAATCTTGGAAACTACTATCTACTTGAAATATGATTACAAAATGATTGCAGACAAAATTAGCTTAATTTCTAACACAAATATGAATTATGTAAACTTCTAAGTTTTATCACATGTTACTGACAAACTAGCAGATAATTGTTAACTAATAACACCTTCAAAATAGTCAAATTCTTGTAAAATCTAGCACAATTTCCGGAATTTAAGCAAATAAAATTATCCTCTTCTCAGAAAGCCTCCAGTTTCTTCTTCGTTTTTAGGGTTCAGTAGTAACTATGAGGGAGGAACTCTTATAACTTCACCATGTCCTTTTGTCTGCCTGTCTGTATATTACACAGTACATCATTTCACTCAGAAACTATTACTCGTAGCACTACTTAACTAAATTTGTCAGATAATGTGTTCCGTGAACGGCTCTAATATGCTGTAATAAAGCATTCAATTGCACTCTAACTTACGAGGTCGTTACGCTTGATATGCTGTTGAGTGTACGTTTATGAGAAAGTATGCGTAAAGTCGCTGTAAATGATTATAAATTGCGCATTCTTTAGAATAATTCTAGTAAAATCACTTGTTTATTTCGAAAAAGTTCGTTGGAGGTTACGAAAAAACGCATTTTTTTTTATTTTTGTGAGAGCTGTAGGTCCTGGGTTCGATCCCCACCCAGGGTTAATATTTGTTTGATAAGCATGAATGTTTGTTCTGTGTCTGCGTGTTTCTATGTATCATATGTATATATTTACAAATAAAAGTATAATTATGTATTCTATCAGCCATCTAGTTTCATAGTACATAATATGTATTCTATCAACCATCTAGTTCCATAGCTTTGCTTAGTTTGGGCTAGATGGTGTTGTGTGAAATGTTCACAAATATTTAATTATTATTTATTTCTTATCCTCCCTCTTGCACAGTTGGTTAAAAAACACAGTTGTAACTCAACCATTTCATTTAAATAAATCTCAATATGAAAAAAACAATTTAATCACTAAAATAAAATTACGCTAGGTATATACTTAGGCAATTGATAAACCTACTAAACAATCTTATTTGCTTAGCCCTAGTTATCTTACAACTATTTTTAACCAGATTTTTCATTGAAGAAGCTGGGTCTCTGAGGGTATGTCTGTGGGTTCCTCAGTTGCTCTTCATATTGCTTCTGATTCAGATACCAAATTGGCCGCTGGTCTTCAGGCAGCTGATCTAACCTGAAAATATCGTGTTTTGTTATCTGCAATGTGTAAATACCCTTAATGTAAGGTCTAAAACTATACAGGGAGTCCGGCCTAAGGTTGTCCAAACAATTTGACCAAAAGATTCACTGATACTCCAAGTTCTTTGAATCCATCTCCAAAATGTCAATAGTGTTTTTTTTTTAGTTTAGGTACGTTTCTTTTTTACTTTTAAAGCCACAAAATGATTATCTGTTCCTTATTTACGTCCCGCGTTATATTTAACTGAGTTAGTGAAGCGAAGGAAAATCTCTGCATCAACCAGCAACATTTTCGTTCTTCTGTCTGGATGTTTGTTAAGTGTGTTTGCAGAATGAGTCATTATACCTATAATATAATCGGCCAAGTGCGTGTCGGACTCGCGCACGAAGGGTTCCGTACTATAATACTATAAAGTTTAGTTCTGTTTATAAAATAACGAGAAATCAACGAAATTCCAAGTAGTAAATTGCAAACTTATAGGTAGGTTTTCGGTACACATCCGGGCAGCATAACGACGCACGCGCGAATACGCGCGGTTATGGCTCGCTCCGTGATTTTACCTCCCCCGCTACCCGCGCAGCCGTTGCTTAGCAACAGCCTCGCGCTCGCGCCACCACCACACCGCGGCGCGGCGCTCGCACCGCGTTTAGATGCACGGATTATTTTCATTTTGTGAGTTTTTATGTATTAGATTAGGTATTTATTTTTATATTTAATATATTTCTAAATATTTACTTACAAATATTCAAGTTTCTACCTGTTAATTAAGATCGAGTAAAAATTGCTTAAAAATTACGTTTGTTGTATGGGAGCCCCCCTTTAATATTTACTTTATTGTTATTTAATTATTTATTTTGAAAGCTATTATACAAGTAAATATTCTGTGAAAATTTGAAGCGTCTACCTGTTACCGTTTTTAATATTGAGCAAAAAAATACGAAAAAAACACGTTTATTGTATGGGGACCCCCTTTAATATTTTTTTTTTTTGAATTTTTTGTATTTGTTGTTATAGCGGCAACGGAAATACATCATTTGTGAAAATTTCAGCTTTCTAGCTATCACGGTTTATGAGATACAGCCTGGAGACAGACAGACAGACAGACAGACAGACAGCGAAGTCTTAGTAATAGGGTCCCGTTTTTACCCTTTGGGTACGGAACCCTAATAAATTATTTTATGCCAATAGTAAAAAAAAGTACCTACTTATACACAAAGATATATTTTAGATCACTATATAATAAAAATAAGAAAGCTTAAAAACTGAAACCATAAATGGCTGGATGATTTTGATGAATATAGCAAAAAACACTATCGGTCAAACTTTCCTTCAAAGAAAAAACTTGACCTAAATCAGTCCATCAGCTTAGGAGCTACGATGCCATAGAAAGACACGCATATACACAGGTACCTAACTACCTACACAGGTAAAACTTATAATACCTCTCTTTTTGAGAGAGGGGTTAAGAATTCGCTCAATGCGCGCAGCTATCTCTCTCGCGCATCTCAACCTTTTTTTTTAACATATAAGATCATTGAATAGGGATATTAGAAAAGTGAGAGAAGAATTTGTTTATTTAGACAGGAGAAATATTTTAAAACAAGTTTTTCTTCGATATCTTTTAAATTGGCTGAGGGATAACAAAATATATGTTTTTTTTATATACCGTCGCCGGTATAAATGATATTTCATTAAAACTTTTTTTAAATGTATCTCCTTTCCAAATAAACAAATTCATCTCTAACTTTTTTAGTATCCCTACTCAATGATTTTAGTTTAAAATGTTGTGATGCGCGAGAGAGATAGCTGCGCGCTTTAATCATGACCTTAATAAACTTACCTATTCGCATAAGCCACGTCTCCGTTGAGAGCTGCAGGGAGGTCCTCTCCAAAGCGGTCGTTGATAGGAGCGGCCTGAACGTCAGGGTACCCGACGGGACGGAGACCAGCGTAAAATGGCCTCTGGCACAAACAAGGCACGGCAGCGATAAGGAGGAGGTATATTGTTGTCGACTGCATGATTGAACTGAAATAATAATGATTTTAAGGTTAAATTAGGCTTAGTAAACAATTAAAGTCACCGACATAGTACAGCGGATTAGCAAGTTGAAGTGGCAGTGGGCAGGGCACATAGCACGTAGAACTGCGGCCGATGGGGCCGAAAAGTTCTCGAATGGAGACCACGAACCGGCAGCGCAGCGTAGAAGAGCAGCCACAAGGTGGACAGAAGATATCATACAAGTGGCAGGAAGACGCTGGATGCAGGCCGCTTCCAACCGGTCTTTCTGAAAATCCATGGGGGAGGCCTATGTCCAACAGTGGACTTCTTGTGACTGAGATGATGACGAAAAAAAGAAAAAAAACGCACGTTTTCATAACATCAAGTTCTTTTTTGTGAAATTGGGTTTATGTATTTAAATAAAACATATCATGTAACAGTTCTTGCTTTACCTATGTTACTATTATTCCAGCTGCATAAAGCTGATTTTGCCCCATTGCCGAAATATTTTATACGTATAATTGCCTGCTGATAATGTTTGTAACTTTGGCAATAAAAAATATTTTATTTTAATAGGTATATAACAATGAATTGAACAAATAATTCATAAAATACTAAAAAAAAATTATGCATCCCTCTTTATGAATTGGCAAAACAAAACATGTTAATTATTCAGAAAGACAGCACGGTACTAGTCATTTTTAACCCCCGACCCAAAAGAGAGGGTGTAAGTTTGACGTGTGTGTGTGTGTGTATCTGTTTATCTGTGAGTCTGTCTGTGGCATCGTAACTCTCAAACGTATGGACTGATTTTGACCTAGTTTTTATTTTGTTTGAAAGAGGATTTCATCGAGTTTTTTTTTAGCTATGTTCATTAAAGTTGGTTCAGCCATTTTTCGTCGGGGATTTTTAATAATTGTATTGTTTTTTTTTTTTTTTATCCATCGATAGGCTTGCGCTTGACCGTCAACTCACCTGGTGTGAGTGATTGTGATTCTAAACTGCTTTCAATTAATCTATCAGGGCAAACATTTGTGTGATGAGCAAGGATGTTTGTTCTGTGTCTGGTGCTTCTATGTATCATATGTATGTATTTACAAAAAAAAGTAAAATATGTATTCTATCAATCATCTAGTTTCCATAGTAGATTTGCTTAGTTTGGGCTAGATGGTGTTGTGTGAAATGTACACCAACATAAAAAAAACTTATTGTAAGTAAGTACATAAGTCTGTTATCTTGTATTGATCACGGAACTTAGTCATTGTTTCTGATTTAAATAAAATCATGCTAACCGTGGATATTCTATCACGACCAGAGGATTTATAGTGAATATCACTGGTATAAAATTAATATATGAGACATATGATTCTATTACAATACAAAATAATTGTTTTTAACCATAAAATATAAGTTCAAATGGAATTAATATGATTTTTTAGGACTGCCAATTATAGTATCAACATTAATTTACAATTTGTGCTGCTCTGGCCAAACGTATAAGCATTGCCAATCAACGTAGCAATGCGGCTTGCATGCTGGGTACTCTGCCAACTGGTAGTGGGTTTGAGCAATTGGATTGTCTTTAACCTTAATCGGTTTGGCGTAATCAATTTGCTTTTTGTGTAGTAAGTAGTTAATAAGTATGTGTAGTTTGTATATTGTCTTGTTGTATTTACAATTATGTATTACAAACAAGTATAAGTTTGAACACTCAAAAACCCCTGACAAAAAAACGGCTGATCAGATTTTGATGGAACATAACTAAGAATACGCTCGATGAAATGTTCTTTCAAACAGAAAAACTAGATCGAAACCGATCTATCCATTTGAGAGCTACGATACCACAGACAGATACATATATACATACATCAAAGAACACCCCACTTTTTGGGTTGGGGGTTAATATGTATGATCAAGAATGAGAGTAATCTGTTTAACCAACTTCAAAAAAAGGAGGTTAAGATTACTTCACCAATTTTGTTTGGTAGATAATAGAGATGGTCTCAAATAAATTGTATCAAATTCGGTTCAGTATTTTGGTTTTTATAACTGAAAAAATGACATCCAAGTAAACGAAATGCGTATTTCGAAGTAGGTTTTTTAAACTATAAATATTGTGGTGTGTGTATGTATGTATGTGCATTTTTTAAAGAATTCTGTGATTTTACAATAAATATTCTAAAGAATATTGATTAAAAAAACTACAACGACTAGACATTGTCTCGCCAGAAACGTACACTTAACATCATCTCGAGCATTACGCTTACACTACGAAAACCACTCTTACGCAGTCGGGTATTTTCAACCGACTTCAAAAAGGGAGGAGATTCTCCATTCGACAGTATTTTTTTATGTTTGTTACCTCAGAACTTTCGACTGGGTGAACCGATTTTGATAATTCTGTTTTATTTTTATTTTTGAAAGCTGGTGCTTCCCGTGTGGTCCCATTTCAATTTGGTCCAGTTCTGCCAATGGCATCCATGAGAAGTATCCAATTAAACTATAATTATTATATTACCCTTAATATGGATTGTAAAGTCGTTTTAAGAATTTGATAACAATTTGATCACGATGGCTGATGGTATCACTGCTCTGTTTTACACTGAACACAACACAAGTCCAACAGCGCTGAGTTGTTTCTGAGCACAGGTAAAAATGCAACTGAATATATACCATTTCCAGCCCTTCTGATATACACAGTAGGTATGTAGCAGATATATAGTAGATATGGTACATTAATTTGTGAGATAGACTTAAGAACGTCATTTTTATTGATCATTTTATTTATTTATTTATTAAGGCTTCACAATGGTAACTACATCACATAAACACCTTAATTAACACTTCTCAATATTAACTAAATGTGTTACCTTTCAAAGTAAGCACAGCATGCAAATTTACTTAAAAAAACAAAGAAGCTAACCGTTACAGATACTTAATTTTATTATTAATAGTATTAATAAGTGACAGGATATAATTATATGCTAAATGTATTTATATGTTGAGAAATAATAGTATATTGGAAATAAAATAATTTTTAACTTTGCAAAGTGTTCGAAACGTCATGTCATAAAATTATGTAAAATATACGCGACAAATCCGTCAAAAGTTGTTTTATCTCAGCGACATTACATATTTGCTTATTTAAAGAGTTAGAGAGATTCCTTGTCTATGTCGGTCATTAGATTAATTTTGAATTTCGAAAGTGTATTTCCAAATATGTCGAGAATTTCCGTGTGGTACTTATTGGTAATATTACTAATTCTTGGGACAGGTGAATTGGCTCCTAGCACAGGTGATCATGGTGATCACTGGTTGGTTAAGTATTTTTAACCTCCGACCGAAAAACAATAGTTTGTAATTATGACAAAGGTTGTGGTGTCTATGGAGATAAAAATTAAATAAATTAAAAAAAGCCTCCAAGCCAAATATAAATAAAGTAGAATATTATACGTTTGACGTGTGTATGTTGAAATTTTCACAGATGATGTATTTCTGTTGCCACTATAACAACAAATATTAAAAAACAGAATAAAATAAATATGTATGGAGGCTCCCATACAACAAACGTGATTGTTTTGCTCGATATTGATAACGGCAACAGGTAGACGCTTGAAATATTCACAGAATATTGAGTAATATTTTTCACTTTAAAAATAAGTAATTAAATTAAATTTAAAAAAAATTTGGGTGGCTCCCATACAACAAATGTGATTTTTTGCCGTATTTATAGATAATAGTATAGAACCCTTCGTGCGCGATTCCGACACGCACTTGGCCAGTTTTTTATTTAGATTATTTGTCGTTGGGAATATTAATTAAGGAAAAGTATGATTCGAGGTATTTTGTTGGCTATTTGTTAATATTTGGCAGAAATATTCGATACTCAAATCTGAACAAGAATTTCAGATTTCAAAGCAGTAAACCTCGCGATCACAGATGAAAAACCACATTTTTTAAGATATAAAATGATTGCATGAACTTTAAAAAAAACAATTTCAATTTAAGTTAATTTGAAGGTCCAATTTTTAGAAATTAACGCAATAATGATTTTTATGTATGAAAATTAACTTGGACATAATTTAAATTTTTGTCGAATATTTGTGATATTGATTTCTAGTTTTAAAAACGTTTTTTTTTTAAATTTTTGGTATAAGTTCATGCAGTCATTTTATATCTTAAAAAATGTGGGTATGCGCGAGTGAGACGGACGATTGTCGGACTACGGACTCTGAAAATTAAATAGTTACGAATCATTTATTATAATTGTTAATGAAAGCAGGAAATGAATAAAGCACCTATTTATTTTGAGCCTTGACGTCGTTGAAAACCTAAAACGAGGTTATAGGCTTCATTTGTGTCTAAAATTACACACAATTTATATGCTTATCCAATCTTGTATACAATTTTATCATCAAGGACAGTTTAATTATTAAAGTGGGACAGCCTTGTGGCATGAAAAAGAGTTGTTTTTAAATTTGAGGAAAAATGTTTTTAATATAATTAGCTGAGAAAAATTGGTTATGGAATTAACTAATATTATATAAGCGAAAGTATATGTCTGTTTGTTACTTTTTAACCGACGCATAATAAGAAGGAGGTTCTTAATTCGACTGTTAGTCTAGTAAAAATAAATCCGTTTGTATGGAGCAGATCGCAGTATTTGCAACTGGGGGGATTCTATGAAATTATGATAGGAAAATAACTAAAAATCATAGATCCACAATAATCCCCGATTTATAGACTAGCTGCGTTCCGCGGTTTCACTCGCGTAGTTATGAAAAACGTCGATGATTATGATGATGATAAGCAGCTTTATGTCCATCTCCAGGTCCAAAGCTATCTCTACATTAATTTTCATAACGATCTGTTCAGCCGTTTGAGCGTGTAAAGGTAACAAAATTAGCTTTTATAATATCATTATGAAATTGTGTCAAATGTATTTCAAAACACCAGTACATTCATTTAAATAACAATATACTTAGTTGTCTTTTATGTTGTCACATATCTTATTTTTACTAGACTATGTATGTTTGTTCAGCAATTACGCCGCCAATTATGAATTATTATTGATTATCATAGTTAATTTTATTTGTTTGGTAGGTACCTACTTCTGAGGTGGTCCCATACAAGTTTTATCAAAATCGGTTAATACTTTGGTTTTTATAACAAAATAACTGAAAAATGTCGTCCAAATAAACGAATTGCGTATTTCGAAGTCGGTTTTTTTTCAGTTTTTTAAAATATAATCGTTTACGATTAAATCTCTGGACCAAAACACGGATTTAGGTTACATTTTTGTCATCACCATGATCACCATTTTTATTCTCACTACGGGGGTAAATCCGCGGGGTATACTCATAGTTTTATATTCAAAGAGCACACTGAATGCTTTTAACCGACTTCAAACAAAGAGGAGGTTCTCAATTCGGTTTTTTTTTCAGAGGGTAGGTGTACTTTCAGATTGGTCCCATAGGTATTTCATCCAAATCGGTTCAGTAGTTTGGTTTTTAAAACCAGAATTTCAGTTTTATCGACATCACGTTTTACTCCACCATTTAAAACCGATTTAATTTTTAAATAAAAACTACGGGTCCCTCACGTCTGTTTTGAGCCGAAATATCCGACTATAGTTACGATTTAATTTTTCTTATTTTTTTAGAAATGATATACGTTCAGATTGGTAAAAGAAACCATTTCACTCACGATTTAAAGAAATCCATTTGTCCATCCAAAATCCACTCGACAAGCGTATATATTCCACAAATTAGCGGGACGCACAATCAAAGTATAAAGCGTTCGTCCATATGCTGCTTCGATGTGTTTCAAACGGTTTGAAAAATAAAAACCGGCCAAGTGCGTATCGGGTTCCACGTGCAAAATAGGGTTCCGTAATTGCATACCGCAATTCAAGTGAATTTGTAATCGGGCCTCTTGTTTGATACTATAAACATACGAGTAATTTATGAATGAAATTTGCATGAAATTATTTTGCATGACCTGTCCTGACATGAGTAATTGAAATTTTACCCCCTTGCAGTTGACGGATCGATCTGAAATTTGGAATACACCTTTAGTCCTGATGACAATACAATTTAATATATTCTGCATTATTGTAAATCCAAGATGGCCACCGCCACAAAATGGCGGATTTCATATTTTAACACAACCCCCACTATATGGGTATCAAATGAAAGGGTTTTTTTAGTGAAATACAGTAAATACATTACCTACATCATTATATTTCTTTTCAATAAAACCGTTTAAATTAAAAAGTTTTTTAAGGAAGTACATGTTTACTCCTCTAAGTACATTTCTAAGTTGATTGACTAACTTTCTTCCTTTTTATTTCGTTATATACATATATATCTATATATATATATATATATATATATATATATATATATATATATATATATATATATATATATATATATATATATATATATATATATATATATATATATATATATATATATATTTATGCTACTAGCATTAAGTTTTCGACATAAATACCCAACACCAACCATTTAGTTACACTTAGAAGTATATAGTAATAAGTAGGTATAACTTTAAAGCTTAATATTTTGCTAACGGATCCCTAAATTTATAAAATAGTTTTCGCACTCACACAAGCATTTTGAAAACAGTCTCTTCAAACACCTATTTTTGCTAAAAAAGCAACAGCGACGGCGCTATGTTGCAGTTGTCCATAGGCGACGGTTATCTTATCACTTACCATCAGTCGAGCTGACTGCCTTTTTTCTGTTCTTTTTAATTAAAAACAAATAGATTAACTAGCAATTCATACCCCCTTACGTGTATACCCTCCCCATACCCTCATACACCTATCCTAGGTGGAAAATGTACAAAAAAAAACCATATTTCTACGACGTTCTTGGCTTTATTAATATGCATGCATGTATGCCCATACCAAATTACAGCATTCTAGAGCTAAGCCATTGACAGACAGGCGAACATAGTGTAACAATAAGGGTTCGTAGTTGATTACGTATCCCTAAAAATAGACAGTCAAAAATATAATATTTCAGACAATTCTATAGTCTTCTAGATCTACATCACAATAATCTCAAGCTCACGAGTCCAGGCTTTCCTCGTAATCTCGACCGCAGCGTGCGTCTGACTTGCATTTGCATGCCTGACTCATCAGAAGCACGACGCATCCTGAACATTGTCAAATTCGCACAAAGGTCAGTAAGTGCCTGTACTTGGTAGGTTCGGTTTCCCGCTGCGGGTTTCCTGGCTTGAATCACGTTTACGCAAAGTCCGCTCTTCAATTAGTTGATTCATCTATATGCACAATAAACTGTAATGGTTTTTGAGGTTTTCGCAATTGTTACTCGTCAAAATCCAGTAAGAATAATTGAATGTAAGTCTCAAGGGTTTAAATGCCATTTTTTTTTTAAATTTTGACGTGACAACGTCTAATAAATCGATGAACGCCGGCTGTACGCACTAAAAAGCATGACTCATTGTCCCGTTGCGTTACGCTCCTTGTCCCGTTACAACCGCGCGCGGTGGCTGAGGAAGCGGGCGGGTGTGCGCCGCGCCCGACCGTGCGTCGCTTCAATTATCATTCCTCGGAGTTCGCGCGCGGACGATATGTTGTTTTGACGATGACGTTGTCACGTCGTCCGTAAACCGACTTGACAGACAACCTTTTCTTTTTCATTTGCATATTATTAAGCATGGCACATAGATCGTATTTTTGTAATAATATTGTGTTTTTGTTTTTTTTTTGTGGATCTTGGACCCTGTAGAATTACAACCCTTCAATCATAGTTTAGGAAACTGAAAAAATCGACTTCAAAATACGCAATTCGTTTGCTTGGATGACATTTATCCAGATATTTTTTTATAAAAACTAAAGTACTGAGCCGATTTTGATAAAATTTATATGGGACCACCACTGAGGTATTACCTACCAAATAAAAAACAATTCACAATTGTCAACAGAAATACAAAAAAACACACAGTCAAATTGAGAGCCTCCGTCTTTTTTGAAGTCGGTGAATAAATACGATTTATTTCATCATCATCATCATGTGACGGTGAGGTCAGAGCTCATCAATCTATTCACTCTAGCCTTGAAAATTTCAAGACTGCAGTTCTCAGGAAACAGAGATGGCGGCAAAGAATTCCACTTCTCTACAGTACGCATCAAGAACGTGGACTGATATCGCTGGGTACGGATGTTTGACTTCCAATATTTATTTTACATAGTAGGTTACATGTGAATCTAATAAATAGCGTGTTGTTAAGAAGTTCCTAATATGCATCGCTCTTTCTTAACTTTTAAGTAATTACTTAGCAGATGTGAAAGTTTGTTTATAACTTATTTCTCGTTAGAAATGTGATCAATTCTAATTTTCTACATAAGGGCGGTTAGACGATACTCTTAAATCTCTTTTAAGGTAACTGGATATAGTTCATAATGCCTCTTCTTTATTTCTTGTTATTACATATACCTATTACATTGAACTCGTGTTATTTGCTCATTTACCATTTCGTTACCTCGGTGCTTATTTACCCTATCTACCATTTGTAAAATTTCACAGGAGAAGAGTTTAATGCTCTATATTTTTCAAAAACCTATACTTATATTTGTAACGCTTGAAAGTCTTTTTTAACACGCTTTTATTAGGTCGACCTGTATGTAATGAAATCTAAGGTAACTAATTTAACCATCTTCCAAGGATCGTAGCGTCATGAAAATTGGCAGCTGTATGTAGTTCTGATGACAATACAATAATATGGTACTGTCGAACTGATCTGAATCAATAATTTGTAACGTGTTTTATTAGTTTTTTAAACTGTAATTTATTATTATTATACATGAGTATATATAATTCTTCTTCTGTGAAATTTAACCAATGGTAGATAGGGTAAACAAGCACTGAGTCAACGATTTTTTAAGTAATAGGTGGTAATAGGTATAATTTGATAAAATGAATCCGTTCTTACTAAAAAAAAAACAAGTTTCGGTTATCCTCATCACGTTTTTAAGAACCTTCTTCGATAGTTTTAATTCGAAATCAATATTAGATTAAATCAAAGGTACCTAAACATAAACAAAATCGTCTTAAGCTGACCCCTAATCGGGATTAACTAGGACATCAGACAAAAGCGGGACAGCGGTCCGGCAAACACCGAAATGCGGGACAAATATTGGACGATCCTACGTTTGCCCCATTAGAAGGAAAGTGACCTTTATCTTCGATCTATAGTATTTATTATGTCTACTTTAGGGGAAATAGAAATAAAGTGGATATCGGGATAGATAAATAAGAAATAATGAGTTGTGCGACTAAAGTACTAAGGCGAGCTTATGATTTCTGATAAGTAGAATTATTATTTGCTACGCAGTCTTTTTTTACGTACAAAAGTCACCGATATAGCACAGCGGATTAGTAAGTTGAAGTGGCAGTGGGCAGGGCACATAGCACGTAGAACTGATGGCCGATGGGGCCGAAAGGTTCTCGAGTGGAGACCACGTACCGGCAAGCGCAGCGTAGGAAGACCAGCCACGAGATGGACAGATGACCTCATACAAGTGGCGGGAAGACGCTGGATGCAAGCCGCTTCCAATCGGTCTTTTTGGAAATCCATGGGGGAGGCCTATGTCCAGCAGTGGACTTCTTATGGCTGAGATGATGATGATGATGATGACGCAGTCTTTTATTATCGACCTATGGTGCCGTAATGTGGGATAATATTCACAGTGAACATACTTCACTAAGTGAGTTATGGACGTTTATCTGAGATATACCTGATATCATTTTACCCGATTGCGTAAGAAGGAGGGTTATATTTTTCGAATGTATGTATGTTTGTAAGCATGTATGTTTCTATAAGGCAGCCTACAGCGTAAGTGACTTGACCGATTTCGATGTGCGAGGTGTCGTTAGATTCGTTCTCACTTCCTGAGTGTTATAGGCTATATTTTTTTGTAATAATAGTAATACACCTCTCGCAAAAATAAAAAAATGCATTTTTTCGTTTTCAAGTGATTTTACTAGAATTATTCTAAATAATGCGCATTTACCTATATAATCTTTTACAGCGATTTTATGCATACTTGCTTACAAAAACGTACACTGAACAGCGTATCGTAAATCGTAAGTTAGACTGAAAAACTGCTTTTCTGTAGTCGGGTACTTTGTTTTTCTTTTAATATAGATACTTGTCATCAAAAAAGGCACAGTCGTACCAGAAGTGACATATTGGGCCGGTCACATCTGTCGTATGTCTAATAAAATATATTTCATACTTCCATTCATTCCAGGCCTACGAGTAGATGGTCAGGATGTGGTCTTAACCTCGAAAGTTTTGAGTACTGAGATTAGCCGTGCTTTTACTTCATATTAAATGAGTATAACCTCTCTATAGATAAAGTCTAAAATCTAAAGAAGCTACTTAGTCTCGAGCACCGCCGTAAAGTAGCATGTCTGTCTATTTTCTACAGGATTCATTTCGGGGAATGTGCGCAAGAGCTTCACGACCTAATTCCTCCCTCCCCATTTCACTACAGGACTAGCAGAAAGTCGGCGAATTACCACCCATTTCTCGTTGAAATGCCAAAAATCCGTACTCAGCGATATCGATCCACATTCCTGTTGCGTACTGCACAAGAATGGAATTCGTTGCCGCCATCTCTGTTTCCTGAGACCTACAATCTTGGATTTTTCAAGGCTAGAGTGAATAGATATGGTGAATAGATCGGGATAAAGATATCTTCTAGATCGACGAGCTCCATCCTCGGCCACACCGTCGCTTAACATCAGGCGAGTTGGTAGTCAATCGTAGATTTTTGTGTATAAAAAAAAAAAAAAACTCACTGACAATAACTGTGTACTGACATGCAATTAATCAGGTGTTAAGGTGATATTCCAAGCACGTGTCGGGAAAGATCCGCAGAACTGCTAATGACGTAGATAGGAAGGAAAAAAGATACCAAACAATTGTTTACTACGTGGAAATGTTGTTATCGCCAATCGCCAAACGTATTGTAGTTTCCGCCAATTTTCCGGGAATTAAGCTACGCTATTATTACGCTATTATTCAGGCAACCATGTACGGTGTAGGGTAGATACCCTACTCTGTACATGGTTGCCTGGAAGAGAACGCTAGAAGCGATAAGGCCACCCACAAAAAAAAAAAAAAAAAAAAAAAAAAAAAAAAACACATAGTTATATTGTCGTGTATAATATGTTTGTACATTGTGGTCTTCTAATAAAGTTATTTATTTATCTATCTACGCTGATATAATAATATTAAAAACAAAATAACTCTGTCTCCCTGTCCCTTTGTTTACCTGAGAAAAAAAAAGTAGTAGTTAAATTAAAAAAAAAACACCTTCGATCGTATCAAATATTAAACCACCAATAATGATGTAGCTGAATTTGAACTAATAGAACAGCGCTCTCCTCTACCATCTGGGTGTCTTTAAAGTTTGAGTAAAAAGTTCCTTCTGTGCAAGCCCTCTACATCGTAGACCGCAACGATTCTTTCATATCAGCCGAGTTAGCGGATCAGGGCAAGTCTAAAAATAAAATACATATTATTTACATTATGTTACAGATACCTTATTAAAAGTTAGCTAGAGAACGAAGCACGCTCTGTTTCTTAACAAACTCAATAACTCTACAATGTTTGCAAGACTTTTACAAATAAGATAGTGAAATTGTCATAGCACCGTTGAGCTAGAATATCTAGAGAGTCACAATATCTAACTAAATAATCATAATCATAATTACTCAACTCCTGTTATCTAAAAGACACATCTTGAATACTTTTTATTACATAATATAAAAAAAAATACAATGATTAAATAATTATAGTTGATAAACTGAAACAACCTACTTCAAAATACGCAATGGAGTTTAAAAACCAAACTACTAATCCGGTGTTGATGAAATTTCTATGCGACAAATCTGAAAATATTTCCTTTCAAATAGTTCTTTTTGACGTGACAACGTCTAATAAATCGATGAACCCCGGCTGCTCGCACGAAAAATGATGACTCATTGTCCCGTTACGCTCATTGTCCCGTCACATCAATGTTTTGTTATGACGTTGTCACGTTAAACTATCGTCCGTAAACCGATTTAACAGACAACCAATTTTTTTTCTCATATTATAACATAAAAAAATACAGCTGAATTGTTAACCTCCTCCTTCTAGAAGTCGGTAAAAAGTAATTCGGTAAAGTCGTAACAATAATAATTCATCAAAAAATTTATTAAATATTTTAGTAAGTCGAGTCCAACTCGCACTTGGCCGTTTTTACTAATTCGCGATCGAAAACCCCCGATGCATTCCTAGGGCTCGATTTACATTAGATGTCTACAGTCTTTGATATATAAGTATCAACGGGATGTAGCGTCAGTCTTCAAAAACGTCCGAACTCAATGAGGTCTAATTGGACCCCCTACAAGATTAAAATAAATTCGATTTTCAAAATAATTCGAAGTGGCAAAATAGACGTCTCTAGACTTCTTAATCTAAATTAGGCTTTAGCGCGGCGACATAGAGTCATTATATCGAAATCTCATCATGTGTCATTGTTGGTATATGAGTATCGGTCAACGCAGGACACATATTAGTGAATTTTGTTTTAGACTTCACTTCCACGTGATGGAAAGTCATTGCCTACGTATGTAATAGTTATAGTTTAAAAAACTGAAGCAACCGACTTCTCATGGATCCCATTGTCAGAACTGGACCAAATTGAAACGGCACCAGCTTTCAAAAAAAAAAAAGAATCATCAAAATCGGTTCGCCCTGTCGAAAGTTATGAGGTAACAACAAAAAAAACAATCGAATTGATAACCTCCTCCTTTTTGGAAGTCGGTTGAAAATAAGTACCGATATCAATATGAGAGAGAGAGAGAGAGGAATATAGAGAAAGACAGAGAAGCATTTTCCCAGCAGTATCAGGTATTATGTAGATATATTATGCTCTGTCCAGCTAGAGAACTAATGTAATATAGAGGGCACTGCTGTCCTAATTTCATTATTATGTTCAGTCGATACCACAGTACCTTTTTTGCCACTTTAGTAGTATTCACCAATAGTAATTTACTTATACTTACTTCATCATCAGCCATAAGAAGTCCACTGTTGGACATAGGCCTCCCCCATGGATTTCCAAAAAGACCGATTGGAAGCGGCTTGCATCCAGCGTCTTCCCGCCACTTGTATGAGGTCGTCTGTCCATCTCGTGTAGTAGTTTACTTATACTTACTTAAACTAAGTATAAGTAAACTACTATTGGTGAATTATCACCGCTTTAGCAGTAAAACCCGTTTATTTCACGACTTTTGACACATTTCACGATTATGTTAAATTTACACAAACCCAAATCTTCTCTGTGAGTAAAAGATAAGTATATCTTAGATTAAAACTTAATCGAGCATTAATCCTGTAACAAAGTTACCGAAACATTTTAATTTAATAAAATTGGTAAGCGGAACTCGGTGTTATAATTATTAAAGTTATTTTAATGTTGTGTTATTTTATTTTCGTAGGCTTTTTACCCGACTGCGTAAGAAGGAGAGACATGTATGTATGTATAATTATATATTACCTCCTGTAGCCTAAATGGCTTGACGGATTTTGATTTGTGAGGTGTCAGAGGTTATATTTGTCTTCAATCCCTGAGTATTGTAGGTTATTTTTAGGGTTCCGCACCTCAAAAGAAAAATGGAACCCTTATAGGATCACTTTGTTGTCTGTCTGTCTGTCTGTCCGTCCGTCCGGGTGTCAAGACTATTATCTTGGGAACGCGTGAAGGTATCGCGTTGAAATTAAAACTATATGCATAAACCCATAGTATCTTGCTTCAGAAAGAAAAATCAAATGTCTCAGTTTTCATAAAAAAAAAGTTACAGCCGAAATTGTCGTAAAAAACGCACATTTCGACACTCACAAGGGAATCAAAACCTATGGGGTACTTCCAGTTGACCTAGAACTATGAAATGTGGCAAGAAGCATTGTGTTAGAGTACACATATAGGGAAAAATCCGAAAACTGGACATTTTTAATTAAATCACAAAAAAATAGTGTCATTACGCAAGGAATGAGGGTCCAAATTTTAAAGTTCTTTAACCATATCTTAAGAAAGAGCTTTATTGGCATAAGTTAAAACAGGTTTTTAAATATTTTTACGATGTATATTTTTCGGTATAAGAAAAAAAAAATGATGTCCCCCTTTTATCTACTAGTTTGTACGGAACCCTCGATGGGTGAGTCTGACTCGCACTTGTCCGCATTTTTTTTTTGTAATAATAAGACTCTTGAAAAAAAAATGCGCTTTTTCGTAACCTCCAACGAATTATTTCGTAATAAATAAGTAATTTACTGAAATGATTCTAAATAATGCGCATTTATAACCGTTCTCACCAAAAAATTACACTCAACAGCGTATCAAGCGAAACGAAATCGTAAGTTAGACTGCAACAACCGCTTTTCTGCAGTCGGGTATTTTGTTTTTCTTATATAGAATTAATTAATTAATAATTAATTCTATTAATTATTTAATAGTTTTATTATTTTTGTTTTTTAAATCTTCTTGTGGCTGAGATGATGATGATGATATAGAATTAATATAATTATGTAGATACTTGTTACTTAGATTGGTACAGACAAGTCGGACATACGTACAGTAAACGTATAATGCTACAAGTACATACGACCAGATGCATCAATACTTCGTAGTGGGTATTTCCAAGGTCAGCATCAATATTATCTTCTAATAGGTACCTTCTAAGTCTGTTTGCTTCATCTTCGACCACATCGTCCTTTTCCAACAGGCGAGTTGGTGTTCAAACGCCTACTTATTCGCATTAAAAATAAAATACAATTATATGTTTAGAAAACTCAAAAACTCGATAAAAGAAAAGCCGTTGCTGAATCGATTTTGATGAAATATAACTAAGAAAATCAGTCAATCCGTTTGAGAGCTACGATGCAGACAGAGAGACAGACAGACACACAGTTATACAGATACACACGTTAAAGTTAAAACAAAACTCTTTTTGGGTCGGGGGTTAAGTTAAAAATATTAATAAACCTCTATGTAGGTATGTACGTATGATTCTTAAAATATTCAATATTAGTCATGTTCATCATCATCATCATCTCAGCCCTAAGAAGTCCACTGCTGGACATAAGCCTCCCCCATGGATTTCCAAAAACCCCGATTGGAAGCGGCTTGCATCCAGCTTCTTCCCGCCACTTGTATGAGGTCATCTGTCCATCTCGTGGCTGGTCTTCCCACGCTGCGCTTGCCGGTACGTGGTCTCCACTCGAGAACCTTTCGGCCCCATCGACCATCAGTTCTACGTGCTATGTGCCCTGCCCACTGCCACTTAAACTTACTAATCCGCTGTGCTATATCGTTGACTTTTGTACGTCTACGTATCTCTTCATTTCTGATTCGATCTCGTAGAGAGACTCCGAGCATAGCCCTCTCCATAGCTCGTTGCGTGACCTTGAGCTTCCTCATAAGTCCTCATTAGTCATGTTACCTCGAGGCAAATAAACAAATTGTAATCTTCAAATCTAAATTCCCAACAACAAAAGCATAAAGTAAAACCCCCATGCAGCTGGGAAAAATTGACAGTCAATAGTAATCGTCATATTCATATTTATAACGAGTGAGACAATGCGGGTACAAGGGTACGCATCTGCAATAGTTTTCCCTATGACTCATACGCATATTTTGATGTTAGCAAAAAATAACTTTGAAATCCATTGGCGTAGTGATATATTAATGCCTTACTTAATAATACCTACCGTAAAGTAGCATGTCTTTCTATATTCTATAGGATTCATTTCGGGGAATGTGCGCAAGAGCATCATGACCTAATTCCTCCCTCACCATTTCACTACAGGACTAGCAAAGAGTCGGCGAATTACCACTTTCTTACAATATCAGTTAGGATTAGGGTGTGAGTAGCCTAGCATTTCGACCATTCTGTATGGAAAATAGTGGAGTTAAAACATGCATTGATATGAAGCACATGGCCGAGTAACTAGCCCTAGTGTCAGTGTTAATGTTTCATGGGAGCACGGAAGCCTCGATTTGCAAACTCATACTTTGCTGCATTTATTAATAGCATTTTTAAAATTACATTTATAATTCCACTAACATTCTAACTACATGACAGCAATTAAGCTATTGAACTTTGATAAAGTATCTTGAAACACAGCCAAAATGTACAATAAATTTCTGATCACGATTCAATCACAATTGCGGCAAATTTTAGTCATCGTAAAGGCATTATTCTATCTAATCTAAAATCAATGGCTTTCAGTTCTTGAACTAAGTAGGCATAGTACTAGAGCTAAGACAACGCACTTTGTCAAAGCTTCACAAAGCTTACACTCTGTCAAGGCTTTGTAAAGTTTACTTTATACTTTAAAGAGTCTTGAATAGAAAGTTTGCTAACCAATAACATCCATTGGGACATCTGAAAAGTTACATTTCTTGTCTTTGAATACTTCAGCCAACAGAAGTGGCCATTAATTTAGTTTAATCCCATACCATCTGTCACCTGAATTTACCTGATCCAACGGTAATTTAGACAAGGCGATATGATAACCGAGATGTGATGTATTGGAAATTTCGAATGTAGTTTAACACAAGATGTTAACTTGACAGTTGCCATATTATGTTAAGCGCCACCTAGCGCAAGTAGAACAACGTAAGAATTAAACTTTAAAAAAATCGGTTGTCTGTAAAGTCGGTTTACGGACGATAGTTTAACGTGACAACGTCATAACAAAACATTGATGAAATGCAAACGTTACAATGAGCGTAACGGGTCAATGAATCATCCTTTTTCGTGCGTGCAACCAGCGTTCATCGATTTATTATACGTTGTCACGTCAAAAAAACTTATTCGCACATCATGCCGATGTCGTCGAGTATAAAGGTGCGTTATGCGGGTCCAATCAATCATGTAACACATTCGTCGAACGGCCGATTACTCTCGATCGTATTTCGAACTGGATTAATGCGTCTTCTTTTCTGGCGTAATGCTCTGATAACATCATCGTTTCTGGAAATTTCCGAGGTACTGAGGATTTAATTGTATAAAGAGATAATAAGTAGGTTATTCAACTGAAGTTTCACGGATATGTATTGTCGTGTAACAGTAAAAGAGGTGCCCCTCTTTGGGAAACCGTTGCACTCATCATTATTTCTATCTTTTTGACGTGACAACGTCTAATAAATCGATGAACGCCGGCTGCACGCACGAAAAAGTATGACTCATTATCCCGTTACACGTTACGCTCATTGTCCCGTTACATCATCATCATGTCATCAATGTTTTGTTATGACGTTGTCACGTTAAACTATCGTCCGTAAACCGACTTTACAGAAAACAATTTTTTGTATTGGACTCCTTTGATTAGCCTATTAGCCAGTGTCAAGTATTGAGATTTTTTGAAGTTTTATGAATAATAAATAAATAACCATTTACAGTCTAACAGTCTTACTTATAAACGCTGAATAAGCGCATGCTAGTTAATGAGTGTTTTGTTCCGTTTTCGCGCGTGACAGTTCCCGTGTGACAAAAAGTGACATATGTTTAAACAATGAATAAGATTTTAACATGCGCTTATGGGTAAGACGGTAAGTAATTCTCAAATTCTATTCTATTCATACTTATTATACGGTAGATTTGTGGTGACTTTACTGGAAGCTTCTATTATCTATAATACGCTCTAGTGTATTCTATTGAAAAAACCGGACAAGTGCGAGTCAGACTCGCCCACCGAGGGTTCCGTACAAACTAGTAGATAAACGGGGGAAATCATATTTTTTTTTATATTTTCCTTCTTATACCAAAAAATATACATCGTAAAAATATTTTAAAACCTGTTTTAACTTATGCTAATTAAGCTCTTTCTTAAGATACCCACATGATACGATTAATTCACTTTAAAATTTGGACCCTCCTAAAAGAGTTCTGGTCAAACATCTGGTCGGTCCCTGTAGAACATGTAGAAGCCGAATGGATAGATCGTGATAAACAAACACTCCATGACATACCCGACATGGATTTTGAAGAAATAGATTTAGATACTCTAAAACATGTAATAGGTAAACTGCATAATTGGAAAGCCACGGGCTCAGATAATATCCACAATTTCTGGTACAAAAAGTTCACTCACTTACACCCAATAATACTCAAACATATAAACAATTTTACTAAATCTCCGGAAACCATGCCCGAATACATCACTTTTGGTACTACTTACATGCTTCCTAAAGATAAAACTGACTCTAAGAATCCCGCTAAATATAGACCTATCACTTGCCTCCAAAATATTTATAAAATAATTACCTCATGTATAAATGAAATTATTTACAAGCACACTAGCACATACAAGCTGAACAACAAAAAGGATGTAGAAGATATAGCCAAGGGTACAAAGAACAACTGTCGATTGATGCAATAGTCTCTAAACAGGCAATATCAAAAAAACGAAACATATATACCATGTATATTGATTACAAAAAAGCTTTTGACTCCGTTCCTCACACATGGCTCTTATATATCCTAAAACACTACAAAATACACCCAATAGTCATACATTTTCTGGAAAACGCCATGACCAAGTGGAACACAGTACTCAAACTCAGAGCAGGTGACTCCTTCCTGGAAACGGAACCCATACCGATCCGCAGAGGTATCTTTCAAGGAGATTCATTTAGCCCACAATGGTTTTGTCTAGCTTTGAATCCTCTTTCCAACCTTTTAAATAGTAGTAAAAATGGCTTTAAACTCAAATATGGAAACACACACTACACACTCTCTCATTTAATGTACATGGATGATATTAAACTATACGGAACTAACCTAAAGGAAATAGAACAGCTAGCAGATATCACACAATCCTTCTCCTCAGATATACATATGGAATTTGGGGTAGACAAATGCAAAATACTATCGGTAAAGAAGGGAAAAGTAGAAGAAAACACATATCAGCTCAATAGTACTGAACAAATCGAACCTATTGATATAGAGAGTGGTTATAAATATCTCGGTTATCAACAAAGTAGACAAATACACCAGAAACAAACAAAAGCGACGATAGAGCTAAAATTCAAGACACGATTACACAAAATTCTTAACACTCACCTTAATGCAAAAAATACAGTCAAAGCTATCAATACTTATGCCGTTCCTATTCTCACGTACTCATTTGGAATCATACACTGGTCGAAGTCAAATCTTATAAAACTACAGCGTATAATCAACACACACATGACTAAGTACCGAAAACATCACCCGCGAGCATGTGTCGAAAGACTTACACTACCAAATATAGAAGGAGGAAGAGGCTTGATAGACATTCAAAATTTACACAACAAACAAATCGCTACATTACGAAAATACTTTCATGAACAAATACGAACATCCAAGCTACATGAAGCAATAGTTCAGGCAGATTTAAAATTTACACCATTAAACTTAAGCAACAGAAATACTCAAATTAATGAGAAAACTATATCAGACTCACAAAAAGTCAACACTTGGCTGCAAAAGTCTCTCCATGGAAGACACCGCCGTGACTTGTTAGACCCAAATGTCGACAAAGTAGCGTCGAACGCATGGCTCAAGTCAGGAGAACTATTTCCAGAAACGGAGGGATTTATCCTTGCAATACAAGACCAAATAATAGACACACGTAACTACAGAAAACATATTATCCGTGACAACACTCAACAATCTGATTTATGCCGACACTGCCATAGCAGCTCAGAAACGATACAACATATAACAGGAGCCTGTAGGGCCATCACGCAAACAGACTACAAGCATCGCCATGATCAAGTTGCAGCCATAATTCACCAGTACCTAGCCATAAAATATAAATTTATACAAGACAATACACCCTACTACAAATATACCCCCGAAATAATATACGATTCCACCAATTATAAACTTTACTGGGACAGAACTATTATCACCGACAAAACTGTTCACTGCAATAGACCAGACATCACTCTACATGACAAAAGAAACAAAACAGTATACCTTATTGATATAACCATTCCTAATACTCACAATCTTGCAACTACATACACGGAAAAAATCACTAAATATACAGACCTGGCAATAGAACTCAAAACACAGTGGAAAGTAGACACAGTTAGGACTATCCCTATCATATTATCAACCACAGGTGTTATACCTTATACTCTTTTCACCAGCCTAGAATCACTTCAAATACACAAAAACACATTCATGCAACTCCAAAAAGCAGCCATCTTGAACTCGTGTCGTATTGTTCGGAAGTTTTTATCCCTCAACCAATAAAAAACACTTTTTCGCTTGGCCAAAAGCCCGTGTAAAGTGGTAAATCCTCGTCTAACGAGAGAAGAAAAAAAATGAAACAGAAAATAATAATAATAATATATATCTTTATTGCACACCAACAGAAACAATACATTAACAATAAAAAGAAACAATGTTTGGCAGTACAATGGGCGGCCTTATCGCCTAAAGCGATTTCTTCCAGGCAACCTTAGGATGGACTGGGTTAAAAGTAAAATAAGTAATATTCAGAGATTTATAGCACATTTTATTAATTATTATTCTTGTTTTCTGTGTTCATATGTTGCATGGGGGTACGGAAGCCTCGGTGTTCGAGTGCAACTTGTACTTTGCCGTATTTATTTTTTACATAGCCCTATTTACAAGTAGTGAATAGCAAGCTTTTTATCAGACGTCTTAGACAATGTTATTCGAGAATTTCGAGATAAATGAGTCAACACTTCACACGTTCGCTGAAACTATATATCACAGGTTACGTGCTTTTACTATAGCATTAGGGCGGTAGTGGTACTGGTGGTTCGACGAATAATCAAGTGGCTATGTATTTGATTCGAAAGACATTTTACCACACGCACTCTGCACTTTAAGCGTATCTAGTATTATTGTAAGTTCTGTGGTTTAGGCATAAACGTGTTTTCATACGATCTTGACAAGTTATTCACCAGATTTATATTAGCTACAGTTTTAATAAAAATAAGTTTTAATCGATTCGAATAAACTACAATTATTCGAATAACAATAAAGTTATTCTAAGTAGGTAACCTTTTTGTAATTTCTTCTCATCAAAAAACGACTACTTATACTTTACATAAACTGACAACTTTTACTTTACATAAAATGGTTTTGTTTGAATAAAATACATATTCACCTTCTACATATTTATTAGGACAACAACCAACTTTCAGGGAATTTGTAAGCTATGTAAGCTAGGTCAACGACTTCAGTTTCAAAAAACAAGTAAGTACAAAACACAACAAGTCGGAATCCTCCGTGATTATAACTTTTTAACGATATAGCGATAAATATGTAAAACTCTTAAATCAGTATAGTAACCCTTTACTATACAGATTCGAAGTTAATTTTCGTTTCCTAGGCTACCTAGGTACAAAATTAACCTAATTACTAACTACTCCTTTTCATCCAATGTTAAAGAAATTGTAATCTATAGAAACACTTTAGGCATATTCAACTATATCTCATACAATGGGATGAGGTTGATTATAATGCACAGAGTGCTACTCCTAGTTTTCACTGTTTTGAAAATTATACTAAGTGTGGCATTTTGTAGAGGTTCAGGGAACACGTCATGCTAATTTCCGTTTATATAGGGCTGATAGTTTCCGAGTAAAAGAGCTGCAATATACGGACAGACAGACAGACAGATGGACATGGTGAAATTAAAAGGGTTTTTAATAGTTACTACGGAACTCTAAAAACGGATACGTTGAGTGAGGGTTGTGACGCAATTCACGCGCCGAGGGATAACCACTCTTTTGAAGTACCTACGCTTATTCACTTTAACTTTAAGGTCGAGATTAAAACGCGCAGCTATCTCTCCCGCGCATCGCAGCATTTTTAAATATATAAAATCATTGAGTAGGGATATTAGAAAAGTTAGAGCTAAATTTGTTTATTTAGAAAGGAGAAACATTAAAAAAAAGTTTTAATCAGATATAATTTATACTGGCGACGGAATTAGAAAAAACCTATATTTTCTTATTCCTCAGCCAATTTAAAAGATATCGAAGAAAAACTTGTTTATAAATATTTCTCCTGTATAAATAAACAAATTTAGCTCTCACTTTTCTAATATCCCTATTCAATGATTTTATAATTACAAAAAAGTTGTGATGCGTGAGAGAGATAGCGTTGAGCGAATCCTTAATACTGAATTTGTATTAGCATCGAATTATTCGAATCATTCGTATTTCGATCATCACACTCATCTCTACATCACTATAAACGAGTCACTTTTACACACAATTTTACTGCGACATGTGCCTTGCCTAGATCCCGGCGACTTTGTCACACACAGTAAATATAAGGATAACAGGTTTTTCATTGTTACGTAGCTCGTAAACACTTTGTTTTGGCTCTAGAGATGAATGTTATTGAAAATATTTGCTCGAAATTAATGTTAGGCCAAGAACACACTTGAGATATGTAAGCAGGGTTCGAAGGTAACAAGTATCTTAGAAGAAAAGCAAAATACCCGACTGCAGAAAAGCAGTTTTTTACAGTCTAACTTACGATTTCGTTACGCTTGATATGCTGTTGAGTGTACATTTTGTGAGAGAAAGTGTGCATAAAATCGCTGTAAATGATTATAAGTGCCCATTCTTTAAAACAATTCTAGTAAAACCACTAACTATCAGTAACTTCATTGGAAGTTACGAAAAAACATTTTTTTTGGCGTGACAACGCGAACGTCTAATAAATCGATGAACGCCGGCTGCACGAACGAAAAAGTATGACTATTTGTCTCGTTACGGTCATTGTCCCGTTACATCATCATCATTTCATCAATGTTTTGTTATGTCGTTGTCACGTTAAACTATCGTCCGTAAACCGACTTTACAGGCAACCAATTTTATTTTATTTTTGCGAGAGATGTATTATTATTATTACAAAAAATATAGCCCATGACAATTTGGAAGTGAAGATGTATCTAACGACACCTCACACATCAAAATCGGTCAAGCCGTTTAGGCTGCAGGCGATCATATAGAAACGCACATACATACATACACTCGAAAAACATAACCCTATATCTAAAACTATATCAGACTCACAAAAAGTCAACACTTGGCTGCAAAAGTCTCTCCATGGAAGACACCGCCGTGACTTGTTAGACCCAAATGTCGACAAAGTAGCGTCGAACGCATGGCTCAAGTCAGGAGAACTATTTCCAGAAACGGAGGGATTTATCCTTGCAATACAAGACCAAATAATAGACACACGTAACTACAGAAAACATATTATCCGTGACAACACTCAACAATCTGATTTATGCCGACACTGCCATAGCAGCTCAGAAACGATACAACATATAACAGGAGCCTGTAGGGCCATCACGCAAACAGACTACAAGCATCGCCATGATCAAGTTGCAGCCATAATTCACCAGTACCTAGCCATAAAATATAAATTTATACAAGACAATACACCCTACTACAAATATACCCCCGAAATAATATACGATTCCACCAATTATAAACTTTACTGGGACAGAACTATTATCACCGACAAAACTGTTCACTGCAATAGACCAGACATCACTCTACATGACAAAAGAAACAAAACAGTATACCTTATTGATATAACCATTCCTAATACTCACAATCTTGCAACTACATACACGGAAAAAATCACTAAATATACAGACCTGGCAATAGAACTCAAAACACAGTGGAAAGTAGACACAGTTAGGACTATCCCTATCATATTATCAACCACAGGTGTTATACCTTATACTCTTTTCACCAGCCTAGAATCACTTCAAATACACAAAAACACATTCATGCAACTCCAAAAAGCAGCCATCTTGAACTCGTGTCGTATTGTTCGGAAGTTTTTATCCCTCAACCAATAAAAAACACTTTTTCGCTTGGCCAAAAGCCCGTGTAAAGTGGTAAATCCTCGTCTAACGAGAGAAGAAAAAAAATGAAACAGAAAATAATAATAATAATATATATCTTTATTGCACACCAACAGAAACAATACATTAACAATAAAAAGAAACAATGTTTGGCAGTACAATGGGCGGCCTTATCGCCTAAAGCGATTTCTTCCAGGCAACCTTAGGATGGACTGGGTTAAAAGTAAAATAAGTAATATTCAGAGATTTATAGCACATTTTATTAATTATTATTCTTGTTTTCTGTGTTCATATGTTGCATGGGGGTACGGAAGCCTCGGTGTTCGAGTGCAACTTGTACTTTGCCGTATTTATTTTTTACATAGCCCTATTTACAAGTAGTGAATAGCAAGCTTTTTATCAGACGTCTTAGACAATGTTATTCGAGAATTTCGAGATAAATGAGTCAACACTTCACACGTTCGCTGAAACTATATATCACAGGTTACGTGCTTTTACTATAGCATTAGGGCGGTAGTGGTACTGGTGGTTCGACGAATAATCAAGTGGCTATGTATTTGATTCGAAAGACATTTTACCACACGCACTCTGCACTTTAAGCGTATCTAGTATTATTGTAAGTTCTGTGGTTTAGGCATAAACGTGTTTTCATACGATCTTGACAAGTTATTCACCAGATTTATATTAGCTACAGTTTTAATAAAAATAAGTTTTAATCGATTCGAATAAACTACAATTATTCGAATAACAATAAAGTTATTCTAAGTAGGTAACCTTTTTGTAATTTCTTCTCATCAAAAAACGACTACTTATACTTTACATAAACTGACAACTTTTACTTTACATAAAATGGTTTTGTTTGAATAAAATACATATTCACCTTCTACATATTTATTAGGACAACAACCAACTTTCAGGGAATTTGTAAGCTATGTAAGCTAGGTCAACGACTTCAGTTTCAAAAAACAAGTAAGTACAAAACACAACAAGTCGGAATCCTCCGTGATTATAACTTTTTAACGATATAGCGATAAATATGTAAAACTCTTAAATCAGTATAGTAACCCTTTACTATACAGATTCGAAGTTAATTTTCGTTTCCTAGGCTACCTAGGTACAAAATTAACCTAATTACTAACTACTCCTTTTCATCCAATGTTAAAGAAATTGTAATCTATAGAAACACTTTAGGCATATTCAACTATATCTCATACAATGGGATGAGGTTGATTATAATGCACAGAGTGCTACTCCTAGTTTTCACTGTTTTGAAAATTATACTAAGTGTGGCATTTTGTAGAGGTTCAGGGAACACGTCATGCTAATTTCCGTTTATATAGGGCTGATAGTTTCCGAGTAAAAGAGCTGCAATATACGGACAGACAGACAGACAGATGGACATGGTGAAATTAAAAGGGTTTTTAATAGTTACTACGGAACTCTAAAAACGGATACGTTGAGTGAGGGTTGTGACGCAATTCACGCGCCGAGGGATAACCACTCTTTTGAAGTACCTACGCTTATTCACTTTAACTTTAAGGTCGAGATTAAAACGCGCAGCTATCTCTCCCGCGCATCGCAGCATTTTTAAATATATAAAATCATTGAGTAGGGATATTAGAAAAGTTAGAGCTAAATTTGTTTATTTAGAAAGGAGAAACATTAAAAAAAAGTTTTAATCAGATATAATTTATACTGGCGACGGAATTAGAAAAAACCTATATTTTCTTATTCCTCAGCCAATTTAAAAGATATCGAAGAAAAACTTGTTTATAAATATTTCTCCTGTATAAATAAACAAATTTAGCTCTCACTTTTCTAATATCCCTATTCAATGATTTTATAATTACAAAAAAGTTGTGATGCGTGAGAGAGATAGCGTTGAGCGAATCCTTAATACTGAATTTGTATTAGCATCGAATTATTCGAATCATTCGTATTTCGATCATCACACTCATCTCTACATCACTATAAACGAGTCACTTTTACACACAATTTTACTGCGACATGTGCCTTGCCTAGATCCCGGCGACTTTGTCACACACAGTAAATATAAGGATAACAGGTTTTTCATTGTTACGTAGCTCGTAAACACTTTGTTTTGGCTCTAGAGATGAATGTTATTGAAAATATTTGCTCGAAATTAATGTTAGGCCAAGAACACACTTGAGATATGTAAGCAGGGTTCGAAGGTAACAAGTATCTTAGAAGAAAAGCAAAATACCCGACTGCAGAAAAGCAGTTTTTTACAGTCTAACTTACGATTTCGTTACGCTTGATATGCTGTTGAGTGTACATTTTGTGAGAGAAAGTGTGCATAAAATCGCTGTAAATGATTATAAGTGCCCATTCTTTAAAACAATTCTAGTAAAACCACTAACTATCAGTAACTTCATTGGAAGTTACGAAAAAACATTTTTTTTGGCGTGACAACGCGAACGTCTAATAAATCGATGAACGCCGGCTGCACGAACGAAAAAGTATGACTATTTGTCTCGTTACGGTCATTGTCCCGTTACATCATCATCATTTCATCAATGTTTTGTTATGTCGTTGTCACGTTAAACTATCGTCCGTAAACCGACTTTACAGGCAACCAATTTTATTTTATTTTTGCGAGAGATGTATTATTATTATTACAAAAAATATAGGCCATGACAATTTGGAAGTGAAGATGTATCTAACGACACCTCACACATCAAAATCGGTCAAGCCGTTTAGGCTGCAGGCGATCATATAGAAACGCACATACATACATACACTCGAAAAACATAACCCTCCTTACGCAGTCGGGTAAAAACATGTCGCTGTTACTGTCACAATGGCTAACCTATCTATTTATCATCCGAAATACATTTGTTTGAATATTACTACTTTCCCGAAACCTTTTCTTAGAACTATAAGATTCCAAATGACACTTTACTTGACACTTGAGTTTCTAATTTCGTAAAGCCACAAGTCCATTTGCACAATTACAGCCTTACCGAAAAACGTTACTTAACTTTAACCATCGTCTTAAATTCTCTGTCTTCTTTCCGCAAACGTTATTACGTGTCAGGGAGAAGTTGACAAAATATGTTAAGCAATGTTTAAAGTTAAGTAACGTTTTCCGGTAAGGCCGTTAATATGTAAGATTCGTTAAATTTCTGTTTTATTATATCCAGGAACCTTCTTTTTTTTATACACTATAGATCTACGATTGACCACCAACTCGCCTGATGTTAAGCGACGGTGTGGCCGAGGATGGAGCTCGCACTAATTATAATATTAATTAGTTAATTAATATTTATTAATTATTATATTAATTTATTTATATGCAAAATATAGGTACGCGATACAACAGTAAAATTTTGTTTCATTTCAATGTTAATCGATAATTCAAAATTACCAGCATAACGCAAGCATACGTTCATCATCATCATCAACCAATGATTTATTATACGTAGATAGGTTTCCCCGGCTCTGCGTGGCAAGCCTCAAATAAGGTAATTGCCCGACTCTACTATAGTCGCTCTACGTTGGGCAACTCTGTTAGACGCGTGTCGTGACTTCTGAACAGCGCCAATGCTATCCTGTGTGTTTTGAAAGTGCAACACCAACATATATAAGGCCAAGCCACTAAAATGGTCTTAAGGATGTGGTCTTATCCTCGAAAGTGCTGAGAACTGAGGTTTACCATGCTTTCTCTTCATATTTAATAAGAATAAATAAATAAATAAATATTTGGGGACATTTCACACAACACCATCTAGCCCAAACTAAGCAAAGCTTGTAATAAGGAACTAGATGGCTGATAGAATACATATATACTTTTTTTTGTAAATATATACATATGATACATAGAAACACCCAGACACAGAACAAACATCCACATGCTCATCACACAAATGTTTGCCCTGGGTGGGGATCGAACCCACGACCTACAGCTTAGCAGGTAGACATACTACCAATTGAGCCACAAGGCCACTCCTCTGGAATAACCTCTAATCTCATTGTCATCGACATTATCTGAGCCACAGGAAGTCCACTGCTGAGCTTCATGGATTTAAAAAAAAACGTAAAAAGTGCGAGTCAGACTCGCCCACCGAGGGTTCCGTACAAACTAGTAGATAAAAGGGGGAAATCAGTTTTTTTTAATATTTTCCTTCTTATACCCTTTTAACTAATTAAACCTGTTTTAACTCATACTAATTAGGCTCTTTCATATGATACGGTTAATTCACTTTAAAATTTGGAACCTCATTCCTTGCATAAAAACACAATTTTTTTGTGATTAAATTAAAAATATCCGGGTTTCGGTTTTTTTTTCCTATATGTGTACTCTAACACAATGCTTCTTGCCAAATTTCATAGTTCTTGGTCAACGGGAAGTACCTACCCCATAGGTTTTGATTCCCTTGTGAGTGTCGAAATGTGCGTTTTTTTACGACATATTCGGCTGTATCGTTTTTTTACGAAAACTGAGAAATTTTATTTTTCTTTCTGCAGCAAGAGACTATGGGTCTACGTATACGGTTTTAATTTCATCACGATACCGTCACTCGTTCCCGAGATAAAGGTCTTGACACTCGGACAGACGGACAGACAGACAGACAGACGGACAGACGGACAAGAAAGTGATCCTATAAGGGTTCCGTTTTTTTTTTTGAGGTACGGAACCCTAAAAAATACAGGTTTGAAGCGGCTTTCATCTAAAGTCCTCCTGTCAAGGTCGTCTGTTCATCTACGACCTTACCGAAACAACATTACTTAATTTTAAGCAATGCTTAACATATTTTGTCAACTTCTCGCTGACACGTAATTACACTTGCGGAAAGAAAACAGAGAATTTAAGACGATACGATTTAAGTAACGTTTATCGTTAAAGCCTGTAAAATCTAAAGCATAAGTTCGTACTAAAATCGCTTTTATGAAGTCGGGTAGTTTCTTTTTTTTATAAAGATACTTATCGTTCCTTTTAATGACATAATAGTTTAAATAGTTATATGTCTTATGATGTTAAAGTTTATCGAAGAATTTTAAATTTCAAAGAATAACTTACCAGTTTTTCATGTCTTCGAAATCTCTATGATTTAAAAGGTAAAATAATATCAGATCTCCGAAAGTTAGATAAAGTAAATTCTCAAGATAAAGGATCTGTTATTAATTGTTGTCACGTTCTATTTATTTCAATTAGTTACTTAATCCGTGCGCCAATTTATCTTGTATTTTGAACATTGTTTTATTCTGGTCTGGTAACAAAGTGGCCCGTTCGGGTCGGCGGATGGGAGAGACATGTTCCGTTCTTGTTATTGGTGATTGTGGTAAATAAATCAAGATATAATATTAAGTAGGTACCAAGTGTATCAAGGTAATGCTAAGTAAGGTAGTTAACAAGTATAGTAAGGTAGATATATATAATATAAATAGTGATGATGAAAATAATATTCTGGTCTGGTAACAAAGTGGCCCGTTCGGGTCGGCGGATGGGAGAGACATGTTCCGTTCTTGTTATTGGTGATTGTGGTAAATAAATCAAGACATAATATTAAGTACCAAGTGTACCAAGGTAATGTTAAGAAAGGTAGTTAACAAGTATAGTAAGGTAGATATATATAATATAAATTGTGATGATGAAAATGAAAAGAACTCTGTATTTAGAGTTCTAAGATTTTGTATTACCAAAATATCCAGCAGTGCACTTTTTATGGCTGTAATGATGATGATGAATATGATATAGGACTATATCAATTCTCTATTAATTCTTATAGAACAAAATATCTAATGATTTATTACCGACTGCGCAAGAAGGAAATATTTTTTTAGTTGAGTAACCCGTTATTACTCACGTCTATTTTTGTGCCGAAATCTCCGACTATAGTTTCAACCGGTCTTTTTCAAAAGGCTCAGCAAAGTACCAGAGAAGACGTCCTTCAGGATTGATTCATGAGCATGATAAAGTTACAAATATCTGTAGCTGAGAACCTGGAGACGGATATAAACTGCATTTTATCATCACCATCGTTTTACATCACTACGCGGGTGAAACCGTGGAGCACATTTAGTATCAAGACGACCAGCTTCCCACCCTAACCCCTTTTGCAACCGATGACATCACGTGCGGCACGAGCGGCACGTCGCAGTGCAAGGCGCGTCACCGACCGAGAGTGACGTGTGTGCTGCTCTTTTGAAAAAGACCGCCGTATGTGGTTGAAACTATAGACGGAGATTTCGGCTCAAAAATAGACATGAGTAACCCGTTTGTCCAAATAAAAAAAATGATTGGAAGTGGCTTGCAGCTAGCGTCTTTCTGCCACTTGTATGAGGTAATCTGTCCATGTCAACAAACAATAGTATACTGTAACATCAGTATTTACTTAAAGTTCCTTCAGAGTTCCAATGTTAGCAGAAACGCATTAGTTCGCAGCTTTGTTCCTCCTGCCAATTTGTTCCTCTCCGGTAAACCTCCTATCACCCTGCTCTAAACTATGTCAAAGAGTAACAGATAAGCAGAAGTAAAACTCTGAATACATACACATTCAAAACTTTGTGTTGCACTTTAATTAGTTTAGTTTACGTAGCAATTACTTCCTTTTTTTTAAATATTTTTAAGAGATAAGATATACTAGACTAACTCCTAGAAAATTCATCAAAATCGGTTCAATATTTTGGTGTAAAAAAAAAGTTTATGGAAAAACCATCTCATTCAAGTAAACGAAATTATTTATTTTGAAGTCAGTTGTTTCAGTTTTTTTTAACTCTGATAAAAATTGTTTAGGCTTCTGTATTAAAGGGGGTCTATTACTGAGACTACGATATTTGTCCGTCTGTTAGTCTGCCTTTTTGTCTGACCCTTAAAAGTGCGATCCTAAAATCGGAGAAACTCCGCTCCGATCAAATGCGACTCAGGCTTGCGCTAACGATTGTTAAATCTATTTTACGAGCCAATAAAACCGCATAGAAAATGTACGATATTACAAACAGATATTTAAAGATATGGCGGTTGTTTTGCCGTGTATCTAGCCCTGGTGTTTCTTAATATTTACCTTTTGTGGGAGTACTGAGGCTTCGGTATGTGAGTCAAACTCATACTTATTTATTTTTAACAAGTACATTTGTACTTGTAGTTCAAGTATTGCAGTGGCAGGTGCTTCAAAAGTTTAATTGGGTGAATTTACAAAGTTTTCCATTTGTTATTTTCTAATCTGTGTCATTGTATTGTGATTTACGAGCGTGACTTGTTGGTATTGTTTTCGTTGTTTATCTCCGTGTACCCTTCCCTTTAAGTATCAGTTAGTCGTTATAACAAATGACGAATGAAAATACGGAAAAAACAAAAACACATGTTTTCATGGATAAATAAATCCGTCAAACTACGAATGTCACTCGCACACCGAGGCTTCCGTACTCTCATATAACAGGAACTCAAACACCAGGGTCCATATTCCGGATGACCATCGGTTGCGTTACGTGAAACTGACCTGGGTGCGTTTGCGATTGCTACTTATTGAAATGAAACAAATTTTAGCGGATTTGTCGCGTATATTTTACATAATTTTATGACCTGACGTTTATAAAACAAAAAAAAAAAACAAAAAAGATAACTGTCATCTAGTCTCACCTGTGACCACGGACGCTGCAGTGTCCGAAACGCCATGTCATAAAATTATGTAAAATCTACGCGACAAATCCGTTAAAATTTGTTTAACTTCAATGATTATAAAACCGGCCAAGTGCGAGTCGGACTCGCGCACGAAAGGTTCCGTACCATTATCTATAAAAACGGCAAAACAATCACGTTTGTTGTATGGGAGCCCCCCTTCAATATTAATTTTATTTTAAGTTAATTATTTATTTTTAAAGTGAATAATATACTTAACTCAATATTCTGTGAATATTTCCAGCGTCTACCTGTTGCCGTTATCAATATCGAGCAAAAAAATCACGTTTGTTGTATGGGAGCCCCCTTAGTATTTACTTTATTTTGTTTTTTAGTATTTGTTGTTATAGCGGCAACAGAAATACATTATCTGTGAAAATTTCAACCCTCTAACTATCACGGTTTATGAGATATAGCCTGGTGACAGACGGACGGACGGACGGACAGACAGCGAAGTCTCAGTAATAGGGCCCCGTTTTTACCCTTTGGGTACGGAACCCTAAAATGGTTTTGTATATGAAAATTAGTTTGGATCAAAATGAAAGTTTTGTCTAAAACTTGTGATGTTACTTTCTAGTGTTCTGCGAGACGTTTTTTTTTAAATATAAGTTCAATCTGTCATTTTATATTTATCATTTTATTTTATATTCATGCGCGAGCGAGACGGCCGATTTTAGAATTAAACTCTTAATATTATCATGACAAACACTAACAAAACCCGGATTAATTCCTGAATATAAACGTAGCTGGATATAAGAAAACTTACCTTGCTACCCTTTGTTCAATTATTTGATACGTAAATATTGAAGGCGAGAAAATGTTTTTCTTGTTTGCGGATATCAAATAAACGATGATTTAATATCTAGCAAAGCGTAAACAAAATGAAATCAATTCTATATTTTCGCCGAGCTAAATTTCTGTATCCAAAATCAATAAATATTGGAGGACATATTTTTTCACATAACACCATCCAGACCTTTTTTTACGTAAGAAAATGCCCGCGCATACTGCCACGGGGAGACAGTGCAGTTATGTGGGACTCGAACCCACTAAAACACCACGGTGTTCCAACACGCCTGCTTCAGGGACCCGCCGCGGGTGTCTATCGCCAGATTCTCCTCCATGGGAAACTGCCCCCACGTCGTGACGTGCTAGAACAAAGTGACTTATCATAACCTCCTCCTCTGAGACCACACCAGAGGGAGCGCAAGATGACCCCGTCTCTTACGACCCGTCTCTTACGACCGTGGTCCTTGCGGTGGGTCAGATACGTGGCCCCACCGCCTACCACAACGGTCGCAGAGGACATGGTGAGCACCGCACTTTTATCAGAGACCTGTGATAAAAGTGTATGAAACACCTCTTCCTCTGCGACCCCACCGCGTCCGCCATCTAACGGTGGCGACCACACAAAGTCATAGAGCATAAGGTGAACACACCTTATCAGTGACACACTTCTCCCTCCGCGGTCTTTCCCTGTCGACCACAATGCCGCTGAAGCGACATTGCGGCCTGCCTCAGTTGCATAGGCTCTGCCGTTTCACCATACGCTAAGTGCTGCCTGGGATGCACCATTAGGAGGCGACCGACATCACACCCCAATACCATCTAGACCCAAACTAAGCAAAGCTCGTATGGGAACCAAATAACTGATAGAATACAGTGCCTGGTTGGTTAGACAAGCGTGGCATTCTAATTTCGTGAAAGCCAGAAGAATATAAAAGTGTAATGTATGGGATTGACATTAGCTAACGTAATGTCACGTGACGACATGTCACAGTTTCTTTGAATTTCGAAGCGTAAGCGTTTGTAGAAATAGACATTTTTGCCACTTGTCTATATGAGCCAGCTGTACCTGTCCCTGTTTAAACGTAAGTGTTAGCTTGTTTGTGACGTCCCCTGCTGATCCCAGCGAAAAACCAGCGCTGATTGCTTACAACCAGTATTTACCAGGTTGTGCAAAAAACATTTTTTCACTCCTCTTGCTCAAATAGTCCGTCATTGTAGCGTACTAGAGCAAGGAAAAAATAGCATGTTTTGCTCTAGGGGAAAAAGTATTTTAATTTTTATATGTTATCAAAAAGCATAAACGAAACAGTCAAAAGTAGAATAATCATAAATAAAGACTCGACTTATTACTGTTTCATAAAAAAGAAGAACATCATTATTTTTGAAAATGAAACTAAAAACGGCGATCTCTTTGGAGTATATTTTCATTCTCTTTACAAACATCTCGTTAAATATCCAGAATTGTACAAATTGTACATTTCATTTTTAATAAAATAAACTATGAATTATTGTATTGAACTATTTTATTTTCTCGCAATCGTACTGAAAAGTAGAGTGTAACACACGGCGCTAAAAACCCATTGTAACTCGGTTTCTATGTACTAAAACGTACTGTAAAATGTACAGTACTGTACTTAAAAATCTACCTCGTTACAATGGGCCTTTTTAGCCCCTTCCATAACAATCTAATATTAATTTTATATTTTTTTTCCATTGTATGTTTTTTGTTATAAAGTTGTAAAATTTTTGGGTAATCCGCGCCAATTCTTAGGAAGTTGTGCTGAACATGCATTAATTAAACGTATTTTCATAAAACACGGTGATGCTGGGACATCGCCGTAGTCATAGTAGAAAAATTATGTACCTACCTATGGAATGGGAAAAATTCCGAGATTCTCAGTAATTCCGAGAATTTTGCTGATTTTTATTACTTATCACCTAGATCGTTCGTTATTTTCATTTAAAGATACGAAGTTAAAATTGAATTTTGAAACTTTTTCCTGAAAAATGAAGGGAATTTTCAAGTCTAGAATAAGCGTAGATTGCAGCTAGTGACAAATAAATGAAAGAGTAGACGTTGAAAATGAAAATAAAAATTATTAATTCCGCAAAGTACGAGTTTCACTCGCACACCGAGGCTTCCGTACATCTATGCATGACACAATACATGAACATGAACACTGACACCAGCGCTAATTATTCAAGAATATGTGCTTTATATCTAAGAATATTTGTTATTTCACATATTTTCTACAGTAGGAATAGCTTGAAATGCTATATGCGTTCACATACCTACAATATCAAGTTCAAATAAGTAAGTGTTACAGACCTATTTTCTTTATCCAAAGACATTTTAACACTACATATTACCACAGACTATGATATTACTCTCTATTTTATGTTTATGTTAGATAACACCAACTGTCATCGAAACGTTCATTCATCATCGTTTGTGGAATCAACAATAATTTCCTATTTTCAACCGACTTCAAAAAAGGAGGAGGTTCTCAATTCGACTGTAGTTTTTTTTTTACCTCATAACTTTCGACAGGCGGAAGTTCGGCCGCGGAACCGATTTAGATGGTTATTTTTTTATTTGAAAGCTGGTGCTTTCAAATAAAAAAATCCAGTTCTGACAATGGCATCCATGAGAAGTCGGTTGCTTCAGTTTTTTTTTTATGTCAAAAACTATTTACGCAGCCTTGTCTCGCTCTTGACCAGTTTTTAGTATTGATAGATTTACATCAAAGTAAGCTACAATCTTGCCAATTTCGAAACTTGTATCTATTACAATTCAAAACATACAGCCGATTAAGTGTAGGACAGACAGACAGACAGATACCATAGTATCACGAACAGGCTCCCGCACCCTTAGTACGGGATCCTAAAAACGTGAGAGCTCGAATAATCCCGAGATCCACCGAAAATTTTGATCTTTTAGCAATAGGTAAAATCACGGAGCGTTGGAAAAAAGTATAAATAGAATGACACCGAAAATCACTGAGAGATTCACGATATCACAATTCGAATTTCGAAGACTGGTATGACGTACTGCACTTCGTTCGTTCCTTTTAACGCTTTTTGGCGAAGTTAGTGGATATGGCGCGTTTTTTACTTTCGGAGGTTCAATGCCAATAAAAATATTAATTATTCATTTTTAAACGACTTCAAGTAACAGAAGGTGTTTAATTCGTCTTAACATTCGTAGTTTTACGAAATTAAATGAAATGAAATGAATTTAATCCACAAAAAATAGGGTACAAGGATAATCTTAAAGCGAATTCAGTTCGGCCTATTTTGCCATTTGTTGGCATGTGGAATTAACTAACACAAGAATACAATTACGAAGAATACAAAGAAAATATTATTATGAAAAAATTGTGTACGTGATTCTTTGATAGAGTTGATATGAATAATATTTTTGTGAGTTCTATCCTGTTAACGCCTACGCTTTTCTTCATACTATCTAATATTTACCACTGACAGTGGCGTTTTTTATAAGGCACCTTCAGTGCAATCTTTTTACGAACTATATAGATTTGTAAATTATATTTAATGAGTAGACATACATCCTATTATTTATGCTTCACACTAATACTTACGCACCCACACACACGCACAGTTACAGATTAGTTAATCAATATTCGCTAATCGCATCTATTTGCGCTCCTGCTAATCTCTCGAGCATAAGAGCGCTTGTAGACGCACCGGACGTGGGTCCGGCGTCGGACACCGGTCCGGCGTCCGAAAGACGGTCATCCACGCCAGTGCAATGGTGTGTGTAGACGCACCGGACATCGGTCCGGCGAAAACCGGACAGGACCGACGTCCGGTGCGTCTACAAGCACTCTGACGGTCTACAAATTACTCTGATTTGCATAGTTGGCAGTAAATAGCTGGACATCGGGCCAATATTACTCTAATAAGCCTGCATAATTGACCGAATGAGTGAAACGAATGAGAGTCTCTGCTTCAACTAGCAAGATTTTCGTTCTTCTCCGTATGTTTGTTGGTATTCGCAACCATGTATTTTTTTCCAACCAGTTTGGTTCCTCTATTTTAGCCAACTTCCAAAAAGAAGGAGGTTATCAATTCGGTCTGTATGTTTTTTTATATGTTTGTTCACCGATTACTCAACCAATTGTGCATGGATTTTGATGACTATTTTTGTATTTGGTAGATCATACTTCAGAGGTGGTCCCATATACATTTTATCAAAATCAATGCAGTACTTTGGTTTTTATAACAAAATAACTGGTAGAGTATCATAACAACTGTAGAAAAGTGAATAGCAAAGTCGCGTATATACGCGCATTTACTTTTCTGCAGGCGTTATACAAATTCCGTATTTTGAATTCAGATTTTTTCAGTTTTTAAAACTATAATTATTGTGTAGTTTTTTTTGTCATCAGGAAGTTTTGACAAGTGGGCTATTTCCCCCAAAAAGATTTTAAAAATATATACCTACTAGAAAGTTTAGTAGGCACCTAAAAACCTGAAGAAACCCGATTTCAAATACGCAATTTGTTTACTTGAACTACATTTTCCAGTTATTATGTTATAAAAACCAAAGTACTTACTAAACCGATTTTGATACAATTTATATGGGATTACCTCTGAGGTGTGATCTACCAAACAAAAAAAGAATTATCAAAATCAACTGACTATTATAGGAGTAATCGGTGAACAAACATACAAAAAAAGTAGTAGTAGTTCCTAGTAGTTACTATGGGACCCTTATAATGCTTTCGTCAAAAACATCTTTTAAGAAAACTATTTGCCTAATATTATAATTTATAGTTTAGTTCAGGTAGCTTAAGATAAGATTTTAGTGCACTTTGAACTTTAAGTTAAGGTCCTAACAAAAGGGATACCTATTACAAGTGTTATAGCCAGCGGACCGTCTCCCCGAAGATCTGTACCATCTGTCACCAGAAATACAGATAAATCTTTACTAGCTGATTTACAGAACACAGTAAGAGAAATATATTTATAGACTCAATATCTTTGTCAAGGCGATAAAGAGGAAAATTGATATAAAAGCAATAATCCCTTAATGAGAACGGCAAAGATGTGGAATTCTCTTTCATGAGTCGGTGTTTACTGTAACCACCCGGCGTTGTTTAATGAAAAAGTGAATAAGTATCTCCTAGACAGGCGTGCTACATCTTCGATCTTTTCATCGATTCCTACCAGGAGAGATTGTAGTCAAACGCTGGCCTAGTTTGTCGTAAAAAAACCAGGCTCGATGTCGCATAAAAATTATTCCTTTGAAGCTGTGATTACTAGCTGATAAGATGATGATTTATAGAAAAAAATACCTGTTTTTACAACAAAAAAAAAAATAAGTATATGTATTATATTAGCCTCCTAGTTTCCATAATACAAGCTTTGTTAAGTATGGGCTAGATGGTGTTTTATGAAATAGAGTAAAACCGGGATAGTTGCCCCACTTTTTGAAATCACTTTAGTTTATATCTGTCAGTACAAAAAGCAAAATATTTAATTTGTGAAACTTGCAAGTAATTTAGTTTTTATCTACAAATTTATGAATAGTAAATAACATTAGCTTTGATATTTCCAGAGTATTAGCGATTTTGGCGGACCTCTACATTTTGGGGCATCGATCCCATATAGGGGATAGTTGCCTAACCCATATAAATTACATTTAGGATAGATGACTCACTGAAAAACAGGGCATCTATCCCGCAAAAAATTTGATCGTACCTTGCCTTCCCATGCAATCGTAAATAAACATTGCGACACGGTAATCTTAGTGATAGTAAAATACCTCGATAGATAAATATATTCGTATTTGCGATTCATCCGCGAAACTATTGTTATTACAATCGGGGCAACTATACCCCTGGGGCATCTATCTCGGTTGTACCCTATCCACCAAAAAAATCAAGTAACTATTGATGACTTAAGAGGAATTGAATCAAATCAAGAAAATCCTATCTACAATACTATAAATAGTTTTGCTCTTGATTTATTTTCGCTATTTTGAAACTATTCATTGACTATAGATAGTCTATCGCTATCCAGCCTCAACACAGATATCAAGCGCGATACATCTGAAATAATAAATTGTGTCTCTCCGAAAAAGTCTCTCTTTGAAAATAAAAATAAAATGTGTAACAAATACATTGTCTCAAACCACAAAAGAAATTTTGTTCTTTCCTTTCAATATTCTTATTTTCGTTGCGCCAAACGAAGTCAGCCCAATCGGTATTTCATTTTTCAGGCAGCGGTTATTTTGTAAGATTTTTCCCGTTTTAATAAAAACCTGGACCAATTTTGCTGCATTCCCAATTTCAATAAATTGTACTATCATCAATTTTGTAAGAAAATGAGATGTAGCTACCTACTCGTAAGATTAATATTTTTTTATTATATTAGGTAATATAAATTGATTGATTTGCTCTTTTCAGATATAAATATTGTTTGTGTTTTGTAATTGTAATGAAAACAAATCGTCGTTGATACAAGTATAGTGTAATAGTACATTATGATACAAGTGTGCTAAGTTGGTCATTACAGTCGAGGCGTAATAGAGCCGAGAGTGTAATGACCATAATGCACACGCGTTTCATACGACGTTTTTCAACACACTTGCGAGGAAAAAAACACCCGTTTATAATTGAAATATTTACTTAATATAAGTAAAAACTCTTTGTTGAAATTAAATAAAAAAAAAACTGTAAAGTAAAGACACTAGTGCGTAATAGAAAATTCAAAAGCACGCGTGTTTTCTAGGATACTTTTCGGCCATAAAAACGGTTGAATAAGGCCACTGTGTTGAAAATCACTTTTTTAAATTATCACGGTCATTCGTTAAAGCACTATTATGATTAACAGGATATTTACCGTTAACTTTGAACGTTGTTTTCAGGATTTTTAACGTTAACGTTCGCGTAACTTTGAGCTCCCGATATTTCATTCTCGCATTCATCAGTCGCCCGTGAACATGGTGCATGTAACTGTGTCCAAATATGGACGGTAAATATCCCGTTAATAATAACCGTTAATAATAGTGCTTTAGTGTAAATCAGTGTAAATTACAAACAGCTTTATTGTTTTTAATCAATTTCGAAGGTTAGGTAATGACGTATTTTATTTACTAGACTACGCAAGAAGGTGGACTATGTTTTTCGAGTTTATGTATGTTCGTATGTGGGTATGTACCTCTATGTTTCTACAGCCTAAATGGCTGGATAAATTTTGATGTGCGAGGTGTCGTTAGATTCGTCACTCCTTAATTTTCGTAATAATAACAACAAAACTTTCGCGAAAATAAAAAATGCGATTTTTCGTAACCTACAACGAACTAATTCGTAATTAATAGATGATTTTACTAGCATTATTCTAAAGGATTCGTATCGCGTATTTATAACTTTTCATAGCGATTTTTCACAAAAACGTACATTCATTAGCGCACACTTTCTCACAAAAACGCATTCAATAGCATATCAACTTAAAATAAAAATGGCTATTCTTTTTTCGAGCAATAACGTGTTATATCCCTAATAACAAGGGCTTTCATCAAGCTGTCGGACCAAACGAGCTCCCAGCGAATAAAATTTATGAAAATCATTCATAATCCAAACACACCGTCTAACAAACAAGAGGAACTGTGGGCGTTTTATGAATACCTATATAGTAAAATCTTTAAGGTACAAAGGATAGAAGGAAAGGTACAAGGTGGATTACGTAAAATGGAGAGTAATGGTGAGGGAAACGATTTTGCGAATCATTTTTATTATTATTTTAATGTGCTAAATGATGAAGTAAATGTGTTGTAAATGTAACGGTCCAGAACTATCCGTTACTCACATGTAGTCAACATAACTCTAAATGTTTAAAATATGGAATAAAGATAACAAATAAACTTATCTCGTCTACATTAATTTATCTGTAATTATAAGTATTTCCCTTATTTTTAATTAGTTATAGAATTTATTTTAAGATGCGTTATATAAAACATTAACAAAAGCCAAATAATGCTATTTAGTCAGTCAAGATTATATTTGAGGTCAATGGCTTATGATATTATTATGAATGCCTGTTTTGGAAGCATAACACCAAATTTAATGGGAAGTATATCACCTAATACTGTCTACTGGAGCTACCTTCATTTAGTAGTTAAATAGGTATTGGATCATTTCGTTCTATATTTAGACTTGCACAAGCGTTTCATGGAAAGAAGGCTGCATTCTTGATAGTATGTGTACAAGTATGCAATTTGGTATACAGACGTCATGAGAATAGAGTTTAAAGTCCTTTGAATTAATTGAATAATTTAATGAGAAAATGTTGAGGGTAGATCCGAAAAATTGTTGTTATTGTCAGTTCCATATTTAGACTTGCACGATCGGTTCTTGGAAAAAGGCTAAGCGCCGGCGCACACTCCAGAAGTTAAATATTTTATTTATATAAATTCATCGTATATGTGACGTCACCGTAAATTAATGTAAAGATTAAAATAGATTTATTTATATCAAATTTCCAATACTACTCTTTTAAGATAATTATATTATTATTTCTCGGAAATTCATATTTTCATGCAGTAATTCGGATATATCGACCATAGTTACCTAAATATTTATACGGTCAAAGGAAGTGGTAAATAAATGAAAGGTTTCGGTTGTTAAAAGGGCTTTCGTATTACTAAGTAGTATTGCTAATTACGTTTGTATGTATGCTGAATTTAGGTATAGTTAATGGCGACGATGTTTTGGTTTACAGCACTTTGTCACCTTATTTATAACCGTTATTGTAGAACGACCAAACCTACTTTGCTGGAATTTATCATGATATTGATAAAAGTGAGTTATAATGGGGAGCGGTCATTTAAGTATTGTATGCCCAAAGATACAGATACTGATTACGGGTGACGGAAGCGTATTTTGTTATTTACTAAGTTCGAATGGCGGTCATTTGCAATTTCGGTGTGCGTTTAGTTTGAGTGCGCGCGAAGCCTTAAGTCGTGACGAGTAGGCGTAGTTCTTGGTGGGGATTGATACGTAAAAGGAAACGATTCGAACGCGGCGAGGCTCTTTTTCGGTCACTCGTTCTGGGTTCTGGTGCTCGCTGGGCGCTAGACCTTCGTAGCTTTCGCGTTAGACGTTTCTCTCGCTGGTTGCTCATTTGGGAAATAGAATTATTTTTAGATTAACGATTGCGGGGAGTCTTCTTTTAAAACTTAAATTATTTTGAAGTTTTCTTTTACGTTAATTTCATTTGCTAACGTTCTACTTGAAAACGTTTTGTGTTAGATTATTATTTTACTTATTGTTAGAGATGATGCGGGGATAAATTATTGTGAGTGTGCGCGTCCTGTTTGGTCTGAGAGTTCGGAATGGAATTGTGTGCTGGTCCGGCTGATACCGAAAAGTAGATGCACGGATTGGTGTATGATTCTTGAGTATGAACCTCCGGTTAAACATGGCGTGGGTGTTTAGGGAAAGCAACTGCGGAGTCTTATTAATTATAACCCCAAAGTGGTTATTGCTAGTGTCGTATGTGCTTCAAACGCAAGTTGGAGACCATACGACGCTGTCCCCTTTTGTTACGTTTTGTTAGGCGGCTGGTTGTTTGAGACGCGACCAGGAGTAGAGGATTTGAGGTCTCTGGTCGGGGATTGGTTCTTTCTCGAATTCTGGCAGCATAGAAAGAAGTAGTGCGCGGATGGATTTCCACCAGAATTTTGGTTAGAATTGGTTCCTGACTGCCCTTCGCGTTGTAGGGTAATCTCCTTGTAACTATCGATGAAGTTGCTGGAGAGATTGTAGGGAGCCAGGGGCCAGTAGGTATTTCAGACTCGCCATCTAAACTGGTAGTATAGCTTAGTAGACGTGGAATCGGGCGTGAGGAAGCGTCTATAGCTTTGGAGCAGTTCCGTGTGAACCCGAGTTCACGGTGGGGTAGTGGTTAGATTTGTTATAATAGCTAGAAGATAGCTATTATTAACAAATACGTAGTTAGCTAGGGACGTAGTTCTTTTAATTCGTATTAGGAAGGGTTAAGTACACTCCACAAAGAAGAACACACACATCATCTCATTTACACAACTTCTGGAAACCCCTTGGAGTTCCAGAAGACATGCACAAAATTCAATTCTCTAATTTTGTCGGTAGGTCTTGTGATAGGCAGGGGGAACCCTTGACTCTGAACAATACAATAAAATAAGGAGTTAAAATGGGTTCTTAACAATTAACGTTTCAGGTAGGATATTATCATTTAAGTAGGTAGATTCTACTTAGTCAACGAGGATCTCTAAAAGGTTTATGTTTTATTGGTGTTACTTCTACCAAAATGGATGAGTAAATTCTTCTTATGAACAGTATATTAGTGTTCTGAACAATCAATTCAATAAGGAACACTTTATACCTATAAATATTATAACCATTTTATCTTGACATCAGCGATCTGAACAACATTATACAATAAGGATCACTGAATTCAATAACCAGAGTTAAATTTAGATTAATTTGGCAAGCGAAACCCTACCCGTAATATTTAACACATTACGAATAAAAATGTAAGCATTGTTGTTTCATATATTTCATTGGATGAACTCCTCAAATTCCTTTGTGTTTCGGAAGTACCTACTTTATGCTTGGTCTCTGATTTGACAATGGACGGAAGAATCTCGTTCATAATCTACCTATGCTCATTTAGTTCAGTGGAAGTATCAAACAACATAATGCAAATAGGAATTGTGTAATTTGCATGAAAAGCTAGATTTTGTTGTAAAAGTCGGGCAGTCTGAGATATGTCTGAGTTTATAATCACTACATTAAATTAAGGTTTAGATACACAAAACCTTTGGCCAGGATGTGCCAGTTCTACAGTAATTTCTATTACGGTGTGGAAAGACCAACCGTTTGTCTGATTAACCTTGTCGAGAGAGAGGTGTCAGCATTTTGAGTAGTCATTGCTGTATAACGCAGTGTTGAAGTGTATTTGTACCTATATATTACATACATGCTACCGAGCTATATCAAAGACTGCCTCACTTATCAGGGTTAGATATAAATTCCCTGCGGGAGAACAACGTCGAAGAAGAAGAACATCTACATAGGTAGATTATATCTGATGTGGCGACTGATACTTGCCTGATGTTTAGCAAATCGTCTGGACAAACACATTCATCAAAAGTATACATCTATGATTTAAGGTTAAGGATTCATCGCGGTAAACAAAGGGTTTCGCATGTAGGGAAATAACTAAATAATTATTGTAGGGATTATTCGATTCTTGTTGGCAGAATTGAAGAATCTCTGTAGGTCAAGATTAAGACCTACTGAAAGTATAAATAATTGCTATAGACGTAGGTATTGGAACCAGGAAGTTCAATCTATAGGCAGGAACGTACCTAGGCAGTAAAGTCACTGTTGCATTGCTTAAGACTTCAACTAGATGTAGAATCAACCATCTCACCTTTTGCAATAACAAAGTAAACCACTTTGTTTCGATAGGATTTTCCATAGGTTTTGGGCCAACAGGAAAGCCTCCGATTCTACATTGCTGTTCAAAGCGGAATGGGTAGTTTTCCGATATAAACTTATTTCTATCTCGGCCTGACGTTATACTATACCAACACAGACATACTTGATAATATTTTGCGTCCTCTTGTCTAGCTACATTATTAAGGAAGTAGGGAATTTTGACACACGTACAAGAAAGACTCATTTCCCATTTGCTAAACAGGGCCTCCTAAAGGATGTTAGTCCGGAGGTTTCTGATGGAGCCAGGGTGCTTAAAAGTCCAACCAGTCTCTGGTCGCAGCACATGGGGCGTTCTTAGTAGGTAACTGGTTGGTGTGACTGGTTTTTACCAACTAGTTGGTATAACTAGTTATTGCTAGCTGGTTTTCCTCGTGGTACGCAAGGGCGGAAGGCGGAGCCCTACCTCTTAGCTCCAAAATATATCTTGACAGTATATTATTAATTTGTGACAAAAGATGTAGAAGTAATCTTTCTGAACATAAGTCCACTCTATCATATATTGAGAAATAGGATTCCCACAACATAACCTTCCTATTTCAGTTAGGTAAAACTATCTTGGTTCCAAGTAAGGGTCATCTTCATGTTTATCGGTCGCTTAACATATTATAAAACCTACGGCACACTATAGTGAATTATTGTATTTTATAACTTTTATTTATAATGTTGCAATTGAGTGTCTCAATCACCAGTAACTAGGTATACACAAATATTATCATATTAGATAGGTTAATCCTTGTATTTTAACGATAAGTCAAATAGGTATATTGATATAGGAAAGGTATCGACTCAAATTCCCCTTCTGCGGTTATTGCGTCACAACAAGTAGAAAGTCCTCCACTAGACGAATCACTGGCCATATATTTAAGTATATATTTAAGATACTTAAGTTAATATAAGGTAGAATATAAGATAAGATAGGCAGTAGGGTATATCTTCTCAATAGTAAATTACCAAATCGTTCAATTTCATCATTTGCGGTCGAGCCGTCGCGGATACCGGTTACAGACCAGTATAGAAGGGGTAGGGGTAAGGGGGGGTGATTTGGGAGGGTACAAAAAGGTATGCCGTGACACAGGATCTGAACTATTAATTTATTTTATAATTAGATATCTTTAGTTTTATAGTTAAATATTATATGGTTTATTTTCTTATTCATAATTACACATAATTGTCTATATTACATATCAACATATCTCTATTTACATGTCAAGTATTATATATATATTCTATTTACTTCCTTCCTAGTTAATGTAGTTAATTAAACGCCTTTTTAGGCAAAATGTTGCTTGTGAAATGGTACGAATGGGGATTTGAGTCGGGACTTGTAGGGTCAGATCTAATCAATTAGGAAAAGTATGTTTATGTTAGGTCACTATATAACTATTCTAGGATTTAACTACCTACTTCCATATAGTCTAGCAATGTTAAAAAAAAAACTGGTTAGGGAAAATATATTTCTATCACTAACCTTTGGTCATATTATTGTATTTTAAAATATCAATTATTGTTAGAAATTCTTTATAAAGGTTAGCCCTAATTTACTGGTGAAGAGACAATCAGATGCTACTTATTTTTGTTCAGTCGGGTAGCTGTAGTAATAAAAAAATACATTAAGTAGATTTAAGTCATATTCTGATAGTAAATTATTTGTAAATTGGTACAGGCGGGTCAAGTTAGGTACTTAAAAATGAAATGATTGATTTCTAGAATTCATATTCTATAAAATTAGATTTAGGTTCTCATTGGATATTTTATTATAAGCAATCATATCAACATTTACAATTAAAATAATAGGTACTTACTCAGTAACAAATATTTAGAAAACTCAAGCGGTGTTGTACTTTGTAAAACATGTGAAATCTCTTATTTTATTTTATATCACAGGCACTATAATACACTGTTATCACTAACACATATAACTTGGTTACACTTAGATATATATGAAATGTGGTTTCAAGTAGATTCATATTAAATTATTTGATTCATTAACATTCATAGAATTAGCCTGTAGTTCATCAAAATAGATGTCTTGAAACATAGCGGGCGGCCTCTCAGGGGCTTGATAAAGCAAGTCAATTGTTTCCTAAAACAAAAAATAAACTTAGTTAAAAGTCTGCAATGAAGTAAACAGTCATACTATTTGTTTAGGTAGTTTTGTCATAATTGTGTTTGTAATCATCCTCTTAAACTGTATATCTAATATAGTTGTAAATTGTAAATAACAAGCACAATGTGAGTGGCGGTCATTCAGTTAACAGACTTAGTAACTTTTATTACACTAGATGCGGGAAGTGCCAAGCATTGGCCTTAGTATAGCATAAGTTAATTGGTAGCTGTCTAATACAAACCTTAGGTTATTTTATGTCACTATATCATATCATCCGTGCTAAGTTGTAAATAGTAGTTTTCTGCCATAATATTCAGTTGATCGGCTTGCAATTGAGGTGACTTCTAGTTTTGGGTGCTCCGGGGGCGTAGATTTCTCTTTACTGTTATTTCATGTAGCTGCAACAAGAAAAATTTGTTATGAATGTACAGTATGGTAGAAGGTAAAGTAAAACCAATGCTTTATTAAAACGAATAATAACTTACCGTATACTAAAACATGTTATGTTTCAGAGTTGTTACTTATATGAAGATTAGCGGGCGTTGTTTTGGGCGTAGGTAATTCAACTTTCAGTAATCAAGTACCAAAAGGTTCAGGCTGGTCAGGAATTTGGTTGGAGAAGTTTATTTTGCATGGATCTTATAACTACATGATGACTGTCTTACTAATAACATAATTATGTTTGTAATACTTAAATTTAGAACAACACGCCAGAACTACAAAATTAAATAGTTATTGTAAAATTTCTGGTTGTTTGAAAATAGAATCCCGACAAGTTTACTGTAAACAATTAGGGACGCTTCACCAGAAATCGGAACCATTACGAGTAGCGGCAAAATCGATTATTCGAACATTTTGGATTTGAATTTACTTTAAAAATGTAGTCATGACATTATTCGCATTTGTAACATTTTATCGGTTTATGGAGCCAACACAAGTTTTATTTACAGTTCGGTAGAATTTCTAACCATCGGTGTATTTTGAGCTAGTAATTTTATTGTTGGGAGTACCAATTTATAACAACGGCATATCTTAATTAATTTCTAAGGAAGTAGTTTTGATTGAAGTTGTTTTTAGAAACAACAAGGTGATAAGCTATTATAAAATAAAATAAAAATAGCGCAAACCTATACTTAGTTAGTTATTGCTAATATTGTATTGTATGTTACAACATTAAATATTCGATTAAGCAAAACATTCAGGGGTGTGTCACTAATTATTGTATGTTACATTGGCGTATCATGTATTATTGTTTTATCTAAAAATAGTTATTTTACGATTAGTTGAATCAATTTAGTTGAAACTGGAAAGGAAATATAAAAAATTTCATGTGTTCGAATATTGGATTTTGAGTTGCGATTCGATTTTAATCGGATAAGTGTGTTGGAATGACATTTCACTAAAGCTGTTTCGCAAATGAATGAACGATTTCACAGATTATGTATGGCGAATGTTTTGGTTTAAATAATAATTTAAAATTATATTCAAAGCCGAATGTGTATTTGTACATTCAGAATAAATTTTATTTATAGGCCTCTATATATTACTAGAAAATATAGCGCTCTATTTTCTATAAAATGAAATGTCATTCTTTCTATATTTTGAAAATTCCCGCGAGTAGTAGTTTGTTACATTGTAGATATCGTTCGTAAATCTTTAGCATGACTGAATACTGGCTTTGGGGCACGGCGACGATATCAAATTGTTTTAGACTATTAAGTTATTTTGAAGAATAAATTATGATAAATCTAATCGCTACAAATAGAATATAAATCCATATTTTTACTCATTATTTTAAAATGACTAACTCGGAAAACCTTTAAATCTCCCACTATAAATATTTTTTCGGAATATGTCATAATCTATTGTAAAATGATATTTTAAATAATAGGCATAATAAAAAGTTGTTCATACAAAATGTCCTACGGAAAAATAGCGGAACTATTGTATTTAAACGATTATGCGATAACAGTGCCGCGTGCTGGGGTACCTTTTAGTGATTCATTTTAATATTCAGATAACTTGTAAATTAGGGTAGTTAATATGTTTTATAACAAAGGATAGCGCTAGAAAAATTCTGAAGATTTTAGAATAATATGAAGTTTATAATGCGTTTATTATAAAAAAATATTTCGGAACATTTTGAACGAAACGAACATCTAGCTATTTACTTCGTTCGGAAAAATAATAACAATTATTCTTTGACTATAATTGATGCAATTTCATATAAATTATGTTTAAATGTACTAATCTATAATTTACTGGTAGTAATAAATCGAATTTGATCGAAGTTTGTTTTACGTATTTATATTTTATATGGATAACGCCATCTGTAGGTTACGTTGCGAACTAAATTGACGGGACAGAAAGCAGGATAAGACTTAAGAATCAATGTTGGGTAATCGAATTGTGACACTTGACGTGACACTAGATGTCGTACGTAGTATTTTTAATAGCTTTATGTAATGTAAGAACCTTGTCACATTAGGAAATGAAACTATGTAACAAAAATACTATTTGGTTAGTTTTAGGTTTCGGCTTTCTCATAAATAAGTATGTATGGTGCTTCAAAAATTAGTTCCGTTGTAACTTAGAACATTTTCTAATAGCTACTTAAAAATATTTTATTTTGTTTGTAACTTAGTGATAAAATAATAACGTAAAACTTTCTGTGAAGTGAGGGTTGGTCAAATGAAATGTTCATTAGAATAAATACACAGTATACTTAGATGTTAAATAAAATACAACCTATATAAATAAATATTAAATTTCGGAAGTATGTAGAAGAATAACTTCGGAACGGATTGATAGATTTTGTTGATAAGTATATATTTTGTGTTATGTTTGGGATTGTCGGGGTTGACGGTTATAAAAAAAAACATTATCATCATCATCATTTTTCATTACTGCACGATTAGAACTGCGGGCGCAGCTAGTTGTTTATAAGTAATTTTATGGTGTTCTTTTGTTTGACATTTATTTAACTTTAATAACGCAGAAGCTAGGAAGGTTATCTTTTGCACGATTTAACGGCTGAACCGATTCTAGTGAAATACTTTATAAGGATAGCAGTAGATAAACCTAGCCTATTTTACAATGGCAAATTTCAAAAAAAAAAATATGCTCGTTCGTCATAATTGAATGGCTGAACCGATTCTGATGAAGGTTCGTATAGGAATGGTGTTGTAGTCAGTCAACCTAACTGAAAAAAAAGGAGACCGTAAGTAATTTTGTTTTTAATACTTTTTGCACCCTTACATTTGAAAAGCCAAACCTATTGTTATGAAACTTGGAGTAATATTCAAATGAACTAATGATATAAGACCAAACTTGATACTGTCTGTTTGTTACCATAATATATTATCATTGCAATTCAATGGCTGAACCGATTGTTATGGAGTTGGATACGGAGATAGTATGGCAGTCTAGGGATAGTCATGTACCGTATTTTGTCATCATCATCATCATTATGCACTTTAGCAAACATATTCATAATTATGAGAGTGAAGCAGCGTAGAATAGCTAGTGTACTTTAGTTTTATACAAATTAAAATTAATTATACAGTTTTATAGTTGCGCGGGCGAGATCGAAATACATCTATACATAAATTAGAACTGTAGCTAATAGGAAGTGTGATTGTTAGATATTTATGACAAATTATATTATAGGAGTAGGTGTACGTCACTGCATTTTGTTGTATGTCTGTTTGTACATCGAACGCGAAATTAGTGAACGAGATCAAGCAAAATTTGGAATTTTCTAGACGTTCTGATATAATGATAAAATAGTGTTACATATTTAGATAAAATCTGCGGCAAATAAATTAAATAAATTTTAAGTAAAATAAAGTCGCCACTTTATTTTAACGTGAGTGTATCTTATTTCTAAGCGGCATTTACTGAAATTATTTATGGGGCTTAAAATATATCTCATACGATTGATTTAGCGGGACAAGGATAATGGCGGTTATGATGCTAAGCGAGTAGTTTAGTGATTTTAACTCTTTAATGAAAGCGCTGATTACTATCAAGAGATTATCCGCGGAAAATATCTATATAATATACACAACATAAATTTTCTTCGGGTTAGTTATACGTTTAATTCATGTAATCAAATAAATAGTTTAACGTTTTAGCAATTTTATTGTCAAATGAAAATAAAATTATTTTATTATTTATATAGTACCTACCTAAATCTACCTGGGAGTCAAATTATTTATCATTTATTTCAATTAATTATTTATTTGCATAAAATTATGTAACAAAATTCAATAACGTCGTGTGTCCATTGGCGAAGTATTTGGTTATGCGTTACGGTGATATAAATATATCTTTATGCAAGAAAAAAAAAGGTAAAAATATTTGTATTTCATTTTTAGCTTTTATTCTTTTAGTCGTAATTATATATCTAGAAATATTGTGTGACCATTATAACGCATATTAAGAATTATCTTGATTTAAGATTTATATACCGGAAGCTTACTTAAGGCGAAGCGTTAAGTGTGGTTGTTGTTAAGTATACGTAAACAAAGGTTTTATTTAATATATTACGAGTATATTGCGTAACTAAAAAAATATTAAATGGAAAAAAAAATGTTTTTCTCTTTTATTATTTGTGTTGCTTTTTTACAGGATCTGATGATTATTTATTTATATAGTAAACATATTGAGAGATTTCTTGGTTTTCTTATTTGTTTTATTTTACAGGAGAGGTAATGTTTTGGTATTAAAATATATGGTAACGGAAGGAGGTAATTCCTGGGTTTGGTAATTAATAAATAAATAAACAAAAAAAGGAGGTATTGAGTTTTATTGGGTTATAATTACTAAACTGGTAAGGTTTCTGGTATGGTGGTACGTTTGATTATGGAGGTAAAGGTATTGGAAATATGGTACTGGAGGTAACTTAAAATTCAAATTTGTCAATTTTTTTTATTAAGTTACTAAGCGCATAGAAGTTGTTCATTAACTGTTTAGTGATGATTTCTAGAACGTGCGTGTATGGCAACGAAAGACTGGCTGTGATCGAGACTTGTGTGTAATTTTAAGGGGTTCTAGATCTCAGCACTATTGAGGTTAACTGAACTATTGTCAAGGTTCAAGAATTGGCAAAACACATACTCAATGTAAACTATCGATGGAGTTGCTGGCTAGGTAAATGGAAGCATTGACATAAGTCGATTTTGATGGTTTACATACTCTACACGCAGGAAAGAAATTTACGCACACTTATAAGCGCTGACGTTTAACCAATATGATTTTGAATTTATAATCATAGTGGAGCAAAGGATCTATAACATTTTATACCTTTGTCCGCATGAGTATTCTCTCACTAGGAAGGTACATGTATTAGTCGCCAATATAGTGGATCAGGAAAGTATCTACTCGGTGGCTTACCCATGTCTCCCTTCTGGAGCTCTTTTTCTCACAAAAAAAGATGATCTTGGTTGGTGGGGGTTGCTTTGTGGGAAGGTCTATTTTTTTTATAGTGAATTTGTTGACGAACTTTGATTCTGAAGAATGAGTCTGTTGTTTAAAAGTCAGTTTAAAAACACGATCATATTGTATATAGGGAACATATATGCATTTCTTACACATAATTTATTGCCATGGCTGGAATCTTGACAACGTATGGGTGGGGAATAAAAAATAATAAAGGTTATTTAATGGGTTGAATACATGTGAGATTTAAATAATAATTTAAGTAATTCTTTCCTCCGTCGGACTTTTCAGAGTCTTAGCCGGTTAAAAGAATTAGCGGGCGACTGTAACGGTCCAGAACTATCCGTTACTCACATGTAGTCAACATAACTCTAAATGTTTAAAATATGGAATAAAGATAACAAATAAACTTATCTCGTCTACATTAATTTATCTGTAATTATAAGTATTTCCCTTATTTTTAATTAGTTATAGAATTTATTTTAAGATGCGTTATATAAAACATTAACAAAAGCCAAATAATGCTATTTAGTCAGTCAAGATTATATTTGAGGTCAATGGCTTATGATATTATTATGAATGCCTGTTTTGGAAGCATAACACCAAATTTAATGGGAAGTATATCACCTAATACTGTCTACTGGAGCTACCTTCATTTAGTAGTTAAATAGGTATTGGATCATTTCGTTCTATATTTAGACTTGCACAAGCGTTTCATGGAAAGAAGGCTGCATTCTTGATAGTATGTGTACAAGTATGCAATTTGGTATACAGACGTCATGAGAATAGAGTTTAAAGTCCTTTGAATTAATTGAATAATTTAATGAGAAAATGTTGAGGGTAGATCCGAAAAATTGTTGTTATTGTCAGTTCCATATTTAGACTTGCACGATCGGTTCTTGGAAAAAGGCTAAGCGCCGGCGCACACTCCAGAAGTTAAATATTTTATTTATATAAATTCATCGTATATGTGACGTCACCGTAAATTAATGTAAAGATTAAAATAGATTTATTTATATCAAATTTCCAATACTACTCTTTTAAGATAATTATATTATTATTTCTCGGAAATTCATATTTTCATGCAGTAATTCGGATATATCGACCATAGTTACCTAAATATTTATACGGTCAAAGGAAGTGGTAAATAAATGAAAGGTTTCGGTTGTTAAAAGGGCTTTCGTATTACTAAGTAGTATTGCTAATTACGTTTGTATGTATGCTGAATTTAGGTATAGTTAATGGCGACGATGTTTTGGTTTACAGCACTTTGTCACCTTATTTATAACCGTTATTGTAGAACGACCAAACCTACTTTGCTGGAATTTATCATGATATTGATAAAAGTGAGTTATAATGGGGAGCGGTCATTTAAGTATTGTATGCCCAAAGATACAGATACTGATTACGGGTGACGGAAGCGTATTTTGTTATTTACTAAGTTCGAATGGCGGTCATTTGCAATTTCGGTGTGCGTTTAGTTTGAGTGCGCGCGAAGCCTTAAGTCGTGACGAGTAGGCGTAGTTCTTGGTGGGGATTGATACGTAAAAGGAAACGATTCGAACGCGGCGAGGCTCTTTTTCGGTCACTCGTTCTGGGTTCTGGTGCTCGCTGGGCGCTAGACCTTCGTAGCTTTCGCGTTAGACGTTTCTCTCGCTGGTTGCTCATTTGGGAAATAGAATTATTTTTAGATTAACGATTGCGGGGAGTCTTCTTTTAAAACTTAAATTATTTTGAAGTTTTCTTTTACGTTAATTTCATTTGCTAACGTTCTACTTGAAAACGTTTTGTGTTAGATTATTATTTTACTTATTGTTAGAGATGATGCGGGGATAAATTATTGTGAGTGTGCGCGTCCTGTTTGGTCTGAGAGTTCGGAATGGAATTGTGTGCTGGTCCGGCTGATACCGAAAAGTAGATGCACGGATTGGTGTATGATTCTTGAGTATGAACCTCCGGTTAAACATGGCGTGGGTGTTTAGGGAAAGCAACTGCGGAGTCTTATTAATTATAACCCCAAAGTGGTTATTGCTAGTGTCGTATGTGCTTCAAACGCAAGTTGGAGACCATACGACGCTGTCCCCTTTTGTTACGTTTTGTTAGGCGGCTGGTTGTTTGAGACGCGACCAGGAGTAGAGGATTTGAGGTCTCTGGTCGGGGATTGGTTCTTTCTCGAATTCTGGCAGCATAGAAAGAAGTAGTGCGCGGATGGATTTCCACCAGAATTTTGGTTAGAATTGGTTCCTGACTGCCCTTCGCGTTGTAGGGTAATCTCCTTGTAACTATCGATGAAGTTGCTGGAGAGATTGTAGGGAGCCAGGGGCCAGTAGGTATTTCAGACTCGCCATCTAAACTGGTAGTATAGCTTAGTAGACGTGGAATCGGGCGTGAGGAAGCGTCTATAGCTTTGGAGCAGTTCCGTGTGAACCCGAGTTCACGGTGGGGTAGTGGTTAGATTTGTTATAATAGCTAGAAGATAGCTATTATTAACAAATACGTAGTTAGCTAGGGACGTAGTTCTTTTAATTCGTATTAGGAAGGGTTAAGTACACTCCACAAAGAAGAACACACACATCATCTCATTTACACAACTTCTGGAAACCCCTTGGAGTTCCAGAAGACATGCACAAAATTCAATTCTCTAATTTTGTCGGTAGGTCTTGTGATAGGCAGGGGGAACCCTTGACTCTGAACAATACAATAAAATAAGGAGTTAAAATGGGTTCTTAACAATTAACGTTTCAGGTAGGATATTATCATTTAAGTAGGTAGATTCTACTTAGTCAACGAGGATCTCTAAAAGGTTTATGTTTTATTGGTGTTACTTCTACCAAAATGGATGAGTAAATTCTTCTTATGAACAGTATATTAGTGTTCTGAACAATCAATTCAATAAGGAACACTTTATACCTATAAATATTATAACCATTTTATCTTGACATCAGCGATCTGAACAACATTATACAATAAGGATCACTGAATTCAATAACCAGAGTTAAATTTAGATTAATTTGGCAAGCGAAACCCTACCCGTAATATTTAACACATTACGAATAAAAATGTAAGCATTGTTGTTTCATATATTTCATTGGATGAACTCCTCAAATTCCTTTGTGTTTCGGAAGTACCTACTTTATGCTTGGTCTCTGATTTGACAATGGACGGAAGAATCTCGTTCATAATCTACCTATGCTCATTTAGTTCAGTGGAAGTATCAAACAACATAATGCAAATAGGAATTGTGTAATTTGCATGAAAAGCTAGATTTTGTTGTAAAAGTCGGGCAGTCTGAGATATGTCTGAGTTTATAATCACTACATTAAATTAAGGTTTAGATACACAAAACCTTTGGCCAGGATGTGCCAGTTCTACAGTAATTTCTATTACGGTGTGGAAAGACCAACCGTTTGTCTGATTAACCTTGTCGAGAGAGAGGTGTCAGCATTTTGAGTAGTCATTGCTGTATAACGCAGTGTTGAAGTGTATTTGTACCTATATATTACATACATGCTACCGAGCTATATCAAAGACTGCCTCACTTATCAGGGTTAGATATAAATTCCCTGCGGGAGAACAACGTCGAAGAAGAAGAACATCTACATAGGTAGATTATATCTGATGTGGCGACTGATACTTGCCTGATGTTTAGCAAATCGTCTGGACAAACACATTCATCAAAAGTATACATCTATGATTTAAGGTTAAGGATTCATCGCGGTAAACAAAGGGTTTCGCATGTAGGGAAATAACTAAATAATTATTGTAGGGATTATTCGATTCTTGTTGGCAGAATTGAAGAATCTCTGTAGGTCAAGATTAAGACCTACTGAAAGTATAAATAATTGCTATAGACGTAGGTATTGGAACCAGGAAGTTCAATCTATAGGCAGGAACGTACCTAGGCAGTAAAGTCACTGTTGCATTGCTTAAGACTTCAACTAGATGTAGAATCAACCATCTCACCTTTTGCAATAACAAAGTAAACCACTTTGTTTCGATAGGATTTTCCATAGGTTTTGGGCCAACAGGAAAGCCTCCGATTCTACATTGCTGTTCAAAGCGGAATGGGTAGTTTTCCGATATAAACTTATTTCTATCTCGGCCTGACGTTATACTATACCAACACAGACATACTTGATAATATTTTGCGTCCTCTTGTCTAGCTACATTATTAAGGAAGTAGGGAATTTTGACACACGTACAAGAAAGACTCATTTCCCATTTGCTAAACAGGGCCTCCTAAAGGATGTTAGTCCGGAGGTTTCTGATGGAGCCAGGGTGCTTAAAAGTCCAACCAGTCTCTGGTCGCAGCACATGGGGCGTTCTTAGTAGGTAACTGGTTGGTGTGACTGGTTTTTACCAACTAGTTGGTATAACTAGTTATTGCTAGCTGGTTTTCCTCGTGGTACGCAAGGGCGGAAGGCGGAGCCCTACCTCTTAGCTCCAAAATATATCTTGACAGTATATTATTAATTTGTGACAAAAGATGTAGAAGTAATCTTTCTGAACATAAGTCCACTCTATCATATATTGAGAAATAGGATTCCCACAACATAACCTTCCTATTTCAGTTAGGTAAAACTATCTTGGTTCCAAGTAAGGGTCATCTTCATGTTTATCGGTCGCTTAACATATTATAAAACCTACGGCACACTATAGTGAATTATTGTATTTTATAACTTTTATTTATAATGTTGCAATTGAGTGTCTCAATCACCAGTAACTAGGTATACACAAATATTATCATATTAGATAGGTTAATCCTTGTATTTTAACGATAAGTCAAATAGGTATATTGATATAGGAAAGGTATCGACTCAAATTCCCCTTCTGCGGTTATTGCGTCACAACAAGTAGAAAGTCCTCCACTAGACGAATCACTGGCCATATATTTAAGTATATATTTAAGATACTTAAGTTAATATAAGGTAGAATATAAGATAAGATAGGCAGTAGGGTATATCTTCTCAATAGTAAATTACCAAATCGTTCAATTTCATCATTTGCGGTCGAGCCGTCGCGGATACCGGTTACAGACCAGTATAGAAGGGGTAGGGGTAAGGGGGGGTGATTTGGGAGGGTACATAAAGTAAGCGTTAGATGAAAAAACCGGACAAGTGCGAGTCAGACTCGCCCACCGAGGGTTCCGTACAAACTAGTAGATAAAAAAAGAAATCATATTTTTTTTTTATATTTTCCTTCATAAACCGAAAATATACATCGTAAAAATATTTTAAAACCTGTTTTAGCTTATTAGCTTATGCTACTGAATCTCTTTCATATGATACCCCACATGATACGGTTAATTCTCTTTAAAATTTGGACCTTCATTCCTTGCATAAAGACATAATTTTTTTGTCATTAAATTAAAAATGTCCAGTTTTCAGCAAGATACTATGGATCTGCGTATATGGTTTTAATTTCAACTCGATACCTTCACGCGTTCCCGAGAGAAAGGTACACACCCGACGGACGGACAGACGGACAGACGGACAACAAAGTGATCCTATAAGGGTTCCGTTTTTTCCTACTGAGGTACGGAACCCTAAAAAAAGTACGTTAATGTTTTCTAAGGTTTTTGCGATTGTTACTCAATGAAATTAAACATTTTTTAGCTCGAGAGGCACGTTATGTACCTAGGATGTTACGCTAGCTTTTCAACCGACTTCAAAAAAGGAGGAGGTCGCAATTCGACTGTATTTTTTTATGTTTGTAACCTTTAACTTTCGACTGGATGAACTGATTTTGATGATTCTTTTTTATTTGAAAGCTGGTGGTTCCCATGTGTCCCATTTCAATTTGGTCCAGTTCTGACAATGGCATCCATGAGAAGTCGGTTGTTTCAGTTTTTTAAACTATAATTATTATTGAAATTAGGAAAAGAGAAAAATCAAATGAATAAAATATCAGCCTCAAAACAGATCTGCGGAACCTGTTGACACAGTGAGCGACTTCTGAGCGCATAGGGAACGTTTTGCATAAAAACGCTAAGCGGTAGTAATTAATTCTTCCATTACTAAAAAAAGATTCAGTCGAATTGAGAACTTCTTTCTTTTTAGAAGTTGGTTAAAAAAGACAACTGTTTAGTTTCACTTAGGACCACAGACATAAGCGTCATGTCATAAAATTATGTGAAGTAAGTATACGCGATAAATTGTTTAATTTTATATAGAGATAGGTACGCTAGCCTAATTTGCTATAAGAATTCAAATGACTGTTATAAACTGGCATTGACTATAGTTTTTAGCCTATCATAGTATAGTATGGTATAGATTATAGTCTGGGTCAACTTATAGGCTAAATTTATCACGATAAAATAGATAATCCTATGGAATAGCGAACGCAGCTAATAATCTAGTAGGAAATTAGACGATTGACAATGAAATCAATAGATAGTAATAGGCAATGTTGTTATTGCGACAAAAACTTCTAAATATTTACATGATTTTAATTTAAATATATTTTACCTAATACTTAACTAACTTTTTTCCACAAGCCAACTCCAGCTCAGCATGTTGCTGATTTCATCCAGAAGATATTATGTAATGTAATTGATTTGACTGATTAAAATAAAACAATCAATTACGTGTGTGATATTATAATAAAACAGTAACAGTAGTATAACGTTTCCCAAAAACTGCAATAAATATATTAAGCCGTCAATAAAAATATAGGTATATTTACTTTAGGAATATTTATATAGACATATAAACCTACATTCAAAATAATCCACCCTTCTGTGAAACTGCGATGAGTTGTGACCACAGGACAGTAGGGAATCGCACCAGCACTTTGCTCAAAAGTACTCGCTCTAAAAATAAATGAACATCGACTGTGTCTGCCCTTTTATTATCCAGTTACTACATGCAAATTAGACTTTTACAGCTTTTACTCTGGTCTTGAAAGAACATTTAGAATAGAGGGCGGCTTTCGCAGTTCTTTGTGATTATTTGGAAATAACTTTAGGACTTTTTAGGTCTTGAGTACGATGGGACTGGAAAGTGTATAATATTTGTTAGAATATTGTTTTAAGTATTATCCGTTTTTTTTTAAATAAACTTCTTTTTTTTATTGGCTTATCATTAATAAAAATTCTATTTACACGTATATATAAATAAAACTAAAATAACCTGAACAACTTAAATAATACAGGGAATATTGTTTACAATATTATTTTTCAACACACTTGCTCGTAAAGTGGCCGTTATTCAACCGTTTTTATGGTCGAAAAGTATCCTATAAAACACGCGTGCTCTTGACTTTTCTATTACGCACTAGTGTCTTTACTTACAGTTTTTTTTTATTTCAACAAAGAGTTTTTATTTAAATATAAAATAAGCAATATTTTTGTGAATAAATTACTCAAGATTCGAATAATAAAACACGCGTGCTTTTGATTTTCTATTACGCACTAGTGTCTTTACTTTACAGTTTTTTTTTTTAATTTTAGCAAAGAGTTTTTTGAATAATGAAGTTGTTAATAACACCATAACACAAACTGTACAAATGCCCTCAAAACCCACTGCGTATCATTTCACTAATTGTACTTTCACAAATTGTGTCAATAAATAAATATTTCAGGTATAAACGGGTGGTTTTTCCTCGCAAGTGTGTTGAAAAACGTCGTATGAAACGCGTGTGCATTATGGTCATTACACACTTGTATTATAATGTACTATTAAAAGGTCTTATGGATGTGGTCTTATACTCGAAAGTGATCAGAACTGAGATTTGCTATGCTTACTTCATATTCAATGAGTATAGCCTCTCTATAGATAAAATCATTTTTTTTACCAGGGGCGGAAGTGTTTAGCAAGGCTCAAATAATTCAAACATGACCCGACCTTTCCATTTCCGAACAACATATGCATATTTTTACCTGACCCAAAATTAATTAAGCCAGCCCAATATCTAAATTAATTCAAAACAAAGTTCCTTCACAAAATGGTAAATACGGCCTTTCCAACGCTTATTATATCAACAATAATAAAGGATCTTTGTACAACTTTCCTATACGCATGGTGTTCACGCTGCAAGAGGGTGCACTTTTTAGTATCGAAAATCAAAAGTACTTAGTATTGTCGGAAAAAATAGATTAGAGTAGCTAATAATTATGGTTTAAAAAAGTGAAAAAACCGACTTCAAAATACGCAATTCGACTGAAAGTTTAAAAAAAAAACGTGTGAAAGGATCTGGCATAACGCAAAAATTACAATAGCAGTGAAGTGTGCTTGAAAACTAAAGATAAAGATAAAGATAAAGATAATTTATTTGCATACAACACGAGAATTTTATACAACAAGTGCATAAAAGATGTTACACTAAATTTAGTCGCTTAAAATCATGTTGTGCCGATTAGGCGTACAAATGTCAGGTAGACAGCATCATGCACATGCGAAAAATTATAAAATAATAATAATTATTATTTGTTATTAGATTAATACACAAACCAAAAATATCTATAATATGACAAAGCAGAAGCAATAAAAGATACACATAATGTCAAATAAAATTAAAATTTGTCATTTTAAAAAATCATTGATAGAATAATAACACTTCTGCAATAACAATGCCTTCAACTTTTTTCTAAATAAATTACTATTCTGGTCTCTTATTGACTTAGGAATCTTATTGTAGATTTTAGGACCAAACGAAGAAAAGAACTTACTCAGTGAAGTTTTGTTAATACAATTTTTGGTTTCAAGTAAAACAAGTAAATACTATTAAAAATGAACAAATAAAAGTAATATAAATCAAAACTGGGCGTCCACCTAAGTAGACGTACACCAACTATTTTTTGAGGTCGGTGTCTGTATAGGACTTTATTCGGTCCGATACCGACCTCAAAAAATAGTATGTGTACCTTAGACCATCTAAAAATATTTTTAGATGGTCTAAGATGTGTACGTACCTAAGTAGGTACGTACACATCTGAAATAGGGAGAAATAACACGAAAAAAAATCGAAGTACCTAAGTAGGTACTTCGATTTTTTTTTCGTGTTATTTCTCCCTTTTCAGTTAATTAGATTGGTTTGAAGTCGGTTAATTTATTTTTTAATTACTTTTATTTGAAGTTCGTACCAAATGAATCCTTCGTTCTTTCATTTCCCTTATATAACTTCTATTCAGAATTAATACAATAAATTGGTATAGGTACCTCTTTATACCGCGTAATTTTGCCTTAAATTTTTATGGGCAAACATTGCCCGAAGTCAATTTCAAAAACTCTTTGTTGTTACCATTATAAAGTATTTAAGGTGAGCAAGATTACTTTGTGTTTTTTTTTCTTCTGAATAACCAGAAATAAGCTCATTAAATATTCGCGGTTTTCTCCGCAATCCCATAGGAATTTTACTTTTTTCTACATAAAATGTAGCCCATGTATTATCAAACTATTATAATCTTAAGTGGTATTTATCTATTTAATAAGTAAGGTAAAATCCACCGCAACCTACGATAGTATTATTATTCGTAGACCGCAACATTTAAATGTAGTAAGTAGTTTATCGATTAAAGGACTTGGTTCCATGGTCATGAATAAATAAATAAAAAGTATGTAGTTTAAATATAAACGGTAGTTTTAGCTGTGAACTGTTTAGTAACAAAAACACGAGTCTGCGTCAACACAACAGAGAAAGTTTCTTATCTCAGTACAAAGCTTTTTATAGGTAAAGATGAATGTTTAAATCTTGATATAAAAAAATGTTACACAACCAACTTTCTATTCATACAAATATTCAGATCACTTGCGTAGTAGGAGTGCAAGTCAAAAAACAACCAAATCGTGTTAAGGGAGGGTCCAATAGATATTTAGTGTGTGCTCTTGAAGCCATAATGCGACCATTGCTCGATGTTTCTCTGTGGGATCGGTTCTGGAGCGAAGTAATTCGCTAGAGAACCAGAGTCAACGACATGGCGTGTTAAGTCAGCTAAAAACAAGTTAGTACTGGGTTGGTCTTGTCCTAAAACTGATAGATGTGTTTCTAAGCAACGATCACAACGTATTGAAATATTAAATGCAGAATGCTCTGTAAAAAAAATAAAGTAACGACATGTGTAAAACAATTTAGCAGTGGTTAGAATTGGAATGCAGGTTAAAGTCAGAGCGTTCAATAGAAGAGGACAGAGGTATTATTTCTAGCGGTGGACTAAAGGATGATGATGTTCAAATTAAACAATTTTAACGGATTTACCAAACTTTATTAGAGAAGATGGTTGGCAAGTGCCACCTGCGTGGGACCTGGTCATGAAATTTAAATAAAACCGGTTAAGTGCGAGTCGGGCTCACGCACGAAGGGTTCCGTACCATAATCTATAAAAACGGCAAAAAAATCATGTCTGTTGTATGGGAGCCTCCCTTAAATATTTATTTTATTTTGATTTAATTATTTATTTTTAAAGTGAATAATATAACTCAATATTCTGTGAATATTTCAAGCGTCTACTTGTTGCCGTTATCAATATCGAGCAAAAACGGAAACATACTAGATTATTTTCTATTCACACTAGATTCTTTTGAATTCTTTGCCGCCATCTGTTTCTTGAGAACTACGATCTTGGAATTTTCAAGGCTAAAGTAAATAAACAAATAAATATTTGGGGAAATTTCACACAGCACCGAGTGAATAGATATCCTCTAGATCGACGAGCTCCATCCTCGACCACACCGTCGCTTAACATCAGACGAGTTGGTGGTCAATCATATACCTATCTTGCGTAAAAAAAGATATATAAGTTAGATTTAAGTTGAAAATGAATTTCCGCAAAATAACGCTTGATCCAAAAAAAGTCTACCCCAAGCCTATCTTGTATAAAAAAAATATCTCTCAATATTATTGTGAGAACTAAATACCACACAATTACAATTTGGATAAAATCACCTCGTTCAGTAAATACAGAACACAGGCGCCACCTGTGACCAATAAATGGTATCAAGTTGAGCGTCTAAGCATTAAGTTAGAGCTCGTTGTCTGTAATTAATTAAACGTAACAACTTAAAGCTTTGCGGTCGCCGGTTGGCTACACTAAGGACCTCACTTAGTAGGTAACTTAGTTTAACACTGGTGATGGTGGTTTCATTTAAGTGCTAATTTAAACTTAAACAGTTACCGTCTGTGGGCTTAGATTAATTTTAGTGACCGCACTTTGTAAGATTAGTATGTATTTGTATGTTTGTATTATGAGGGAAATCTTTTTCAGCACATCTATTTTGAATATGTTTTTCCATTGTACATAAGAGTGCGCAAACTTGTTTGAAGATAGATAGATAACACTTTATTAAAAGACCACAATACAGAAACATTAAATACATAGAAAATTATATTACAACTGGGTGTTTTAATTGGCGGCCTTATCGCTTAGAGCGATCTCTTCCAGGCAACCTTTCACGGATAGGACAGATGGCAACAGAAAATGGCCTTAAAGTAAAACTTAACTAAAAATGGGTATACATAAAACAACAGTAGTTAATTATATTATAGGTACCTAGGTTAAAAGAGGAAAAGAAAATATTATAAAAGATCAAATTCTCATTCATATACTTGCATAAATATCTCTATCTATATACATACATAGTATTTAGTGGGAGTTATCTAAATAGTGTTTTAAACGTGTTTTGAAAACAGGTAAGGAGGGCTCGCTTTATTTCCAGTGGTAACTCATTCCACAATCTAAACACGCTTAAACAGAAAAGTTTATTTTGCGCCCTTTGTCTGAGTTTGGGCCTCAAAGTAAATATGTAAAACACTTAAATCGTCATAGCACATAGGTCATTGACCTTTTTAGGGTTCCGTACCTCAAAAGAAAAAAAACGGAACCCTTATAGGATCACGTTGTTGTCCGTCTGTCTGTCCGTCTGTCCGGGTGTCAAGACCTTTATCTCGGGAACGCGTGAAGGTATCGAGTTGAAATTAAAACCATATACGCAGATCCATAGTATCTTGTATTTGGTAGGTCATACTTCAGAGGTGGTCCCATATAATTTTTATCAAAATCGATGCGGTACTTTAGTTTTTATAACAAAATAACTGGCAAAATATTATCAAAGCGCCTGTAGAAAAGTGGAAAGCAAATTGTGTACGCATTGTATTGCATATTTTTAAGTTTGATAAACTATAATTATTTCTTTTGAACAAAGTATACTTTCAATGCATATTTTCTGTGGTTAACAATTTTAAATAAATTGCAATAAATGTATGTGTATAAATGACTTTAATGAAGACTATAGTGAAAATAGCATAATTAATATTAATTGCTCATTAGTGACTCCTCTCAAGGCGTTTGAAGTTGTTATATTATAGGTAATATGGATCTATAATTTTGAGAAATCCTTTCATAATCACTCGTAACGCTCGATCAGTAAATAAAATCCTGAATTTGAAACGAGTTAAAATAGATGTTTCTGGAAAACTGCTGGCAAAATTTCAAAGCATATTTCTAACGAAATGTCACTTAAGTACATTCCATTTGGAGGTATGTACGATGTATTTTAAGTTATTAGTCTCTGCCTGGGCCATAACATAAAGTAAGGCTAAAATAACACAGAAACGGTGCCAAAAATCTTGTCTTGCGTCTTGCAGTGCTATAGTTTAGACATAGGGTTTAATGTATTTCTTTGTAAAAATTACAATTTTTTTATTTTTTTTTGCCTTGTATTTTTTTTCTTTCTTTGATCTCTGTTTCCTGAAACGTACAATCTTGGAATTTTCAAGACTAGAGTGAATAGATCTAGATCAACGAGCTCCATCTTCGGCCACATCGTCGCTTAACATCAGTCGAGTTGGTGGTCTATCTTGCATAAAAAAAAGATTTTTTTAAATTATCTTCAATCGTCTATGACAAAGTTAAACGATTTGTGCAGTTTTAAGATTTCGTTGTATTTAGTTGTACATGTGAAATGAAGATGTTTTTACGACTTCAAAAATAGAGGAGACCTCTTTGCGTCGGCCTTCGTTGTTCTGGTTTAATGCATCTGATGGCCGAATCATAGAATAGTATTACATACTTACCTAAACTTAATACTTTAATAGTATTACATACCTAAACTAAATAATTAATAAATATTTGTGGACATTTCACACATCACCATCTAGCCTAAACTAAGCAAAGCTTGTACTATGGAACTAGATGGCTGATAGAATACATATATACTTTTTTTTGTAAATATATACATATGATACATAGAAACACCCAGACACAGAATAAACATCCATGGTCATCACACGAATGTTTGCCCTGCGTGGGGATCGAACCCACGACCTACAAGCTATATACTACAAACTCAACCCAATATTTTTTAACTATTACATATAGAATCTTGTAAGAGAAAAAGTGTAGAGAAAATCTTGTCGCATAAGCTGTTATTAGGCCCCTATCTTGACAACGATATTACCGACTTACCGTGAACTTTACATGACAGAGCCAAAAGGAGTATGGTCAAAGGTCAATAAACCACCCTAGTAACTTTTAGGGCAGACTTTACAATATAACCATAACAATTTGGAATGCGTGATGGAGTTGCGTGACTGCAATCTATTTAATTTTGCCCTTTGTTCCTACGTCGGGTTTTAAGACTTCTCAAATAAACAACGAAAACTTTCAGCGTTACTTATTTAAGTTGGATATCTAATTTACTCTACTATTCCTTATTGACGGGATATTTACCGTTTACATTTGTTATGAGTTTCCGACGGTGGCGAAAGAGGGTAGATCGATATGTTTGCTCTTAGCTGTCAATCACCCCCATTCTCCAGTCATCTGTGATCATGACGCATTAAACTGCGCCGAAATATGGGGAACTCAAAACAAATATACCACGGTAAATATCTCTTTAATAATAATGCTAATGCAGTAAATAAATTCAATAGCTTATTTTTTTTTTTTAAATAATTACTATAGTTTAAAAAACTGAAAAAAAACGACTTCAAAATACGCAATATAATACACCTATAGAAAAGTGTAATAGTACATACGCGACTTGCTCTTTACTTTTCTACAGTTGTTTGGACGATACTTTACCAGTTATTTTGTTATAAAAGCCAAAGTACTGGATCGATTTTGATAAAATTTATATGGAACCACTTCTGAAGTATGATCTACCAAGTACAAAAAAGAATCATCAAAATCAATGAACAATTGGCTGAGTAATCGGTGAACAAACATACAGGCCAAATTGATAACCTCCTTCTCTTTGGAAGTCGGTTAAAAAAATACATTTAATATGTATAATTTCACCTTTTCCCATTGAGGCTTTTAGCGCCACTCAGTGACGCTTTCTTTTTATCCGTTACCTACACTCCTTTTTTCTTATGAGCAACGTCTAAGCCTCGGTTGTCAAGTATGAAATGTACTGCTCGCACTAGCGAGTAGTACATCTCAAACTCAGATCATGACAACTTTCAACAGGTTAGCTATAATTTTTTCACGTTATTTTTCCCCCTAGCTTTTTTCACAATAAAAATAGTTTAATTTATAAGTACTAACCTTACCCAACATACTTTTGGCAATGATTCAACCACAATGCAGTACTTAAAATTCTAACAAGGGTAGCATGACCAATCAGCGATATATTCTATAGAAATATTTAAATTGACTCACTATTCAAAAGAACTTTACGGTTGATCTGATAAGAACGTTGGAGTCCATGAATAACAAAATGTACCCTTGAACTGTAACTAGAGATTTAAAAATCAATTTATGCCGGTCACTTTTCGCTTGTACAAACCTATCGCACAGAAATACTAGTATTTCAGTAGTTAGAAATAAGAGTTGTGTGCACACCTTGAGCATTCATGCTCACCATCGAAGGCTCCTTCTTTCGGAGGCGTCGTGTGGCAGGTCGCTCTCTTCCCTAACATAATAATATGGTTGAGGAGGGCGATGGCTGGCACATGCGTCATACTCATGATCGGGTGCTCCTTGCGGGTCGTTGGTTTGCTCGTGGTATGCACGCAACATAGTAGTAAGTACTTATATTAAAATAAAATAATTTTTCCGTAACGATAATTAGTAAACAATAGTTTGTAATTATGACAAAGGTCACGGACCCTGGTGTCTGTGGAGATAAAAATTAAATTCTAAAAAAATCTACCGCACATCGGTATACGGGCTCTCTTACTTGGTACTGAATTCTCTTTGCAGTCTTTTATCTACGGCACGTCACTGGCACAGCGTCAACAGCAATAATTATAGTTTAAAAAACTGAAGCAACCGACTTCTAATGGATGCCATTGTCAGAACTGGACCGAATTGAAATGGGACTAGACGGGAAGCAACAGCTTTCAAATAAAAAAAGAATCATAGCACATTTTGCTAATTTTATTGCATGCACGGATTGCATCCAGCATAAAACAATGAAGCGAGAAGTAACAACATCTGTATAGTGACGGTGATGATTCCATATAAATAGACTTTATTTATCATTCGAAAAAAATAGCAACTATTAGAATACAATATATGATAAAAAACTACATTCATTCCAAATTGTATTCAAATCCATTCAGAAATTTGTCAAGGCGAATTTAATAAAATATAGAAAATGTATTAATATATCGATTTTCAAAACCTCATAATCACTCGATCAGGTTAAATTGTGATTAAACGCAGGCCTAATTTGTCTTAAAAAAAAAGAAAAAAGCTTTTTCAATTCCCTCCGGTGAAACAAACTAGTCCCAATTCAACCCCTAGTCTATACGTGTATGGTTTGGCTGTAATAGGCGGTCAGAATAGCCAAAACCAAGGCCAGATCGGCTTGATTCGGTACGAAACGATGTAAATGGCAACGGTGACAGCAAGATTGGGAGTGAATAATGTGAAGGATAACTGCTGTAATTATTAGGTATATATATGTAATTATACATATATATTAGACTACTTTGTAACAGACAGTTATATCAAGGTGAGATATCGTTTTAAGTGACAGATGTCTACCTAAATAACATTATGAATTTGTAAAAAGTTTCCTCATGGAGACATTACTCCTTAATTTAATCAGGTTAATAAAGCTAAGAGAGAACTTTTGTTTTACTCGTTTTGGACACCGTAAAATCTTCATCTAGGTATACACATTGCATACTTAGAAATGCCACGCCATTAAGTTCTCTCGTTCCTGCCTTTAATGGACTACAAAATTATTAAATGTCCTTATTATTTCGTCCTAAGATTTAAAAAACGGTGAAACGTTTAGTCATTGTGAGTGACCACTCTCTATATGACATGAACCATTTTTTACCTGCACTCTAAAATAAAGTAAAAACACATTCGTAGTTTTTTACAAAACAACCAAGATTTGCATGCTCCATGTCTTGAATTTCAAAGTTTCAAGGACAAAGGGTTTCAACCTTCAAGGTCTCTTAGACCGTAAAAGAGGGTAATTTATGTAACTGGCAACACAATCTGTAATCACAGATTGGAGTAACGGGTGTTTATTAGAAATGATTGAAGGGTTAGAACAGAGTGCTTCTATCAAAATGCTGTATTTACCACGAGTCGAAATATATAAATAAAAAAATTAGTTTAGCCTTCTTTTAAGGTTTCATTGTTAAAAGAAAAACAAAATATAAAATACCCAACTCCATAAGAGTGATTTTCTTAGTAGGTATAGCTTATGCTTGCGTTACGGTTGATATGATGTTGGGTGTTCGTTTTCATGAGAAAGTATGCGCAATGTGTAAAAAGCAACAAAATTATAGGAAGGTAAATAATAAAAATATATACATATATATATGCTTGCACATGAAAAACATTACCGATTTTCTAAAAGAGCTGTACAAAAATACATTAAAAATAATATACCTAACAAGATTTTAAAGATCGGAGTCTCTGCGAGATCGTATCAGAAATGAAGAAACTGGTAGAAGTACGAAATTCACCGACATAACACAGCGGATTAGCAAGATGATGTGGCAGAGGGCAAGGCATATAGCAAGTAGAACTGATGGCTGGTGAGGCCGTGAAGTTCTCGAGTGGAGACCACGAACCGGCAAGCGCAACGTAGGAAAACTAGCCACAAGATGGACAGAAGGACTCATACAAGTGGCAGGAAGAACTGGATGCAGGCCGTTTCCAACCTTTTTGGAAATCCAGGGGGGAGGCCTACGGCCAGCAATAGACTTCTTGTGGCAGAGATGATGATGATGTACAAGATTATCGAAAAGTTCATCTACTTATAACAAGGCATTTCATTCCAATATTTCAATTATTTAAAGTTCGGAATTCGATCTTGACTTTAAACTTGACCTACTGGGAATAAGGTAAGTATCAGAAATATTTTACCAGTTCGAACCAGAGTTGTGACGTCATCGTACTAACGTTATAGAAATTAACGTATAATACAGAATCGAGTCAGATAACGTGATAAGAGGCTTGTTCCCAGCAGTGGGATAGAGATGGCTGTGGATGATGGTAATGAAATACGACCAATGAAGTAGTATTTGGACTAATCTCACAGCTCAGTAGTACGCCTCCCTTCTAAGCTGTAGATCATGGGTTCTATCTCCATCCAGGAAAACATTGATATGAACATGAATGTTTGTTCTGTGTCAATTTAATTGATTCAGTTTTAAAGAACTAAAACTGGCAAATGCACTATTCTCACTTGTCCAATAGAAAAAAGAAACAAAGACCAAGTATCTTCATGCCTGTTTGCAGTACTATTGTTTATTCTGTGGCCAGTTCCAATACCTCGCGATCACGTGACTCCAGCCCATAAAACGGCATATTGAACCAGCGCCCTTTTCAGACTGAGACACGATAACTGTATACTGGGTGTAAGTAAACTTATGCAAATGTTGCTTTATATCGATTTTTATTATAGTTTCTGATGTGATTTTTTTACTATGTACGATGACTATAACTCATATATGTAACTACATACATTACATACCAGTCCTGGATTTGTCAATAGGCTGTATAGGCTACGGCCTAGGGGCGGCAGCGTCCTAGGGGTGGCAGATTGAACTAGGGTATCGATTTTCAAGATCAATAGGGGCGGAAAAAGTTTAATAACCTACTGGCGGCAAAAGTGTAAATCCGCCACTGTTACATACATAAAGTCATGCCTATTTTCCCTACATTTTCTACATTTTCATTTCCCTTCATTTCCCTATTTTCCCTTTTCGGAGTAGACAGACCATCACAGACCATCGCGCCGCTTAACGCCAGATTTGACCGTGGTTAGAGGGTTAAATAGGAAGGAAGGTTATAGAAGGTACTACAGGGCAAGATGTAAGATGCCTAATAGACGTTCAATATTTATTTTTAACCTACTTCTAATAATAAGGAGGTTCTCAATTCGACTGTATGTTGTTTTTTTGTATGTTTGTTCAGCCATTACTTCGCCAAATATGAATAGTTATTGATGATTATATTTTTTTTGGTAGGTAAAATCTCAGAGGTAGTCCTGTTAAAATTTTATCAAAATCGGTTTCGTACATTGGTTTTTATAAAAAAAAATCTGCAAAAATATTATCCAAAGGAACGAATTGCATATTTTAAAGTCAGCTTTTCAGTTTTTTAAACTATAGTTATCTATACTAGGCTAAGTTGTATTTCTCTGCCTGACAGCTGTTTTTTTTTCTGTAAAGTTAGATAGATAGATAAACCACGATAGGTACTAAAACACTAATTAACAAGAGAGAGCTTACATGCTAGCAAAAACAACAGGCGGCCTTATCGCTAAAAGCGATCTCTTCCAGGCAATCTTAAAGTTCTGTTAAAAGCGATATAAAATAATTACAATGAGTTCCTTTCATTTTAATACCCTTTCTGCGCACCCCGGTTAGCCTACATAGATGAGTCAGTTACAAATCTTGTCTAGTTAGATAGCATTGCGTTTGAGTGCCTCATTAGCCCCTAAGACCCTCGAGAGTGTTGTGGGCCCATAATCATCTTAGGCAGGCACTGAGTGAAATTATATCACTACCCAGTACCAACATATTTGGAGGATTTGTTCCAGGCCTGATTTAACCATTTGGGTTAAATCAGGCCTGGAAACCACTAGTTCATTTCTTGGATCGGATTATTATGAACTAGCTGTTCCTCAAGGTTTCACCCGCGTAGTGATGAATAACCGGCCAAATGTGTGTCATGCCACGCGCAAAGTAGGGCTCCGTAGTGCCACATCATAATTTAGCTGAACTTAGAACAGGGTCTTCTGATACCATGAACATACGATGTAATTTAGTTTAAATAAAATTTGCACGATATTTTCATTTCTTACTTAATTAAGTACGTTTTCTAAGTTGATCGACCATTACTCGATAACTTGTAAAGCCTATTTAGCTGTAATAGTTTTTTTTTTATTTCATCATATAAGCCACTAGCATGAATTGTTTCATATCTCCGAAGTCAACTGTTTAGCCGATAGAGGGTTTAAATTTGACAAAATACAAGGTCTTAATACAATTATATATAGGCAAGGGCGTCGCCAGCCCATGGCCCGGGGGGGGGGGGGGGGGGCAAGTTAATATTATGGAGGATGAGAAAAGTATGAATTGTAGGTACAGGTACAATTGCACGGCCTTAGGACTTTGGTTGCTTTGCAGTTGGCTACATTTTTTTAATCTCTAGGGGGGCAGCTGCCCCCTCTGCCCTCCTTGGCGACACCCTTGTATATAGGAAATATTGACAACATGTAGTTACATTACACAAAATGCTATTACAAGAGAGATTACTCCATAAGTAATTGGAATGTATGGACGAAAGTTGCTTTCATCTACTAAGTATATTTGATTTTAATTAGATCCAACATGTCGGCAAAGTTAGAGCCAGTCCACTGCTAGACATTGACCTCCCCCATGGATTTCCAAAAGGCCCATGGGTTGGAAGCGGCTTGTATCCAACGTCTTCTTGCTACTTGTATGAGGCCCGTCCGTCCATCTTGTGAGTAATTGTCCTATGCTGCTTGCTGGTGCTTGGTCTGCGTGATATGTGTCCTGTCCACTGCCACTTCAACCTGCTAATCTGCTGTGCTAGATTTTCATATGTCTACAGATATCTTCATTTCTGCCCTTAAAAAACCTTTTAGAACCCAAAATGTTCATTAGTAAAACATCAAGCTCTAGGGTTTCACATTTTCCACTTGGAGAAATCCTGCACGGAAGAAACATCTACTATAACTTATTGACTTTGCCAATGAATTTCTTTGCCAAGGAACATAGAATGCCAAAAACCATTAAAAAAAGTAAGTTCGTATAAGTGACCAGCTCTATGCCTCTGACCTGGCTTAACGATTGCTGTTTTTATGAACAAACAACCGGGACCTACAATTTAACGTGTCATCCACGGTAGCGCCATGGTAGCGCGGAGTTGGTGGTCAATCGTAGATCTATCTTCTATAAAAAAAAAAAAACGCTAAGAAAAAAATGCCACTCACGGTCACCCATCCGAAGACTGACCGGTCCGTCCGTTGCTTGACATTGGTGATCGGAACATTGGATCCAAAAACCATTGATCAATATCAAGGCGATTTCGATAAATTAACCAATCAAAACAAGAAAGCACAATAGTGACGATATTTCGATGACAATAAAGTTCATTGCGAGAAACAGTTAACCGATAAGGCTGTGGGCCTGATGAAGGAGTTGATAAGTTTAACTGGGTCTATCGTAAAACCGTGTGATATATGAAAAAGTCTCAGCGGAAGTTATATTGCCGTTTATACCGTTAAATATAGTTGCCACTGTAAGCTATCTCCTAGTACAAAACAGCGTAAGCCTAAATAAAAGCTTGTAAAAATCCCTAAAACAAAAAGGAATCAATATGAAAGTCGCAATGACCCATATAGGGGGGAGATGAGGCGAAACCGAACACAACACCGATGCAATGACTCCGCGCCGCTTACTTACCGGCACGCGATCACTCGCGTCGCAAGCTTACTGCCAACTATTTGTTGTCTTACGAACTTAATAGACATGGCTTTAGGTACTCCAAAAAATATAATTAAATAAAACATTGTCAACTAAGAAAAAAAACATCATGTCAAAATTACCCACCCAGTACCGTTCCTGGCGTAAAAATGCTCAACTACGCCAATATTTCCCAGCTGAAAGGCGATGGCCAACCTTTGCACCAGGAAAACCCAAGAGCGGAAATTACCACTTTTTCATGAATTTGGCGCCAGATCTCGTATACTAAGATATAGATGTAGGCATAGACATATACCTACTGGGCTCTTGTCGTTCCTCCATGGAACTTAAATCAATCTATCGAGACGCTTGTATTTAGTCTAAGAATATTATTTGCCGAGTGAATTAAGTGAATTGAGTTCTCTCTATGAACTTGCAATCTTTCAACTGTCCATATTTTTATTTAGACGTTGGTACTCGCGTACCTATGGTTGTATTTATCAATAAATATTGATGATACTTGGTGTACAGTCATCGTGGGTAACTTTGATTCTGCATCAAACATTGTACGTAGCCATTTTAAAAGGTTCTCGATTTTTTTCCCAACCAATTAATAATCAAATTACTTGATTAATTAACTTACAGTCGATTTGACTACTAATCTCTTAAGAAAATTACCGATAACCTTCTAAAAAGGCTACATACAATGTTTGACGCAGAGTCAAAGTCAACTTTGACTCTTGGCGTTGACAGTACAGTTTCTACAATTTTATAAATTATTTGTTACGGGTTATTTCCGATGGAGCTATTTCTGTCAAAATGGGGAGAAACTAGTGCAGCGTAGTAGTACTGATCAATTTTGATTTTTGGCATAAACATTCTGCACGCAATTCTAAATTAAGATTATGAATATGAACAAAATTGATAGTGTTATTTTTATTTAATCTGGCAATGTTATTTTTAACAGGCAACGTCTGAAATATCTTTTTTAACGATTGTATACTTCCGCTTCTTGTTTGAAATGTGTAATTTAAAAGTTGTAAGTATAAAAAGAAATACCAACAATGATAAAGATAACCTAATTCAATGTAAGCCACTTCGCAGCAAAGTTTTCCCGCTCTTTTATAAGAGAATAAAAAAAGTGCTGTATATAAACAAACTTTTAATTTGAGCAGTCATTTTTATCACTGGCAATAAAAAGTTATTTTTTAAAATACAGGATTGGGACTCGTTGAACATTGTTAATTATTCCATCTGATAGAAATACTTAATTTACCTAATCCCTCTGGTTTTAGTGAGGTTTTAAACTAAATTAAATAATATTCCATAAGAGGCCCTTAATTCTCTCATTATAAATTAAGTTTCAAGTTTCGAGAAATATTCATTAAAAGAGGATTGTAGGTATAAGGTGCTTCTTATTAATGTCTTAAGAAACAAGGCGTCCTAGTTAAGGATTTTCATTAAGGCGCTTTATTAAAAGATGCTACTAGTTGTTTAAATAAGAAGAAACAATCTACTTTAACTTTAAGAATATGCTCAATACCTTTGTCCTGCCACTTCTAAACCACTCACAGGCCACAATACCAATTCCTTGGTCGCTATAACGACGGACAACCCCACTGTTTACGAGCCGAAGTCTGCACGAGAACAGTAACGCACCACCTTCGAAACCAAACGGTCACAAGCCACCGGCTGAATGCCTGAGGCACAGTGCTTCTAACCGAAATTTTTTTTTTTAAAAATGAATCGTCAAACCTGAGTTGACAATGAACCAATTAAATTTAAAATCAGAACGTGTATTCAAAAATGCTTCGATTAATAGTGTTGTTACTCAAACTGTCGATAGTTTTTTCGGCGCGCGAACCGAAGCAGATAACTTTAGCGAACCAAGGAACGATTTCGGGAATGTACATTACCAGATTTAGAACTAAGAGGATAGCTGCGTATCTCGGTATACCGTACGCTCAACCGCCGGTCGATTTCAGAAGGTTCATGCCTCCTGAATACACCGATTTGCCACAATGGGAGGGGGTGAAAAACGCGACTATGTTTACCCCCGATTGTATGCAAAGCGATCCTAAAAAGGAAGACGTACAGAACCCTTTAAATAAACACGATGAGTTGTTTATGAAGTTGCTGGATTCTCAAATGGAGGAGCCAAGGAAAAGGGAATTTTCTGAGGACTGTCTTTATCTCAACGTTTACGTTCCCGACGGTGAGTGACTTTTGTTAACTTATTCAGTTGGTTTGGGGAGTTTGTGTGGCTTCGGCTCTTCGGTTTGAATATGTATGGTAAGAAAATATTTGATCGTACAAAATAAAGTAGGTTAAAGTTTATTATGGACTCTGATACAGTATATTCTATGTTTAAAAAAATATGTCCCTTGGCTTATGAACATTCAATATTGATTTTTTTTTTTCGAAGGGTAAGAAAATCTCAAATTGTAAAGTTTGCCGGAAATGCACAAAAGAGATGCTTGTCAAATAGCTTCAAAGTATTCAAAGTATATACATCTATCTATCATATACATAATTCAACCAACAAACCAACACCCGTATTTATTCTGTGACCCAAGTAAATGTTGCCTTATAGAAGAGCCATTATTCCTATTATGAGTCTTTCCTAAAAATATTTCCCTACTTTTTGAAGGCATTTCTCTCCTTCATCCTTAACAAGACACGAGTGAATGGAATAATGGCCGGCAAAAAAACAAGCATGAAAAGTTAAGGTTCATTTTCCTGCCCTTTTTTCACCGAACAGTGAGATCTCTCGCTGGTATCTTTGATAAATTATCCGTTTTATCGATCACTTAGACGTCACTAGAGGGCAAGAAAATGACGATTATGAATTTTACCTGAATTACTTTTCCAACACCATTTGTTATCATCATAAGTTTTCTTAGGTTTTGGCGATACTATTCATTTAAATTAAACAACTTTTAACCGATTTGTCGAAAAAAAATTAAATAAATAATAATATATAATATAAATAAATATATAATATAAAATATAATAAATAAATAATATAATAAATATAAATAGTATTTTATATTTTATATAACTCTTACGAACACTTCGCATGCTAATAATCACAAGAACGATTAGATGAGAAGTGACCCATTTTGACCAACTTTGAAAAGGAGGAGGTTCTCAAGTCACTTGTATTTTTTTCTGTGTTTTGTTACCGCATATATCGCATCTATGTATGTATATTGTATATATATATATATATATACAATATACATATGTATGTATATTGTATATATATATATACAATATACATACATAAATTTAGTTATTTTGTTTTAAAAACCAAATTGAATCCGCCGATCTAAAAGTACGTTCCTGGCTACGGCCCTGCTGTCAACCCATGCCTTCCATTGAAGGTTCGGATATTTTATTAAGGGCTTCTTTCATCATCCCCGAGTAAAGTTCGAAGTTGGCTACTCGCCACTTGAACCGCCAAGTATGTGTCGATTTCAATTTCATAATGTCTGAGTAGCCTTAACCAACTCATAAACTGGCCCGTAACTTACGTTTGACTTCATCCCCCGAGTATCGGAGATAATGGACGAGTAAGGCCATTGTCAGTCATAAACAGATGTGCCACTCGCACAACCTCTGTTGTAGATGTACCTGGATGGTGTTTTATTGTTTTATGACCTTTTGTTCAAACGCAGAAAAGAGACGTTATTTCCAGGTATACTACGATATCTTACCTACTATCCTATAAATATGAATTGAAATATTAGATCATAGTATTAAGAATGCACTGAGAGCCAAAACCAAACATATCTCTAAAAGAAATGATTTTCGTTCTATTCAATGTTTATTTCTAACTAATATACAGAACTAATAACACCAAATACCCACCTCATATAAATATCATATTTCATACTTCAACTGTCATGTTAAATATTATGTAGATTATGCGATTGTGGCGCAACGTGTGTTTGACTAACTAAACAGTTGTAACAAAGGAATTTGAACGAACAATGAATGTTTTCGTTCTTTCATTCGTTTAACCCCTGAGTTATTACTCGGAGCTAGGTTTTCGTTTGTGAAACTGACAAAAGTTAATCGGGACTATTACTCGCTGAGTAACATTACTCGGCACGTAGCTAATTCTCACTTTACACAAAGATGATGAAAGAGGCACTTAGTTAAATATCCTCGCGTAACATTCTTGGCACATAACGATAAATGAATTTGCGGATTTTCAAAATACTTTTTTACCTTAAGATTCGTAGTGTCGAATAGGGAGCAACTTCACCCGTACATTTACCAACAATATTAGAAATTCTCTTACTCTGTATATCAATCTCTTAACCCAAACAAAAAAGGCAGTCTTGAGAAATAGTCTCAATAAATTGTCACTCCCCTCGTAGTGCTGCGAAAGTGTTACCATAATCGAGAAAAGCCATAATTTGTCACACTGGCTGTCCCGAGAGTCTCTGTGATACCAGTCATGACGTATCTATTAACGGACGATTTGGTATTTTTATGAGAAAAATGTTCAGATTTTTTATATTAAGTTCATGCCATTTTTTGTAGAATATACTTATATGTATATTATTATCACGCCTCTTTGATTCAATAACGTGGCTTACCACGTTACTGTCGGACTTATCCGACAAATTATTTTTAGGGTTCCGTACCCAAAGGGTAAAAACGGGACCCTATTACTAAGACTTCGCTGTCTGTCCGTCCGTCCATCCGTCCGTCTGTCACCAAGCTGTATCTCATGAACCGTGATAGTTAGATAGTTGAAATTTTCACAGATAATGTATTTTTGTTGCCGCTATAACAGCAACTACAAAAAAACAGAATAAAAAATATATTTAAGGGGGCTCCCATACAACAAACGTGATTTTTTTGCTCGTTTTTGCTCGATATTGATAACGGCAAGAGTAGATGATGCTTGAAATATTCACAGAATATTGAGTTATATTATTCTCTTTAAAAATAAATAATTAAATTAAAATAAAATTGCGGGAGTCCGACTCGCATTTGGCCGGTTTTTTTAAATATATTTTTTTATATCAGCCCTGTTTGTACAAACTGTCCCACTGCTGGGAATGGGCCATCTTCTCATTGTGAGAAGGGTGTGAGGGGTTTGGCCGGTTATATTTATTTAATTAGTCGATAATGAAAACTGCCGCATTCGATTTTATTTATCATAAAAGTGGTATTTTTATGCGTGAAATAGCGAAGCTGAAAGTGAAAGGGGGCAGTACTACTGTGTCAGGTCGCAATATCACATTGTCTCTATTTGCGGAGAGCTTTTAAGCGACGCAAAAACGACGAGGTGTTATAAGTTTGACGTGTCTGTGTGTGTGTATGTCTGTGGCATCGTAGCTCCCGAACGGATGAACCGATCTTGATTTTGTTTTTTTTTTTGTTTAAAGGGTGAATTAGTCGAGAGTGTTCTTAGCTATCTTTCATCAAAATCGGTTCAGCCGTTTTTTTTGTCGGGGTTTTTTGAATTTTCTAAACGTATGTCCAACACATTTATTAATTTTGTTTGGATAAAATTCATTGTGGGTAAATTTTGTTTATGTTTCAAGATAACATACTGTCGAAGCAAAGAGGCGATCTATTTATTAACCCCCGACCCGACCCAGAAAGAGGAGTGTTATAAGTTTGACGTGTGTATCAGTGTATCTGTCTTAGTCTAGTAAAAATAAGATTTGAGACAACATAAAAGACAATTAAGTATATTGTTATTTAAATTAATGTACTGGTGTTTTGAAATACATTTGTCACATTTTCATAATTATATTATAAAAGCTAATTTTGTTACCTTTACACGCTCAAACGGCTGAACCGATCGTTATGAAAATTTGTATAGAGATAGCTTTGGACCTGGAGACGGACATAAGCTACTTATCATCATCATAATCATCACCGTTTTTCATAACTACGCGAGTGAAACCGCGGAACGCAGCTAGTCTATAAATCGGGGATTATTGTTGATCTATGATTCTTAGTTATTTTCCTATCATAATTTCAAAGAATCCCCCCAGTTGCAAATACTGTGATCTGCTCCATACAAACGGATTTATTTTTACTAGACTATCTGTGGCATCGTAGCTCTCAAACGGATGGACTGATTATGATCTAGTTTTTTGTTTGAATGAAGAACTTGTCGACAGTGTTATTATTCATGTTTCATCAAAATCGGTTGGACCGCTTTTTTGTGGAAGGTTTTTGAGTTTTCTAAACATGTTCAATCAGAATATCAGGTCTCAGCTCGGCCCTTCAGTGGGCATCAATGGATCCAAAGCCAATGAGAGGCCATTTACTTAAAAAATACAATATTTTGTCTTGGATTGGGTGATGAAACGATTTTACAATACGGGGTTAGTAAGAAAATCTTGGCTATTGATGAAATATTTGGATGAAATGACATGTCATAGGAAACAAGGCTATGGGCTGATGCTCCCACACAGAAGGTAAAATGCAGTACCTCTATGTGGGACCACCATAACGAGAAAACGGCACCTGCTAATTTTGCCTCATCACAAGTATATTTATTATTATTCAAACAAAAACACCAAATTACATTTAGTAACATACCTAAATTAGATTAACTAAGATACTTAACATGCTTCCAGTTTGAGACTTCATCAATTAGGTACACCTTGTCCTTAAAACACACAAAACAAACTACGAATCGGCATAAGAAATCCTTCATTAGCCCACTTGTACCCCCCTCGACGCCCCTTCTCCCCCTACGATCCCCTCAATCAGATAACCAGTCATTTTGGGGCACTGCTGACTGCTACCGGACTGGACGAAAGTTTTTGGCGTTCTGATGAATTGGTAGAAATCTGGGTCAGAGTCAAACTGCGCGGTAAGATTTCGATGAATGAAATCTGCCGGAAAACTGAAATAATAATCGGCCAAGTGCGTGTCGCGCCACACGCCGTCTAAGGTCCATAGGCACTTATAACAATATGTACTCGTAGACTTTAAAATGGGGCTCTTGTTTGATATTATGAACTACGAGTTAAGAGTTTATGGAATTTGTGAATAGATATCTTCTAGATCGACGAGCTCCATCCTCGGCCACACCGTCGCTTAACATCAGGCGAGTTGGTGGTCAATCATAGATCTATAGAGTATAAAAAAAAATAATTATGTTTTCATTTTTAACCCCGACCCAAAAATAGTTATGTCATAAGTTTGACGTGTGTATCTGTGTATCATCGTACTCGTAGCTCTCAGATATATCGATTTTGATCTAGCTTTTTTGTTTGAAAGAGTATTTGATCAAGAGTGTTCTTAGCTATGCTATATCGAAATCGGTCCAGCCATTTCGTATATCAGGGTTTTTAAGTTTTCTAGACTTACTTGTTATTTCTCATAATAATATATCTTTAATTTGATCGTTTTTTTTTTATCAGCCCTGTTTATACAAACTGTCCCACTGCTGGGAACGGGCCATCTTCTCATGAATCATTTGATCGATTAATACTCTTTAATTCGTAATACATATATACCTCTGATAGTTATACTTTTAATTTCGTATATAATGCTTCTGGCATGTTTTTCTTCTAATCCGACACGGAACACAAACCAATCAGCTCACACACTATCATTACAAAACAAAAAAAATATATATACGTGTCGACTTGAGAACCTCCTCCGTTTTTTCGTCGGCTAATAATAAATCCCAAAAATTATTTTAAAAATGATTTCACCCTCCTACAGTGTTTTTTAACTAACCGACTTCCAAAAAGAAGGAGGTTATCAATTCGGTCTGTATGTTTTTCTTGGTATGTTTCTTCACCGATTACTCAGCCAATTGTGCATTGATATTGATGATTCTTTTTGTATTTGGTAGATCATATTTCAGAGGTGGTCCCATATAAATTTTAACAAAATCAATATAGTAGTTTGGTTTTTATAACAAAATAACTGGTATAGTATCATGCAAACAACTGTAGAAAAGTGAATAACAAAGTCGCGTATATGCGTGTATTCACTTTTTTGCAGGCGTTATACATATTGCGTATTTGAAGTCGGTTTTATCAGTTTTTAACCGACTTCAAAAAAAGGAGGTTATTTAAACTATAATTATTTTATTTGAATTACTCTTTCAAGGACACCCCACATCATGGGGTAGACGAAACTTTGCGTATATACGTCCCTACTTTACGTGTAGGGGCGTACATTAATCACATGCTGTTTTTAACCGACTTCCAAAAAAAGAGAAGGTTGCCAATTCGACTATAATATTGTTATTTTTAGGTCAGCGCTTACTTCGCCAATTATGAATTGATTTTGATGATTCTTTTTTGTTTGATGGGTCATACCTCAGAGATGATCCCAAATAAATTTTATCAAAATCGGTTTAGTACTTTGGTTTTTATAACAAAATAACTGGAAAAATATGTCATCCAAGTAAACAAATTGCGTATTTTGAAGTACTTAGTTTTTTTATCAGTTTTTAGGGTTCCATACCTCAAAAGAAAAAAATTGAACCCTTATAGGATCACTTTGTTGTCCGTCTGTCCGGGTGTCAAGACCTTTATCTCGGAAACGCGTTTATCGTGTAGAAATTAAAACCATATACGCAGATCCATAGTCTTTTGCTGCAGAAAGAAAAATAAAATTTCTCAGTTTTCGTAAAAAAAAATACAGCCGAATATGTCGTAAAAAACGCACATTTCGACACTCACAAAGGAATCAAAACCTAGGGGGTACTTCCCGTTGACCTAGAACTATAAAATTTGGCAAGTACACATATAGGAAAAATCCGAAAACTGTTTTTTTTTTCATTTAATCACATAAAATAGTGTCTTTATACAAGGAATGAGAGTCCAAATTGTTAAGTTCTTTAACCGTATTATGTGGGGTATCATATGAAAGAGCTTCATTAGCATAAGCTAAAACAGGATTTTAAATATTTTTACGATGTATATTTTTCGGTTTATGAAGGAAAATATAAAAAAAAATATGATTTCCCCTTTTATCTACTAGTTTGTACGGAACCCTCGGTGGGCGAGTCTGACTCGCACTTGTCCGGTTTTATTTAAACTATAATTTATTTAGCAATTTTTAAACCCCTTTCTCCCCTCTGGTGATACGTGGTGAGGTTTTAGATAACCCCCCTCTCTACTCTCATTCATACACAGTTAGGTATTAAGAAATCGTAAGTCGTAATAAAATATTTAATGATAGAATACTTTTAGTATAAATCAACCAACAATCCGAAATTGCTGAGATGGAAATAGGGTCATGAGAATTATTACCCTTTTTGTCGAAAATGTAGGGTCAAGACTATTACTGGCAATTCATAAGACTTTGAGGGCAATGTTAAAAAATGATGCCCGAATTAAACGCCTTTGGTAAGTTTTAGTTACTGTTAAGTTTAAGCGATAACTTAATTCCCTATTGTCACATGATAATCCAAGTACTAGTTGCTAAATTTAGTAACTCCTCTATCTCGCGTGGACATAGTAATATTTTCAAAATAAAAATTATTAAATTGACATCAAAAAACAAATTTACAAAAAAATAATGAGAAGTGCTTATAAAAAATTTATATATTAATTCTAGTACTTAATTCCTATTCCATACAATCACGCTTTTCCCATAATTGAGATGTATACTTACGTACGAGAGCAGACACCACTCATAAGCTACTTTGTCACATTCAACTGCGGCGAGAGCGCCGCACCTCACTCAGTGGCTTACTAGTAAAGTGAGTGCCTTTGACGTTTTACTGGCGAGAAAACACACCAAAGTTGCAATTCTACGTTACTAGTATCAATCGTATCGTATAATCGTAGATAACCTATGTAATTATTGTTCCAACGCTGTTTTGTTTACTTTACCAAAGATGTGACTATAATTTTGATTCAGATAGCTCCTCTGGTACATAAGTACATACAGCTCAATGTTTCCCATTAGGGTAGGCAGAGACTGTATACTTCCACTTGCTACGATACTGACACACGGTTTTCGCTTCTTCAACTTCATCAATGGCTTCATATATGCTCGTCGGTGATTAATTAACAGGTTCACAGTCCAGTCCAGTATTTTATTGGACTCTGAGGGACTCTGACAAAATTTCACCGGACTTGGGTGGTGCTTTATACTCTCGATGCTGGACTGTGAACCTGTTAACATACATTAATTAATCTATATTTACATGTTTATAAATTCTATAGTAATTGTTATTATTGTCTGTTTTCATACAACTATAGAATTTGAGATGACGATTCGAAATAAAATAAAATTATTTAGAACTAGTTATGAAATAAGTGCATTTTATGTAAGCATGTAAGACGGAGGGCTCTGACACCAGTAATACTGTTTTCAACAATGACGTATACATAGATAGGTTTTCCCCGGCTCTGCGTGGCAAATCTAAAGTAAGGTAATTGCCCGAATCGTATTCAGTCGCGACACGTCGGACAATGCCATCATGTGTGTTTAGAAAGTGCAATACCAAGATACTAACAGGCCTTAAGGATGTGGTCTTATCCTCGAAAGCGCTGAGAACTAAGATTTGCCATGCTTTTACTTCATATTCATTGAGTATAACCTCTCTATAGATAAAATCTCATTGGTTTTCAACTAGTTCTGGTGCCAGATAGCAATCAATAACAAAGCATAAAATTGTCTGTGTGAAATTAGCCTTAATATTATAATCGTGGCTTATTTTGTTTGTATTTTTGTCAAAGATTTCGTTAAAGTTTTGGTCAATAAATATTTATATTTTTTATTTATTATTTATTTATATACATACAGTATTATTATAAGACAAGTGTGCCGACCCGTGACCCTACAAGGGATAAAATAGTTCAACAGTTCTATGACGTCACAGTTCTATAGAACTAATGGGAGTTACCGGATTATATGACTGGACGCACTAGTAGGTCAAGGACGATTATTTCAATCACCTGTGGTTCAACTCCTTCCATTGATTAATATATGGATAATGAAGACTTGATACAGAAGTGGGTCTACGGTACATGCATTCGCCTTGAATCCATCAATGACGCTACGGTCCAATGTAATGAATGCCTTTGACACGGCCACGGGTTATTCTGCTTGAACGTACCGATGGACGCACAGGCAATTGCATACCCTAATGGGTTGGCTTAGGTTCCAATGTTATGTACGATTGTACAAGTATACCCATGGTAAAGTGGTAAAGTGGTTAGACGGACGCACCCTACGGTCTTTTGTTAATAAACCGGTATATATGGACGGGACTCCCACATAACCACCCTGCCTCCCCCAGGACCGACGGTAGTACTGACAATGGGTCTTTTTCTGAGTCAAAAAAGGTGCCACTACCATTGTTACCCATCGGATAGGCATAGATAGGTATTCATATATTTTATCTTATTTATGTCTGCTATACTCAAACTAAAACTAAACCTACGTATTTATCTCGTAATAAGAATCTTGAGATATTGGATTTTCTATGACGTCATCTTATAGCCTATGACTGAGCGTGAAAACGAGTTGACACCTCATTTGTCAAAATGGTGTCAATAGTGAAGAAGATTAGAGAAAACACATGTAAATAGATGTACCTAAATACATAGATTGTTAAAATCGTCCCCTTCTTTTAGTGTAGTCAGTAAATATAAAGCTTAAACCACTGAATACATAGTAGTACGTATAATTTTTGTTAACATTTTTCATGCAAAAGGATAGATACGTTGTATCGAATATAAATATGACCTTTCCAATACTTATCACTTATATTTTTCTTTATTATACCAATAAATTGTGAGTAATTCTATTATTTTTGTATTTGAGAACGTTTTTGAAAGTCAGTTTCGATTATTTATTGCTGGAAAATAATATAGGGTAAACGCTTTTTACTATTTATAGCGAAGTGGGGTGCCAAAAGCCAACCACTTAAGTATTAATTTATATAAAGTACCGTGTATGTAATAGGGATTAGGTACTTAATAGTATTTTGACTTAAGGACAAAGTTAAATAATTCGGAGAAAAGTCGTATTTCGAAAAATTTGGATTATTCGGAGAAAAGTCGTATTTCGAAATATTCGGAATATGCGGAGAAAAATCGTATTTCGAAATATAAAAATCGTTTCGTATTTATATATAAAAACCGAACTAGAACTGAGTCTCCATCACTGTACCCAGAGTACTGCATCATTGAGCTTGATCGTATCGTGACTTAGTTAACATTTTATGTAACATAGATTACGTAAAAAGAGAAAAATAGCTGTGGTCTGTAGATTTGAAAATAATTTTTTGGTCGCTGTTTTTTTTGTCATTTCTAATTTTATTATGTTAAACATAAGCAGTCCTCGATCTCAGCCTTCAATCACGTGCTATGTTCAGTCAAAGTCTATCGCATCGAGAAAAGATAGTCCCGGCCGTACCCGCTGGCTCAAATGGCGGGGGCACGGCCGTGCCCCCAGATTTATTCAACAAACTGCGCGTCTCAGAGGATGTGGCTGATGGCTGCTGTCATCATCATCATCGTCGTTTCAGCCATAATAAGTCCACTGCTAGACATAGGCCACCCCATGGACTTTCAAAAAGACTGATTGGAAGCGGCTTGCATCCAGCGTCTTCCCACCACTTGTGTGAGGTCGGTGGCTGTTGTACGCATTACAAAAATAAAATTAGATGTATGTCTCAGGCAAAATAACTGTCAACGTGTGATATCTCTGCTTTTTCATCTAGTGTAGGGTTGCCATTCGTCTCGGTACGTACGCGTCGGGACATGTCATTGCTTTTAAGAATAGTGTCACAACATCCCGACGAGTTGCAAAATGATCCGATAAATAACATTTCGCAGTGTGACTAGACTGAATTCGCCTAACGTCTAACCGAAATATTCTATTTTTTTTAAAGCTATATTTGTAAGGCTTGAAAGTCTTTTTTATACATGATTGTAACTCCTGCATAAAAAGTATTTGTAAAGCTTGAAAGATTATCAAGCCTTACAAATATAGCTTTAAAAATAATAGAGCATTGAACTCTGCTCTTGTGAAATTTTACCAATGGTAGATAGAACAAACAAGTACTGAGGAACTATATCAAACATAAAATTAAAACTAACTTTCTTATTTTTTAAGGTATTTTAATTACGTTTTTGTGGAATTGATCTATTTGTTTTTTATGACCAAATAAAAATAAATCATGCATAATAACTATTGTCGCAGCCCTTACAATCTTTTCGGACCTTGCCAGTCCATCTGTGCACCTTCATTTCTTCTAAATGAAGTTGATGTACGTGGAGTTTTTTGTGATCTAGGTCAGTAGACCTAAGATGTGCGTCAGTACAACATTTTCTCTACATTTAATTTATTTTTTGTCGAGCGAAAAAGAGACAGATTTATAGGTTTCCATAATCTTGTCCCATTCTCGCATAGCAAAAAGAGTAGAGAAAATTTGATCATGGCGCACATGTTAGGCCTGCAGCAGAGCTGATCTGACAGCTGTCTTTTGAAACTTTCCTATAGTATTCACGGGCAAGAGTAAATAGGCATCGTCAGACAGGGATCTCCACTTTACTATTGTAAACGGACTGTACTGCTATTTTAATTCTTAAACAAACATGTAATTTATAAAGTGTCACAAAATATCTGTGTCCCGTAAGAAGGTTAGTTTATAATTAGTTTTCGTGCCACCGCACCGTTCCTAGTAATTTATGCGCATTCAAATTATGAGACGTGACAGGCCGCCACGTGCGGGGTTTTCGTTTTGAGATTAAAACATTGGAAATGATTTATTATTTCTAAACTGTTCATTAATAAACACTTATGTATTACAATATTGTTTTTTTTTCAAACGGAACAAATATGTACTTAACCTCTACCGAGATTAACATATTTGCGGCGCTTGTGATGCACCGCCGAATTAGATTAGAATTTTAAATTGCTTATAATTTCTGAAATAAAGTTTAGTTAAAAGAGAATTCTGTTTTGGATCAAGAGCATCAGTTGTCGTGGTAATATTTGCTAGTATATTACGCGGTTCCGTACCCAAAGTGTAAAACGGGTCCCTATTACTGAGACTATTCGCTGTCTGTCCGTCCGTCCGTCCGTCCGTCCGTCACCAGGCTGTATCTCATGAACCGTGATAGCTAGAGAGTTTAAATTTTCACAGATAATGTATTGCTGTTGCCGGTATAACAACAAATACAAAAAAAAACAGAATAAAATAAATATTTAAAGGGGCTCCCAATAATACAACAAACGGGATTTTTTTGCTCGATATTGATAACGGCAACAGGTAGACGCTTGAAATATTCACCGAATATTGAATTATATTATTCACTTTAAAAATAAATAATTAAATTAAAATAAAATTAATATTTAAGGGATCCCATACAACAATCGTGATTTTTTGCCGTTTTTATAGATAATGGTACGGAACCCTTCGTGCGCGAGTCCGACTCGCACATGGCCGGTTTTATTTTTTTATACAACAGGAGAAGACGGTTTTTTATCGCTAAATATTATACGAATTCGGTAATCCTTTATATAAATGACTGGAACTTCTGCTACTCGAACTTAGTAGCTTATTACTTCAGTTAACTTTTTCAAAATATTAAATTTCATTTTTTAACTGCGCTGTATTCACTTTTAGTGAGCGCAACGCAAAAAAAATGAAATACGCTTTCTGAATGAATCTTTCCTATTAAATATAATCTGAGAGACTTCAAATCATAAATGAATACGTTTCTTGGAGGCAAGCGCGCTCCATCTTAGACCGCAATGGTCGCTTAACATCAGGTCTATTACTGAAACAAACAAATAAAACAATATATGCAAGCGCGCTCCATCTTAGACCGCAATGGTCGCTTAACATCAGGTCTATTACTGAAACAAACAAATAAACCAATATATATATACACACACATCTAATTTATATCTGTAACTAAAAACTTAGTAGTTTCATTAAAGGATTTACAGGAAGTTCTATTACATAATACTTATCAAAGACACGCAGACATCAAGTCTGTATCACTTCTAAAACAACACTTCATACTCAGCTATAGCTATCTATAGTTACATTCAACATTGCTTCAAATGAAGCTATCATATAGTTAACGTTGCCTCATACATAGTTCATGAAAACCACAATTTAAAGAAATGTACGGAATCGACACGTAACTTTGACTGGCCTTGTGGCTCAGTTGGTAGTGTGTCTACGTCTACCTGCTGAACTGAAAGGTCGTGGGTTCGATCCCCATCGAGGGCAAACATTTGTGTGTGATGAGCATGGATGTTTGTTCTGTGTCTGGGTGTTTCTATGTATCATATGTATATATTTACAAAAAAAAAGTATCTAAGTATTCTATCAGCCATCTAGTTCCATAGTACAAGCTTTACTTGGGTACTTCGGCGTTTCGCACCGCAAGTGGTTCGAACCGCGGTCCGAATCAGCCAAGAGCTCTTTTTGAATAGGTCATTTCGCACCGCGGCGCGAATCGAACAATATCATTTTGGAATAGATCGATTCGGACCGCAGTGAGGAATAAAACAGTTCTCTTTTTGGGTTACTTAGTTTGGGCTAGATGGTGTTGTGTGAAATGTCCACAAATATTTATTTATTTATTTACTTACTGAAACTTTAATTAAGAGAAAATGTCTTGAACTATGGTATTAGTCATTTACAACTTTGTCTATCTGTCGTAGGATTATAATGAAATCAGGAGTTAATCGAAATCCTCGATTTTTTGTATATTTTTACCCGACTGCGAAAGAAGGAGGGTTATGTTTTTCGAGTGTATGTATGTATGTATATTTCTTTGGCACGCCCTAGAGCCTAAACGGCTTGTCGTATTTTTATGTGAGTGGTGTCAATAGATTCGTCTTAGTCGTGAGAGTGACACTGGGTACATCAAAATAAAAAAAATAAAAATAAGGATTTTTGGCAGCAAAAAGTAATCACAAAAAAAAATGTTTTCAAAATACATCGAGTGAGTTAAAATACATTGGAGTTTGGAGTAGGAAATGCTAATAAATCACATCACACTTCACACTTAAATAAAATAAATGCGAAGTTTGTGTCAGTTTGATACTTCTTCACGGTAAAACGGCTTGACGGGTTTGGCTGAAATTTGGCACACAGGTAGTTTATAATCTGGATTAACACTTAAGATACTTTTTATCCCGGGATTCCCGCGGGAACGAGTAAAACAGGATTAAACCTATTTCCTACCTCAAAAAAATCACCGACAACTGTTCCATTATAATTGTGTTTTAAGGTAAGGAGAGGGAGAAGGGAGGGAGAGGTGGGGGGGGGGGTGGGGGAGGGGGGGGGTTTCGAGTATATGTATGTATGTATGTATGTGGGTATGTATGTATATTTGTATGTTTCTATATTTGATTTTGATGTGAGAGGTGTCGTTAGATTCGATTTCACTTGCTGAGTGTCATAGGCTATATTTTTTTGTAATAAAAATCATACATATCTAACAAATATAAACAAACGCGTGTTTTTTGTAACTTCCAACGAACTTTTTCGTAATAAACAGGTGATTTTACTAATTTTTTTCTAAAGAATGCGTAATAATCTTTTACAGCGATTGTACGCATACTTTCTCACAAAAACGTACACTCAACAGAGTATTAGGCGTAAAGAAATCGTAAGATGGGCTGCAAAAACCTCTTTTCTGCAGTCGGGTATTTTGTTTTTCTTTTAACATTGATACTTGTTTTATCAATTATTTCTTTTTATTTTTTTATTATGATAAGACATTGATAGTAAAATCATCATAACCGTGTGCACATTCAGGATTTTATTAGACATCTACCTAGTTTTGTATAGGACAGGAATATGAGTAAAAATTGTCAACAAAGCCAAGTAGTTCTACTGAGCTTTCAAATGTGCATTACTTCATCAAATAATACATGCCCTATTTATTTAATGCCCATGAAAGAATAGAAGATAATAGAAGAAGTATCGCCGTTTTATCTTATTTTGACTTTTGACCAAGTTCTTATTTTCGCCAAAAACCCGTAACATATTCATAGCTTTATAATAGTAGTGTAAGGGTGGGTGTAGAATGCCGTGGGAACGCGCAGATGCGGAGTTTTTAACGACCGGAAGATAGAGTTTCCTCTTTTAGAGCTGTGTACATTTTCTAAAGACGGTGAGCAGTGAGCCAGAAAAATGTATTTAAGGTTGCCATTCAATATTAACTTGTCATCTCTTATTGATTTGAGCACCCTACCCTCCGTATTCCTAAAATAGTACGTTTCTCTACAAAGTAAATAGAACAAAAAGTTGGCTCATCATCATCGCAGCCACAAGAAGTTGACTGCTAGGAATAGGGTTCCCACATGGGTTTCAAAAAGACCTGATGGGAGCGGATTGTGGGATGCGGCAGCGTAACTTATATGAGGTTTTTTCAGTTTTTTAGGGTTCCGTACCTCAAAAGAAAAAAACGGAACCCTTATAGGATCACCTTGTTGTCCGTCTGTCTGTCCGTCTGTCCGTCTGTCCGTCCGTCCGGGTGTCAAGATCTTTATCTCGGGAACGCGTGAAGGTATCGAGTTGAAATTAAAACAGTATACGCAGATCCATAGTATCTTGCTGCAGAAAGAAAAATAAAAATTCTCAGTTTTCGTAAAAAAAAGTTACAGTCGAATATGTCGTAAAAAACGCAGATTTCGACACTCACAGAGGAATCAAAGCCTATGGGGTACTTCCCGTTGACCTAGAACTCTGAAATTTGGCAAGAAGCATTGTGTTAGAGTACACATAGGTATATATAGGAAAAAATTCTAAAACTGGACATTTTTAATTTAATCACAAAATATAGGGTCTTTAAGCAAGGAAAGAGGGTCCAAATTTTTAAGTACTTTAACCGTATCATGTGGGGTATCATATGAAAAAGCTTCATTAGCACAAGCTAAAACGGGTTTTTATATATTTTTATGATGTATATTTTTCGATTTATGAAGGAAAATATAAAAAAAAAAACAAAAAAAAAACTTTTATCTACTAGTTTATACGGAACCCTCGGTGGGTGAGTCTGACTCGCCTTATCCGGTTTTATTAAATTATAATTATTCTCGCTCTAATACCACAATTCAGTACTGAATAATTTAGCTCCTCATTCTTGATGCACACTGCACATTCCATGCCATCTTTCCTGTTCTCTGAAAAGTAGGCACAATTTTCATATCTAAAATGTTTTTTTTTTTACATCAATCTTCCTCATCCTCGACTACAGCATCGCTTTCCATCAAGCAAGCTGCCATAAACATATTATAAAATCAAAACAAAATAAAAACCTTCGCTGAAATAGATTGCAAGATAAGAGAAACAATAACCTCCTTTTCTTTGAAGTCGGTTAAAAATTATGCAAAAATATAATGATACGTTAAATTAACGATCCACAAAGGAATTGTGATCTTATTAAACAATTACGAAAGCAGTCTTTATTAATTTGTTTAATAAGCTCGGGGCGAAATGTAAATTATTTTTTTCTCCTGCTTGGTATTCTTAGGGCATGATATCATGCCCTTATTAATAAATTCTGAGCATTCTTTCGGTCGGTCTCGTGGTAAAATTAGAACACTGCGTTCTTCGAAACGCGGAAATGAGTTTTACTGTATTTTTCTTTCTTTATAATTAAATTAAATTTTCGTAATTAGAGTTGTAGAAATAAGATAATTAACTTAAAAAAAAAACTGAAAAACACCGACTTCAAAACACGCAATACAATAAAAATATAATATGTATGCGACTTGTTGTTAAATTTGCTACAGGCATTAAATTAAATTTTCGTAGTTGGAGTTGTAGAAATAAGATAATTAAGTTCAAACAAAACTCAAAAACACCGACTTCAAAACACGCAATACAATAAAAATATAATATGTATGCGACTTGACTTAATAATATTGATTTATATTAATTTTATTGAGCCAGTTAGCCAGCCAAACACTGGAAGTCTATCGCACAACTGACCTATCGCTATCATTACCTATATCAAAATATTACCCTTTTTCTTAGATAGTTGAGTAAAAATACGCATTCAAGCATTGTAGTAATGCCCATTTTCTCTCTATACACATTGGATGAGGAGTAAGAAGGTTTTACTTTTCAAGCTTAATAAATATTTCATGATTGTAAACTTTTTAAGGAGGTCATTCTCCATCCGCTCGTTCTTAGGGTTCCGTACCTCAATAGGAAAAAACGGAACCCTTATAGGATCACTTTGTTGTCCGTCTGTCCGTCTGTCGGTCTGTCCGGGTGTCAAGACCTTTATCTCGGGAACGCGTGAAGGTATCGAGTTGAAATTAAAACCACATACGCAGATCCTTAGTATCTTGAACCCTCGGTGGGCGAGTCTGACTCGCACTTTTTTTTTTCTTCTGTCACGAATGAGATTGGTCTTCTTTTTCTTTTTTGTATTGGACCCGCATTTGCCAGTGTCAAGTATTAAGATTTTTCAAGTTTCTTGAATAAAACAAGTTGTAAATGTTCTAGTCACAATCTAAGTGTAAGTCACTTATACAGTCAATTTATAAGTCCAGTCCTGCTTGTAAAGTGGTGGCGACTTTACTAGAAGCATCTATGGAGTTTTGCCGACAACAAAAAATCACACGTTTTACTGCTGTATTTCACTTGCCCACACTCACGCACTTTATCGAACACTTAATGAATAAAACACCACCATTTTTATAGCATTAATGTTCAAAATAACACAAGTTTATGAAAATAAATCAAAGCAACAATACGTTACTAAGACGTTCCCGCCAAAAACCCATGAGATTGGTCATTGAATGTCAAATATTTCGTCTTCGAAGATTAGAAAATGTGCAGATGTTTATACGATAATCATCAACATTTGACACTTTCTCTGTACGTCAATTCAAGAAACACAAAAATTGGCTCACGAATGACGGAGTAATCGGTGAACAAACATACAAAAAAACATACAGACCGAATTGATAACCTCCTTCTTTTTGGAAGTCGGTTAAAAATTTACCACTGGTCTGGTGTAACAAGAATACAACATAAGCTTCGGTTTCTAAAAACATCGAAACTCGTCTCTTTAGGGTTCTGTACTAATGGTGCGGGAACCTATTCATGAGGCTGCGGTGTCTGTCTGTCTGACGGCTGTATCTTTTGAACGGTAATAGATACAAGTATTAAAATTGGCAAGATTATAGGGTTCACTTTGATGTAAATCAACAAGTAACAATTAAATAACAAAAACTAAATAATATCAGTTTTTTGTCATGTAAAAAATGAAACAAATTAATTCTCGATGCCGTAAGACATAAGTAAACGAGTGACGCTAGATGGCGCTTCGTCGATATCATATTTTTACTTTATCTAGGTATGTAACAGCGCGTGCCGCACAATCTTGTTTTATCAAAGATGGCGCTTTTATCAACATTTTCTTTAGATATGCCTACCATTTCAGAATATTTCTACTGTGTAGAAAATATGTGAAATTACATATATTCATTGATTTATACATATTTGCTAATTAGTTATGTTTTCTGTGTTCATATGCTACATGGGAGTACAGAAGCCTCGGTGTACGAGTGAAACTCATACTTTGCCGGATTTATTTTGTTAAGGAGAAATTGCTTAAGATTCCCTGCTGCGTCGGCGGTAAGGTCGGGTTATAACTGATTGTACTTACATACTAAAACGCCGATTAACCAAAATATAATTAGCTAATATTGATTATAGCTAATTTTTTTTTTTTTGGTTTAAGATTTATTTTTTATTTTTTTTATTTTTTTTTATTTTAGCTAATATTGTAAATTGTTAAAGATTGAGCAACTTTATTTAATAGACATTTCATCAAAATCAGTTCAGTAGTTTGATTCTTAAAACAAAATTGCGCATTTTGAAATCGGTTTTACAGAAAACTGTATTTTTTAAACTATAATTATGTAACTAACTAATTATAGTTTAAAAAATTAAACTATAATTATTTAGTTACAATTCTCCATTCTACTCTGAGCCTTTAGAAACACACAGGTCGATATTTTCCTTTACCAATTGAAGTTTGCGGTAAATACGATAAAATTGTACTAAACAAAACAACTACTAAAATAAAATTGAGCGCCCTGTGGTCTGTAGATAACAATCTTCCAGCTCTCACTTTTTCTCCCTACGCTCTCGCGCCTAACACGACCCTGATAGAGATCTTCTGTAGCTACCACGTTATTTAGGTAGGTACTAAAACGTGTATGTGTAGCAAAAAAGAGGGTCGCCTTTATCTCCTAGCCAGGTTGGACGCACTGAGTTTTTACAATAGTTTATCGGTAATGGCAACTCTCTGACCTTTGCGACCTTTTTATCGAGCGAAAATGATCGAATCTATAAATAAATAAAATATAAATATAATAATATATACTTTGAAGTCTACGAACAGTAAACCTCAAAAACTCAAACTTTTTTAACAATTGCAAAAAACACTATTATTATTAACGGGATAGGTATTTTAAAAAAGCGGATGAACGTAATAGTATAAAAAAGTGAATTGCAAAAAAGTCTACAACTCGTTTTGTAAATTGATTATTTATTAATAGTTTCTGCAAAATATCAAAATCAGCTAAATATTGGCCTCGTAGCAAACTCCTCTTTTCAGGGCAAATACCCCTTAAGTAATAAACATTCTTCGACGACATACTTATTCGTTAGTTTTCTGTTTTATTATATATCCAGAAACCTGCTTATTCTGGAAGGTTCGGTTATCAGATATATCAATTATTAAATTCAGTTTGTTACGTTTTTTTTATTCTACAATTTATTTATTATACTATATATTATAAACACTTTTAATACAAAGATTCTGTTATCAAACGAGTTGTCGAATGAGCTTTCGGGATTTTGAGAGTGTCTTTTCAAAAATATAAATTTCGTATTCAGGAAAATTGATTCGGTATTTCACAATTCGAATTAAAGATACGTAACCTAAGGTATAAAATATCTAAGGTACGAGTGCTGCATTGGTCGCTTTTCAACAGGCGACCTGATGGTCAAGCGCACTAAATATTATTTACGAATAAGAGTAAAATCGGTCAAAGTAAAATCGGTCAAAGGATAGCAGTGTAGATAGAAGGCGTTAAGGGGCTATATCGTACCGGAATTAGCGTTAATTGCTTCTGCATATTTTTCTCATTTCCCGTCGCCATTAGCATAGACGATTAATTAATATCCGTTAGCGCTGAGGGAGTCGACTTATCTATCTCTATTTCAGTTATAGCCTTTGTTAAACAGCACTTTTAATTAAAGATTGTTACGGATTTTTGCTGGGGATGTAGAAAATCACGTCACCGCTCTATTTAATACAAATTTGTAGTTTAAAATTAAAATCAACTGCGTGTGTAAGAACTAAAACGAATTGAGCTCTTTTTGCGTCCATAGATTTCTATAGATACCCCAAATGTATGTACCTAGCGTGTCTACAATATGAACAGTATAATCACAGTTGAGGACCTAAGTTTTTTTTTCGAGGAAAACCGACGCGAAATCCTAGACCACAAACGTCAAGTTCAAAAAGACAGACCCAAGCCCTCCTATGCATATATGTACAATTCTGTAGGTCAACTGTATTGCAGCACTTGCGATAGAGTCTTTAAGACCAAGTTTGGCCTAGCGAGCCACATCAGGGCTCATGGTAGGAAACCATAGTCCGGGGTCGCTGTCATCGAAATCGATGAGGAGGACTATATATACTAGCGTACAAGTGCGCGGATGCATTGGGTTGAATAGATTTTGCGCGGATGGAACATTCGATCACTAAATTGTTTGTGTGTTGTCAGAGTCGATACCAAAAATGTGGCACGCAAGATTTTCATATAAATGAAGTCGCATGCTTCATCTACTATGTCTGTGGGTGCGTTGTTACTATTTACTCGTAACTACCGAGGAATTTTTGTTGGTACTCTTTATGTAAGAAGCACAAGGGATCGAAGTGGAATAGAGAAAATTGCAAAATCCCTTGAGGGAGTGGCCTAGGGGATTTAAATGGAGAGAGAGAACAAAATAGGTTTTGTGTGTTTTCCAGCGAAGTATACCTAAGCGTCACTTAACAAATTAAAATCCGTTACGCCGTCAACAATATTACAGAATACACGTGAAAACCTTACCCTCTTGTTTAGGCAGTCGGATAAAAGTTATAGCGCCTTTGGCGAGTTATTACCCATAAAAAATGCCGCATATGAGCATAATTTGACGCGCGACCTAATGACCGCGCTCTAGGAAGCAGGTCAACTGGCGCTGGAGCTTGACTCATAATCGTACTAGTAAGCTTTATTACATACATGGACAACTACCGGGCCGCTGGTCGATTGCAGCCCGCTGTAGTTTTTGGTTGCGACCGCAGTACATTTAAAACTGCTCGCCAAGAAGAGTAAAAAAAATCGGTTTTACACTTCAAGACGATAGTGAATTATGAAACAACTAAGTAACTTTTATTAGAATTCTTTCTTAGTGAATTTCTATAGTTCAGCAGGAAGGAACCCTTTTTAGAGTTCCGTATCCAAAGGATAAAACAGGGCCCTATTACTAAGACTCCGCTGTCTGTCTGTCCGTCTGTCATCAGGGTGTATCTCATGAACCGTGATAGTTAGACAATTGAAATTTTTACAGCTGATGTATTTCTGTTACCGCTATAACAAGAAGTACTAAAACTCAGAATAAAATAAATATTTAATCTCCCATACAACAAACGTGATTTTTTTGCTCGTTTATGCTCGATATAACGGCAACTGATAGACGCTTGAAATATTCACAGAATACTCGTATAAAGTTATATTATTCACATAAAAATTAATAATTTAATTAAAATAAAATTAATATTTAAGGGGGGCTCCCATACAACAGACATGATTTTTTGCCATTTTTATAGATAATGGTAGGAACCCTTCGTGCGCGAGTCCGACTCGCACTTGGCCGGTGTTTTTTAAGTCTCTAGGAGAAGCGTCTTAGGCTAGCTACGCACTAGAGGTTGGCCGCCTCAGACGGCGGTTCATTTGAGCAGCCAGCTGCCTGCCGCGGTTGGAATAGTGGCGAAAAAACCGCGTCAAGCGTTTGGACCGTTGGTAGCGTGTTTGTCCATAAACGAAATGGACACTGTAGAGGTATTTTGAGTTATATAATTATTATTATTCCCGAAAATAAAATAAATACACTGGATTTACGAATAAACACTCGCGAGTACTAACAAGCTCATAGGCGGCTCCCCGCAAATTAATTTAGTTAAGTTTAGTGGTGTGGTCAATTCTTATTAATTTAGTTAAGTTTAGTGGTGTCTAAAGAATTGACCACAGTAACTGTTTCTATAACAATACCAAAACATAAATCATATTCGCAACACGCTGGCCGGCCAGTGTTTCCGTTCGAAGAAAATTCCCTTTCTATTCGGGTAAATAAAAGTCATTAATGCAAGAATACCGTGCCAATACCGCTGGCTAGTTTGACATGACCGACCTAACCTTAATCTAATTCTTGACCCAAATTCTTGCAATACAAACATTTCGAGCCGCAAATGGTTTGGTGCAGTTGTTTTGCATAAACAGTCATTTTCAGGTTAGCTTTTAATGGTAGTTGGGGTAATTTGCGTGATTATGGCAACTCCACGTGTTTGCTGCTACCATTTAATGTTAGGCACGTAAAAGAGAGTAATTTTTCACCTTTGACGTGAAAAGACGTTTTTAAAAAGGCTTCCATATTGTGATCACGCCAAAGTAAGCGACAAAAGCAAAAGTGTGATATATAATTGTACATGATATAAAACTGAATTTGCAAAGATATTTAATTGAATAGCTACTCTTGCAACGATGTAATGAAGTATAAGTCAGATTGCACAAGCGCAAATCGCCTAAGAGAGCATGTCGTTCTATCGTTTAGCTCTTATCTCTACTGGCATTTGGCAAAATACTGAAGTGTCCGGTCGAGCCGGCAGATCATATGGTTGTAGCATTAGATCTAAACAGTAGTATAGTGTTTTTTTATTCTTTTATGTAGAAATGGGTGTCTGGCCTAGTTGTATCCTGTAATATATACCGTAAGTAGTTGCACCCCACGGTTTCACCCGCGTAGTGATGAAAAATGGTGATGATGATGAATATAGCCTGTGTCCATCGCAAGGTTCTCAGCTATCTCTGTACCAATTTTCATAAAGATCGGTTCAGGCATTTGAACGTAAAAAGAAAAGGTAACAGACAAAAAGACAGTTTCACCCGCGTAGTGAAGAAAAATGGTGATGATGATGACCATAAAATAAAGCCTAATGAGGGGGGGGGGGGGGAAGTATCAAAATGTTGACAAAGGGCAAGGCACAAAGCACGCAGAACTGATAGCCGATGAGGTCGAAAAGTTCTCGATTTTGATGAAACATAGCTAAAAAGAACCTCGATCAAATCCTCTATCAAAAAAAAACTAGATCAAAATTGATCCATCTGTTTGAGAGCTATAATGCCACAGACAGACACACAGATACACTCCAAACTTAGTACACTCCTCGTTTATGGTCAGGGGTTAAAAATAGCAGCAGCATTTCAGCATTTAAATATTTGAATTGGATTAGAATTCTAGACTTTCAGACACACTAAGTGGTTTTATTGGATAAGATTTAACTTTTAACTGGTATATAAATTGTTGAAAACTTTTAAACCATTTCTAAATTTGTTTTCAACTTGTTTACGATTGGGAATTTGATTTATTTCGTTCGATTTGCTCAAACCTGGGTATTTTTTTATAGTACCCATTTTTACTTTTCCACTCTTATACAATTTTTAGAAATAAAAGTATCAACGGCTAATAAAAGTTATAATTTTTTTGTTACATTTGTTAGATCTACGATTGACCACCATCTCACTTGGGCCACAAGGTTGCTATTTGAACTATCACTCGTTTGCCACTCGCTGATACGATTTAGCGACAATTGTGAGAAATTTTTAGTTTATTTTTATGTAATAGACTATAGATAGATAGATTATGTAATATGGTTTGACACAATTATTGCTAAATCGTATCAGCGAGTGGCGAACGAGTGATAGTTCAAATAGCAATATGGAGGCCTTGATGGAGTGGCCGAGGATGAAGCACATCGATCTGTAAGCTATCTATTCATACTAGCCTTGAAAATTTCAAGATAATTAGCTCGCAGGAAACAGAGCAGACGGCAAAGAATTTAATTCCATTCATTATTTCGATCCACGTTCTGTAAGCATACAACAGAAATCGTCGAGTTCAATAATTTGGTTTTTATAAAAAATAGCTGGTAAAAATATGTCATCCAAGTAAATTAATTGCGTATTTTGAAGTCGGTTTTTTAGTTTGTTAAACACATACTTTTTTTTTTTTTATCAGCCCTGATTGTACAAGCCGTGCCACTGCTGGGCGCGAGCCATCTTCTCATTGTGAGAAGGGTAAGGCCATAGTCTACCACGCTGGCCAAGTGCGGGTTGGCAGGCTTCACACATCTTCAAGATCATTGAGAACTCTCAGACATGTAGGTTTCCTCACGATGTTTTCCTTCACCGTTTGAAGTTGGCGGCAATCAACAATACGCACATAACTTCGAAAAGACAGAGGTGCGTGCCGCGGGATTCGAACCCAGAACCTGCGGATCGCAAGTCAGACGGTCTCCCAACTAGGTTGCCGGAAACTTACTTACTTACAATTGCTTGTTGAAGACAGTGAAAAAAGAATTAGCTATTCATGTAAATCTGTCCATGGTATGATGTCCAAACTTAACACACCATCTATCGAGTATATACTGAACTATTTTAACATAAAGTCTAACTGCTGTAATTATTGAAGTGGTCGCGAGATCTACTGTTTGGGAACCCTTTGTTATATATGGCATATGGCATATAGCATGGTATACACACAATATAGTTATAAGTTAGGTAAGTTGAAAAGAAAAAATCTTGTCTTCCCGTAATAATGTCCCGTAGCAATATTTTGTAAAATTGTCAAAAGTCACGGACCCCGGTGTCTGTGGAGCTAAAAATTAATTAATAAATAAAAAACCCTTGGTTATTTTGTATTCATTCTTGTTTTGTTCTCTTTCCAGATTTGAAAGTGGAAGGTTACCCAACGTTAGTGTGGTTCCATGGAGGAGGTTTCATCAGGGGCAGTCCCAACAGCATCAATCCCTTTCAACTCGTGTTAAAACAAAGGGTAAATACATATAATATGGAATAAAACTTTATAAATTATTATTATTTAGTTTAAGCAAAAATACTGTTCGAAACTTTCACCATCCCACGTGACATCTCCGTGGCCAAAATGGTAAAGGCTCCCAAGTCGCAACGTCGCTTAACATCAGGCGAGTTGGCGGTCATGCGCAAACCCATTTCTACATAAAAAAAAGTCGTACAGATCGGGATATGCGGGTTCAAGTCCCGTCGGATGTCTTTAATTTTCTAACTGTCTATAAATTTGTGACTATTATTAATTTATGTATTTTAACAATTTTAAAGCTCAATGCGAATTGTAAACGATGTCAATATAATAATAAATGTTTTTTTTAAAACTAGTTTCTTTCTTCCAATTTTCTCTTTCTACTATCGCCAGACCGGACGCACCCTAGCAGTTTAGGTAGGTACCTACATGATACAAAAACAAACGACTCCAGTACCTACTTCACCGCCAGAAGAGATAAAACCAATGATAAATAGAACAAGATACGTACTAAGAGTGTCTGTACAAGCATAGCCACTTATCGCTTGTGCGAGCTGACTTGCACTTTATTGTGTCACAGCAAGAGTCGTTATTTAATTATGTCTGTACAAGCGTAGGCACTTATCGCTTGTGCAAGCTGACTTGCATTTTATTACGTCACAGCAAGTCATTCTTTAATTAAACATGTTTATGGAGTCAGCCTTTCTATGCTGTTGCACAGATAGAAGTTCGAAAGCACAGCTCTCAGACAAGATCCGTTGATTCCACTTTTATTGGTGTTTACTGCTAATGTGGATTTCGAGAATGGGTCTATCCCGTAGATACAATCTGGACGGCTTTAGAGTTCCGTAGTCAACTAAAAACCCTTAAAAATTTGCTATTCTTCTATCGGACGGTTAGAAACACGAAAAAGCGATGTTTGGAGGTGGTTATTCCAAAAATCCGAACGAAGCGTATAGGTTTCACTTTTATTTTTTTATTTTTTTTATCAGCCCTGTATGTACAAACTGTCCCACTGCTGAGAACGGGCCATCTTCTCATTGTGAGAAGGGTTAGGCCATAGTCTGCCACGCTGGCCAAGTGCGGCCAAGTTCACACATCTTCAAGATCATTGAGAACTCTCAGACATGTAGGTTTCCTCACGATGTTTTTCTTCACCGTTTGAAGTTGGCGGCAATCAACAATACGCACATAACTTCGAAAAGACAGAGGTGCGCGCCGTGGAACGAACCCGGGACCTGCGGATCGCAAGTCAGACGGTCTCACCACTAGGCTGCCGGAAACTCTAATTTTATATACAAACTTCTAAATTGAGGAATACACTGACTGAGTGGATTTCCCCCGAATAGCGTATTCAAAACACGAGTGAATAGGTTTCTAGGCAAGCGCGCTCCATAGTAGATTACAGCGTCGTCGCTTAATATCGGGCGAGCTGGCGGTCAATTCAAACTAATTAAATAAGAATGTTAAATCTCGTGTGAATATCCATTAGGTTTTTTTTTTGTGGCAAGCGCCTTTATTAACTACAACACAACAATATACAGACTCAACTAACTAAACTACTACACAAAAAGCACATCGATCACCCCAGACCGATAAAGGTCTAAAGATAATCCAAATGCTCAAACCCAGTACCAGTTGGCAGCGTACCCAGCATGCTGCCCGCGTTGCCACGTTGAATGGCAATGCTTATGCGTTGGGCCAGATACGCGCCAGCATTATGGTCACGCGTCGCATCGATCAGGCGTTCAGATATTTTTTTTCATAAATTTCCATTACGTTAGTGCTCTCCAACGTAAAATTCAATGTCATATAGGTAATACCTGATTGGCGGTCAAGCACTGACATATACATACTTCATTCGTTTTTTTTTCCTTTCAGTATATAATAACATTTATAACACACGTTGCATTTTCTATTTTGTATATTTATAAATTTGTATGCCTCTGAAAAGCAACAAGACACACATAAAGACATACAGACGATGAACTCATTCATACAAGTGGTAGGAAGACTCTGGATGCAAGCCGCTTCCATCAGGTATTTTTGAAAGTCTATGGAAAAGGCCTTGATCAGGCAGTGGACTTCTTATGGGTGAGATGATAATGATGATGAAAACAAGAAAAAAGCAAGAACTGACAGACTACGCACACACTGAATTGCTGATCTTAAAATCACGAAATTTGTAGGTTCCTTCCTTGCGAAGTGTAGATCCACTATGAAAAGACGTCTTAACTGTGGGTAAAACATTAAAATACTACTAGTTTAAGATAATTTTACAAAAGAAACGTTTTAACTAAACATACAAACTGAGATGAAACATTTGTATGAAACTGAAATAAACGAAAACTGTAAAGTCTTTATTATTATTTTCAGGTGATTTTCGTCTCAGTGGCCTACAGACTCAACATATTCGGATTTTTCTCAACGCTAGACAATGAGGCAGCTGGTAACTTTGGCCTCATGGACCAGGTTGCTTCTCTGTACTGGGTGAAAAACAACATCGCAAGTTTTGGAGGTGATCCAGACAACGTCTGCATATTCGGCCACGACGCTGGTGCCGTAAGCGTTGGCCTACATTTGGTTTCTGCTTATTCCGCTGGGTTGTTCCAGAAAGCTATAGCAATGAGCGGTAATGTCCTCTCACCAGACACAGTGAATATAGCTAGAAAAGAACTAGCAACAGTCGATAAGGTAGCAAATGCGTTCAGCTGCTTCCGAAAACCAACCTTCCAGCTTCTAGATTGTCTAAGAAGAGTTAACTATCAGGCGCTTCTTGATATAGGAGAGCCTCTAGCGGATTGGAAACCTATCGTAGATACAGGTTTTAGCAACATAACCGGACCATTTCTCCCTGATTTTCCAAGTAAATTATTCAACGACGAAGTTTTTACCCCAGTCCCTCTACTGACAGGCTACACAAACATGGAAGATGCTCTACTACTTGATAAAGGCGAAAACGAAGACTCCGGTATAAGTCAAAGAGAATTTGACGTTATGAGAGAAGAGATTATTTTATCAGATATAACTGTAGATAATAGCTCGTGCTTTACAAATCAACATCATATTCAAGATGCAGTAGCGTTTTTCTACAAACCAATACCGCCGACTTCAAATGAAACCGTTTTGCGAAAGCTGTTTTTAGATTTCTACACGGACAAAGTCCATGGATCGACCAGCTATCAACTTGCGAAGCACGTGAGCAAACAAGCTCCTGTTTACCTCTACAGGTTTGATTTAAAGCCATTCTCGGATGTAGCAAACGATGGAGTCCCGGAATGGATCGCAGTCCCGCATAATTTCGATTTAATTTTCACTTTCGGCATGCCGTATTTGTCCTTACCCGAAGACTTAGGCAAATGGGATTACAGAGATAAGAGTATTTCAGAAATCATAATGAAAATGTGGACCAATTTCGCGTGGTATTCGAATCCGACAAATTCGGGTGTTATTATTGACTGGGTCGCGTTTGAAGTGGAAAAGCCCGGATTTTTCATAATCGACCGTCAGAATTTCACAATGAGTACTCCGCAAACAATCAACCTGAAAGCGTTCGAGTTCTGGACAGATTTTTACCCAAAAGTTGTGGAAATTGGCACGAAATGTTGTAAAGAAAGTTACGAAGACTCTAGCGCGGATCCAATTTCAGTTCAGAGAATGACGCATAGTTTGATAACTTTGTATTTAATTTTAATCATCTTGTCGTAAATTTGGAAGAGGAAAATAGCACCTTTGATGTTATTTTTGTATAGTCTATTGAAAGATTATTTTGGTTGAAAGTTGTAATAAAAATATTTCTTCTTGGGGATTATTTCTGTAAATAAAGCAACGTAAGTAAATCAAGAAGAACGTGTTTCGATTGTAAAGTATGTAAAGGTTCGTTTAAGAGTTCAATGTACTGAAGGTCAAAACCCACCATACTACGAGATAAAAGTAGTTTATTTTAATTATGATTCAGTATTTTTTGTACAATTAACGAAATACATTTTTAATTTTTTTGTAATTTTTTACGAACATAATAAGGTAACAATAAAGTTACTAAAATGATTACTGAAATTTTGGTAACCAAGTTTCTATAAAAAATAAGTAAGCATTAGGAAATCATATACATATTATATACGTTCCTGTTTTTTTCATCTACACGAAAATTTCCTGAGACATGAAGTATTTTTTTATTTATATAGAAATAGGTTTGCGCTTGACCGCCAACTCGCCTGATGTTAAGCAACGTTGCAGTCCACGATGGAGTGCGCTTACCTAGAAGAAACCAAATGCAATTAATTTAGATTTTTTATTGAAATATATTTATGATCATAAATCTGTTGCATGTTAAGGTTTCAATTGCAATATAAATTTAAAACACTACTTCATTAATCATGCTTGTGAAAATACTGAGGTAACTGGATAAACAGCCACATTAAAAAAACATTCTAACAAAAATAAATTACAGTTTAAAAAACTAAAAACACACTACAAATTATTGTGGTCAAAGTTCATTACAAGACTTTTCTAACAAATCCAAACACAGCTATGATACGATGTTCCATCATGAAGTTCTAGTTCACATCTTCCGGCTCCATCATCAGATCAGTTCGACAGTACCATATTATTGTATTGTCATCAGAACTACATACAGCTGCCAATTTTCATGACGCTACGGTCCTTGGAAGATGGTTAAATTAGTTACCTTAGATTTCATTACATACAGGTGGAACCTAATAAAAGCGTGTTAATAAACAAAGTCATATTAAATTTTGGTTGTTAGCTGAAGTTCAAAGAAAAATAATATCTATATCTTGTACATATATATATATATATATATATATAATCTGAATCTCGGAAACGGCTTCAACGATTTTAATGAAATTTGGTTTGATTTGTAGATTAGGGGATAATAAATCGATCTTGCTAGGTTTCATTTTTAGTGAACCCGGGTTTGCTCGTATTTTTAGTCATAAAAAATCCGAGTCGGTCTCCCAGGTTCTAAGTCGCTATAAACGTAGATGGGATTTTTGGTTTATTTATTTATTTAAATACTTATAGAACATACATATACACGTTTATTTTTGAACCCTAAATAAATCTTCGTAGATTCCAGCCCTAAATCCAGTTTAAAGTCAAGAGTGCTCCCTGTAAGTGTGATTGGTCACGCCCGTCCTATCACTCATACTCATCGACTGAAAATTACATTTGGACACATTACATTAAAAAAAAAAAAGACGTGTGGCACTCGGAGACTGCCGCGGTAAAGCTATTGCATAATAGCTTTACGCGCGGTGTGTTAGGTTATTTTCGTTACGGAATTTCTGGATTCGGTCTCCACGCTCAAGGCCCGCGATCTTATGTTATGTATCTTATGTTTTTAAGCTATGCAATAGCTTAAAAACATAAGATTATTAACTAACATTAACATTAACGTAACATTATTTTTAGATTTCACATTAGAACCAACATATTTCTACTTCGAAAATAGCTGAAGAAGCTCCTGAGCATTGTGTACCTATTTACCTTAAAAGAAATTAGAATCTGAGAAAAAGATGATATGATATGATTTTTTATCATCATTTATGTACAATTACTGTAACTTACGAACAGACAGATAGACAGACAGATGGACATGAAGAAATTATAAGTCCCTTGTAGTTACTACGGAACCCTAAAAACTAAATAAACCTTTATTTTCATCAACTAGTCTGATAAGTGCGATGTAGCCAAGGATGGAGTGCATCAATTTAAAAGTCTCACTCTTCCACATTGCCTTGAACATTCCAAGATTACGACATCAGGGCAGGGTGTCCGAATGTGGACCTATATTATAGTGTATATACCGATTTTGGCATTTCAATTGATTTAATTAATAAATGAATGGAGTGTTAAGTGAACAATTTATTTATTTCATCTGTCATACACAATTATTAGATGTTTATTTCAAAAAACATTACCATATTAACACGCTTTTATTAGGTCGACCTGTATGTAATGAAATCTAAGGTAACTAATTTAACCATCTTCCAAGGATCGTAGCGTCATGAAAATTAGCAGCTGTATGTAGTTCTGATGACAATACAATAATATGGTACTGTCGAACTGATCTGATGATGGAGCCGGAAGATATGAACTAGAACTTCATGATGGAACATCGTATCATAACTGTGTTTGGATTTGTTAGAAATGTCTTGCAATGAACTTTGACCACAATAATTTGTAGCGTATTTTTTTAGATATAAAATTCAGAAAATATTTGAAATTTATAGACTTCGCAATTGTAGTAGGTAAATTAACATGTGATATCACCGACATAGCACAGCAGATTAGCAAGTTGAAATGGCAGTGGACACAGCAGGAAGAACTGATGGCGGGTGGAATCGAAAAGTGGAGACCTCGCACCGGCAAGCGCAGCGTATGAAGACTATGCAACTGGTAAGTAGGCGCTGGAACAAAGCCGCTTCCAACTGGTCTTTTTCAAGATTCATGGAGGTGACTTATGTCCAAAAGTGGATTTCATGATGATGATGATGATCACCAAGACATGCTACCTTACGTTCCTTGAATAAAATTCTGTGAAGTGCAACGTTGAATTTGTCTTTTTTAAGAGACTTCCAAAAAGAAGAAATGTCTCAATTATATGTTTTCTTTTGTATGATTGTTATGTGATTACTCCATACATATAAATTTTATCAATATCGGTTCAGTACTTTGGTTTTTATAAGAAAATAACTGAAAAAATTTCATCCAAGTAAGCGAATTGCGTACTTTGAAGTTGGTTTTTTTCAGTTATTTGAACTATAATTATTATCAAACATAAAAATGATTATCACAAATTATTAACGCAAAAAATATTTTTATTTATGAAAATCTACTTGGCTCAAAATGAAATTTTTGTCGGTGATATTTGTGTTTAATTTGATGTTTTTTTTAAGTTCATTCCGTCATTTTATATCTTCAAAATGTTGGTATATGCGAGCGAGACGGACGATGTTCAAAATACATTAATGAATTCTGTAAAGCGTACCTGACGTTAAATTTGTCGTTTTTTCTTTTATTTTTTATACTTACGATTTTTGGGCTTTGTACCCCAAACATAAAACCAACAGTTTTACGACGTTGTCTCCAGAAAGCAATACAAATGCTTATTTTGTTCAGTTTTACATAAGGTATCGTGTCGGCAGCCCATTACTCATGCAGCTATTCGAACGTCATTCTCCAGACATTATTGTAAATAAAGCTTTGCGCTGCATTTGTGACCTAGTTAGCCTTGGACGGTAGCATTTTGTGTTAAACAGTAATCTTAAATTTTATTGTGCTTTTGTTAACTCGCTTTTTACGGGCTTCAAAAGAAGGAAGTTAAGAATAGGCTCACACAACGGCTATCATTCTCGCGCATTGCAACATTTTTTTAAATATTAAAAGTATAGGGCAATGCGGGAGCATGCTGGGTGCTCTGCCAACTGGTAGTAAGTTTGCATTTGGATTGTCTTTAGACCTTTATCGGTCTGGAGTAATCGATTCGATGTGCTTTTTGTGTAGTAGTTTAGTTAGTTGAGCCTAAAATTATTGGTTAGGGATATTAGAAAAGTGAGAAATGGATTCGTTTATTATATATAAGAGAAATATTTTAAAAAAGCTGGCCCTGGTGAATTTAGCATTAGCTATTTATAGCATTAGCATAATTCTAGCATTACCCGTAACATGTATACCACCATAGACTGTAGTGATGATCGAGCTAGTGGTCAAAATTGTAGTTTTCCTTTATGTATTTTCTACATACGTATTTTAGTAGTTTTGTTATGAAACCAGTACCTACACTCAATTACAGTTGATCAATTGTTAGTTGTTATGTATGATTAATCAACAATTAATCAATCGTAATTTTTTTATTTAATTGATTTTAGTTGATTAGTTTTATTTTAGATTTATTTTAGTTGATTGCCGCCAACTTCAAAAGGTGAAGGAAAACATCGTGAGGAAACCTACATGTCTGTAGAGTTCTCAATGATCTTGAAGATGTGTGAAGTCTGCCAACCCGCACTTGGCCAGAGTGGCAGACTGTGGCCTAACCCTTCTCACAATGAGAAGATGGCCGTTCCCAGCAGTGGGACAGTTTGTACAAACAGGGCTGATAAAAAAAAAAAAAAAAAATGTATTGTTCTCACAATTAAAATTTGCCCAACACTGCCACGAGCAGACCAGCGACCCGCAAGCAGCACCCGATCACGAGTATGATGCGTGTGCCAGCCATCGCCCTCCTCAACCATATGTTAGGGAAGAGGGCGACCCGCCACACGACGCCGCCGCAAGAAGGAGCCTTAAATGGTGACACTTCAGTGTTCATATAACTCTCTTGACAGAATGAAACGAACGATCGTACGTTTCCTATAAGGAAAATAAAAGATAACTGGTATATAGGTGAAACCTCAAGCTGTATAAAAATATGAGTCATAAAATACCTTGTAATTGTAATATACGATCAACGTAAGCTGATAAGCTGGCAATTATAAGTATACTTACCATATAATAGGTCTAGCATAAAATCTATCGTACGTACGTAACGTACTTATTTACCTATTCTAAAACAAAAGTATATGAAACAATGACATATAAGTTTGTGGTGGAGACCCCTAAGCTATAGCGTACTATGTAGCTTATCCTGCCGTCCTGTCTAGCTAGCAAAGTTTGTGGTGGAGGTCCCTGAGCTATAGCCTATGTAGCCTATCCTTAAGTCAGCGCTGTATTTCAACACGCACTTGACCAGTTATTTCAATACTTATTCGAAAATTTAAATACGTTACGATAACGCAGATGCGACATTTTTGTGCTAGATCTACTGAATGCAATTTTTTTTTTTTTTTTTTTATCAGCCCTGTTTGTACAAACTGTCCCACTGCTGGGAACGGGCCATCTTCTCATTGTGAGAAGGGTTAGGCCATAGTCTGCCACGCTGGCCAAGTGCGGGTTGGCAGACTACACACATCTTCAAGATCATTGAGAACTCTCTGACATGTAGGTTTCCTCACGATGTTTTCCTTCACCGTTTGAAGTTAGCGGCAATCAACAATACGCACATAACTTCGAAAAGACAGAGGTGCGTGCCGTGGGATTCGAACCCAGGACCTGCGGATCGCAAGTCAGACGGTCTCACCACTAGGCTGCCGGAAACTTCTGAATACAATAGCTTGAGGTAATTCGTGATTCACAGGACGATACGTTTGCTGCTTGTACCTACACTTATGACCAGTCATTGGGACGATGCGTAATAATTAAGTAGGTACGACAATATTACTAACACTAATTACCTACTACTATTAGAAAATAACGCGTAGCGCTCGTGGCGTAGCTTGACTAGGTGTTCCCGAACGATCACCGAAGTTAAGCAACGGACGGACCGGTCAGTCTTCGGATGGGTGACCGTGAGTGGCATTTATTTCTGAGCGCTACCGTGGGTCGGATGACACGTTAAATTGTAGGTCCCGGTTGTTCAGCAATCGTCAAGCCAAGTCAGAGGCCTTTCGGCGGCTTAATAACTCTGAGAATAGGGCTGGCCACTCAGTCTATACGAAATTACTTACTTTATTAGAAAGTAACGAAGAATTTAAAGATTAAAATTGTCAATAACAGAGGTACTACAATGCAATGCAATAGTGTCGGTACTTCATTGTAATAATTAGTAATAATAAATAAATCAGCGGCCAATCTGGTACCTGAATCAGAAGCAATATGAAGAGCAACTGAGAAACCCACAGACATACCCTCAGAGATCCAGCTACTTCAATTAAAACTCTGGTTCAAAATAATTGTATGATTGTACAGAAGGTTTATCAATTGCCTAAGTATATACCTAGCGTAATTTTATTTTAGTGATTAAATAATGTATTTTTCATATTGAGATTTATTCAAATGAAATGGTTGCGATACAACAGTTTTTAACCAACTGCGCAAGAGAGAGGATAATAAATAAATAGCAATTAAATGTTTGGGGACATTTCACACAACACCATCTAGCCCAAACTAAGCAAAGCTTGTACTATGGAACTAGATGGCTGATAGAATACATATATGTATACTTTTTGTAAACATATACATATGATACATAGAAACACCGAGACCCAGGACAAACATCCATGCTCATCACACAAATGTTTGTCCTGGGTGGGGATCGAACCCACGACCTGCAGGTCAGTAGGTAGACATACTACCAACTGAGCCACAAGGCCAGTAGAAGATGTTTCTCACACATCGAGGACCAGCTTAACCAAATTTCACTGTATTTAGGAATAATTAGCTTGTTATCTGTGATTTGTACGCTAACTAAGTACCTAGGTAAGTTTAAAACTAAAACAACCGACTTCAAAATGGGCAAATTTGTTTTAAAACTCCACCTATTGAACTCATTTTAATGAAATTTCTATGAGTGCAACCTGTAAGTCCTAGAATATTCTAAATCGTAAATCCTTTTAAAAAAGAGTTGTCCTAATCGGTTTATAAATGGCTGAGTAATGCAATAACAAAAAAAAAATACAGCCGAATCCCCTCCTACCTCCTTCATATCGAATTACCTCCTTCTTTTTGAAGTCAAAAAAGTTTTCGTATACGCTTGTTTAATTATCGTAATCTACTTTAAATTGGGAGTAGAATAACAAACAAGTCAGGCACCGTTACAAAACAAGATCCTTCCAAATACCGTATGGATGGAAAGTAGGTGAATATTGACACTTTTGTATGTATATTTTTTTTTCTTTCTCCTGACTTACAGTTTTTGACACGCTTTTATTAGCTTCACCTGTATTCATGTTTGTTTGTTTGTTTGTTTGTAACCGACTCCTTTGGACTTGATTTTGACCCACTTCAAACGGTCAGATTTCATTAAAACTTTGTAGACTTATCGAGGACCGATGACATTACAATAATTTGAAGCGTGTTTTTCTAGTTTTCTTTAAACTATTATTATTACTAACAAATCCGGCAATGTACGAGTTTCACTCACACACTGAGGCTTCCGTACTCCCATATATCATAAGGAACACAGAAAACAGGACTAATTAGTAAAATGTGGTTTATATCTATGAATGTATGAATGTTTGTTTCACATAATATTTTCTGTTCAGTTGTAGTATAAGCCTGAAATGCTAGGCGTTCACATACAATTATACAATACAAAGTCAAGTTAGTTCAAGTACCTACCTAAGTAGTTAGAATAATAAAAAAAACCCGGACAAGTGCGAGTCAGACTTGCCCACCGAGGGTTCCGTATAAACTATTATATAAAAGGGGGAAATCATATATCTTTTTATATTTTCCTTCATAAACCGAAAAATATACATCGTAAAAATATTTAAAAACCTGTTTTATATTATGCTAATGAAGCTCTTTCATATGATACCCCACATGATACGGTTAAAGAACTTTAAAATTTGGACCCTCAATACTCGCCTAAAGACACATTTTTTTGTGATTAAATTAAAAATGTCCAGTTTTCGGATCTTTTCCTATATTATGTGTACTCTAACACAATGCTTCATGCCAAATTTCATAGTTCTCAATGGGAAGGTCAACGGGAAGTACCCCATAGGTTTTCATTCCATTGTGAGTGTCGAAATGTGCGTTTTTTACGACATATTCGGCTGTAACTTTTTTTTATGCAAACTGAGAAATTTTATTTTTCTTTCTGCAGCAAGATACTATGGATCTGCGTATATGGTTTAATTTCAACATGATACCTTTAAGCGTTCCCGAGATAAAGGTCTTGACACCCTGACAGACGGACAGACGGACAACAAAGTGATCCTATAAGGGTTCCGTTTTTTCCTATTGAGGTGCGGAACCCTAAAAACAATCAAAATCTCATGTACCTATTACCATTTACATCACATCAAAAGGAAACAATAGAAGGCCTATTTTACCTATCCAAAGAGATTGTAACAGTACCGTTTAATCTATTCTAAATTTGTCATAAGACACCAACGTCAACGACATGTTCATCTGTAATTCTTGGTTTTATTTAGAAATGTTCGCACAATTTCCCATTATTTTCAAAATTATTTACGCAAGCTTGTCCTGCGCTTGGCCACTTTTTAGTATTTGTTGAGTTATGATCTATAAGGAAACCCATTCTTTCTTCTTATTTCTACTTGCTACCTATTACAGTTCGAAGATACAGCCGTTTAAACGAGTATACAAAGGGTGTGTAGGACAGACATACAGACAGACATGCAGACACCGTAGCCTCAGGAATAGACTTCAGCGCCCTTAGTACAGAAGCCAAGTCTAGAAGTCTGATGGTGAAATTTTAGAACTAATTTTGAAAGGTTCGCTGTTTTCAGCAAGAACACGAAATATTTTAATAGTATGTATGGCGAAAATGCGATTGAAGCGCCGCTTCTAGTCGTGCCGCGGACTATTGTAACATTTATATTCTACGAGCATTAATAGTAGTGATTTACTACGGAACCCGAAAAAAGTGGCAATCTGTGAGCGAGATAGCGAATTCTATTTATATTGATAATACAATTATCCGACTAATTATCTGATTTATTATGAATAGGTGTTTACATACATAAGCAGGTTTTGAATTTTTGCAATAAAATTAAAACGACTCTTTTGTTATTGTGCTACTTTGTCAAAAAAAACAACCTTTGTGTAATAGAAGGTGATGCTATCTCATCTTATTACGGTAAAGTACTAAGTAATAAGATTCCTTTACGTACAAAATCCAAGTTTTCCTCTTACGTATACTATATTTTTTGCTTGCATGGTCGGTAAAACCAGTCGGTATGTTACCGTTGTGAACACCGCTTGTGTGGGATCTCTTTGACCGATGAAATAGCTAATGGTAAGTGCTAATTTTAATTGGACAACTCTAGTTGCTAAAAGCGCAGTTCAACGATATTAATTTGCTATATTTATTACTAAAGTTTGTTTATTAATAATAAAGATGAATTTACCTGATGCAAAGGTTGTCCATCGCCATTCAACGAGGTAATGCGGCGAGTGTCATGGGCACCTTTGCGTCGGGTACAGTCAGGGGTGTTTGACTGACTATGTAAACTTTATTCTACGTAAACTTTAACGACATTTATTATGAGATTTATTATTTGATTAATAAAATATAAGTTAATAATAAAGTAAAATTAATTATTTATTTAAATTAGTTCATGATTCTGCACAAGATTTGAATATTTGATAACTTTGTATTGTTTTAGATTGGAGGATATTAGAATTCCTTGTGTCGGGGATGTTGACAAGGACGTGTACAACTAACATCCGACTCAGAACAAAATTGCGCATTTTGTAGTCGGTTTTTCAGTTTTCAACCGACTTCCAAAAAGGAGGATTTATCAATTCGACTGTATTTTTTTAAAATGTTTTTTATTTCATAACTTTCGACTGGGTGAACCGATTTTGATGATTTTATTTATTTATTTGAAAGCTGGTGCTTCCTGTGTGGTCCCATTTTAATTTGGTCCAGTTCTGACAATATTAATGGCATCCATGAGAAGTCGGTTGCTTCAGTTTTTTTAACTATAATTATTTACAAAAAACATCTCATTTACTGGAAAACGATGAAGAGGTCGAAGATGTCGCACGTATTCCTACCACTTTTTTCTCGAACAATTCCAAGGGAATCTCACAGAACTTCGACCTAACTGTAAAAAACCGGACAAGTGCGAGTCAAACTCCCCAAAGGTTCCGTACAAACTAGTAGAAATGGGGGAAATTATATTTATTTTATATTTTCCTTCATAGATCAAAAATATTCACCGTAAAAATATTTAAAAATCTGTTTTAGCTTGTGCTAATAAAGCTCTTTCATATGATACCCCACATGATACGGTTAAAGCACTTTAAAATTTGAACCCTCCTTCCTTGCATAAAAACAGTTTTTTTGTGAATAAATAAAAAACCGGACAAGTGCGATCAGACTCGCCCACCGAGGCTTCCGTACAAACTAGTAGATAAAAGAGGGAAATCATATATTTTTTTATATTTTCCTTCATAAACCGAAAAATATACATCGTAAAAATATTTGAAAACCTGTTTTAGCATATTAAACTAATGAAGCTCTTTCATATGATACCCCACATGATACGGTTAATTCACTTTAAAATTTGGGCCCTCATTCCTTGCATAAAAACACATTTTTTTTGTGATTAAATTAATAATGTCCAGTTTTCGGATTTTTCCCTATATGTGTACTCTAACACAATGCTTCTTGCCAAATTTCATAGTTTTATGTCAACGGGAAGTACCCCATAAGTTTTGATTCCCTTGTGAGTGTCGAAATGTGCGTTTTTTACGACATATTCGGCCTTAACTTTTTTTTTACGAAACTTAGAATTTTTTTTTCTTTCTGCAGCAAGAGACTATGGATTTGCGTATATGGTTTTAATTTCAACTCGATACTTTCACGCGTTCCCGAGATAAAGGTCTTGACACCCGGATAGACGGACAGACAGACGGACAACAAAGTGATCCTATAAGGGTTCCGTTTTTTTTTCTTTTGAGGTACGGAACCCTAAAAAAATAATGTTTTCAGATTTTTTCCTTTATGTGTACTATGACAATGCTCTTGCCAAATTAGACAGTTAAAGGTCAACGGGAAGTACCCCATAGGTTTTGATTCCTTTGCGAGTGTCGAAATATGCGTTTTTTGCGACATATTCGGCTGTAACTTTTTTTTACGACAACTGAGAAGTTTTATATTTCTCTCTGCAGCAAGAGACTATATTTACGTATGGGTATCATATGAAAGAGCAAACAAACTTACATACACTCGAAGAATATAACCCTCCTCCTTACGCAGTCGGGTAAAAAGACATACATACATACGAATTGAGATCCATCTGCGTTTTGGAAGTGGGATAAAAACATTACCAATCATATTATATTAAACGCTCAAACAAACATAACCCTCCTTCTAGCGCAGTCGGGTAAATATACTAAAAATCCTATTGGCCACAGAGATTGCAGGATACGTCATTCGTAGTTCAATAAAGTTACACTAGATGGCGCTGTACAGTCTTGAAACGCGATAACGTTTGTCGCCTTTCAATGAGCTAAGTATTTCATAATCTACGTTTTAGTTAGTGTAGTATAATCCTGGACTTGGGATTAATTTTTGAAAGCCGTTCGGTTCGACTAATGTCAGAAGAACGTAAGCGGCGAGTAAGAGTATACTATAGGCTAACCTCGTAATTTATATAAATGTATAGTTTATATACGTATTTAGGCTGAAGGTTTTCCTAAAAATGTAAAATAATAATAAAATAAAATTTCATTATCCGAAACTTTCGCTATTGAGCCAGACAGCTCTAATACTCGTAGTATGAAGATTGCAGATTTTGCAGATAAAAAAAATTGGTTGTCTGTAAAGTCTGTTTACGGACGATAGTTTAACGTGACAACATACGTCCGCGCGCGAGCTCCGAGGAATGATAACTGAAGCGACGCCGACGGTCGGGCGCAGCGCACCCCCGCCTGCTTCCTCAACCAGCGCAAGCGCGCGCGCGCGCGTAACGGGACAAGGAACGTAACGTATCGGGACAAGGAGCGTAACGTATCGGGACAATGAGTCATACTTTTTCGTGCATGCAGCCCGTGTTCATCAATTTATTAAACGTTGTCACGGCAATCAACAATAACTTCGAAAAGGAATTTACCTTTATTTTTAACTGACTTCAAAAAAGGAGAAGGCTATCAATTCGTAGCGTATGTCTTTTTTATGTATGTACACGAATTTCTCCGTCATTCGTGTACCAATTTATGTATTTCGTGAATTAGTATACAGAGAAAGCTCCCAAGTTGGTCCCATAATTATTTTAGAAACATACTTTTTGAATAATCTCTAAAAATAAAAATATTTTTATTGGATTCCTGAGTGAGTGCTTCAGATTATAGAATCGCAGTGTTCCACTGACACGTTTTTCTTTCCAAAAGTGTCAACATCTGCACATTTTCTAATCTTCAAAGACGAAGCATTTGACATTCAATGACAAATCTCATTTTTGAAAAAAAAAAAACTCTTTAAAAAGTTCATAATCGTGAAGGATTTAGTAAGCTTGAAAAACAAAACCTTCTTACTCCTCGTCCAATGTGTAAAGGAGAAAATAGAGTTACTTCAACGCTTGATCGCCTAGTTTAATTATTACCCGACTGCACATGACGACATTAACTTTATGTATCCTAATCCTTACTAATATTAATACAAGCAGAGACGGAAATATCGCGAAATACACTGATTGTCCGAAAAACAGTATAATAAAAAACAAAAACACTATCGCTGGCTTGTGGTGCGCACATGTTTGCAGGGGGCGCTTGATTTTAGTCGGCCTAGGGCGGCTGACTGCTAGTCCGCCTCTGATTACAAGTAAACGAAATAGCGTACTTTGAAGTCGGTAGTTTCAGTTTTAAAACTATAAAATTATTTAAACTATAATTTTAGTAAATAATGATAGTCAAAAAAATACACAACTCGTTTACTTCGATTGGATAATATATTTTTTCAGTTATTTTGGTTAGAACAAACATCCATGCTCATCACCCAGGGCAAACATTTGTGTGATGAGCATGGATGATTGTTTTGTGTCTGGGTGTTTCTATGTATCATATGTATATATTTACAAAAAAAAGTATATATGTATTCTATCAGCCATCTAGTTCCATAGTACAAGCTTTGCTTAGTTTGGGCTAGATGGTGTTGTGTGAAATGTCCCCAAATATTTATTATTTAATTCAATTTGCGAAGTAATCGCTGAACCTCCTTCTTTTTGGAAGTTAGTTAAGAACAATATACAAAAAAATATGGCAGATACAATCTCTAATTCTACGAATTCCTGCATAACATTAACCTACTTACAAATTTTAATCAAAACTTGCTAACAATGTTCACAGAAAATGTATCTTCCTACCCTACTAGTGCTGACGTGTACAACCCTCGCGCTGGGTCAACGACCGTTCTTCGCGGGTCTCCGGCCCATCGGCTACCCTGAAGTGACCACAGAAGCGCTCGGTGACCGGTGAGTGAACCTGAGGGTTTAGTATAATAAAGGCCCTTTTTTTATCAACCCTGTTTGTACAAACTGTCCCACTGCTGGGCGCGGGCCATCTTCTCATTGTGAGAAGGATTAGGTCACAGTCTGCCACACTGCCCAAGTGCGGGTTAGCAGACTTCACACATCGTCAAGATCATTGAGAACTCTCAGACATGTAGGTTTCCTTCACCGTTTGAAGTTGGCGGCAATCAACAATACGCACATAACTTCGAAAAGACAGGTACGTGCCGTGGGATTCGAACCTGCGGATCGCAAGTCAGCCGGTCTCCCGACTAGGCTAACGCGTCCCGTACATAGCCTGATTTTAAGATGATTTTTCTTGTTTTTAGGGTTCCGTATCTCAAAAGAAAAAAACGGAACCCTTATAGGATCACTTTGTTGTCCGTCCGTCCGGGTGTCAAAACCTTTATCTCGGGAACGCGTAGAGGTATCGTATTAAAATTAAAACCATATATGCAGCTTCATAGTCTCTTGCTGTAGAAAGAAAAAATAATTTCTCAGTTTTCGTAAAAAAAAGTTACAGCCGAATATGTCGTAAAAAAGCACATTTTGACACTCACAAGGGAATCAAAACCTATGGGGTACTTGCCATTGACCTAGAACTTTGAAATTTAGCAAGTATTGTGTTAGAGTACCTACACATATAGGAAAAAATCCGAAAACTGGAGATTTTTCATTTAATTACACAAATAGTGTCTTTATGCAAGGAATGAGGGTCAAAATTTTAAAGTGAATTAACGGTATCATGTAGGGTATCATATGAAAAACTTCATTAGCATAAGCTAAACCAAGTTTTAAAATATTTTTACGATGTATATTTTTCGGTTTATGAAGGAAAATATAAAAAAAATATATGATTTCCCCCTTTCATCTAGGTACTAGTTTGTACGGAACCCTCGGTGGGCGAGTCTGACTCGCACTTGTCCGGTAAAATTTTTTGTATTAGTCAAAAACTACTGTTTAGGCATGGGTACTAATTTTAGTGGGGAAAAATCAAGAATCTTCGAATGAAGCTATGTCCAATGTTTGACACGGAGTCAAAGTTACCGACTTCAAAGTCGGTAAAAATATATAGTCCGTATAAAACTCACCTGATGTAGTGACGATGTTGTCCAAGTTAGGAGTCCGGGAGGTCAACAAAAAGAATTCAATTATGTACGTATTGGTACAATTGGTTACGTACATTAATTAGAAAAGATCTTTTTGACACAAAACTACTTCTAGATCGACGAGCTCCATCCTCGGCCACACCGTCGCTTAACATCAGGCGAGTTGGTGGTCAATCGTAGATCTTGTATAAAATAATAATAAAAAAGATTGACTCTCGCTCGATCTTTGCTAATACCGACAGTATTTTTACAGTTTGTAGGTACACTTAGCCAGGAATACTGAATACTGGCTCGTAAACAGATTTATATTTTAGGGTGGTATCAAGATTATTATTATTTATTTTATTCTATAAGCACATGTACTATTAAATTCTAGTAGTACTGGTAAATTTTCCTTATTTCAGTTTCGGCGAAGTGGACGGCACCACCCAAAGACTCCCTATAGAAGCCAACGGTGACCGTGACCTGGTAGACCGGCTCAGCAAGCTACCGATCGACAAGCAGCCTTTCTGGCTCATCAACTGGCAAGCCTTAGAAGCGCACCGACAAAACCCCCAAACCTATCCTCAAAAGCCAAACCCATTTGTAGACCCGATTCAGAGCAATGGCGGTTCTAATTCTGGCAGTTTCAATTCTGGTAACACCAACTTCAATCCTGGGAACGTAAACTCTAATCTTGGAAACGCAAACCCAAATCTTGCAAACGTAAAACCTAATCTTGGCAACGCTAACCCAAATCTTGGAAACGCAAACCCTAATCTTGGAAACGTGAACCCTAATTTTGGAAACGCAAATCCTAATCTTGTAAACGCCAAACCTAGTCTTGGAAACGTAAACCCAAGTCTTGGAAACGCAAACCCTAATCTTGGAAACGGAAGCCCTAATCGAGGAAATGTAAACTCAAATTCTGGAAGTGTCGCTTCGGACATTTCTGAATTTTTGAGTGCTAATCGCTTTGGTGTGGAAGAACACCCTAACAATCAAGATCCGATTGAAAATGCTTTCACTAATTACAATTCTGGAACTGGCTCCTCTAATTCTAGCGAGAACACTGATAAGAAGAAATCACCAACAAAAGTAGATAAGAATCAATATAATTACCGCCCTTACACCTAATTTATTTATGACATTGCCTCAACATAATTATTTATTACAATAGTTTTTTTTAATGTAATACAGCTTTTTCTATGACTGATATCCCTTAAACCAATATTCTGTAAAAATCTGTTTCTCCTATAAATGAGACAATAGGCTAATAATAATAATTACACTTGTTCTGAGCATATATTACTTTTCGTTTTAGTTAGAGAAAACAGTGGTAAAAAACTTACAAATTGCAAAAATTGTGCTTTTTTACACAAGATAGATCTACGACTGACCACCAACTCGCCTGATATTAAGAGACGGTGTGGCCAAGGATCGAGCTCGTCCTTTAGCCTTGAAAATTCCTATCACTAATCATCTAAAATTAGCAAAATAGGTAATTTTTTTATTATATCTACCTATACGTAAAACTAACTTAAATGTAATGTTATTTAGGTGGAACTATAATGGCCTTACCGGAAAACGTTACGTAACTTTAACCATAGTCTTTAATTTTATGTCTTCTTTCCGCAAGTTTAATTACGTATCAGCGAGAAGTTGAGAAAATATGGCCATGCTTGAAGTTAAGTACCGTTTTTCAAATCTAACAAAAAATTACCTTCTTATTCAAAATAAACTTCTAAATTAGTACGCTACTGAGCAGGTAAATAAATCTCAAGAAAGTAGGTTTCTTGTAGGTGCCCCATCGCAGAGAGCAAAGTCGCTTCACATATGTTGGTAGTCCTCTTGATAAGAAAACATCTTATTCCACCATTCTTCCACTAGAATTAAAAAGTCGGTACACTACATTTCTCATTGAAATCCGTACATGATTTGAGTCCACATACTTGATGCGTACTATACAGGAGTGGAATACCCCGCCGTTTTCAGTCTTCTAATAAGAAATCTTGGAAATTTTCGTACATCTACTATTATTTTAAATAAAAAAAAATCATTGATGAAGTACATTTGAACATTTTATTGTACGCCATTTCCAAGAAACTGTTTATTGTGACAGATGGTCTAAATTGAGCCTTTTAATAACTTTTGCTGGGTGTTTTAAACGACTTTATTTTATAGACGTTTTATAAACTTAAGGACATATTTATAAATGAAAATATTTAATAAATTAATAAAACATTTTATTGACTTTTAAATAATTTAACTTAATTACTAAGCGTAACCTTAGACATAATAGATAATCATAAATTAAAAATAATAATAATAATAGCGAAATGCAATAATCATAGTAATAAAATATTACGACTCGAAACCACGCAGTTGACGTTCAGTAAAAAATTGTACAAAAATACGGTGTTTGTTCGACTAAATAATAATCCTAGATCTAGGACACAGCCTTAAAAATTTAAGGCCAATAATTATTGCGTTACACGATAGAGCGAGCAAGTGAAGCGAAAAATGGTAAGTGTTTACACTAAGCAAGGGTAGCATTCCGCCAGGCGCGGTCAATGCGACTGCCGAGCGCGTGTGTCGCGGAAATCGGGACAATAGTAAACATTTCGAGGTAACGGTTGCGAGCCGCCACGGCGGGAGCTCGCGGCATCGCATCGGCTGAGAGACACGGAATACATAAGATAACTAAGCGCACATATGCCCGGTACCTCGGGACGCTCACATATAGTTCAAAGACGTAAGTAATTTGCATGTATCACTCATATAAATTAATAAATGATATTCATAATTTCACATACAAAGTCTAGAGAGATATTTAAATGAATTACTCTCACAATATTTTTTATATTTTCATCAAAATTAAATAATTTTCATCAAATTTTAATAATTAAAAATATTAAAATTTTAATTTAATTATTGCTGATCTTAAATTATTGCATTGATAACAATTAATTCTGCCATACTGAGTCATTGGCTCATTACATTTGTAACAATATAACAGAAATAGGCCGCATCTCTGCGTTTAACAGGACTGTATAGTTTGTACTTTGTCCATAGAACAAGAGATCTGATTTCCCCCCTAAACATTGTCCATTTCAATAATTCACGTTTAAGGTAGCATTTGTTTTTACTTCACTTTTTACTGCCATGTAAATTAAATTTACTAAAAATTTTGACAAAAGCAAAAATCAGAAGGTGGATCATTACCGACTTAAATCATATTTAAATAAAAAAAGAAATCTATAACGTTTAAGGGGTAGTAATCAATTATGTAGTAAGGAAAAGTTTCCTGTACTGGAACAAATTATAATTTGTTATCATTATAATATGTAACTTTTTACAAAACCTCGAAAGATAAAATATTAAGGGATGATTCACAGTACACCTAACAAGCCGAATAATTATAGTATCAAACCCGACCTTGGCTGTGGTCACAATTTTGTCTAGTTAAAATTACAAGACCGAGCCTTAGCCAAGTCAATTCACACTGAATAATCAACGAGCTAACAAGGTGATCTAGACACGAGTGCGATACGTAGGTGTATCTAAATGTAGAGATTAAAGTGAAGTATAAAGGTAAAGCGAAGTGACAAAGTGAAAATGACATTTAGAATCCAGTATCTCGTAGCAATACTAAAATAATTTGATCAGGAACCGGCCACGCTCAGATCAGGTGTGCTATGAATTTAAAGCGCAGAAGCCGATGGCGCAGCTGTCTCGCTCGCACGCGACAATTTTTTTCTAAATAGAAATTAATGAATATACTTTTGATTCATATGCGAATGTCAGTCTCGTAAAAATCGAATTATAAAATATTGAAAACGATTTTATTTTTGATTTAACTATGTTAATGTAAAAAGGCCTAATTTTGACGTTTATTTCAATCTAATTTTTCACACACGATATTTTCTTTCTAAATATAAATTAATGGATATACTTTTGATTCACATGTGAACGTCAGTCTCGTGAAAATTGAATCATAAAATATTGAAATCAATTTTCTTTTTCATATAACTACGTTAGCTATGTAAAAAATGGCCGTAGTATTAACGTTAATTTCAATATTTTTTTTGATTGATTTGATTAAGTGTTACCACATGATTGAAATATGCTTATTCGTAATTCATTCATCTTTCTATAATTTTATATCTTTAAACAATGGTTTATATCTAGGTATAAACAATGTACCGTGCGAGCGAGACAGGAGAACCATCCAACTTTCTGGCTTAAAACCTTTTTTGCATGTGAAAATTTAGCACTTCAATATAATTATTTGTGGAAACTTGATACTGAAGTGTGGAAAAAACACTTCAAACTATCGAATAGTTATTTTGTATTTAAATGCAAGAATAAAAATAACAGTAATAGTTTTAATACTATGCCTAGTATTATACAAAATCATGATACAGGAACATTTCAAAAGAACCCACAACATCAGTCAAAAAACATCGTAATTTCAGTATTACAATAATTACATTTTACCCTACTGATAAAAAACGGTACTTATTTATACTCACGCTGTAAAATACATGAGCAAACCTGCTAAGTACAAAAATCACAAACATTTATACCTTACGAAAATCCCCTTTGGTATACGACCATAAGAAGCGGCTTAACAAAGAAAAAGCGGATACATTTTATGTACATTGACATGCATACCATAATGGATATACCAACTTTCCAACAAAAATAATTTTATTAAGAGGATGTTTACAGATCTTGCGACTATGACACTAATAGTAAAATCTTATAAATTATATTATTTGGCGAACTTTTTTTTTCAAAAAATTTTGGTTATGAAAAATGAAAATCTTAGGTTTAAAAGATATATTTCTCTCAAAGAAGACAAGGAACGAGAAAGCCGACAGATTTTCATAAGCGCTACATTATAATTTGTACTCAATAAAATAAGTCTCATTGTATACAACATTTCGATATAAGAATTCCAAAACTATTCCATATTTACAAATAATTGAGAAATTGTGTTTTAAAAAGTGAAATAGTCGCCCGTTAGTAGAAATTGATTTTAAATACTGTTTATTTACAGGAGACAGTCAACTTCAGTCAGTTCAGTATTTATATTTGTAGAAATAGTGTTAAATTATATTAGCGTCAAGGGCGAGAACCGTGAAGATCCTCTTAATATCTTAATTAATATTTTAACCACCTACATAGGAAAAGTTGGTATTTATCTACACATAATACAAAAATTATGTTACAAACCAAACCGTGATACACAATCTGGCCGAATATAAAACAAATGAATTTAGAAACAAAATAGCAACGAAAAAAACAACAGGAAAAATCATTGGCTCAAGCAAGTTTTTTTTTCTTTTTTATTACCGTGTGACGAACATCGTTGTACATACAGCCAGTAGTGTTGCCAGGTTATATTTTAAATTGGTAGAAGAGGAGGGTTTTGTTACCGAGGGTAATCTAACGCTTTTGTAGTGGCAAGATTTTTCTGAAGTGTCGTTGTCGATCAGTTCTTTGTAATTCGGGTAGTTTTGGATCTGGATTGGCTGAAAAAGAAAAAAAACATGGATATGTGTAAACCAATCATTTCAATATCTAGGAATACTACGCTACATACTCTAATTTTAAACACAGTTAGACAGATGCAGACTAATAACACCCCTATGGAAATTAACGTGGTTTTCACACATTTTTAAATAACACCCCTCTTTTTGGGTCGCGAGTTAAAAAAATGACAAAAAATAATAATTAAAAAATAAATAAAACGATCCATTCCAATCCATTTAACTTAAAAGGTAGAAATAACAACTGTTACGTAATATCGATAAATCAGAACTGGGCGTCTACCTACGAGTAAGTAGTTACGTATATTAACCTTTTTTTTGAGGTCGGTGCAGGTTCCTAAACTATCACCAACTAAGTTCTAGACAGCCACCTTTAATTAAATTTCTAATAAATAAAATAAATAATAATAATATTGGAGGACATTTTCACACAACACCATCTAGCCCCAAACTAAGCAAAGCTTGTACCATGGGAACCAGGCTGGTAGAATACACATATACTTTTATTTGTAAATAGGAGTGCATACATATAATACATATAAACACCCAGACACAGAACAAACATCAATGCTCAGCAAAAATGTTTGCCCTAGATGGAGATCGAACCCACGACCTACAGCTGAGAAGGCAGACATACTACCACTGAGCCACGAGGCCTGTCAATAACAGCGTTTGACCGCTAACTAGCCTAACGCTAATGTTTTCTAAGGTTATTACGATCGTTACTCATTGATATGAAACAAATTTTAACGTATTTCGCGTATATTTTACATAATTTTATGACCTGACGCGTCCGCGTACCGCCTACTATAATTATGCAAAATGCTATGCGATGTCGCAGTGTAGGATGTAGCACGTGTACTCACCACGCCCCAGGTGTCATCGTGTTTCTTGCAGAAGGTCATGTGCATGCCTCTGTATAGCGACTTCTCTATCTGCTGCGTGAGAAGTTCCTCCTGCCACGGCATCTCGTTCAGGTGAGCCATGAACGATTTGTTGCGGAATTCAGACGGCTCCCAGATTACAAGCTCCTCTGGAAATTATTATAGTGGGATTAAGACTTAGCATGACTATCTTGGAACTTTCAACAGATCTTCTAGATCGACGAGCTCCATACTCAGCCACACCGTTGCCTAATATCAGGCTAGTTGGCGGTCTATCGTCAATCGTCTATCTTACGTACATATAAAAAAACCGTAGAATAGTAAATAATTAGTAAATTGAATAGTAAGTAGAGTGACCTATTAGTAAATTTAGTAAATAGAATAAGAAGAGTAGTGAGTTTAGTAGAAGAGTGAATAGATTCCATTTTTGACCGACTTCCAAAAAGAAGGTGGCTCTCAATTCAACTGTACTTTTTTTTTTTTTTTATTCCAAAATGAAGGAGGTTCTCCATTCGACTGTATGTTAGTTCAGGGATTACTTCGCCGATTATGAATTGTATTTGATGACCATTTTTGCTTTGGTAGGTAAATACCTCAGAGATGGTCCCATATACATTTTATCAAAATCAATTGAGTACTTTGGTTATTATAACAAAATAACTGAAAATATGTCATCCAAGTAAACGAATTGCCTATTTTAAAGTCGGTTTTTTCAGTTATTTAAACTAATAATTAACTTATAATTAATTAAAAAATATCTTGATGGAAAATATCGCTACGTTACCATATTTAGCATTGTTTATTAATCGCCAGCTTTGGCTTGAAAGCAAAAAAAAAAGCTTATTTAAGTCAAGGCCGTGGTGAAAACGTTTTTGACTCAAAAAGGTCGGTTTAAATCTTGCAATACTTACTCATGAGCCCGACTCCTTGGTCATCGCCTTGTATTTCAATTTGCGGCTCCAGAGCGGCTAGTTTCGACTCGTCTTCGAACTCGAGCTGCGGTTGCGGCGGAAGATTCTCGAAGTTTCTGGAAGATCATAAATCTTTGTCAGAAACTACTCAATGTCTTGACTTTGTGCTCATTATATGGTGTCTCATCGCAATTGTTATGCATGTAGGCATCGCCCTAAGGCTGTCAATAATGCAGCTGGTGCACTAGAAGTCCTAAGTTTCAAGACTGATGTTTTAATAGTCAGTAGATCGTCTTTATGGAGCCCTATAATCGCACCATTATGTTACGTATTAATTTACTAAATAATGCGTTAATTTGCGGAAATTCATATTCAAAAACTTAAATCTAACTTATATATCTAGTGTGTTTCCGCTTCGAGGTCTTCAAGCTGGAATTCTTGCCTATTTCGAAGTCTTCAAGCTGGTACTCCTGCCTGCTTCGGTGTCTAGCTAATACTCTTGAAGTTTTCTAGCTGATATTCTTGCCTACTTCAAAGTCTTCAAGCTAGTACTCCGGTATGCTTCGGTGTCTTCTAGATGATACACTTGACGGTTTCAATTTCTTCGAGTTGATAACACACGAAGACATCGAAGCCGTCAAAAGCCTTGCTCTTGACCAGCTTGAAGATTTCGAAGCGGAAACACATGAAACATGAAGAGTACAAGATATCCACTCACCCAGAAGAGAGGAAGATGTTCTCGACCTGCATGAAGTCGAGTCCGTAGAACTGTTTCACGCCAAAGGTCTCGAAGAACTCCTTCACCGGCGTCATGGAGTAGCAGCCGGCGAGTGTGGTCCGGGGGTAGTACACGATGAACGAGAGGCACATCTCCTGGATAAGCAAAGGGACAAATAACAAATGGGTACTGATAGGTTTGCGTTTAATAGTCATGCAGTATGCCTCGTAGTGGTCACACTACTTAGTAGCATCCCGAAGCTGACTCTACAGGCTGACTGTTTAAATACCAGCAATATTTAATTACATGTTAATTAGTGATCATATGAAACGTATAAAGAAATAAAACCTTAATAAATTTGAAAAAAATAAACCTCGGTTAAAGTTTTTGCCAAGATTCCAGAATTTATGAACGCCGCGCACTCTTACGCAATGAAGGAGCTCAAGTCATATAACTACTTATGTAGATCGCGCGACTAGCATGTTCAGGATAATTAGGTCAAATATTAACCACTTATTTTGTTTCAGCAATTGGATAAAAACTCACTACATGATTTTGACTGTATAATAAATTAAAAAAATGTGTAGGTATCCCATTCAATTGTAGAAAAGTAGCAAAAGTCAGAATTACTTTCGCTTATTCATAATTTATCACTAGGTTTTTATATTCAATATCCCGAAAAGAGACATACATATTATGACATTATCACGCACTACACATTTGTTAGCTTTACAAAAGATATAGAGACGCATATAAATTACCTGCGTCGCCGAATATCCTCCCAAGATCGGCTTATCCCTGGAAGTACTATCATAAGTGCATTCTGTGATCAAAGTGTCGCCTTTCTTGAACTTTCTACCGCCTGGAACCACTCGAGATTGTTGGAATCGCGCGTCGTACGATTTTTCCTGTAACGAAAGAATAAATTTAATAAACGACATCTGTGAAACGTAACAATAACTAAAATCGCTAGCAGCTTGCCAATTTAAATATAACACCATCTCGCGGCAAAGGCGCGAATTAATTTGCTATGCACTATGCTGTTTTCATTCTCTTTTGTTGCAAGGATATAAAGCCTAACTTAATACAGAAAAAAAACACTAGATGACAGTACACAGCAATTATAGTTAAAAGAAACAATATTGGAGCAAGCAAATGAAAATAATGCGAAAAAGAAGTATATGCATAGGTATTATGCATAGGTTTTACTTACTTCAGATATCCTAGGAAGTTCTTCGTTTCCTCTGATGTGTTTGAGAGATATTTTCCTAGCAGTGCCGTGGGCATGAAGGAGGACTGACACTATGTTGATACCCTCTTCGGGCATTGTCTGAAATTAATAATAAAAATATTTTTTCAAAATTGAATTTTACACTCTTACCACAAATGATGTTGTGTGGTTTACTAAAATCGGCAAATTGGTATGACGTTGGGTATACCTAAACAGCTTAATCACATAAATATGTAGTTATATATTTTTGGCTTTTGCCAAAGTTGGTGAATACTTATATGTAAATGGAAGCCCTTACCAGCTACATGGACTGGAATCGGAACTTATAATAAATTATCCCACTTCATACTGTAAAAGTATCTTATTAAGTACCTGTTCGGTACATGCAGAGCTGCAAATGCCGACAGTCCTATATTGGCGTTGTTTGGGCGGAATGACGTGTAGTGCGGAAACGCCGATACCAGCGCCAAGGAGCGCCGCGTCGTGAGCTCGCAGAGACGGCGTGTAGTGGAGACGAATCCCTGAGCTATCCAGTACTGGAAATTGAGAAAAATAAATAAATATATATTATGTTTGTCCATCTTTTGATTCTTGTTCTTTTTTTTTTTTTTTTTATTGGACCCGCATTAAAGCATTTTCCAGTGTCAAGTATTAGGATTTTTTCAAGTTTCTTGAATAAAACAAGTTGTAAATGTTCTAGTCACAATCTAAGTCACGTATACAGTCAATTTATAAGTCGAGTCCTGCTTCAGTAAAGTGGTGGCGACTTTACTAGAAGCTTTGGAGTTTTGCGGACAACGTAAAATCACACGTTTTACTGCTTTAATTCACTTGTCCACACTCACGCACTTTATCAAACACTTAATGAATAAAACACCACAACTTTTATATCATAAATGTTCAAAATAACACAAGTTTAGGAAAATAAAACAAAGCAACAACACGTTACTAAGACGTTCTCGCCAAAACTGATTGATTTTTGTTAGATGTTAGATCCTTAACTTTTTTTTTATAATATGCTTTCTATGTTTTCTTTATTTCTGTCTTTTATTCTTCTATTTCTATTCTTATCTATCTGTCATCTTATGATTAAATAAATGAAAGATACTTAAATAATCACATCTTGAAAACAATTTTAGGACATTTTTTTCCAGATACCAAAATAAGTAATGGTTGTTTTTTTTTAAATGATAAACATGTAAAGTTTTCTAGTACTTACTGGGCATCCAATCCCTGAATGAATTGGTCAGACAGAAAGCGTTCAAGCGTTCGCGTTTGCGAACAGCAGGCATTATCGATGTGTCGGTCAAGCAGAGCCCATGCGGTCAAACGTTCACTGTTGCCGCAGATTAAAGGGTACATTTCCTTTTCCAGTTGCTTATAGCCACAAAATTAATCATCCGTGTTTTGTTGAAGAACTATTGACGAAAAACATATCAACAGTAAATGCAGAACGCTAACGCCAAACGCTTGAACGCGCATGTGTTTCTGTCTGACCATTCTGACCAATTCCACATATCCAACTCATTGAATTGTCTTAGGCGTCCAACCGTACGGCGGTCTACCCAATCCTTCAACGGACGAACGGCTTCATCTATTCGACGATAACAGTATTCTAGTTGCAAATAACACATACACACCTAATTTTTTTATCTACAGATAGAAAACATTAGTAACGGGTCCAACCCAAGTTCCATATCACAAAGTGATAACCAAATCATATTCAAACTTACCTTTATGTAGTTCCCGGTTGTCATAATGTACTTCAAGCATGTAGTAAGGAACACCTCCTTTCTCGCCCAGAGGAATTCCAACGTTTTCCGGTAGAAATTCACCTGTAAATTAAGTTAATTAATTAACCCCGCCGAATATAACTTTCAACTCAACAGACAGAGAAATAAGGTATATAATCCCGTGTAAAGGATTAAGAAGTTGGGTAGATAATAATCAAGTTGGTAGCAGGTTGTATTCGACGTTACATTCTTTGCAAATTGGTTGCTATGTTCTTTACTGGTTTCCTCGTGTACCATTGTTCCGTGTTTCCCTTTGGGGTCGCTTTTTATTATTTTTATGGTTAGCAAGCATTTTGTTAGATGAATATTTTGTGTTATATTTTTTATAGGAATATGATGGTAACATTTTGGTATATAAATGAATTTACTTATAGACAGTTTTTTATTAAACTTACCTAAGCTATAAGTAAGCGTACGGTTCTGATATAGACCAAATATTTATAAAAAACCGGCCAAGTGCGAGTCGGACTCGCGCACTAATGGTTCCGTACCATTATCTATAAAAACGGCAAAAAAAACACGTTTGTTGTTGTATGGGAGCCCCCTTAAATATTATATTTTAATCTAATTATTTATTTTTAAAGTGAATAATATAACTCAATATTATATTAATGTTTCAAGCGTCTACCTGTTGCCGTTATTAATATCGAGCAAAAACGAGTAAAAAAATCACGTTTTTTAATACATCATCAGTGAAAATTTCAACTGTCTAATTATTACGGTTCATAAGATACAGCCTGGTGACAGACGGACGACGGACAGACAGCGGAGTCTTAGTGATAGGGTCCCGTTTTACCCTTTGGATACGGAACCCTAAAAAACTATCGATCCAAAATTACTCAAATTTACGAAATAATTCCCGAAGTACTCTTTTCTGATCAATTAAATTTAGTTTTTTTTTCTCACATTGCTTTAGACAAGTCACTTTCAAAAAGTTAGGCCCTCGATTTTTTTATGCCTACATTTCGCGATATTTACGTATTTTTTTACAGCTCTTTTCATATTCATATTTTATTCAGTCGCCTGCTAAATGGAAAGCGAATTATCACTATACTTAAAAATAGAGGACGGTTAAAAGTTTAATTTTAATATTATAATATTATCTGTCTGTGACATCGCAGCTCTGGATCGGATGGACCGATTTTGATCTATTTATTTTAGTTTGATAGAGGATTTGATTGAGAGTGTCTTTAGTTATGTTTCATCTAAACCAGTGCAGCCGTTTTACATGTAGGTTTTTTTTTAGTTTTATACAAACTTACTTGTTTCATTTATAAACAAGTATGTATGTTGAAAGAAAAACAAAACACCCGACTGCAGAAAAGCAGTTTTTGCAATCTATCTTAAGATTTCGTTACGCTTGATACGCTGTTGAGTGTGCGTTTTTTTGTGATAAAGTACAAAATAATACCGCTGTAAAAGATTATAAATGCGCATTCTTTAGAATAATTCTAATAAAATCACTAGTTTATTGCGAAATAGTTCGTTAGAGGTTACGAAAAACGCTTATATTTATTTTTGCAATTTTTTTGCACTCTGTAAAGGAAGACAAATCTAATGACACCTCGCACATAAAAATCGGTTAAGCCGTTTAGGCTGTAATCTGTCATTTACAAAAATACATACATACATACTTACATACATGCATAAAAACATTACCCACCTTCTTACGCAGTCGTGTAAAAATAAATATACAAAACAATTACCTTTCGATCCCATAGCCCAAGCTGCTATAGGCGTAGCGCAGGTCGCCCAAATGCTGGGTCTCTTCGGCCCGTAATACCCATCACCCATAGCCCACTCGTTCCACGTATGCTCGTCATCCAGAGATGATGATGCAGCACATTCATATAGCACCATGTGGTGGACAGGTGATGCAGCATTCTTCTCTAATACTGGCACACCATTCTTGATGGGTCTACTATCTATAAGAGGTTCGTAGCCAATGATGTGGTGCTTTCTAGCGAGGTCGGGTACTTTGAAGATCTTGCACCAGAATAGTGTTGCCATTATGTGGGGGATTGTTAACTGGAAAAGACAGTTTTTGAATTAAAATGAGGAATTTCATCAATATAACATACATGAAGAGCTTTGTTTATCCAGTTCAATATATAGTACCTACGATTTGGCATCTATCTTTATAAGATAGATGCCAAATCTAAACCAATGACAGCTTCAATAGGGAGACACGTGACGCGCTTACATAGATCTTAAAAACTTGGAACTGACAATACAATCATCATAATGACGTGGTTAGTTATACTTATGAGTGTAAGATTATTGTATTTTTTGAGTAATTTAAAGAATTTGAAATCTATATTGTGATGTTACCGAGTTGACACGGTTTTGACGAGCATTCGCGACTATGGCCGAATGCACATAAACGTGAGCGTGTCCTGCTGACTCCAAAGGATCAAAGGTATGGTGGGTCCAACTTTGGGCTTGCTTCACATATCTACATCGATAAATTGTCAACCTACAGATATCTCATGGCGGACCCAAGTGTAAATTGAAAGTTCTTAAATGCTGGTCCTGCAATATTTTTTTTTTTTTTTTTTTTTTTTAACAACTAAATTAAAATAACAACTTGCTCGTCTTTTCAACACATATTGAAAATTAAAACTTTTGAAGACAGTGTACTGAAAATTATACTCACATTAGTTAACTTAACATCCCAATGTTTAATCGGAATGGAGTCTGGTTTGCTGACAGGCTGAAGTAACCGCAGTGGACGGGAACCACTCTTCATGTGTTTTGGCAGCTCACCATCCGACCCTGGCGGACCCAGCGCCCAGAGGACTTGCGTTGTGTCATCCTGTACAAGAAGATATAATATTGCAATAAAGCATTCTGTATCTTTAATTCCCGTCGAGGTTTCTGTCAAAGAATATGGAGAATCAATCAGGGCATCTCGTAAAAGTGAATCATAGAAAGCGAATTAAAGCAAGATTGTTTGATATAAGGTGACAGCCAAACGATTTATCAAAGTATTCTCCCCCCTTTGTGCTGATGTGAAATTCAATTCCTCTCTAACATTTCACTCTTCATTGCTTGCACAAAGCTGCAGTTTTTTTCGAAATAGGTATCTGTTCTTATCTTGGTGACAGGTGAATGCTTAGAGTTTTACATGGAACACTTCCACAAACTTAAATGGCCATGCAGGTACGGCGGTCTGACTTGACCTGACTGGATCAATCAGGATTTTGGGGTATAAATGTATATAAACAGGCATGTCAACGTTTAACTACCATTCTGCGTGATGGCAAGACACAAACACAAGGAGTGAATAACATATATCTAGAAGAAATATGTTTACTCTAGTCTGAAAATGGATTATAAGCATAAGAAAGAAGGAAAATCATAAGGTGATGATCATTCTTGTACAAAACTCATTATGAATGTGGAATCTAATCAAGAAATATAAGGTACTGTCGTACAGGTGTTCGTCTTTCTACTTGTACCAGATATATTAATGCAAAGGGGTGCTTAGCAAAATTGACATTTATATGATAATATAGAGAAGAGGCTGTCAAGAAGTTTTCATGTTACTTACACCAATGACAAAGTCTTCCTTATCACAAGTATCGAGCGGTCTCCGGAATTCCACAGTGGTATGGGTTGCATTCTGGTATCCAGAGATAAGTTCGTAGTTCTGGACGTCGTCTGCCACTACCTTGTCTTCCACGGTCAACCCATGCCCGTCCTGAGAAACATAAATAAAAACAATTTAGTACATTTTATAGTCAAAATTTAATTTGTGGCACTTGAGCTGTACTAAGTCAAGTCTATGAGCTATAGAGGGATCTCTGCGAGATTGAATCAGAATGAAGAGATCTATAGAACGTACGAAAGTCACCGACATGGCACAGTAGGCAGAGCACAGCACGTAGAACAGATGGCCGATGGGGCAGAAAAATTCTCGAGTGAAGACCACGCATCGGCAAGCGCAGTTTAGGAAGACCAGCCACAAGGTGAACAGAAGACCTTATACAAGTGGCAGGAAGACGCCGACTGCATTTCGCCTCAAACCGGTCTTTTTGGAAATCTATGGGGGAGGCCTATATCCAGCAGTGGACTTTTTATAATCTTAGTGAGCTAAAATGATGATGAAATTAAGTCATAATGTCTAAAGAATCTGGCTGAAAAACAGAGACGTATTTAGCAATATTTTTAAAAGGTTTGATTGATCCCGTGTTATTGTTTGTCCATATTTTAGTTCCAAAAATTGCAAGCGATCTTTTTATTTGATAAACTAACAACGCAATATTTTAGTAAAGTTTCTGGGTTTCTTCAAAATCTTGGGATCTTTTTCCAAACCATTTCTCGCAATAAATGCGATGTTATACGATATATTGTCAATGCCATTCCATGCAATGGGTAGTGATAAAGATCGATTTAATCCAGGATCAACAAAATATCGGCAACCGAGATTAGTCTACAACTCCAGTTGAATTCAGAATGAAGATACTTCACAAAACCTCAATAGATACCCATTCCATTCAAGAGGACGAAAAACTTTTACCATTCAATACAGAGCAGGGTAAATAAAGAAACAGCGATTAAATAAAAGACCCAACCGATTGAACTTTACACATCCAAACAAAGTTCCTATATTAATTATTATTTTTTCCAATGGAAAGGTCCATTGGAAAAAATATCCTCAAAGTACTAAAACATTCGAATACCTTTTACTTTAAGGAACACACCAACAAAACACCCAACGGATGTTAGAATTGTAACCAAATTTCAACCCTAACCCTCGAATTTTATGGTAGAACATCCAATGGGGATGAAAAAAGAGATTATAAGGCACAGGCAGATGATGCGACATCAAAAATAGAACAGATGTGTAAGAGGTGCCTATAAAGATAAATAATTGTGTATTATTATTATTATGGTGTTTTTTTCGCGTTTTGTAGGCAGATGTTGCGCGCACGTGCCGCTGTAAGTGTTGGTTATTCTGTGCCCGCCTTCTGTTCAAGCACCTGGTGTGGTAATGATACGGTACAAATTAATGTCGTATTCCTTGGTTCAGCATTTCTCAAACTGTGGGTCGCGACCCACTGCTGAGTCGCGAGCAAATGTCAGATGAGCCCTGAAAATAGGAAGATCTTACAATCGACCGCGCCTATAGCCCAACGGCGACTGGACTGGCGAGAGTGGAGCAAAAGAAACTAAATTTGAAATAGATACTAAAGCTTTAATAAAATAACAAAAAAGGAAACAAATACATCCTTCAAAGTTATGTCCTGTTAATAATTAATAAAGTATACAAAAAAATCGATTATATTATATGAAGACCTTATTTTTGGGGTTTCACGTGATAAACTATCGGAATATTCTTGACTCGTAGGTACCCTTGTTTTAGTCATAATAGTAAAAAATCAAAAGTTGTTTTCCGAATTCGAAAAATTTTGCTAGATGGGTCGCGGTCCAGTCAACTTTGGGAATTACTGCCTTAGTTTGTGGTCATTTTTGTGACCTTTTGTTGGAACTGAATTTCCAGTCCCAGTTATCCAGCTTTAAAGAAAGATGATTAGAAAAGCGAGTTAGCGAGGAGGCAACGAGTATTAATATAAAACATGGTAATATTACAAACACGGTTATCGGACCTCTTGAACAGTCTGATAATAAAATGAATATAAGTACGATTCATCATCATCATCATCTCAGCCATAAGAAGTCCACTGCTGGACATAGGCCTCCCCCATGGATTTCCAAAAAGACCGATTGGAAGCGGCTTGCATCCAGCGTCTTCCCGCCACTTATATGAGGTCATCTGTCCATCTCGTGGCTGGTCTTCCTACGCTGCGCTTGCCGGTACGTGAAAACATTAAAAAATAGTTTTAGTGTTTTTTTTTTTTTTTGTTTTTTTTTTTTAGTGTTTGGTTTCGTAAGTATCTATATTTAGTTGTTTTTAACACGCTTTTATTAGGTCGACCTGTATGTAACTATGTAATGAAATCTAAGGTAACTAATTTAACCATCTTCCAAGGATCGTAGCGTCATGAAAATTAGTAGCTGTATGTAGTTCTGATGACAATACAATAATATGGTACTGTCGAACTGATCTGATGATGGAGCCGGAAGATATGAACTAGAACTTCATGATGGAACATCGTATCATAGCTGTGTTTGGATTTGTTAGAAAAGTCTTGTAATGAACTTAGACCACAAAAATTGTAGTGTTTTTTAGTTTTTTAAACTGTAATTTATTTTATAGTCTTAATATTGTTATTTGTGTATCTAGACACGCGTAGCGTGTCAAGCCACTTTTGTTAGTCTTGAATAAACTATAGCTTTTTTATTAACTCAAAAAAAAAAAAATATACTTTTTTTTTAATTTTAAATTAATTTCTTATAATTTTAGCGAGTATTAGGTACCTACTTTATAAAATTAAATAAGTACTTCCGTACATTCACACTTAAATTGATGGAAACATCGCATCTTGTTTAAAAATACGCAATAAAAGTTAAATTTTAAGCAATCATACAATAATTTACGCCTTTAGTAATATTTCTCAAAAAAAGTTCAACCTAAAACTGTGACGAGAAGCTTAAGCAAAACCTACATATTATGTATGTGTTCCAAAAAACGTCAGACATGCCAGCTTTGACTGATGCTGTAAAATACAGAGAACAAAAACGACAAACATAACATCACCTTCAGCGGGGGCGACACCATCGCAATCCTAAATAACACTAAAAGTCTTGACGTTGACATTTTATAGTTCCACATTCTAGCCAACACTTCAGATAAATTCGCCTTAAATAGGCACGAATAACCCTTTGTCAACGAACCTCGAGACATTTCCTTATAATTTCGTCATGTCAGTCTGGGTAGTTGACCTTAAAATGGCAATCTGCCAGGACATTCCTTGACATGACAGGATAAGACCGGGAAGCGAGTTAGCGATCGTCTGTTGTTGTCTGTTAAGTACGGCAACTGGATACTGTCCTTTAATGCCTTATTTTCATTTTGACATTTTTAAATAACTAGTTTATTTCGATAAAGTATTTTTATTGAATCCTTTATTATATTGTGCCTTGTGTATAATCTAGTATGTATATTATATTAGCACTGCAGTATGTATTATTTGCTACCTCGGAAGAGAAGTCGCAATTGTCTGTTGTCGTTTGAAAGATATGACAACTGGTTATACTAACTCATAATGCATTACATTCATTTTTTGTATACTCTTTTTATAACTTTAGTCACAGACCTTTCTTTACATCCTTCATTAGTCCTTTTATTACATGCTTCACTATATTTTGAACTTTGTTTACCCAGCTTAGTAACACGCTCGACAAATCCATACTAGCAGCATGCAATATTTATTATTACACTAGCTAGACTTTAGCTAGACAGACTCATTATTAATCGTAATATTTCTAGGACTTTTGTCCAATTTTCATGCGAAATATATGCATTTGTATACAAAAAAAAACAGATTCGCTTCGCACACGGTACATATCTTGCTGTTCCCACGGTAATTTTAAATTCTGGTAGTGTATATTACTTAATCTGTGTCACCGTATAATTAATTGTGCAGATTTTATGAATACCTGTTTATCAAGTTTCGTGTCTGATTCAACGTTTGTAATATTTTCGATTCGAATGTGTTTACAAAGAAGTACGGCGAAGTATATATTTACGATTCGATGATTTTCAAGTGTTCGATTGTTTGGTTTGTTATTATGAGTCAACTGGTGAAATAACTCTCGTGTTTTTATCCACAACTTTTTTATTACAGATACATTATTTTTATTTTGAACAAACGGGGTACTCACGGGGAGTGACGTCTGCGCTGCTCTTTTTGAAAAAGACCGTCGTATGCGGTTGAAACTATAGTCGGAGAATTCGGCTCAAAATTAGACGTGAAAAAAAAATGTCCCGTTTGTTCAAAATAAAAATGTGTAACTACCACGTTAGTTTTCATAAAAAGATATATTATTACTAGCAGCGCCCCGCGATGTCGCCCGCGTAGTGATGAAAAATGGTGATGATGATGATGATAAAATATTGCCTATATACTTCTCTAGGTCCTAAAGAATCTCTATACCAATTTTCATACCGATTAGTACAGCCGTTTTATTTTTTTAGTGTAGGTAAGTTTTATGTGAGAAAGTATGAATAAAATCACTATAAAAGGTTATAAATGCGCATTTTTTAGTATAATTACAGTAATGCCATTTACTTATTACAATAAAGTTTGTTGGAAATTACAAAAAAACATTATTTTTTTTTGCGAGTCGTACTATTATTATTACAAAATAACCTATGTCAGTCAGGAAGAGAAGACAAATCTAGCGACACCTCACACATAAAAATCGGTCAAGTCGTTTAAGATGTAGGAGGTAATATAGAAACATACATACTAACATAAATACACTCGAAAAAAAATCTCCTTCTTACGCAGTCGGGTAAAAAAACGGCACGAATACGAACGACTTTTTTGACGCTAAATACTTATCTCAATATTATTTCTGTGCTAGTTCGCAAATCGCCCGATCTCCCAAACAGTGAAAGCAAAGTCCTGCCAAAACTAAGGAACCTTATAATAATAATAATAAACTTTATTGATAAAAATACATAAGCCATTTCAAATCAGTGAGTAACAATTATTAAAGTTTCTTTTGTCAGCTTTCGGTTACTTGAAAGTGGTTCCACAGAACCTACACTAAGCAGGGCTTGTGTTGTAGGTATCTGTGTAAAACCTTAGCAAAATACACCCGAAAAACATTACTCCATTTGAGAAGTCGAGTAAGAACAGAATAAATTCGACGCGGAATCTGTTTATTGTAGTGAGAAGGCACAATTTCACTATCGTAATATTTTAACAGCGCTATGTTAAGTAGCACGAAACAAATGGTTTAATAAAACAACTCATTTGTTTTGATATCCAATTGGCCTTATTTAGATACCGAGACTTGTTATTTGCTGTCTAGACATACATTTTATAAACAAAAATAATAGTTATATTATGTTGCACAAATGCTGATAAATAAATAAATATTGGTGGACATTTCACACAACACAATCTAGCCCAAACTAAGCAAAGCTTGTACTATGGACTCTAGATGGTTAATAGAATACATATATACTATTTTTTTGTAAATACATACGTGTGATACACAGAAACACCCAGACACAGAACAAACATCCATGCTCATCACGCAAATGTTAGTCCATGGTGGGGATCGAACCCACGACGTACAGCTCAGGAGGAATACGTACTACCACTGAGCCATGACATGAGACCTGTCAAATATAGCTGCATGTTTTCAACACCCGATGCAAAACCAGTGGTGCTAGAAATTTTGGTTTCGGTTATTGGGCATCGTACGTCTGAATGTGCCTGTATCTATATGACGTCTGTAAATTTTTACCTACTTAAATTTTAAATGGGTGATAAAATAAACATTTGTTATTATTCACATATTAGCACATTTAATGTAGGTTACCACTTTCGTGATTAATACACCTAATTTATCGGATTGTTAGATGCCGCTTAAATAAATCGTAGTCCTGATATTTAGCAAGTTTCTTGTTCCACTACCCTAGCCTATGCCTTGTTGCAGCCATGTAGACATTAACATTTTTAGCTACAGTTTATTCACATTACTAAGGAGAGATTAACATGTTTAGTTCGTATGTACACAGTTGGACACTGGTTTTAAAATAACAAAGCATAGTAACCGACAATCGTCCAAAAAGCACAGTCAGAAAACTTAATGAGCCAGCAAATGATTACACACTATCATCTTTACGCAACATTACAATTTAATATTTTATATTCAAGTTCAAACGGAAGCATTAACATTCTTTCTACGTACAAAAGAATAAGTTTTGAGAATTCACTTGAGATGGCATGGGAATCGAGAACAATAGAATCCACATCAAAATCATTCGCAAATCGTAAACTTATATCAGAGGAATATAAATCTTATGCTGCTACAATAGAAGTCATTGAAGTTATACAGTTATAGCATGACAATGTTGTATTTGCAGTTGAAAGGGACGTCACTGTCGCAATTTCTAAACAACTATTCGTAGAATCGATGTAGTTCCGTCATTTCGCCAGGTTAGATATAAGTTGGTCGTTAGATTCTATATCTACCTGAGATGGAATGCGATTTTGGCATATTACGTTTTGCGCAAGAGTTGCATGAGGCCGGTTCTTTGATAATATCTGTGAGAAGTACACACCGGTTTAGGTGTTTCTTTTTTGGATTCTGTGAAATCTTGTATGTAACACCCCTTTGTGGACTTTAGATATTAGATTTCTTTGTTTCGTTAAAACAAAGTAGATTTATCTAAAATTTTATGTTATATGAGCATAAACAATTCAAATTAAAATTCACACAAGCGTCTTTTATTGTTGTGTCAATAAAGTGCTATTTGTTTTAACTGATTTCAAAACAAAAGTATATCGATAGAAAGGAGATATTTCATGCATGCCTGCATCCTCTCCTCTCCATATAATATTTATTCAAAATCTGACGATAAGATCCATGAGAAATCATAAAATAAGTATCAGTTAACATTAATAACTTAAATTCAATCCTATACGCTTCCATTTTTCCGGACGCATAAACAAACAACCAAAATAAATTAAATTTACATTCCATGCAATAAATACCCAGTCATTCTGAAAGGTCATTGACCTAATCAGCTGATACGTTTCACGATCAGCTGTTTTGTCACCTGCCGTTTTGAGGTTCCCTCCATGCAGGCTACATAACTAAGTTTTTATCATTGCTATTAATTCCTGCCGCGTTTCTACATATATAATGGTAAGTGCAGGTGTCCGTCTGTCTGCCCGCATGCACCTTGCATTTAATGAATTACGCACCTAATGTTTAATAACACTGTACTTTGTCGATGTATTGTACTGTGTATCTATATAAGGTAGTTTTATTTTATTTACAGTTTTTATTCTGTTTTAAATTTCTTTTGTTTTCGCTGCAGACATTTTTTTATATTTTCAAAATCAAATTTAACAATAACAAAATACTAAATTAAGATCGATTTTCGCATTATTACTTTTTACGTTTACGCTTATTGAAATATACAGATAATTTCGCGAGATAGTATGTGCAGTGTGCACACTGCACTTTCATACAACTGCAAAACGACATCTTATCAGATTCTCCGTCTTTGTAAATCACACTTGTCACACACTCATCTGATATAAACATCTGAATATCGAATACGTGTTTAAGTTTGTTTATCTCATGTTGTTTAGAGTTCGAGACACTCATTTATCTGTAGAAGCACATTTGAATGTCTAATTGCGTGGAAGCGCGATCTCGGACTGAATCCAATGAAGAGTTAATCGTAAATCTTGGGATAAATGTAAAGTCTTCATATTGCTGGAGATTATATGAGATTATAATGCAGACGATTAAATAAAGTAAATAATGTGACTAGAAATTAAAATAGGTTTATATGCAAAAAAGTAAAACAAGCTGCGTAATGATATGATGAACAAATAATTATAGTTTAAAAAAAACTAAAACTACTTCAAAATGTATAGGATGCTCCCACACAGTGAGTAGGATGTAGTACTTCTGTGTGGGAGCATCAGAATGAAAGCACGGCACCTGCCTATTTTGTCTCATTATTCAAAAATTCTTATTATTATTATTATTTTTGTTCTGTGTCTGTGTCTATGTATATATTTACAAAAAAAAAAGTATATATGTATTCTATCAGCCATCCAGTTCCATAGTACAAGCTTTACTTAGTTTGGGCTAGATGGTGTTGTGAGAAATGTCCATAAATATTTTTTTATTTATTATTTATTTATAACAGACAAGAACATCGTTCCAGTACAAATGGTTGAAAAGTCACCTATTATCCAATCAACCTCATATAGAGCCGAAATAAATCTGCAATAACAAGTATCTGCATTCAAAGAAAAACAAAATAGGAAGTAGCGTTGGAAGACAAGCCACAAGGTGGACAGAAGAACGCATAATAAGTAGCAGGAAGACGCTGGGTGCACGCCGCTTCCAACCGGTCTAAAAAGAACAAAAGGAAATCCATGGGGGAGAACTATGTAAAGTAGGTAGTAGATTTTTGATGATGATGACAAATAACACAATGTATTATTGATAAACATAATGACATGATAATATTAGGAATAATCTTAGATTGTCGCAAACATTGCGATCAATTACAATTAGTCTAGTAAAAATAAATCCGTTTGTATGGAGCTGTTCACATTAAATGCACTTTGCGGGATTCTTTGAAATTACAATTAGAAAATACCTAAAAAACATAAATTCACAATAATCACCGATTTATAAACTAGCTGCGTTCTGCGGTTTCACCCCCATAGTTATGAAAAACGGTGATGATGATGATGATGATAAGTAACGAATGTACGTCTCCAGGTTCACAGTTATCTCTATACTAAATTTCATAACGATCGGTTCAACCGTTTGAGTGTGTAAAGGTAACAAAGTTTGATTTTATAATATCATTTTGAAATGGTGTCAAATCAAGAAAGAACCAAGCCACAATACTTATAATTATAGTTTAAAAAACTGATGCAACCGACTTCTCATGGATGCCATTGTCAGAACTGAACCTATTTCAAATGGGACCACACGGGAAGCACCAGCTTTCAAATAAAAACAAATCATCAAAATCGGTTCACCCAGTCGAAAGTTCCTAGGTAACAAACATGAAAAAAATACAGTCGAATTGAGAACCTTCTCCTTTTTTGAAGTCGGTTGAACGCAATAAAATATAACCCCAAAATCCTTATCATTATATTGATAAAGGTATACGAATCCGTACCAATTACCAATTCAAACAACGTAACCATACAACCGTGTGATATATACGCCGTTGCCAACTGACTTCATTTAGAATGCTGCCTCGGTAAAGGAATTTTAAATAACTCGCACGATGAAAACGTGATATGGTTAACGAATATGACCAAATGGTCGGAGGCACCTTTGGGTCACCTTATGAGTCTGCTCGTTGGTCATCAAAAAGATTTGATTTGAACCCAGACGAATTTGTCATGTTCTTGTCACTGGTGATTATGCGTAAGTGGGTAAATTTGTTTCGTGCAATTTCGGGGCAAATTTTACTAACCGACTGTTGAGAAGTGATATTAATATAGAATAAAACATCCAACATGGATGATGTGGGCTTTTTTGAGTCTTGAAAATTAATAATAGAAATTTTTTTTTTTTTTTTGTCAGCCCTGTTTGTACAAACTGTCCCACTGCTGGGAACGGGCCATCTTCTCATTGTGAGAAGGGTTAGGCCATAGTCTGCCACGCTGGCCAAGTGCGGGTTGGCAGACTACACACATCTTCAAGATCATTGAGAACTCTCTGACATGTAGGTTTCCTCACGATGTTTTCCTTCACCGTTTGAAGTTAGCGGCAATCAACAATACGCACATAACTTCGAAAAGACAGAGGTGCGTGCCGTGGGATTCGAACCCAGGACCTGCGGATCGCAAGTCAGACGGTCTCACCACTAGGCTGCCGGAAACTTCCTGCGGGAAATAGATATTGTATTAATTTTATTACTTGGTTTATAGAACCACTGCCTATGGAGACGGGACTTATTGAAGTGAAAGAGAATGACAATAGAATAGTGCAAATCGATACATTGACAGATAGTTTGTCAGTATGTCACGTCAAGCATAGATTATAATGAACAAAATAAAAATCAATACTAGCTATAACTAAAATAAAAAAGTGGTAATGCTTAATAATGAACTATATTCTCATTACGACAATCTCATCTTCTGAAATAGTAGTCCCATTTCAATAAATGCATGTCTATCGACACGTCTTCACACTCTGCGCATCACATGGCGTCACAGAAAAAACTATATAGCGAATTTGAAAACCCCGTTTTCATTGGTTTAAGAAACATTGACGAACTTGGAGATTTAAGTGGCCGCGTTGAAAATTTGGATTGAAAACTTTAGAGACATCTATTTTGAAAATCGAATTATTTTAATCGTGTAAATGGTTTAAATGTTTGCGCTATAGATCTCATTGAGTTAGGACATTTTGAATGCCGTCGCACATCGTCTCTAATATCAAAAGAAAATCATCTTAAAATAAATATTTTTTACAAAATCTATCAACGTTGCTCGTCGATTTGAGTATTTTATCATGGAACCGATGATAGAACCGGGAAATTGGCTCAGCACTTCTCATTAGAAGCATCCGACGAAGAAGTTCTGACGAGGGCATCGAAAAATAAACACATGAACTCACAAGTAGCAAATGGAAATAATAGAATTGTCGAGTTTGCGCTCGTTTTAACCGACTTCAAAAAGGAGGTTCTCGAGACGACTGTATGTTTTTTATGTTTATTACAGGATAACTCCGTCATCTATAACAGGATTTGAATTGAAAAGATTTTTTTTTTGTTTAAAAGGATATATGTACTTTCAGATTGGTCCCATAGAAATTGCATCAAAATCGGTAATGTGATCCAATCTGAAAGAATATCCTTTCAAAAAAATATTTTTTCAAATCAGTTTATAAATGACGTAATTATGCAGTAAGTTAACAACCATAAAAATACAGCTGCACTGTAAATTGTGAATTGTAGTGGTTAAAAGCCGAGACGCGACATGTAAAATAACAAAACAGACCCATCCATTTAATTTATAAGTAGTCACATAACACAGACTGACTTAAATGAGACTTTATACAAATGATACGCAGACATAGACTATTTTAGCAATGCTAATACAAAAGTAGAAATAAACTGCTTCTTTTTAGAAACTCATTGGAATTCAGATAAGAATGGCTTGAATAATATTCCCTTATTTCGAGATTGCTAGACTAAAAGATACATAGAAATAACATATCCATTTATATTGCTTCCAACACAGATTATATAACAGTATTTTAAAAATTAACTAGTCCTACAATATTGATTCACATTATGCCAGTAATTTAGTCGAGATTTAGCCTCATTTTCACAGGCGCTTTTTCAAATCACGCTAAGCAAGCGATGCAATAGAACATTGGGAATAATTATCTTTTATCGCGGCTTCGTACTAACAAGGCCTAGTCGAATACTAGCCTACATTACTGGAACAATGCAAACAAGAGAAAAGCGGTACGAAGCCTTCAAAAATTATAATTTAGAATTAAAAAAAAAATATACTTAGCATGTCTGGCTATTACGTCGGATACATATGAGCAACTGTGCCCACGAACTTCAGGTCTTCATTCTTCCCTACCCCTTCCGAGAGAGATATACATAGGTATGAGAGAAGAAGAAAGTCAAACACAATTTCACACGGTTCGTCTACATTCTTGATTTATTCTATACACAGAACAGACTTAGCTTTAGCGCCTTTTCTGTTCCCTTAGGATAATTTATTATAGAGTTTTCCGTATATCTTCTTCTTTCTCAATCTTGTCTCGGATACAAAGTCGCTTAATTTTAGGCGATTGAATTATATTTTTAGGTACCTACTGTGTTGTCTGCAAATACTATGGCCAGATTTGCCTTATCAATGTCACAACCCTCATCACGTCTTGAAAACTAGACGACATATAACAAAAAATAGGTTTTTTTTTTTTTTTTTTGTCAGCCCTGTTTGTACAAACTGTCCCACTGCTGGGAACGGGCCATCTTCTCATTGTGAGAAGGGTTAGGCCATAGTCTGCCACGCTGGCCAAGTGCGGGTTGGCAGACTTCACACATCTTCAAGATCATTGAGAACTCTCAGACATGTAAGTTTCCTCACGATGTTTTCCTTCACCGTTTGAAGTTGGCGGCAATCAACAATACGCACATAAACAACTTCGAAAAGACAGAGGTGCGTGCCGTGGGATTCGAACTCAGGACCTGCGGATCGCAAGTCAGACGGTCTCACCACTAAGCTGCCGGGAACTTAGGCAGGAACAAAAAATAGGTATTATTAGTGAAAAATAAAACCTAAAGATTTTTCTTATTTTTCTTCCGCCCTGACCCAAAAATAAGCTCTCAAACGGATGGACCGATTTGATTTAGTTTTTTTTTTTGTTTGAAATAGGAGTTTATCGAGTGTTCTAAGCTATGTTTCATCAAAATCGGTTCAACCGTTTTTATTTGTCTAGGAGTTTTGTGTTTTTTAAATTTATACTTGTTTGTTGAATATATAAATTACCTAAATCCAAGAGTAAATAAACACTTTTTATTAAACAGCTAGCATAAAGTAGTTGACAAGATGCTAATTTATTTTCGCTACCAAGAAGAGACGTTAAATTTTTCCCCAGGAATTGCAATAAAAATAGAAAAATAAATGGTTGTCTGTAAAGTCGGTTTACGGACGATAATTTTACGTGATAACGATGCGTCACAAGCCGAACGTTTAGGCCGATCGTGCCTCTCTATCGCTTGTTTCGCGCTCTCGCTTGCACGCTCGGCTCAAGCGGAACTTCACTTTTTCGTGCGTGCAGCCGGCGTTCATCGATTTATAAGACGTTATCACGTCAAAAAAACCACTGATAAAACGCGGGGTACAAACAGTATTCGATGTTCAAAATGAAAATAAAATTGCGTTCGACTCCTAGCGATTGGTCGGCGATAGGTTCTTATTTATTCGTAGCCAACCTAAATATATTCTCGAAACAATACTAAATAATTACATTGATGCTAAAGAACTCGACCTTTAATATTTAATTTTGCAAAGTTTTAATGAAAAAAGTTTCGATCTATTGTCACCAAATAACTTTATTTGTTGATTAATTAATGCCCCTGGGAGGTTAGTTGGTTTGTTTATTTAATCAAAATACTTCAGAACAGTCTTAAATCTCGCTTGACCTTTTACATCATTGGCAGCCAACTTTTACGTGAACAAACAAGGAACTTTTCCAATCACCATTAATAAGACACTAAGTTTTTATTCCGAGTTGCGAGGGCCAGAAGGCGCCGAGTAGGGACAAAAACGTATCGTAACGCTCACAGACATACTAGATGGAGCATGCAACTTCATTTATATGAAAACCTTGCGTGCGACATATTCGGTACCGACTGTGACGTCACATAAACGATTTTGTGATGGAATGTTCCATCCGCGCGAAATCTATTCAATCCAATGCATTCGTGCGCTTGTACGCTAGTAGGTAACTAGTTGACAAAATATCGAAACGGAAGTATACTCGTATATCATCTGGAATTAAATAAATCTTGGTCGTCAACTGCGATTTTTTTATCGTACTTGACACGCTCGTTTTGACACGCTAGCTACATACACTTGGGGTATCTATAGAAGTCTATGGTAACGCTCCACTAACGCCTTGTACACATTCAGTCTTAGTACAGATCAGAGAAACTATGTGTTATATTGTCTTGAATATTATTTAACTTTGAAGAAATTTTTTTCTTCAAAACATAGACTTAACACCAGGCGACTTGGTGGTCAAGCGCGCTTGCCTAGAAGAAACCAATTCACTCACTATTTGAAGACACCTGGATTGCATTCATTCGGAAATACCTATTTAGGAACCGCGTTCCACATTTTGGCCGTCCGTAAGTGCAATAAAGTTGGAAATATAGGGGTTCGGGTTTTTGAAATATCCACCATGAAACGATGACACTTTTCGTACTTTTTGCAGCCGTCTGATAGAAAAAATTGCATGGGAGAATAAAACTAACAACCAAGTCTCAAATTCTCTGTCTTACACTTGATATTTCTTACCAGCGATGAGTTGACAGAATATTTTGAGCATTGATCGAATTCGACGACCGATTATTTTAATAATTTTGTAGATTAGTGAATAGCTCCGCTTTCGCACAACCACTTTTTCATTAAAACATTTTTTGAAGGTCGAAAAGGGTAATAATGAAGGTCAATGTTGATGATACGCATGAAGAAAGTTACGCAAAAAATAACCGGTTGTATGATACCTAATACTAGATTACAATTACCCAAAAATAAAAGTCGAAAAGGTCAAAATTAATGGCAACACTACCAGGAGCTCATAAAACAAAAAAAGGTGCTCGCTTTTCCTTTTAAGTACGGTGTACGGGTAATAAATTACCGAAACTATGACGAATAGCTATGCGGGAATTTTTAGAGTTATTACTATATCAGGCCCTTAGGGCTCGAAAACATCGATATAATTCCATTCGATGGACAATCGTAATGATGGTATCGATTATAGATTAGTCTCACTTCCTGTTCGAGATGCGATAATTTTGAATGTGGAATGGGCCTTTGATTAAATTTGTATGGCATGGGTAGATTTAAATGTTCAGTGGAACGGATTTGTTTTCGTTTTAGGAGTATATTATCTTGTGTTTTTATGGGTCGATTAATTTTAGAGATCACAATAGGCTTGATAAGATATAATAAAACCGGCCAAGTGCGAGTCGGACTCGCGCACGAAGGGTTCCGTATCATTATCTATAAAAACGGCAAAAAAATCACGTTTGCTGTATGGGAGCCCCCTTAAATATTTATTTCTGGTATATATTCTGTTTTTTAGTATTTGTTGTTAGAGCGGCAACAGAAATACATCATCTGTGAAAGTTTCAACTGTCTAACTATCACGATTCATGAGATCCAGCCTGGTGACAGACGGACGGACAGACAGCGGAGTCTTAATAATAGGGTCCCGTTTTTTACCCTTTGGGTACAGAACCCTAAAAACTCATTTATGGATTTTGTATGTAAACTAAAATTAATTATATTATTTATTATATTATACCTACAGAAGTATAGGCTGAAAAATCATAACCCAACTAAATCTTTATGTACTTAGATTGCACATTAATTTTAAATAAAATTCCAAACTTTACATAAGATTTATTTGGCAATAAAACGATCTAAATTCACTTATATAATGTCGATTGCTAAAATGTGGTAAAATACGCTTCCTGAGCGAGTTTGTCCCGTTTATATAATTTGGGTGTACTGAAATCAGAAACGAATTCTTCTAGGTAAGTTCGCTCCATCGTAGACCGCAAAGTCGCAAAATGGCGGTCAAGCGCAGTGTTTTTTTTCTACGTTACACAGTCCCACTACTGCGCAAAGCTCTCCACATCTTCCTCCACACATGTCGGCCCATTGCCACCTCTTGCCAATCGTTCGGTAAGCGTCAATGTTGAAACGCCAGCGTTATTAGACTTTATAAAAAAAAAACTTGAATTGACAACCCAAGTTGCAAGTTGTCAATTCAAGATTTTCACCCAAGGTGAAATGACGTGAAAAATCTTCGAGCCTTTGATAACATCGGTATTTGCTGAAACCGGCTTTAACGTGTGTAAAAGCTACGATTACAGTAAACGGAGCTTTTATCCCCCACCCTTCACGAAGCTACTGTATCTGCCCTGGCAGATGCGGCGGTGTTGTCATGCGTGTCGATAAAAATCTGCATGGATCATTACGTTTGAAATATTGTCATAGAAGAGCAGTTAATAAAAATATATATGTCAATATTTTTTTTTATATGATACACTGAGTATCTTTAAAATGCAGGTAACTCGGTTGCTTGTAGGTTGGTTCGTTCCATCGTAGACCGCATATTAAGCTAGTAAGGTGGTAAGTGCTAACTTATAACTTTGTTTGAAATATTGTAATAGTTTTGGTAGTTTAGCAAAAGATAAGGGCAATAAATATTAGTCATAAATATGATGCCCAAAATGATTGTTTTTACTCGACTGCGCAGTATGTAATATGTTTGCTTGTATGTATGTTTGTAAAGTAAACGTATTATGTAATTAGGAGGATTAAAATTAAATAACTAAACTATACTTAAGGTTCTAGAAAATACGTTTTTAAAGTTATTTACAAAATCAGCAAAAGCGTTCAATCTGGTCAAAGGAACGGAACTCTGAAGTAAAAATGAAATTCTCAAAAAATACCGTGAAAAAATATGATTCTGGCAACGCTTACTAATTTTACTATGTATGTCCATTATGACCGTACCTAAGCTTATGTCGAAGCTGGTGACTCATGTCTACGTGACTGTATTGCATTTATAAACTGCCGGTAATCTCCGATGCGTGTGACACCGGCCCTACATTAAAGTACAGACGAGCACAACACCGTTCACGGGATTCCCGAAACAACACCTGCTGGTCACCGACGCATACTAATTTGAAAATAGAACGTGTTCTTTTGACTGTCATTGGTATAATTTGAACATAGAATGCTTCATTGGGTGTTGGATTGTAAAATGACATGTTATGGTAAACCATGACTGTATTAGTCTGCTATGTGTGTATGTGCCAGGAATTGTAATGAGTTCGGTTATTTTAATCTTTTTAGTGAGAACTTTGTTATTGGTATTCAGTATTCACATAATTCTAATGCTACTTTTTGTTCATCTTCAGATTGAAAAGATAAGGTTCAAGTTTATGTTAGTTATTATTAAGCAACTACGTACATATATTATATAGATTCTTAGTTTTTGTTAATTTTAAAATTAATTAGTTTTGCAAACTATAATGTATAGCTGAAATCCAGCTGAAATCCTAGACAAAAACTGATCATCCGACCACTCTTTGTAGGTATAATTTTAGGGATGTATTTGTCTTACATAAATTGTAAGTTATGTATTACATCCGTATTTACTATTTAAAAAAAAAACTGTGCATGGACTCAAATCATTGTGTTATGTTAGTAAAAATTAACTTGTTAACATTTAGTATAATATCTATGATGAATAAAATATTTATTATTTATTAAGACTAAACAGCATAACAGTGATAAATTTTGGCATAGAAACTTTCGATCCGTATTTTTATGCGTACGTCATAGTAATGGAACTCTCTGCCACCTTCTTTATATCCTAGTAGGTCCTTGTAGGTCTCACCTACAGTCTTGAAATTTTTAAGGTTAGATTGAATGAATATCTTCTAGATCTGTATTATGATCCATTCTCGGCTACCCTCGATTACCATTAGCTGACGTGTTGGACAAGCGTACATCTATTTCATATTAATACATGTATAGAAATAAATAGCCGATACACCGGAAAAGGGTATGCATTCCATCACCACACAATTAAAATCTCTAAGCACCATTGAAAATCTAATTAAAAATTCAAGCACAATTATAATTAATAATTATATTATTATATATATTATATTATCATTACTCTATACATGTTTTTTTTTTTTCAAAATTGTTAACAGATTTTTTAAATAAAGAAAGCATATTATAGCATTAATGATTTCCTAGCAGATACAATTAAATAAATATAAATGTATAAATTATATTAGATTGTAATGCTGTCCCTCTCTCTTTCATTATTTAGCTGTGCCCGACGGGGTCTACAATTGTAACTGATATTTTATTTAACATCTATGTAACATTGTGGAACGCTAATAAATAAATAAATATGAAACACTTTCTCACCCGACCATACCCCACGTTCGCTAAGCGGGGATTCTACGCAGGGCTGGTTAACCATTTGTTACGTTACTCCCTTAATAACTAGCATCTAATCTGTGACTCGAAAGGTTGTAAGGCTTACCCTTGAGCCTGGGGATATATTGCAAGGTTTAATAGATTGTTGTTGCACCTTGCCGGTGTTTGGTTAGACAATGGGATAGGTTCCTTCGGTAATGGACGGAGGTACAGATTTATCTGTCGAACCCTTTTTACCCGACTGCGTATGAAGGTGGGTTATATTTTTCGAGTGTATGTTTGTATGTATATTTCTATATGACAGCCTACAGCCTGAATGGCTTGACCGATTTTGATGTGCGAGGTGTCGTTAGATTCGTCTTCACCTCCAGAGTGTCATAGACATATATTTTTTAGTTATATTAATAATATATCACTTGCAAAAATAAAATAAAAATATTTCGTAATAAACAAGTGATTTTACTAGAATTATTCTAAAGAATGCGCATTTATAATATTTTACAGTGATTTTACGCATGCTTTCTCACAAAAAACGTACACTCAACAGCGTATCAAACGTAACGAAATCTTAAGTTAGACTGCAAAAACTGCTTTTCTGCAGTTGGGTATTTTGTTTTTGTTTTAATATACATACTTGTTGTACTATAAGAAAGTTTTAGAGTCGGGGGTGTTTTTGGGATGAATTTCACTTTCAGATTGTTGGGAATGGATTTTAAAGTGAATTTAAGACAAAGCTTCAACTTCTACACAGTTATCGTATCTCAGGATTCGTTCAGAATTTGAAAAAAGTCAGTGTTATTAGTTTTTTTTTTTATAAAATACAGGGTTTTTTTTATATTTGCTCACGAGAAATTTACAATCAACATCCTACTTTCTTTGTTTTTTATCGCAACATTGTCAATATTTTTTGAAGCAAAATTGCTTTTCTGCGTGAGTATTAAATGTGAATGCTTTGATGAAGGTCACCGGAACAGAAAGAAACTAGTCTCGTCTTTCAACAAAACGTTAGTAGCAAATCCATACTCAGCGATATCGATCCACATTCTTGAAGAATTCCATTCCTGTGCAGTACACACTGCACAGGAATGGAATTCTTTGGCGCCATCTCTGTTTCCGGAGACCTACAATCTTGGAATTTTCAAGGCTAGAATAGATCTTCTAGATCAACGAGCTCCATCTTCAGCCACACCGTCTCTTAACATCAGGCGAGTTGGTGATCAATCGTAGATTTATCTTATTTCAAAAAAAATGAAAAAAATAAAGCCACAAACCTACAACATATCTGCAAAAGCTACAATTTCAAGTGACAAAGCTGCAACAATTGTTTAAAAAAAGCACTGCGCTCTAATCCAATTCATGGAGACGTGCACTGCAGTCAAAGTGGAGTCAACCGTTCTGTTACATTGTATTCATTCATAGATTTACTAGTATGGATCTAGTCATCAGAGGGAATAATTATATTTCAATATATTAAACAAATTTTAACGGATTTATCGCGTAAATCTGTTGTTTCATTTCAATGAGTTAACAATCGCGATACCTTAGAAAAGCATTCTCGGCCACTCCGTCGCTTAACATCAGCCGAGTTGGTGGTCAATCGTAGATCTATCTAGTATTTAAAAAAAACTTAGAAAAAAAAAAACAGCCCTATTTGTACAAACTGTCCCACTACTGGGCGCGGGCCATCTTCTCATTATGAGAAGGGTAAGGCCGTAGTCTACCACGCTGGCCAAGTGCGGGTTGGCAGACTTCACACATCTTCAAGATCACGATGTTTTCCTTCACCGTTTTGAAGTTGGCGGCAATCAACAACACGCACATAACTCCGAAAAGACAGAGGTGCGTGCTGCGGGATTCCAACCCAGGGCCTGCGGATCGCAAGTCAGACGGTCTCCCGACTGGCTGCCGGAAACTTAAAACCTTAAAAAACATTATATTTCTATAGTTGAAATATGCGAATGCGCCTTTACATGTAGTGGGTATTGCGTGAAAAATTCACGCGCATTGTATTAGTGTGTGTGTCCCATGGAAAGGGCCACGGAAAGGAAAAACACAATCAAGGGCCGCAATCCGCATGCAATAGTGACTTGCAACAACTATGCGTTCCATTATTTCAGGTACTTTAACACCAACATTTATCTAAATGTGGTTAATAATACTACATGCTATCGTAGAGTAGTGTACAAGTAGTGTACATATACAAGCGATATTTTTTTTTTGCATGCGTTGTCGACTTGTACTTACATAATTTTGAGTTTACGTCCTGATTGTTTTTCGGAGAAAACGCTCAGGAAGTGCATTCGACGAATAGTAGAGTAAAAGCGAAACTAAACAATTTCGCTTCTTTGTGTTTCTTTACTAGCCATCAGACTGAATAAAATGTAGGATGAAATATAGTCATGCATTCACGATGCAACTGATATTGTTTGCGGAAGTTGCCTAGCGTACATTAAATCTGACGTTTTGAACACACAGTGAAAGTGAAACCTTTGAGTTATCCATGAAATTGTCTATTGGGCATATCCTCACGAAATAATATAAGTCAATGCATATATATGATGTAGGTGCATAGCTCTAGGTAAAAGTTACGTACGTAAGTATATAATAATATGTATATTTATTGTTGTTCTTTGTTTGAATGCCAACTCTTATCTAAATACGGTAGCTGTTTATTGTTCAATAGTGCACTAACCCTGCATTAGCTGGGCACACAAGATGTTTCTAAAGTTTGACAAATTCAGAACTCTCTTTAGGAATAAATTTAGCCGTTTTTTTTTTTGATTGAAAGACTTGCTTGCGCTTGAATAACATCTCACCTAGTGTTGTGCGATGTCGCGATCTACGATGAAGCGCGTTTACTCTTAGAAGAAACTAATTCACTAGCGAAACAAACACAATAATTTTAAAATCCGAATAAAAGTGCAACCAATACTCAATTTGAATAAAGTTACGTAAGATTCACCAACATATCACATTACTAGGATATCTAATGCCGTGACATATCGTCATACGTAAAAATAGCTACATCATCACAAAATATAGGTAAATGTCGCAGTTTGAAACTACTAACAAGCTCCGATAAAGCTAGGTATTCACAATACGTATCATTAACTAGGTATCTAGGTACACTAGCATCTGGAAACTATCTGCCATCTGTATGCAAATGTCTCTCAGAGAGCTGGATTAGTCGGTATGCCTTACTATAAAGTCTATTAGGACTTGCACTGGTGTTTATTTTGGGACTTGCAAAGTGCAGGGAATTTTTGTTTTGTGTATGCTTATTTATTGCATATAATTCTCTAATTTCTCTAATTTACATTATGTTGTAATTTAGTTCGATTCGTACTTAATGCAATTTTTTACCCGATTCCCCAAGGCGGTTAATGTTTTCGGATGTATGGCTGTTTTTATGTTCATCATCATCATCATCTCAGCCATAAGAAGTCCACTGTTGGACATAGGCCTCCCCCATGGATTTCCAAAAAGACCGATTGGAAGCGGCTTGCATCCAGCGTCTTCCCGCCACTTGTATGAGGTCATCTGTCCATCTCGTGGCTGGTCTTCCTACGCTGCGCTTGCCGGTACGTTTTTATGTTACAGTTTTTCTATTTCACGATTAAGGTTTGATCTTGTTTGTGTGCGTAAAGTGCATGTGCACAATTAACCCGTGCATATGTATGTTTGCGTTTGTGTGCGTGCGGGACGAAGCGTACGACCGCCACTCACACACAAGAACGACACTAACACAATCAAAGCCAAGCCCTCATTGTGAAATAGAATTTATTGTAATTTCAAACCTAAAATCTCTTATTTTACATTTTATCGGACATTTTTCTTCATTTCGGCATTTTAGAGCAGTTCATCATCATCATCTCAGCCATAAGAAGTCCACTGCTGGACATAGGCCTCACCCATGGATTTCCAGAAAGACCGATTGGAAGCGGCTTGCATCCAGCGTCTTCCCGCCACTTGTATGAGGTATACAAAAAAAGTGTATATAATAAAACGATTTATGTTGCAATAATTAGTTATCTGTCCATCTCGTGGCTGGTCTTCCTACGCTGCGCTTCCCGGTACAGCCAGTACAATTTAGAGCAGTTATCGAATCCATAAAGTCTCATGTGATTGTATTATTTTTTCACTTAAGGATATTAGAAATTTAATAAATATATACGTTTCGCAAAAAAAATACTACTTTTGTAACTATGGTCGCTATACATGAATCACAGAAAGTGACGATTATAGTAATAGTGTGATTTTTTATATTGTATTTGTAGTTTTTCCGTGAAAACTGACATTTAAAATAATATTTTTTAATAAATAGACCAATATAAAATTAGTTTACAGATAATAATTTCTGTTATGATTTTTTTTTTCTTTTTTTCCGTTATAATTTTTTTACGCGATTCTGTTTTTTACTCCAAAAATATCTTATGTATCGTACATACCTAAAAAATTCAATATTTTTATTCTATAGCTTTTGCAATAAATCCCATATATGATATAGGATTTATTGCAATAGCAAAAGGGTTTAATAAATCCCATTTATGGGATTTATTGCAAAAGCTTCATTCGGCATGAAGCTCAAATTTATAGCTTAAAATAGTTGTGCAACTCGCTGACAGAATGGAATTGGCTAAATTAGCATTAGACGGCTAAGAGGTACGACTCATAATGAGTATCGCAATGCAGTTATGGGTGGGTCTAGGATTACGAAAGGTAAATGTTAACACGAGATTTAGGTATGGCTATATTATTTAGTGAACCTAATTTTATAACAGAAAATATGCAACAATATTTATTTATTTATTTGGAGGTATATAGAAGTGGATATAAGGATTGCCTTAACGCGCATATCTATCTCTTTCGCGCATAACAACAGTTAAAATCATTGAGTAGGGATATTAGAAAAGTGAGAAATGATTTTGTTTACTTTGATAAAATAAATATTTGCTGATATATTCCGTAGTAGAAATATTCAGATGGTTTACGTATTTAGATAGACGCCCAGTTTAGATTTTTTTCGAGTTTTTTTTTTTTTTTTTTTTTAATCTATTTAAAGAACTTTGTCGTTGCCGACTATGTCGTTCCGATGAATCTATATAAATACATGCCTTACCACTAAAAATAATATCTGAATAATTTTGACAATGGGGCTGGCCATTCAGTCTATACGAACTTACTTAATATACTATAATGTATACAAAAATAATACGTTTGTGGGGCGCCTAGCACAAAGGAGCAACAGTGTTACACCCATGTATCAGGCGCCGCACCCACACATCATGGTATAAGCAACTTATATAGTAGTTTGGCTCTCTCCGATGATGGAGAGGCCAAAATACCATTACATTCACCCACTCTCAATGGGTCTATTCTAACAGCTCTTCGGCAGGTCTCATTCCGCACACACTCCATCAAGATATGGTAGGTATCCTCGATGACTCCACAGTCTGGACAATTGGGAGATAAAACTTTTCGCATTAGGAATGCAAAACTCCTTGATGGAATGTGTCCGGAACGTAGTCTGAGAGCAGAAACCATGTCACTTCTATTAAGGTTCGCATTGTCAATCCAAGGTTTTCTCGGCGGGTGCGGTTCAATAGTTTTATACCATATCCCCTTTTCCTTGGAACGCTGGTCAAAATATTCACTCCATATCCAATAACATCGTTTTCTAATTAAATACAGACAGTCTGTGTAGTATGGAGGAATATCAATCAGTACTCCTTCATTACAGGCTTGTTTAGCCAAAATATCAACTTTTTCATTATCTCCAACGTTGCAATGAGAGGGTATCCATTGTAATATAACAGACTTAGAATCGATCTTTAATTCTAAAATAAGTTCAAGAACAGAGTAGGCTGTCGTTGTTCCTCGGATAGCCGAGGTACAACGAGCCAAATGTTGTAGGGAGCTCCTGGAATCTGTAAAAATGACGAATTTATTGTATTTAATGGATTTAATGTATGCTAAGGCTTCACATATAGCTAGAAGTTCTATGTTCATAATGCAGATATTATTATTAATTTTGTATTTCATGACTGTTCCTAATTCTGAATCTAAAAATGCAGCTCCCATCAACACTCCATCCTTTGAACCGTCTGTGTATAACTTATAATGATGATTATAATGTAGGTTTATAAATTCTTCACATATTTTTTTGACATCAGATGGGTTGTATAATCGTTTAGCTATTTTAATATTATCTATATTCGTAATTATAACTGAATTTAGATCTACGTTGCCTACCCATGTGTTTAGAGCAAACATATTCAATTTTTGGCTAGATTGAATGCGGAGATCACGGAAATACTCGTATGCATCAAGTAACAACGGTACTCCCTTACAACGCCAGTAAATTTCGAGTTATTTCTCCCTTTTCAGGTAATTAGATTGTTTCGAAGTCGGTTTAATTTTATTAAATTACTTTCATTTCTGACGATAGTTATCTTTTTAAATAGACTATCAATAAAAAAAAACTGAAGTTTTTAATAATAACAAATACAACTTTACATACATATACATACTTTTTGTACATCGTGAGGAAACCTACATGTCTGAGAGTTCTCAATGATCTTGAAGATGTGTGAAGTCTGCCAACCCGCACTTGGCCAGCGTGGCAGACTATGGCCTAACCCTTCTCACAATAAGAAGAGGCCCGTTTCCAGCAGTGGGACAGTTAGTACAAACAGGGCTAATAAAAAAATAAAAAATTAAACTTTTTGTATGCTTCTTGCAGTAAAAAAAACAGCATCGATGGACACCCTAAAACTGTTTCAAAACTTTTTGATCACAGAGGCTCAACCACTGACCGCAAATAGCCAGTAGTTTATTTGTTCAAAAGTACCCAATCCATTAGAACCTACTGTGCCTAGCACCCTCCATTCTCATACGGGTCAAACGTAAATCGAAAGTTAGGAAGGATTCGTCAACTACGAATGGATCCCGGCTTAATTCAGCTTTCAAACTCATTAAAAGCATTGGGCTATTATACTGGTACTTTCGACGCCGGGATTTAGGAAGGATTAAACGTCTAAGACTCCAGCCATGGGGCTATATTTACCACTGGGTCTGTTAGCTGGTCGCATCAACGTAAGAGTCGACGGGGCCAAGGGCGTACATAGTGGGGGTAGACCCCCGAAAAAATTCCGAAAGTCTCAGTTAAATTATTAAATACGCCAATTTTCGGATGGCTGTGACTAACACCTTTTTTGAGGGTTGGATCCGTGACTGTATTTTTGGTGTTTTATTTTTTAACTACATTAACTTTTTAACACAGCACATTTTGTTGAGTAAGTAGCCCTGTTGTCAATGTTCATGTTGATAAATTGGGAGTACGGAAACCTCGGAGTGCAGGTGAAACTCGTACTTTGTCGAATTTATTGTAAAAAAGTATTGTTGCCAAAAGTTTTCGCTTGCGAAATCTACCGTTCGTAGAATTACCAGTTATCAATACTGAATGCAAAATTCTTGAAGCTCCTCATTGCATATTCTATCGCCATCATTTCCCTTTAGCAGCTCTCCAATAGTTACTAACTATGGTTTCGACGTGATAACGCAATAACTAAATGCAGTAATATGTTACAACAATAAAACAAAATTGAAATGCTGCCACATTAGAACTCTGATCACGTGAGGCGCATTGTTCTTATAAGTGTGAACAAATGTGAATAAAAGTATGAATAAATGTCACAAAAGACTATTCTAGAATGACCACTAAGCGGAATTCATCTTTGTAGGTAGTACTGGGAAAGCATAAAGCACGAGTACTGCTAGTATTTTTAACCTCTGACACCAAATTTATCCAAATCTCCTGTTTTATTTAACGAACATTTTTTAACATTTACCGCCAATAAAGTCCGATATTTAACCTAGCCACAATAAGTTCCTTGTAAAACTATACTCTTTTGGACCATAATTAAAAACCTCGGACAAAAAAAACGGCTGAACAGATTTTGATGACACATAGCTTAGAACACATTCGATGAAAACTTTTAAACAAAAAACCAGATCAAAATCTGTCCATCCTTTTGAGCTACGAAGCCATAGATAAACACAGATATACACGTCAAACACAGATATACTGATACACAGATATACATCCCTCTTTTTGGGGAGGGGTTAAAAATATAGTATTTTAATAATCTGCATTCTTTCCGCTTAAAACTGTCTCCCAACACAGAACTGTCACTGTCATTTCCCTGACTATTTCATCCAATCCAGTGAAGTGTAACGCCACCACAAATCATGAACCATTTTGAAGCTAGTTAAGTCGGAACGTTCACCGAACATAGCTACAGTCCGTCACGGTTCGCCTCTTGGACGTTGACACGGCTCACGCAGTGACGTCTGTCCAAAAACCGCAAACTATTGTCTACATGGTAACGTCTCTTTTCCGTATTCTCACGGAGAATGGATTTTTTATTACAGTTTACGTATAAAACTAGCTGCGTTCAAGTCTTACTCGTGTCTTCATTTGTAAGTTTTTATATAGATTGTTACTAGCTTTTATCAACCGACTTCAAAAAAGGAGGAGGTTCTCAATTCGACTTTATTTTTAAGCTATTGCATAGCTTCTATCGCGGGCCTTGAGCGTGGAGACCGAATCCAGAAATTCCGTAACGAAAATAACCTAACACACCGCGCGTAAAGCTATTTAGCTTTACCGCGGCAGTCTCCGAGTGCCACACGTATTTTTTTTATTTATGTTTGTTACCTCAGAACTTTAGACTGGGTAAACCGATTTTGATGATTTTTTTAATTTTTATTTGAAAGCTGGTGCTTCCCGTGTTGTCCGATTTCAATTTGGTCCGTTCTTACAATGGCATCCATAAGAAGTCGGTTGCTTCAGTTTTTTAAACTATTATTTTAGTTCCACAAGACCCGGTGTATGTCTATAATCAAATCTTGCAAGTTAATGATCCCTTTCCAGTTTCTGATTGATCTGAAATTTTGTATATACTATACGTATATGAGCTCATTTTAGTTAAACAGTGTTTTGTTCAGTTTTCGCGCGTGACAGTTCCCGTTTGACAGAAAGTGACACCTTATTCAGTGAATAAGATTTTAACATGCGTTTATAAGTATAAGACGGTATATGTAAATCGGGTGACAATCATCATCATCATCATCTCAGCCACAAGAAGCCCACTGCTGGACATAGGCCTCCCCAATGGATGCAATGCAATATTATAATGCTATGGAACTGATCTTATGATGATACCAGCGTGATAAATGTGTATATTCGTACTAAATTACAGCTATCTACTACTGACAGTCTTTGAGCTAAGCTGCGGACAGACGGACGGACATGCAACGAAATTCTAAAAAATAAGATATGCTTTATTTTTATATCCACAATCAAAATCTTGCCTATATATTTATATAATCTTAAATATAAGATTGTATAGAGAAGCAATAAATCTTCGGAGTCTAATCGCTTTATTATTACTACTTATTATACAAACCATTATCTTTAATTCAATGGATGCTTGTAAATAACGAGAATAAATAAACTCGCAAAAGGTAACGGATCGGAAGGAAAATAATGATTGATTCTTCTTCTTTTTTGTATTGGACCCGCAATCCGGCATTAAAGCATTTGCCCGCATTAAAGCATTTGCCAGTGTCAAGTATTAGGATTTTTTCAAGTTTCTTGAATAAAACAAGTTGTAAATGTTCTAGTCACAATCTAAGTCACGTATACAGTCAATTTATAAGTCGAGTCCTGCTTCAGTAAAGTGGTGGCGACTTTACTAGAAGCATCTATGGAGTTTTGCCGACAACGTAAAATCACACGTTTTACTGCTTTATTTCACTTGCCCACACTCACGCACTTTATCGAACACTTAATGAATAAAACACCACCATTTTTATAGCATTAATGTTCAAAATAACACAAGTTTAGGAAAATAAAACAAAGCAACAACACGTTACTAAGACGTTCCCGCCAAAACCTCAATGATTGATTATTTAATGCAGATAACCTTAGTCTTTTCAGATAATGAAGTAAACGTAGCTAAGTAGATATCAAAATACTATACGGAAGGGCATAGACTTTTATAGATACCCCAAGTGTATGTACCTAGCGTGTCAATAAGTATGATAAAAAATCGCAGTTGACGACCTAAGATTATTTAATTTCAGGTGATTAGGTATATAGGTATACTTCCGATTCGATTTTGGGACGGGTTTCGACAACTGACTTTCCAGATCTAATCTAAAAGGGAAAGATTAACCCAACCCGCAGATGGTACAAATCGCTGTTCCCAAAAAAGAAAAACAAACAGTAAAACCAGAAAATTCAGACCTAAACTGTTTAAAGTAACAGATGTTTACAATCTTGATAAAAACTCACCAAAATGTGTGCGTTGCCGTTCTTGTCATTAACCCAGGCGACGAGGAAATCAGCTCCTCTCATGTTCCCCGCGGAATTGAACCCTATTCCAACGTAGCCAAGGCTCCTCGCTTCCAATCTGAATGTTATACTCGAATCCGAGTTAACCCATCTGAGTACAACATCGCCGTTTTCGTCCAATCTTTCAGAATGTGCCCAAATCAGTTCCGATTCGTAGGACCTCGAATCGAACACCTCTCTGCGATGTCGAATTCTGTATTGATCGATTATTCTACTCGTTTTGTTGCTTTTCAACTCTATTTGTAGTAACTTTAGAGCTTCCGTGTTCTGTGTGGGGTTTGATGGTAGCTCGTTAGGCTGAATGTGATGTTTTTTTGGCAGTTTCGCATCGCAGAGTAAAAGCGCGCTCAGCGCTACCACTAGTTGCACTTGCATCTTGGTTTTTATTCGTTCATCACTTAATCTGAAACAAGATGGAACATCTGTTAATATTGCAGTTTTATAGTTGGCATATAAAAATCTTGAACTTTTATGGCGATATAAAGTCACTTCGATCGAAACATATGCGGCCTTTTCAGATTACGCCATGCCTTTACATCTTCAGTCTACTCACGCTACTCATATAAAAAGATATAAAGGCAAGTCTACGCAAATAATAATAGTTAAAAAACTAAAAAAACATACTTAATCTTATCAAATTATTGTATTCTCATCGGTCCTCGATAATTCTATACTTAAAGTTTGAATGAAATCTGACCGTTTGAAGTGAGTCAAAATCAAGTCCAAAAGAGTCGGTTGCAAACAAACAAACATGCATACAGGTGAACCTAATAAAAGCATGTTAAAAATAAATTCACATGAGCCTTGTATTTGTACCTGTAGACACAGAAAACTCGCTTCGCTTGATCAGTAATAAAGCCTATCGCTAATGATTGTATGTAGCTTCCGTCGTGACTATAACATAAAATAAGCTGTGATCGAGTCTTGAAGGGCTAGCACGGGAAGTATACAATTTGCGTTTTCACAGTTAAATATTATCCATTTGTCAGTGATAAGATATTATAGAGGAAATGTGTCACATATTGTTAATCACGGTGGACAAAACCGTTTTATCCACTATCAGTATCAGGAAAAATAATAAAACACTTGTCTATTTCCCACGGTATACTCGTTGTCATTCTAATACAGCGGCCCCACAACGAATGGTACGGAAAATGGTGTGGTGAGAGGGCCATGTTTCTCTGCCTTTTTTCCATTGCGTGCTTTCATTATTTGCAACGTTTCTCTATATGCGTACCTCACGTATCGATTTTTAGATGCCTCTCAAAGGACGGACACATTTTCTATACATATTAGATTAGACAATGACGGCACAGCGTGTGGATTGGTGTAAATAGTTTCTTGAGAAGTAAATGAGCAGGAAATAGTGTGGCTGTAACATGTAAAATTGCATTTGTTTTTGCGAAATTGTCTTTCTTTAAATTGTCAAAATACTGGCACGGGCTGGGCACATAGCACGTAGAACTGATGGCCGCTGCCTCTGCGGAGAAACCGGCAAACGTAGCGTGGGAAGACCAACCACAAGTTGGAAAGAAGATCCTATACAAGTGGCAGGAAGATGATGTAAGCCGATTATATCAGGGCTTTTGTATATCCATGGGGACACTGGTCCAGCACTGGATTTCTTGTGGCCGAGATGTGATGATTATTTATGTCAGTTGTAAAACTGATATCACACCAATATATGGCAAATAATATGATAAGCTACTACATTGTTAAGGTTGTACAACTTAGTGTTTCGATATCTGAAAGATCCTTAATAAACAATAAAAAAAGGGTCTAAAATGTCGAAGCAGAAGGATGCAGCGGAGAAACAGGTAACATTTCCGGTATCATAACCGCCGCAACCATAAAAACTCGCCAGGCGATAACGAGATAAACCGAACTCGTTTCGATGTCGATTTGAGACGTGGTTTCATTCAAGCGCGGGAGCGGCCGGAAGACGGCGTTTAGATCACCGCCGATCGACAATCTTTACCGCATTTAGAATAATAAAACAATTAAGATCGATATGATATAGTCTAGTAAAAATAAGATTTGTGACAACATAAAAGACAACTAAGTATATTGTTATTTAAATATATGTACTGGTGTTTTGATATACATTTGACACAATTTCATAATGATATTATAAAAGTTAATTTTGTTACCTTTACACGCTCAAACGGCTGAACCGATCGTTATGGAAATTTGTATAGAGATAGCTTTGGACTTGGAGACATACATAAGCTATTTATAATCATCATAATCATTACCGTTTTTCAAAACTACGCGAGTGAAACCCCGGAACGCAGCTAGTCTATAAATCGGAGATTATTGTTGATCTATGATTTTTAATTATTTTCCTATCATAATTTCAAAGAATCCCCCCAGTTGCAAATACTGTGATGTGCTCCATACAAACGGATTTATTTTTACTAGACTAATAAAGGTAGAGTATGTTCAGTTAGAGAACTAGTGTGGAATTTACGGCGTGGAATTTAATTTTTTAATTTAATTTTGTCCTTATTTTATTCTTTTATTCAGTCAATACCACAGAATACCATAGTAGTAAATATACTTCCAGACGATAGTTCCCGTATTTTGCCATGATAGTTATATAATCAATCAGACTCTACACTCTCGTAAGTATTGAAATGGAGATGGTTAGGAAAATACAGAAGACTTGTTAGCCCGAAATGAACATCCAAAGACTTCGTTACCAAATAAGTACCTACAGTTTCGAATCATGAGTAACTGAATAAAAAGAATAGGGCTTAAAGATGGAGGAAAACAATCCTTTCACGAACAAGTATCTAATTTAAAAGAAAACAAATTTCCTGACTGCATAAAAGTGATTTCCGTAGTAACTTATATACACTTGATATGTAGAGTGATTGTACGTTTTCACGAGAAAATATGTGCAAAGCCACTGTAGAATATATTTAAAATGAGCATTATTTAGTTAGGTAAAGTAATTTTAAAAATTACTTTACCTAACAGCCAGGGACTTTTTTAAATCGACTTGCAGGTATTAGAGAGTTAGACCATATGAGTCTGTGGTCCATGATGGTACACCTATTCAGGAATAGGAATTCTAGCCGCCAAGAATGCTGAGCATGTCAGAAGAAATTTTCTGTTGGAAGGCCTTAAAGATACAGAAATGTATCTTGTATACTTATTAACATACAAAAGCGATTTTAACACGGAGGAAGAATATTTATAAGCGCAAAATTCAAAAGTTATTTTTAACTATTGTCACCAATTAAGTCATTCCGGCGATTCCGTTAGAATCGCGAACAATTAGTAGTGCTCACCAACTGATTAACATACTAGTCATATTTTGGCGCCAACGATGGGTGAGTCAATGGTCGTAACGGCTCCATTAATAAAATTGCTCTATTAGGTGTTATTAGCCCGACACCTAGAAATTTAATTTAGCGGCTTCCAAATATTTTCGGCTTTTTTGCGAATTTAAACGAGATGAATATTTTAAGATATAAAAGGCGACGACACGGTGCAACGGAAAGTGTTAGATTAAGGTTCAACGATTTAAGTATTCTAATTTCAAACAGTTTTTTTGTGATTTTAGCTATACCGGACATTGAGCTGTATGGTACTTACGTATGTACAAGTAATGTTGAATTGTACTTTTCTTCTTTCTCTCTCTTTCCATTTTTTAATTACTTAATTATTATTTTGATCGGTATTATTTGAGATGTTATATTATTTTGATTTTATTTGCATATTTATACAATTACCTATTCTACATATATTTATTTAGCAAATTATAATATTATTATATGTTCATGTAATGCTAGATTGTCGCGCGCGTTGGAATAAACTGTAAGTATGGCATTCATTTGTAAATAAATAAATAAATAAATGTAAGTACATAATACCGGATGATTATTTTAATTAAAAGTGACAATCCGATCATATTTTAAATAATATCTATTTATTTATCAATAATGCACCTAATTACTAAATGATATGTATAAATTATTTTTTTGCCATTTCAAGCTGTTTATTACGTTGTGTAACTAAAAAGATACACTAACCAAACCTTCCGGTTTAACTTATAATCGATAAAATCCTTTATTCATGAATACCTTCATTAAGAAAGAACACTCCAAATTCCAAGTCATGGAAGAAGTTGTTGATACAAATTAAAAATAAATCTTTAAAACAAGAATTAATAGTTGTATATTTTTTTCATAGCCTTTTGACGTTTCAAAGTGTTCGCAATGCGAATAAAGAGCTTGAATAAAGTATATTAATTGATTTAGACCTTATTTTGTCTGTCAGTAAATTAACCATAAAGCCTTTTACAAGTATAAATATTAATAAATAGATTAGTACACGATAAAGTAAGGAATACTAATCATAAAAATTATTAGGATCATTTAAAATAGGTAGTTAGCCATAACAAGAACACACAAAAACTCGCGCGTAGCTAGCTATCTCTCTCGCGCATCACAACATTTTTAAGCATTTAAAATCATTGAGTATGGATGGATAATAGAAAAGTAAGAGGCCAATTTATTTATTTAGATAGGAGAAACATTTAAAAAAGTTTTAATCAGATTTATACTGCCGACGGAATAGTGAAAAAACCTAATTTTTTTAAATCCTCAGCCAATTTAAAAGATATCGAAGAAAAACTTTTAAATATTTCTCCTATCTAAATAAACAAATTGGCCTCTTACTTTTCTATTATCCCTACTTAATGATTTTATATGTTGAAAAAGGTTGTGATGTGCGAGAGAGATAGCTGCGCGCGTTAAGCGAATCCTTAACTGGAAGAGGAAAAAATCGGATGCTACATTCGCGCCATCTGGTAGCCCCGGGCCGCAAAACCCGGAAATATTTACGGCGCAAGTGAATAAATGACACGAGATGTTTGCCTCACACGCACACTCAAACTCGAGTGGTTGTAATTCAAAGAGATCAAATACTCGAAGAGCAAACGAAATATTTACTGAAGACGCCTTTTGAAAAGGTCGGAACATTCAAAGTTAAATACGCCCATCAAAATAATTTATTGCTTTTAATTTGCGCTTTCTGTGTCAATCAACTTGTTGGTTTCTTATTTAGGATGTTTAACGGTTTGGATATATATATACTTAATACGTATTTAAGATGAAAATCGTGTTTTTTTTTTAGACATAATGGCATAGAAAAATTTGATAGAACAAATATCTAGTACCTATATGTTAAAAAATACCCGACAGCATAAAATCGATTTTCGTAGTGATGTTGAGTGTACGATTATCATGTGAAAGTACGATTTTCGACGGTACCAGTTCGCTTTCCATATACAATTATTTTTACCAATTATGTAGTATACAAGAGAAAGCCATGATATACGGGAACCTGTAAAATTCTATCTATAAATTTCATACAACAAAAGCCTATATATAAACTATATAATATATGTATAAAAACAAATAAAAAATATATATACATAAATATATTAAAAATATTAATCATTTATTTAAAATATATGTATATAAACTTAAAAATTAGCATAAATCGGCACATTTAGCCAGGAACTATGGAAAACAGTAAAAGTCAAAATATAATTGCGGAGATAGTAAAATTGAGCACAAAAATGAAAATTTCGTACTTAATGGTGTTTTAGCCGATGTTATTATTCGTGGCAAGTAATTTGTCCAGCCAAGCTTAGGGACCACCCAAGCATGGCAAGTTTTGGATCCAGCACCTCGTACAATAATTGTCGCCAAGACACTGTTGGCTCTATTCCAGCACCCTGTGCATACAAGATTTAAGTGAGTTACAAAGTAGCTTAACTGTAACTTTCTTCAATCCACATTTATTTTTTACGCAAATACAATTCTCAAATCGAGATTCAGAACCATAAGGTCGAACACACTCATCAGAAATGGTACATCCGACCTTACAGTTCTGATGTGAAGAATTTTCTCCCTAACTTTTCTCCTCAATAGGCATTTTGTTTCAATGAACGTAAAGGCACTGGATTGCTCGATCGAGCCGGCAGTTAGACAAGTGTCTTTCTAATTTCGTGAACGCCAGTAGAATAGAAAAGTAATTATAAGTACGGGATTGACATTAGCTTTAATGTTAGGTTTTTCCGGTGTATGTACTTATAATTATGTGTGATGTAGATACGTTTCTATATGTATATTAACCGATTTTGATTTGTGTTGGTTGGTCATCTTTATATAAACTTCCCAAGCACTACTTGTCATTTATAAGCTACATTTCTAGTAAAAAGTACCTAATTCAAATTGTACTTTCTCGTAACCCCTTTAAAATTAGTTCATTAGAAATATGAACATATAAAATAAGCGATTTTACAAGTTATTTTAAATAATTTTCATTGAAATCATCGGTTGTGGACAGTTTTGCTCATACTTTGTCGCGAAAACGTACACTCAACATCATATGAAGCGTAATGCAAGCGTATACAATCGAATATTTTGTTTTTCTTTTAATATAGAGTACATATATACTTGTTTCCAAGTTTAAAAAGACTATTATGAATAATACACAAATTCCAACACTACTACTATTGGCACATGAATCAGTCTTTACCTACTTAAAAGTAATTTAAAAATAAAAACCGGACAAGGCGAGTCAGACTCGCCCACCGAGGGTTCCGTACAAACTAGTAGATAAAAGGGGGAAATTATATATTTTTTATATTTTCCTACATTAATCGAAAAAATACATCGTAAAAATAAATAAAACCCTGTTTTAGCTTGTGGTAATTAACCTCTTTAATATGATATGGTTAAAGTACTTTAAATTTGGACCCTCTTTCCTTACTTAATGACCCAATTTTTTGTGATTAAATTAAAAATGTCCAGTTTTCGGTTTTTTTCCTATATGTGTACTATAACACAATGCTTTTTGCCAATTTTCATAGTTCTAGGTCAACGGGAAGTACCCCATAGGTTTTGATTCCCTTGTGAGTGTCGAAATGTGCGTTTTTTTCGACTTATTCGGCTGTAACTTTTTTTGTGAAAACTCAGAAGTATGATTTTTCTCTCTGCAGCAAGATACTATGGATCTACGTATATGGTTTTAATTTCAACTCGATACCTTCACGCGTTCCTGAGATAAAGGTCTTGACACCCGGACAGACGGACAGACGGACAGACAGACGGACAACAAAGTGATCCTATAAGGGTTCCGTTTTTTCTTTTGAGGTACGGAACCCTAAAAATAAACCGACTTCAAAACAATCAAACTGAAAAGGAAGAAATAACACGAAACAATTCAAAACTTGGCGTCTACCTAAGTAGGTACGTAAATCAACTATTTTTTGAGGTCTATACATACACTTTTTGTTTGAAATTTGGCACACATGTTAAGAAGCTGGTATGGACTAACATATACAAACTCTGTGCAGTTCTGACAATATTACATACATACAGGTTGAATTGATATATAACCTCCTTTTTTTTTAAGTCTGTTAAAAAATATACAATACAATACAAAAAGACTATGGATACCATAACAAATTAACATAAAGTACATGATTAAATCGTAAGAGAGGTGGCCTTATCGCGTATAACGATCTCTTCTAGACAACCTTTATATGATAAAAGAGAAACATAATATATCTAAGTAAACGGACGGTGGTGGTGAGATTAAAATCTAATGGGATAATAAAAAAGTTATAGTAAAATTTAAATATAGCTTAATCATTAAAAGTAACTTCGTCGTCGCTGCAGTCAATCAGAACGGAAGAGGCGTACCTAGTTGCTATAAAAAAGCAAATTGCGATCCCAAAGCAGAACGAGATAAATCATTATCCAGCCTTTTTATCCACTTATTGAGAGGAAGTCGAAACCGCTAGGATCGTTACAAGCAAATGAAGCGTATGAAAAAATATCCACCATTTTATGGACACCTTTTTACTCAACTACGGTAGAAGGGTGATGTTTCACAGGTACAAGCAAATATCTTTATTATAAAACTGACAAATAATGTATTTATCAAAAGTAAAGGCCTCCTCCAATTTCCTCCATATTGTTCTGTCATTTGCTTTTTCTTTCCAATTGAAACCTGCTGTTTTTAAAATGTCATCTAGCTGTCTCTCTGCCGGTCTACCTTTTTTTCTCTTGCCATTTGGTCCATTCCATTTCCAAACATATATGTATAACAAAATATTAGTTTTATTGAGTCAAAATCCACTAAAAATTGAAATCAAAAATATTAAATTTGTCACGGCGTATTTTTAATTTAATACTTGTCCAAATAAAAAAGCCTATCTCATTATACGAACTTCCAAACCAATATAAAATTTGCATGCGAAGATTCTAATCGACTAAACTGTCAACTTGTTAATGGCATGCAAAATATATGTGTGGGAAAAATTAGTAAAGCAATTTTTTTTCTCACAAACTTGAGACGTAGGTACACTGCTCTCCCAATTAAGATTTTGGGTTGATTTTGTAACTCAAGTCGTTGTAACTTGAAACTTTTACGATCGACTTGCTTCGATTGATTTCGAAGCCGTGCGAACAAAAAACGGGGGATCGATGTGAATCGGTACTTATGTTGTGGACATCCCATCTCTATGAGTTTCTCATAGAGATGGGATGAAAATGTATCGAGTGTGATGCTAGATCGCCAGATGAACTTGAATTGCGACGCAATGAAACAATACACAGGATTTTCTAAAAAAAAAATCAAAATTACGTATTTTCCTTCAACGTGACTTTCATATTGAAAATAATAAAAAACACTCAGTACCTAAATCGTTTATATACAACGAAAGAAAATAAACTCTATTTTTAGGGTTCCGTACCTCAAAAGGATAAAACGGAACCCTTATAGGATCACTTTGTTTTAGTACAAATTTGAATCATGTACAATAAAAGTTGCTTCCTACCAGCGCGAGCGTGGCGGCGGCGGCAGGACCAATAAATAGTCCTGCTAGAAGAACGCAGGGCGAATGGGCTCAACTCGAGCAGTTATCTCACTCGCACAATGATATAAAATCATTGGTTTGGGATATTAGAAAAGTGAGATATGAATTTATTTATCTACATAGGAGAAATACCAAAAAAAGTTTTACTTTAATATCTTTCAAATTGCTTGAGGAGTAGGAAAATATATGTTTTTTCACTACTTCATCTCCAGTATATGTGATATTTGTATAAAACTTTTTTTTTAAATATTTATAAAAAAACTAAGCAAATCAATTTCTCACTTTTCTAATACCCCCAACCAATGATTTTCTATGTTTACAAATGCTGCGATGCGTGAAAGAGATAGCTGCGCACGTTGAACTCCACCTCAAGAGTATCTATGTCTATAAGCATACTGAAACGTCTCTTACTTTAGGCAGCAGGTTAAATTAAAAAATATTTGTATGAAAACAAGAGAGATGCAGTAGGTAGGAGCAAAATGTAATTTATTTTCTAGAACTTTAAGAATTTAATACGATAAATTTAACTATAAGGTTTAAATTAATTAAAGCTAAAGTGGGTACAGTAATAAATTTAACATAAGTAGTGCTTTGCTATCTAACACCAGCCAAACGGCGAAGGTTAATTTGAGCAAGTGAGGTTTAAGCAAGTACATACCTACTTATAAAATATGTATTACTTTTTTCTAAGCAATAATAGGTTTAGCTACATAATTAAAGTAACTACAAAAAACCTAATTTAGTTAAAAGGCGCCTGCTCAAACCAAATATACAAAATACTGCACCTGGGTAAAAACTACTGAACCAAAATTACAGTATTCTAATAATTATGAGACCATCCCTGAAGTGTTTCCTCTTTCTAATGGGAAAAAATATATACGTGGCGAATAGGCTACAAATGAAAAAATAATTACCTGCGTGCAGTAGACCTCACTCGTGCCTATTAAGTTGTTCTAAAATATTTGTTAAATGGATATTTCTAAAAAAATATGATAAAATATTGCCTTTGGTAAGTAGTTTTGATGTAAATACCAAAATTCAAGACATTGGCCTAATATGTACTACATTCAAAAGGACAAACGCAATTCTAAAAATAATTATACAAATTATTTTTGTGTAAGTATAGTCACATAAAAATATGCATACTTATAAAAATACAAATTCAAATCAGCCCTGCAGTGCGCAAAATGTTTGGGCATTGCTCGGCACATCTGCATTAGTGAGACTTCATGCGAGCAAAATCGCCGAAATTTATTTAATAGAGTTACAATATTCGGTATGCCATTCTAATTATGTGAATGAATTAATTTGCTGACGATAATTTACATTCCAATATCGACTGATTAACATATTAATTGACGGTGAACAATATAATCTACCAATTATAATAAACGGAATTAAAATTAAATGCATTTTGTTTTTTGAAACACTGATTTGACTTTCATGATTTCTAGCCAATTTGTGCTGTCTGTATACAAGACTACTTGCGATCAATAAAATAAATATCAAGAATATTCAATTGATTCGACGTCAAACACATATATCATCCGGACTTTTGCCACCGCCAATGTGGAGCTGTGCTCGAACCGAGCGGTCTTGCGCGTGACGATGGTAAAAGGCCTGAGTGACGGAATAACGCTTGTGCCATGGAAGTTGGGACGGCCTCTTGTGTGGGACGCCACGTGCGTTGATACTTTGGCACGGTCGGTTTTGATACTTTGGCACCGTCTCATCTTCCTGAGACACGGAGTAGGGCTGGCGCTGCAGCTAATTCAGCGGAGCAGCACAAGCGGCGTAAATATGTTAATCTCGGTAGAGGTTACATATTTGAGCCGTTTGGTGACGAGACTTTGGGTCCGTGGGGACCGGGAGCTCATCTCATTTTCAAAAAATTATCTGAGCGTCTGATCGATGCGACGCGTGACCAAAATGCTGGTGCGTATCTGACCCAACGCATAAGCAATGCCATTCAACGTCGCAATGCGGACAGCATGCTGGGTACGCTGCCAACTGGTATTGGTTTTGAGCATTTGGAATGTCTTTAGACCTTTATCGATCTGGGGTAATCAATATGCTTTTTGTGTAGTAGTTTAGTTAGTTGAGTTAATAAAGGCACTTGCCCGTACAAAAAACTACATTTTAACTTTTTTTTTTTGTAACCACGGCTTGCAATATCATCGACATGTACGGTATCGTATTCAAGATTCGGCCTTACCTAAACGTTACTTTAACCTTCGTCTTAAATTCTCAGACTTCTTACTGCAAGTGTCATTACGTGTCAGCAAAAAGTTGACATAATATGTTAAGCATTGCTTAAAGTTAAGTAACGTTTTTCGGTAAGGCCGATTATGTTGAAACGTAGCTAACGATATTTTTGATTTGCACGTTTTTCAAACAAAAAATAAACTAATACAAATCGTTGACTACATTAAAATCGGTTCATACGTTTGGGAGCTACGATACATAGATAGGTACACACCCCACATTGTTCGTCGAGATCCAAAAATACTCAATGACCACAAAGCAAAATAAATAAAAAAGTTTACTGCACATTACCAGCTGTGATATGATTAATAAATCATAAAAACAACAACAATGATGCAGTTAGCATTCTTATCACGTAAGGTGCAATAATAAAAGTAGAGGCTCACCCCTATTACTCATTATTCATGCTGAGTGATAATGCTGCATACACAAGTTACGAATGGTGAGACAGATAATGCACAATACACATACACAAGAGTAAATGATGATACACAAGAGTTCTAATGCTGAGACACACATATAAAATTAAAAATATTTTTACCCGACTGCGGAAGTAGGAAGATAATGTTTTTTGGGTGTATGCATGTATATAAATAACACTAGCTGCGTCCCGCGATTTCACCCGCGTAGTGATGAAAAACGGTGATGATGATGATGATAAAATACAGCCTGTCTTTTTCCAGGACCTGAAGAATCTCTGTGCCAAATTTCATAACGATTGATTTAGCCGTTTAGCCATCATCATCATCATCTCAGCTATAAGAAGTCCACTGCTGAACATAGGCCTCCCCCATGGATTTCCAAAAAGACCGATTGGAAGCAGCTTGCATCCAGCGTCTTCCCGCCACTTGTATGAGGTCATCTGTCCATCTCGTGGCTGGTCTTCCTACGCTGCGCTTGCCGGTACATGGTCTCCACTCGAGAACCTTTCGGCCCCATCGACCATCAGTTCTACGTGCTATGTGCCCTGCTCACTGCCACTTCAACTTGCTAATCCTCTGTGCTATATCGGCGACTTTTGTACGAAATATTAGCCATAAAGAAGTAAAAAACAGACAGAGAGACAGACGACAAAGTAACAAAGTTATTTTTGTAATATTAGCTGGGAAGTTAGGATTAGGATTCTGCAACTACTATTTGAACGATTTGTGCGGGGTGTCATTCGATTATTTTTTTATTTTATTTTATACTTTTAGGAAAACTTACAGCCTAAAACTATACATTTATATAAATTACGAGGCAAATTACAAGTTTTCACGAGATTAGATTACAAGATTAGTTTAACTTCTTGTGTGTCATAGATTAAACTTTTTCATAAAAAGTATCTATATTAAAAGAAAAATAAAATACGAAAAAGTTACTTAGTGTACGTTTTCGCGAAAAAATATGCGCGAAGTCGGTGTAAAATATATGTATGTGATTAAGCATTTTTAGAACAATTCTTGTAAAAAATTGGGGTTACAAAAATAATACCATTTTTAATTTTTGCGCGGTTTTGCGTTTTTTTTTTTTTGTATACGGCAATGATCAAACTCTAAGCTGCCAAGTACATCTGGTTTGTTGACATTATCAAGTCTGCTTATGACTCAACGTCACAACAAACAAGCGACGACTGTGAACTTTGCTGCTAATCAGCTATTGAAACAGGAAGAACCCGTTATGCTGATTACGGCGATATTATCATGTTACAAGAAACGAGATTCTTTGCAAACGGTAGATATTGAAGTGTCAAACAACTCATTAGGAACTAGGACACCTAGACTATTCGGATTTAATATTACACGAAAATATAATCGCCTAAATATTGAATTATTGATTACCAAATCGTTTTTTTTTGTTTAAGTCTAGACATCGCGACGCTTGCGCAGAGATGGATGGATGGATAACAAGTATCTATATTCCTCTTCCTCTTGCATAACTTAAAAAAAAAAATGTAAGTAGTTATAAATGCATATATTAGTTCATAAAAGGCACGAACCCTGGAGTCTGTGGAGAATAAATTTGTTAATAAAAAAAAAAAAAAAAAAAAAAAGTATCTATATTAAAAGAAAAACAAAACACCCGATTACAGAAAATCAGTTTTTGCAGTCTAACTTACGATTTCGCTATGCTTGATACGCTGTTGAGTGTGCGTTTTTTGTTCTTTAGAATAATTTTAGTAAATCACATTTTAGTAATTTATTACGAAATAGTTCGTAAACGGTTATGAAAAAAATACCATTTTTTTATTCTTGTAAGAGATTTATTATTATTATTACAAAAAATATAATCTTTGACACTCACGAAGTGAAGATGAATCTAACGACACCTCAAACTCGACATCCATCAAAATCGGCATACCCACATAGATACAAACATATTATATACATACATACATACAAACAACCGAGCGGGCTGAGGTAGCGTAAAATACCTAAAGTTCTGGGGAAGCCTCGCCTTAAACTATAATGCTTGATTTATTTTTATTTTGTCATAAAAAAGCTAACCACAAATAGATCCATTCCACAAACACAAAATCCCTTTAAAAATAGGAAAGATACAAGCATTTTAATTTCATGTTAGACAGAGAGCACACGATAGCGAAAGATGACGTCATGGTTCATGTTCGCCGTACAAATTCAATAGAAACAGTTGTTTCGCGAGAGAGGGGCAAAGCATCCCTCTCCTAAAACTTTAACTGTCTTACTTATAAACGCATGTGAAAATCTTATTCACTGAATAAGGACTTGTCACTTTCTGTCAGACAGGAACTGTCACGCGCGAAAACGGAACAAAACACTCTTTAACTAAAATGACTTTTTCAGCGTTTTTAAGTAAGACGGTAAATGTTTATATCTCGGAAGTTTATAAACCGATTGTAATATTTTTAACACGCTTTTATTAGATCGACCTGTATGTAACTAACTATGTAAAGAAATCTAAGGTAACTAATTTAACCATCTTCCAAGGATCGTAGGTAGCGTCATGAAAATTGCCAGCTGTATGTAGTTCTGATGACAATACAATAATATGGTACTGTCGAACTGATCTGATGATGGAGCCGGAAGATATGAACTAGAACTTCATGATGGAACATCGTATCATAGCTGTGTTTGGATTTGTTAGAAAAGTCTTGTAATGAACTTTGACCACAATAATTTGTAGCGTGTTTTTTAGTTTTTTAAACTGTAATTTATTCAGTATATGTATTACATTTTAGTATGTTATCAATTAAAACTATTATTCCTATGAAATTACAATTGCATATTATTATTTGAAGTCAGTTTAACATATCCATTATTTTTATCTGAAATAGATGTAACTACTTATATGAAATGTCAATACTGTATGAAATTTTTCGTGTACTCTAACTGCTTAAGTAAAAGAAATAACAAATATATGTCTACTATAATAATATCCACAAACAAACAGCACTGTTATTCCAAAAGACTCACGAGTGTACGATATCCAATATCAAGGAATAAGGAAAGCCTTGAAGACAACGATAGGATATCCGTCTTCATACAATAGCTTAGGCATAAAAGATAAGTAATATCGGCAGAGAATATCTGGAGAGCATTAACACTAAGATATAGAGTTTCATACTAAAGTTATATCTTAGAAAATATAGGACCGACGTAAACCTTCCTAATCTATTACACATGTATGGTAAGATAAAATCATAGACTTCTATAGATACCCCAAGTGTATGTACCTAGCGTGTCAAATACGATAAAAAATCGCAGTTGACGACCAAGATTTATTCAATTTCAAGTTATATATACTTCCATCCTCGGCCACACCGTCGCTTAACATCAGGCGAGTTGGTGGTCAGGATGCCTAGGGTTGAATAGATTTCGCGCGGATGGAACATTCCATCACAAAATCGTTTATGTGACGTCACAGTCGGTACCAAAAAAATGGCACTCAAAGTTTTCATATAAATGAAGTCGCATGCTCCACCTTACTATGTCTGTGGATAAAAAATAGTAGCATCTGATATGCAAAAGTCAGTAAGGTATATAGGTCGAAAAATTAACAATATAACTACACAGAAGAAAAACAAAATATGTATAATGCATAAGATTTTCGAGCGATTTTCATATACTGTAACTTACGCTTGCGTTACATCTGGTATGCTGTCGAATGTAAGTTTTTGCGAGAAAGATGGTACCAAATTACTGTATTCTAATTATACTCATTCTTTGGAATACTTTTTGTAAAATCTTATTTATTACAAAAAAGTTCGCTTGAAAGGGGCACTTTTTTTTTTTTTTTTAAATATAGCTTATGGGTGTGAAGTCGAATCTAACGACAGCTCGTACATAAAAATCGGTCAACCCGTTTAAACTGCAGTAATATAGAAACATACATACACACATATGTATACCCATATACGAGTACATACACACCCACCTTAATAACATTCCATTCTGTCTAATCGGGTAAAAATAGGTGAGGTATCAACCTTGGCCGATTGACACAACTGAGTAAATTATTATAATAGCGAATTATAAATATTTTAAAGCATGATAATTATTATGTTTTTTTATATTTTTTTTATAAAATATTAATCTAATCGCTTACTAGAATATAAAAAAAACACTGAACACATAAGTACTGAATCATTATAAAAAAATCTCACACATTAAACTTAATTAGCATTTCAAGGTGTATTTATCTCGTTTAGTGATCATCATTTAGGACTATGACCTCTCCTAATATTCAAATTGAACAAAAAAATAAATGGCCAATGCAGTGTCGAGACACGCATATGGTTGGGTTCCGTAGCTAACACTATAATCTAAAAGAAGACTTTGAGAGTACTGTTTGGCAAAATCGTCCATGACATCTGTACTCGTACCGTGGCGACTTCACTATTTTACATTATTTATCACTATATCTCGAAAAGTTTTATTACAGAGCGTTTAAATTAAATTTCATTAAAAGTTTTTGATATGCTCTACTACTATGGTCAGTCATGGAATTCTAGGTCTAATAGTTTAGAAATGCACGGGGAAGGGAGCATACAATTTCACAACACCTTCGGCGGGCTATATTTCGGAAATATCACTGTCCAAAGGTGTACCAAGTCAGGAAATTGATTTTAAATAAAACCAGATCTCCGGAACGTATAGACACTTTAATACAGCAAGACCCAAAACACTTCATACATTCTATGCGCATGTCACCATCGCGAGTTAAGAACCGTTCAGCGCCATCTAGTGGCACTTTGGTAACATCTGAACAATATCTAATATTTATGTACGAATATATTTAAACATTTTATATATGTACTTATTACTTAGACAAACACATTTCTGAAGAAAATTATATGAATGAAGTATATGAAACGTTTATTTTAGGTGACCTATTATTCAATTTAAGATTTTAATTAATTAAATAAAAGATTTTATAGCGCTGCACTAAATACCCGATAAATTAATAAATTTAATTTATGTAATACTAATAGTCTCGTAAAATTGCTGACATACGAACAGGCAGTCGGACATGGGAAATTTATAAAGGTTCCTCGTAGTTACCACGGAACCCTAAAAATAAGTTCCCACGGAACTTATATACGAATCAAATTTATAATTCTGGCTGCAGATTTATTTAACACAAACAATCGATTTTGAATTCGTCGCGGTTGTTTTTGTTGCCCATAAACATCTATTTGACAAGCAGCGGCTAGATTTAGACGTGAGTTAGAGCATGTTCGAAAAGAGAACTAATGTAGAATTGAGGGCGCTGCTGTTCTTATTTCATTATTTTGTTTGACTAACTAGACAAGTGATGTCAGTTTCCATTTTTTGCCACGATAGTTCTCTTTCCGTACAGACTAGGATCTTATCTCGGCTATGCTAATTCAATGATTATTTATTAGATCTTTGTTTTATGGTGGGTGTTATTTTGATTTTGAGAAGGTAGTGCTGCTTTTGTGAGTCAGTTTTTGGCATAGAATTATATAGATACCCAAAGTGTATGTACCTAGCGTGTCAACAAGTACGATAAAAAATCACAGTTGGCGACCTCGTCGATCTTAAAGATATCTATTCACTCTAGCTTTGAAAATTCCAAGATTGTAGGTCTCAGGAAACAGAGATGGCGGCAAAGAATTCCATTCCTGTGCTGTATGTACAATTACAATTATTACAATATTACAATTAAGTATTTACAATTTCTTAAAGATTTACAGTTATAAAAATCAAAATATTCGATACCACGTCGATACGTAGTCTACTTATCTGTTTGTCTGTCTGTCTGTCTGTCCCACTTGTAAAAATTATACCCGTGTTTTGCCTTAAAACTGGTATGATTAGAGTGCTAGCTGATAATACAAGTAACCTTTTAGCTATCTTACAGTGAAAATGTACTACATTCTTACTTATGCTATAATATTTTTTCTATTAAAAACCGACTTCAAACGCAACTTACTAAATCCTTCACGATTGTAAGCTTTTTAATTAAAGAGACCTCTCTTCACTCGCTCTTTTTTTCTCTAGTTAAGAGTGCGATTTGTCATTGAATGTCAAATGCTCGTCTTCGAAGATTAGAAAATGTGCAGATGTTTATAAGATAATCCTTAATATTTGACACTCTTGCAAAGAAAAACGTGTAGGTGGTACTCTGCGATTCTATAAACTGACGCACTTACTCAGGAATACAATGAAAATATTTTAATTTTTAGAGATTATTCAGAAAATAATAAATCGATGTTTATTAAATAATTTTGGGACCAACTTGGGAGCTTTCTCTATACACCAATTCAGGAAACACAAAAATTGGTTCTCGAATGACGGAGTAATTCGTGTACATACATTAAAAAAAAATAAGGTACGAATTGATAACCTCCTCCTTTTTCGAAGTCGGTTAAAAATATTATCTTTTTTTTTCCAGACAGACGGGCACAAAGAACAACAAAACAAAATTCAGAACTTACACAAACATTTTAGATAGTAAAATCGGTTGTCACTCACTACAGAAAACTCTCGGAAATCACGACAGCAAATCTTAACAAATCCTAAGGCTTGCGTTTCAAGGATTGCGGCCCATGCGATTGACGCGCATATATATTTTGTGTATTTTTTTATTTTTAGGGTTCCGTACCTTAAAAGGAAAAACGGAATCCTTATAGGATCACTTTGTTGTCCGTATGTCTGTCTGTCATGTCCACAGACATAGGTCATGTCGAGAGCTGCATCTCAGGAACGCGTGAAGGTATCGAGTTGAAATTAAAACCATATAAGAACGCAGATCCAGTCTCTTGCCGCAGAGAGAAAAATCAAACTTCTCAGGTTCATATGTCGCAAAAAACGGATATTTCGAAACTCGCAAGGGAACCTAAACCTATGGGGTAATTCCCGTTGACCTATAACTGTGAAATTTGGCAATAAGCATTGTCATATCTATGTATTTTCAGATTTTTTGCCAAATTTTTCCCAACTCGACAATAGCACTCGGTACTTTTTTACAATTTAATGCAAACACACATGCAAGATAAAAGAAAATTCAACTAAGAACTTGGCACTACATTTTTGACTTAAAATACCAATAACACTATTTCAACGTGTGCGTTCCCCACGTGCGTCTGTCGCACCTGCTGCAACTCTCAGAACGGTACCTTAAAAACAAAGTACCAATACCTGGGTCACGTCCTGAGACAGACTTTTAAACAAAGTAGGAATCCATCTGTCACCCTTAAAGCAGAAGAAAGTAATCTACGTGCTCGAACGTAGGGATTACTCGGGAACCTAACGTGAGCTCAGGGTTGCCAGATTTAAATTTGGCTCGATTGGCAAGCTTTTTAGCAGTTTTCAAGTTTCAAGCTGCTCGATTCGTTGTTTCAATCCGTCTTGGTTCAAGTTACGAATTTTACATTTAAATTTTTACTCTCCTCTCAGTATCTATTTTTTAAATATATGTAATAAAGTACTAAATGTTATATACGTATATTTTCATGTGAAAACTTCTTTAGCGGCGTTGGGCATTTTTGGGATGGGTAAAAAATGTTAAACTCGCGTCTACATCCAACTTCGGCGTAGCCAAAAAGGGCTATGACTTCAGCCCTATCACCTATCATCTATTCTGGCATAGATTCTAAATTATTTACCAAAATTTGAGAAATCAGGAATCAGTGGAAATAATTATAGTACCAATTTTAAGGTTAGTGTGAATGTCAATAATTCTTCTAGATCGACGTGCTCCATCCTCGGCCACAACGCCGCTTAATATCAGGCAAATAGGAGGTTAATCGTAGATCCATTTAACGAAAAAAAAAAAGCCTTTAACTCTTACAATATACTTAAGGATTATGAAAATAAAATTTACCTACATAAGAAATGGAGAAATGATACGTGAACATTCTAAAAAAAAACTTTTGCATGGAGACAACCCTACATGATCAACGAATTCTGCATATCCCAAACTTGTGCTACCAAGTCCTTATTTAAAATTCCCACGTCTCGTAAAGTTTTGGAAACTAAATTCGTAGAATATAAAGCACCGTGACAAAAGAGGATTCTCTCACGATATCCGAAACGAATATTAATATTAACACGGCTAAACGTTTTATTGTGGCGATCGCTGGAAATCCCGGTCAGCTAGACGTAGCTCGACTTATGTGGATTGAATAACGAGTGGTTTTTATTACTCTGTACTTAGAGATATAGATGATATGGATCTTGAAACTACGTGATTAAAAAAATCTGATATAAGACTTAGATACAAGCAGTATACGAGAATTCTTCTTCAAATGGCAGTCGGTTAAAAAAGCAAACGACGTTTTTTACCCAACTTCACATGAATGAGAACATTTTTCGAATACATGCATATATGCGGCCATTTATACAACATAATAGTATGCGGGGGTGACTTATGGTAGATACATACGTCAAAATGGCGACCACGTTTTTTTATTTATTAAATTACTTTTTTTTTTAAATGCAATTTGCGTGAAGAATTATTTTATAATACGTCCCGTTTCCATACCTTTTCACTGTCCTTGCAGCAACGCGTGTGGCCAGACTATAAGTGGGTCCATAAATCAGGAGAACCGACGACCCAATTCGAGACTATAATCAAGATCTGTGTTTGTGTAAATAACATTGTGGTATATACATATAGAAGTGGTGTACGAAACGAGCCTAGAACCAGCAGTGGGATTCCAGAAAATGTATAATATATAAACCAGCTCATCAAGAATTAGCTAAAGAAGCCTTATAGCCGTAAAAGCCTTCTTTTTCACCAGACGAATAGCTTTGCGTCAACTGGCAATTTTTTTTTTCTTCTGTCCGGATGTTCTGACAGTCTTCTGTAACCTGAATATAGTGTTAAAGCAACTTAACAGGATGAAAATGATGATGATAATTTTAAAAAATGAATATGATGATGATAGGGCCAGGGCCAGAGAGTGGAATTTTATTACTTGGCTCATCAACAAGGTGCTACATTCTACAAGCTACAAATAAAGGACTTTAAAAATGCCACGTCGCCTTTGTCGCTTCTAGACACTCTAGCTCAATGTCAATGGCACCTGCCTTCGCAGACACGACGAACTTGCTAACTGTAATGAGAATTCTCTGTGAGCTCCACGCCTTTGTAGTACCCTCTCGCAGTGGAAATAACCTTTATGTCATCTTCAGTCATTCAGGAAATACCAAAAATGTTACTGTGACAAAATAATACGTAAGTTCAAGATTTTTTTAGAAGATTTACACGTACGTACGTACAGTTGAAGATTTAGTTGTAGTTAATTTAGCTAATAACAATAAAATCTTTCTCTGTCTTTTTATATTTCAGAACTAAAGGGCTAAAAGGACTGCTGTGGAGGACTATTATGAAATTTTGTGGGTTTTTTTGAACTTGGAACCTTTAAAACCGGCTCAGTCCACATTTTACCGTGTGAAATTTAGTTTTTTTTTTGTGCTGGAACCCTGAAAACGGTTCTACACAATTATTTAATACAATTTTTCATCACCCATCGAAACAGTGAAGACAGCCCTTTACTTTAAAACAGGAGGAGGGAGCGGCATGTAGATTAAGAGTAGATATAGACTGCAAGGACATTGTATGAAATTAAAACATACCGCTTCCCACAAACGGTACTCATGTACTATTACTTATTCTATGGAACTGGAAATAATTGTACTACGACAAGATGCCATAAATAGTATAAAATAATTACTGTGAAATGTATTAAACTTACGATTAAGACTATCATGAGAAAATTAACAACAATAACATGACCTTAGATTATTGCATCCGCGTGAAAATGGAACAAAAATGCAACAATGAACATTAACATAAACAGCCAGTTTTAAAGCAAAAAGAATATATTTAACCGACTTCAAAAATGAAGAAACGGTTTCTAACGGACTTCAAAATAAATGGCAAGACCGATTTTTTTCTGTGGAATGTTCCTTAAAATATTCACCACTTATTTCGTAATTATTTTACTACTAATTTTGATTGGCACCATATTGAATGGTTAATAATAGTAAATTGTACTACAAGTTTAGAAACCTCAAAAACCACCGACAAAAGAAAACAATGATTTTGATGAAACATAGCTAAGAACACTCCCGATTAATTTATCTTTCAAACAAAAAAAAACAAAATCAAAATCGGTTCATCCGTTAGGGAGCTACGATACCTACCACAGACAGACACACACAGAGACACGTCAAACTTATAAACCCCGTCGTTTTTGCGGCGGGGTTTAAAAACAGCTAGGATCTCGTTAGATAAAATTTCTATGAATGACCACACAGACCACTACTAAAGTGCTTGTCGTTTTTACACAAACCCAGTTAACTTTTTAACAGAATAAACATTTTTCCCATCATTTTAAGTTCAAAACTGCATCGAGTTGGCAACATTCGCACAAGTTCCAAAATCAAAAGCCAATCGTGGCGTGTTCCTAATTCGAATGTCACGGACGCGACCGAGCGCATTCGAACCGGCACGAGTGGGGGAGGCATCGCCCCACCACCTGCGACCGAACCAAGTTCTTCACATAGCTGGATGCAAATCTGATGCACGAAGCGGTCGGGTTAAAGGGATGGAATATACAGAAATAAATTTAGTGTCTTTCAAAATAAATCTCGATAAATATACCTCAAGTAGTATACCTCATTCTTGTTGCGTAGTGCACAAGAATGGAATTCTTTGCCGCCATTTCTATTTCCTGAGACTTACAATCTTGGAATTTTCAAGGCTAGAGTGAATAGATATCTTCTAGATCGACGAGCTCCATCCTCGGCCACACCGTCGCTTAACATCAGGCGAGTTGGTGGTCAATCGTAGATCTATCTTCTATAAAAAATAAAAAATAAAGTCGAAAATTTACAACCAGCGTGAGTTACCAGTGATTGCATACGGCACTGAAACGTGGTCCCTCACTATGGGCCGTATAAGGAAGCTCAAGATCACGCAACTAGCTATGGAGAGGGCTACGATCGGAGTCTCTGCGAAATCAAATCAGAAATAAAGAGATCCGCACACGTACGAAAATCACCGACATAGCACAGCGGATTAGCAAGTTAACGGATTGGCAACGAGCGTTCCATAGCCGAGCGTGACTGCTCAGTCTTATTCAATATCTACAAAGTAAACTGCTCAGAAGTTTTTATTTCAAAAAACTCATCAAATAACCTGAAATAATGTGCGAAATGTGACTCAAACATGAGTCATGCCTGGTTACAAGTGTATTATTCACCTAAGGGGAAAGCTTTTATTAAACAGACACTTAAAATATTTCCATTCTCACCTCGAACTTGGAACGGAAAAGCCAAAAACTACCAAATTAAAGTTCTTATGTAGATAATTTCTTCGCACAGCTTAGGACTAAAGAAGTTTAATTTCTCTCTTGTCTTTTATTTTAAACTCCTGCGTTTTACTGTACTGTATTGAAATTTTAAATTCTTTGTGTAAGCTATTGGTAGACAATTTACACGTTCGCTTCATACAGGTTATTCTGTATCGTGCTTACCCGTGATCCGTTTATTTACGTTGACAATTATCTTTAACACTTTAACATACTAACTTTAACTTTAAAAGAAAACAAAATACCCGACTGCAGAGCGCTTTTCTGCAGTCGGGTATTTTGTTTTTCTTTTAATCGGTTTTTGCAGTTTAACTTACGAATTCGTTACGCTGTTGAGTGTACGTTTTTTGTGAGAATGTAAGCGTAAAATGGGTCTCATGTCCTCTTTCCAGCATGAAAAATATTGGACAACTGACTGAGCTATTATCGCTCAGTTCCATCCTTTCTGCGCAATCAGATAAATACAACATAACTCATTATTTTGTTCCAGTTTTTTCGGTAAAACTCAAAAAATTAAATACAGTACTCGAGTGAACGCTCTTAGCAGCACAAAGAGACTAAGAAGCAGTACTTATTTCCAAAGCAATTAAATATTCCCTTGGGACATTGAGGCTCGGCTGGAGTTGCGGTGAGCCACTCATCTGTATTCATAAGAAGTTAAGAACCTATCGTATTAGATCTTACGGTACATATTTTACCATCCAGTTGGGACTGCATTTCCCTTCCATATTTTTTCTTTTATGAATTTAGGTACACGACGCTATGTTTTTACAAGCTTTTATTTAACTTGCAATGTTTGTATATGTTCGGTAGGAATCTTCGAAGTTAAAATAGAACCTGAATGCAGTATAGGATGATCAGATCACAAAATGAACAATCTTTATACAAGTAGCAGGATGCCGCAATTGCAAGTCACGCAAACGGTCTTTTTTAAAAAGAAGGAAGTTAACACATCGGCTGTACCAATAGGTGTATCTTCGAAGTTAAAATAGAACCTGAATGCAGTATAGGATGATCAGATCACAAAATGAACAATCTTTATACAAGTAGCAGGATGCCGCAAATGCAAGTCACGCAAACGGTCTTTTTTAAAAAGAAGGAAGTTAACACATCGGCTGTACCAATAGGTATATGTTTTTATGTTTGTTAGCGTATAGCTTCGCCATTTATAAACCGATTTCAAAAATTCTTCTCTTTAATGTTTGAATAGATATACTTTCAGATTGATCCCATATAAATTTCATCAAAATCGGCTCAGTAGTTTGGTTTTTTAACATGCGCATTTTGAAGTCATTTTACAGTATTTTTTTTAATTATTGAAACTTTTATTTATTTTATTTTGTTGTTGTTGTTGTTAGCCTGTAGTGAACTGCTGGGAAAAGGCCGCCCCCCAACATTTATTTTATTTACAAATCCATGATAAATATGTCCAGCGGTGGAATACTTAAGACTGAGATGATAATAATAACATCTAAATATCCGTGAGATGGTGATGTCATCGTTTCACTCAATAAACACCTCATCTCAAAAGAGCAGGTTACAGATAAGCCTCGTGGCTACAACCTACTCAATCCAGTCGCCGACAATAAAGAGGCAAGTGTACTTACAATAAAAGCAATCTCGATGATCCATCAAATCAGAGCATCGCCGCCACGGACCCATTAAAGCATGTCCGATGCCGATATAAAAACATTCGCACTAGCACGCCCGAGACTGTTTCGAAAGACGCCGTGGACCGTGAACATTCCTCTGGCCACCAAGCATGAGGAACCGTGGAACGGATAAAAACACTTTTGACTTCTCTGTAGTTGGAGAAAGTTTATGAAATTGTAGATGGCAGATTTATTATTTTAATTTCTAATACGTACATAGACGTACGTAGACGTAGAACGTCACGTTCAAATGTAACAAAACTAAGAGCAGCGGGCCTAGCATAGAAGGTAGATAAACCGTTTTTATCCACGTCGTTATGTCAGTTGTCAATACGTACTTCATCTCTGATAGGTGGATAAAACGGTGGAAAGATTATTTGTCCATGTTCCATGCTAACCCTGCAGCAAGACGAAACTTACCTTCTGACTACACGGTTCCGTTCCGTCTCATCTTGCGTTTGAATCGCTTTAATTCACGAGTCTCGTCTACATTTCCCACAACTACCTACACTAAAAAATCCTCGTGTCTGATATAAGCATTACGATTCATAAATCTGTTTCACGAATCCTCGATCTTATTACCAAAACCGAACTCGCAAAATCATTCCTAATCTTAATCTATCGTTCTCAAGTCATTCGCCCAGCTTTTTCGTCTTCATAAAAACCTCCACCGGCTCCAGTGAAGCGAGCCGTGCGTGCAGCTGTTAGACACAGAAGAGTCACCGTTAACGGTCGGTGACAGGGGCGCAGATAGGGAACTGAATTGAACTGAAGGGGGTAAATAAATAAATATTGATAGACATTTACACGCAGTCAATATAAAATACCGTATAATATAATAATAATAATATAAGTAGTAGTAGTAGGCAAGTAACTTTAAGGACTTACTGACCATCTTGCAAAATAATCGTAAATCGTGAAAAAGTGACATTGCTTAGTCTGTGTACAAAAAAACGACATCATTTCATGGAGGGTATTCCCAAAAACTCAAAGAAAATTGAAATGCATACGTTTCCCAAGTAGGTCTTTTCCGGTAGATATAATCTGGGTATCATTTAAATCATGAGTGAATCACTTTCTTTTATACGCTCGTAAACCGTAACATCCCTTGACATAAAAAATAGATGTTCAGAATTCAAATATTACATTTTAGATTTGTAATGATTTTAGAAATAAAATCTATAAATATCGGGTCTCAAAACAGAAACAAAAAATCATTGAATGTTTAAAATTCCGGATCTTTGTGAATACCAAGACGCAATTTTACGCCGGAACCGATGTCATTCTCTTGCTTCGAAGTGGGGAGACCCAATTTGAGTCACTGCGTTGAAGTACCTAAGTAAAAATAAGTTGTGTTTGTGATTGTTGTGTTGCGTGTTTGCTGCTATTACTTGCTATTACTTATAAGTAATAGCTGCAAAAACATAATCTAAAAATACCATTGAAAATGGAAAATTTATTCATGGCTAAAATGGTAAGTAAATTAAGCCTGACCTGCCAATTGTTACCAACTTTGCTACCCATGTTTGCCCAAACGAAAACAAGTTAGACATTTAAAGCCCCTAAGCCCCCTACCTTCAGCCGTCCCAAACTGAAGAGACTCCGTAGAAAACTGGCCATTCTTTAATTAAACCAGCACGCTCTAGCCTTGTTTTCGATTCGGCTTGCCACGCCGACGTAAATCGTTTACCGCATAACACAGATTACTCAACAACTAAACAGTCATCGGCAGGTGAGATGGAACGAGCAACAGACACGAACGTATCTGGAACTGTTTTTTAGTCTGTGGATGTTAAATCTTCCACCTACATGTTAGATCTATACCTATGTGAAGTAATACACGGTCCAAATAATACTATGGTCTGTTGAAATGGCGATACAAATTCGCGAAGTGGTAGAAACAGACCTGAGTCTGCTTCGACTAGGAGTTGCAAGATTAACGCGACTAACGTCGCGGCTGCATATTGTGGTCTTTGTCATAATTGCATGAATTACATATTGTGGTCATGCTTTAGCAACCGCAACAACAATTATTATGAGTGAAGCATCGTCGCATAGTTACTAGTTTATCGGTTTTTATCGAATACTTTTCGGTGAGTGTGGGTCTGATCTACATGAACTTATTCCTCCTTGCCCTTTTTCTATCAGACGGTAAGAAGCAAGAAAAAGCGACATCGTTTTAAGGTGGATATCTAAAACCCTGAACGAAACAGTTTAGGTCCACTTTTATTGTGCGTACCATCAAAATGCCACGCTTCCTGAATGGGTCTTTCTAGTCTAGTAAAAATAAGATTTGTGACAACATAAAAGACAACTAAGTATATTGTTATTTAAATGAATGTACTGGCGTTTTGAAATACATTTGACACAATTTCATTATGGTATTATAAAAGCTAATTTTGATACCTTTACACGCTCAAACGGCTGAACCGATCGTTATGAAAACTAGTATAGAGATAGCTTTGGACCTGGAGACGGACATAAGCTAATTATCATCATCATAATCATCGCCGTTTTTTATAACTACGCGAGTGAAACCGCGCAACGCAGCTAGTCTATAAATCGGGGATTATGATTTTTAGTAATTTTCCTATCATAATTTCAAAGAATCCCCCCAGTTGCAAATACTGTGATCTGCTCCATAAAAAGGGATTTATTTTTAATAGACTATTCTGAAATTTCGAACGTATAATATCTGGGTGTCTTCAAATCGTGCGTAAATAGGTTCCTACACAGCGCGCTCCACCTGCACCGTATCGATACGGTGGTGGAGCGCGCTGTTAAGAGTTAGTGGCTAAGCGCAAGTTTATTTTCTAATTAAAAAAACATCTCTCGTGTTAGGTTTTTGCGGCTCTAAGGGTACGTTCGCTGCTTGCCCCCTTTCTGATTTTGTCTATTATTTCTAATCATTCTTATAAGTTGTGGATTTTTGCCCCCTTTTTGAAATCTTGATCATTCGGTTTCATACGAATTCAGTTATTTCAGAATATTTCATCAATATTTGTTCTGAATATTTCAAATTCACCATATAGCAGTAGGTGCGTAATCTACTTATTTATTATTTTATTTTATTTTACATGGAAAACTAACAGCCAAATGTAAATAATCAAATTAATGGGAACACATAAGCGACATTAATCACATACATAACATTATGACCTGATATACTTGGAGCCCAGAAAGCAGAACACATAAAAGGTGTTCGTGTTACCATAGATAAAGTTGCCTTATCAGCCTAAGGGCCGATTTCACCAGTGAATATAAACGCGATCAGATACACATAAACTCAGTTTACGTATTTAACCAAGTTCAAACCTTCGTTTTGCATTTCACCACTGCAAACTGAACGCGTTCACAGTTAAAACGAGTTTAAATTCTGAACGCCCAATTTTCGGCGTTTACTATTGAACTCGTTTAAACCGTTTATTCCCAGTAGTACGGTTGCCAGTCCGGTTGACCGTACTACTGAGACTTTTAATTCCCAGTAGTACGGTTAATGGCGGCTGACCGTACTACTGAGACTTTACAAGTCTCAGTAGTACGGTTATTAACAGTTTAACTACCAACAACAAAATTTTATCGTAAAGAACTAGATAACCGAACACATATTTCCATTAAACATATTATTCGCCGGAAGCGCTAATAACCGTACTACTGGGAATTAAAAGTCTCAGTAGTACGGTCAACCGGACTGGCAACCGTACTACTGGGAATAAACGGTTTAAACTAGACGAACTGACACTATCGTAATTTTTGTTTGTTGTTTGGTTTGGAAGTCTTGTTATCGGTTGAAATATCAAGTATTTAGTTTTGAATTTCCACTAATTGAAGTAGCAACTCCTTTTCGCTACCGGTAAAGGTAGGATCTCTCTTCCTTTTTAAGGTCTCGATCATTGTTTCGGTCGACATAACCAAGAAATTCTCGAGGAATGATAAAAAAGCAAGTTCGAAGAAAAAACTAATGAATTTAAAATACCACGAAACTTTGTGCGCGAAATTTGATGTTTGAGGAAATGTCAACAACTATTCTTGACAGTTTGACAATAACAATAAGATCTGATATGACAGCGCCGCGACGAAGTTTACATTCCATTGAACGTAATGTTATAAAAACTCGGTTTTGTTGAACGCGATCACATGAACCACTTTGCGAGGTGGTGAAATCAGCTACACGTAAACCAAGATCAATACCGACAATTGATCCCGTTTTAGTTGAACTTAGTTCAATAAAACTCGTTTTGCAAAAAAAAAAAAAATGGTGAAATCGGCCCTTAGCCCCATGACGCTAGATGATTGGGTTCGACTGATATAATCAAAATATTGATCATGATAAGTTTCGTGGACATTATAGAATTTGAATTTGTCTTCTCGTCCAATATACCCCAGTCCCTCAAGTCGAAAGTTTATAACCAGTGTGTGTTACCAGTGATGACATACGGCACTGAAACGTGGTCCCTAACATAGCACGTAGAACTGATGGCCGATGGGGCCGAAAGGTTCTCGAGTGGAGACCACGTACCGGCAAGCGCAGCGTAGGAAGACCAGCCACGAGATGGACAGATGACCTCATACAAGTGGCGGGAAGACGCTGGATGCAAGCCGCTTCCAATCGGTCTTTTTGGAAATCCATGGGGGAGGCCTATGTCCAGCAGTGGACTTCTTATGGCTGAGATGATGATGATGATAGAATTTGACATCACAAAACAATACCTACAACATATATTATAATAATTATTATGTAGTATTACCAGAAGAACAAAGTTTGCGAAGGTAGTTTAGTTTGTAACTTATTCTATCAAATAATTACTTCAAAATATGTCAGTATAGGCTATGGGGGTAAAAAGAAAATTTAAGCTACGACATTCAAGATTACAAATTCATTAAACATTTCTATAATATGGCATCGAATTCTGAGTAGCATTTATGGATCCAGTTTTCCTCAAACACTTGAAACGTTTTAACAAACGGCTATGAAGTCTCTGAACACCCGACGGTATTTTTCACGAGAGACAAATTTGTGATTGTATCAGACATTTTGTAAATATTTCATCCTAATCTAAAATTCTCCTCTAGAGTTCCTTCAGTTTAGCCCTACCCTCTCGAGGATCAAGATAATGGGCCCCTATAAAAGCTTTCATTCGAGAAATCCTGTGAACAATTGAATAACTGGGTTTACTATTAAAAACATTAATTAGTATGTAAATTACAGTTAATGCAGCGAATCTTCGAGATTGACGAGGCTTTCAGTTTCGCAGTTTTGGTAATGTTTTCTTCATGTAAACATGCTGACTCTTTCAAATAAAACCAAAATAACAAAGATGTTTTCGACGATTTTTTCCTTCATTACCTACAATTTAACGTGTCATCCGACCCACGGCAGCGCTCAGAAAGAAATACCACTTGCGGTCACCCATCCGAAGACTGACCGGTCCGTCCGTTGCTTCGCATTGGTGATCGTTTGAAAACAGTCAAACTACGCCACGAGCGATACTAATGGTTTCCTTTGTTCCTACGGCTGAGCGGGAATCAAAAAACTACTTTTTAAAAAATTTATTTAGCAAATGTGTGGTCCAGTATTGAAAAGCATGATGTAATAATACCCATTGCTCCCTCCCAATCTATACATAGTCTAATTTATTTTTTTCACAATAGGCAGAGCAAACACTACCAATATAAATTCTTGGCAAAGTACGTGTTAAAACATCGCTTGCTTTTATCATAGAGTTATTTTTTTAGATGACTAGTTCAATTGAGTCATGAGATATTCATCTACCGTGGAGTATGTAAGCTAATGGAGTCATAAGGCCGTCACGGACGCTTCAGTCAGGTGATGTGTTATTTTGAACATTATTCGATTTGTAACAATTGCTTCGTTCTGACGATTTATCGATATTTTATATCAACTAGTCTTTCAATAATACTAGTAGTTCTACGAACAGTAGACCTCGCGAGAGAGCTTATTTGCAGCTCACCTTGGGTCATCTGTACATAATACCTACATAAAGTTGGCGAAAAACATAACCCTCATTCTTACGCACAGACTCCCAATCATCATCCTCCCGAGCTCCATGAAGGCAAGGCTTCCAGGGAATTTAAATGTTTATGTCATCATCATCATCATCATCTCAGCCATAAGAAGTCCACTGCTGGACATAGGCCTCCTCCATGAATTTCCAAAAAGACCGATTGGAAGCGGCTTGCATCCAGCGTCTTCCCGGCACTTGTATGAGGTCATCTGCCCATCTCGTGGCTGGTCTTCCTACGCTGCGCTTGCCGGTACGTGGTCTCCACTCGAGAACCTTTCGGCCCCATCGGCCATCAGTTCTACGTGCTATGTGTCCTGCCCACTGCCACTTCAACTTGCTAATCCGCTGTGCTATATCGGTGACTTTTGTACGTCTACGTATCTCTTCATTTCTGATTCGATCTCGTAGAGAGACTCCGAGCATAGCCGCAATGTTTATGTCATTTGTCTAATAAGAGTTATTGTTATGTTATTGTAGAGTTATTGTATGTATATATGTTTTTCTGTTTCGTTGCTAATATTGGGAACACCAAACGTGTCCAATTTTTATTAGTGTGCATAATATATGTAGTTGTGTCATGAGACACAAGTATACTTGTACTGTACATACAAATTGTAAGTTTTTGTCGATAAAAACTATTATTTTTTGTTTCAATAAATAATTATAATGCACTCACTCGTCCCACGTTAATAGCTAATCATAAATTATTTCTTAGCATATAAAAACAGATATATGCTAATCTAGATAACTTAGCTGTAAAAAAGCTCAGTCGAGTGTTCCTAATTAGAATTTATAGCGGGCTTTAACCCGTTGCTTCGTATAAACAGAATTCCGAACGTGAAGAATACACGTATGCAACAATAACTTTAATGGTGGTCCCACACTGCGTGTTGCATAATTCTTTTACATTGATCGTATATTTTTATATGTACATAACATAATATGTGGGTTTGTAAAACTTTGTGTTATAAGTTTGACGTGTCTGTGTGTGTGTCTGTCTGTGGCATCGTAGCTCTCGAACGGCTGAACGGACTTAAAAAAAAAACGACTTTATAATACGCAATATACGCACATACGCGACTTGCTGTTTACTTTTCTACAGGCGCTTAGATGATATTTTACCAGCTATTTTGTTATAAAAACCAAAGTACTGCATCGATTTAAAATTTAATAAAATTCTAATGGGACTACCTCTGAAGTATGTATGATCTACCAAATACGAAAATAATCATTAAAATCAAAGCACAATTGGCTGAGTAATCGGTGAACAAACACCCAAAAAAAAGCGTGTTAAAAACACGCTACAAATTATTGTGGTCAAAGTTCATTACATCATTAGGGTAGTGCATGAATGTAATAAATAAATAAATAAATAAATAAATAAATAATCATGAAGTTCTAGTTCATATCTTCCGGCTCCATCATCAGATCAGTTCGACAGTACCATATTATTGTATTGTCATCAGAACTACATACAGCTGCCAATTTTCATGACGCTACGATCCTTGGAAGATGGTTAAATTAGTTACCTTAGATTTCATTACATAGTTACATACAGGTCGACCTAATAAAAGCGTGTTAAAAACATTCAGACCGAATTGATAAAGAATTAAAATTAAAAAAATAATCAATCAAAATTAAACATTTTGGAAGTCTGTTAATTAAACTAAATAGATTTTTGATACTTCGGAGATAAAGATTAAACTATTTACTATAAAATGTTACATGGCACATAAAAAAAAACGTTCTCGAGAAAAAAGGCCAGATTTCTAATCAAGCTAACTCCAATTAAGCCGTGTGAATTATGGAAGCTAAAGAGCTCCCTAGACGATCAATTAAACCGTCAATATACTCTTACATCTCGGACCAGAGAGAGGTCTGTTAGAAATAGAGATAATCGAAAAACTAAAATGTTTGTAGAATGTTTAAGTGCCAAAATGTCGGTACTATGATGTATGACTCTGGACTTTCCAGGATTCAAATTACAATGTTTTGCTTGTAAAAGTATTGTTTTTGTTTTAGTAGACATTTTAACTATCATCATCATCATCATCCCAGGCATAAGAAGTCCACTGCTGGACATAGGCCTCCACATGGATTTCCAAAAAGAACGATTGGAAGCGGTTTGCATCCAGCGTCATTCCGCCACTTGTATGAGGTGATTTTCACATAACCTTTTTAAAAATTTCATTTTTATATCAATCAACCTATCAAGAATCATCAAAATTCTTGCAAATACCTAACAAATACATAAATCTTTAAAACTATATTAACTTCCTTTATGGCAGCCGGTTAAGACATAATCAAGACAAAAGTCTTGTTCTATTTGATTAGCAATTGATCGTCTACGGAACTCTTTATATACCATACTATGAATAGCGATTCTTTGTCTGATTTTTTTTTACAAGAGAAACCACACATAGACCGGAATATACCTACCGTTTTTGTAGTGATGGAAGATAGAATTTCTACATTGTTGAAAATATTCTCTCCACAATGTATAAATAATTCTTGGAGAAGTTTTGTAGTACGATTGAAGGAATAAAACGTAATACATACACTTTATGTCACTGTACATACAAAATGAAAATGCTACCAATACTAAATCACAAAAATGCAGAAATTTACATTATTGTTAAATACATCATCATCTCAGCCATAAAAATTCCACATAGGCCTCCCTAACTCTCCCAAAAAGACCGATTGGAAGCGGCTTGCATCTAGCGTCTTCCCGCCACTTGTACGAGGTTATCTGTCCATCTTGTGGCTGGTCTTCCCACGCTGCGCTTGCCAGTACGTGGTCTCCACTCAGAACTTTTCGGCCCCATCCGCCATCAGTTCTACGTGCTATGTGCCCTGCCCACTGCCACTTCAACTTGCTAATCCGCTGTGCTATGTCGGTGACTTTCACACGTTTACGCTTAAATTAAAATGACATGATAATAATAATGTAAAGATTACTCTAAGATTGTCACAAATATTGTAATCATTTACAAAAGCTATCCGTGATAAGCTACAAGGACAAAAATTGATTGAAATTTAGAATTCCGGCCCAACGTCTGGTGGGCCTTATCTTATATACTACTATATAAATAACGCAATATTATCACAACTTTTTAATTATTTAGTCCTTTTGGGAAGCAACATTAGATATATAATCATAAATCATAATCATCTTTATTTAGATATAGAATCAGACAAATGCAAAGCAAGGTTTAGGTACATTTAAGAATTTTGTGGTTACCTTGAACTTGAAACTTTACATGCTTCAGATAAAGTTTCAACTTAAATGAAAAAACATTGAGAACGGCCAACTAATGATTTCTAAACAATAAGTACAAGAATTATTCCATCTCGCATATTATATTGAATCGAGGCACCGAAATTGCCAAAACTGATTAAAGTTCCAAACAATAACAAACCGGTTCGAGATTTTGAAGGTCCCAAAATAAATTAAAACGAACTAACACAAATTACAAGGGATATACGATACTAGCGACATCCCTAACAGACTTTAGCCCTTAAAATGATACACATAAGGTCATATTTCCCCATGAAAAGATACATGAAACCGTTGCTGCACATTGTAAGGGAAATTATCCATTCATTGTTAACTCTTGTACAACTTTGATTTCTGTTTCGCACAAATTCCAACTCTAAACTGTAGGATTTAAGAATCAAATTAAAATTATCGACGTTCATAAGGTTAAGACTTTTCGTTTGGAATTTAAAACAGGAAAGGACGTTGAAAAAAGGGGCACGGCGGGAACACACCTGTCAGTGTTGCCAGTTTCTGATGTGAACGAGTGAATGGCGGTTCGTTACAATGAATTGTTTGAATTTCGAAAATAGAATTTCGATTTTCAAGTAGCTCTCTGCTGAGCGGGATTTTAACTTTCTCGCGAACAATGTGCGGAGATCTTTTGTTCCACGCGGAACTTCTCCCTCGATCATTGTCCGAATTCTAATAATTGGGAACTTTCTTGCTTAGCTCCAAATCCGAGGCTTTACGAATTAACTTCTATATTACTTCATATCTGTGTCCTAATAAATGAGATTTTATTTGCTATCCTACAAGAAACAATACTTTTTTGGGATGTTGATACGCGTAACTGACAGTGAAAGCCGGTTTTATTTGACCTGTTTATTTGGGTCAAATTTATTAATTGAAATTTTTCCCCTTGCAGTTGACGGATCGATCTGAAATTTGGTATACACCTTTAGTCCTGATGACAATACAATTTAGTACATTCTGTATTATTGTAAATCCAAGATGGCCGCCGCCACAAAATGGCGGATTTCATATTTTAACACAACCCCCACAATATGGGTATCAAATGAAAGGGTTTTTCTAGTAAAATACAGTAAATAAATACATTACCTACATCATTATCATTCTTTTCAATAAAACCGTTTAACTTAATTTTTTTTTTTTAAGTAAGGAGCTACGTACTTGTTTTATTATCTGTATAGTTTTAAAATTTTGTACGAATATTGTTACTATTGTATTGTATTGAATTACATATTGTGACTAGTATTTTCTAAGGTTTTGGCGAATTTAAATCATTGAAATGAAACTGATTAAAATTTTTCAAAATGTTTGTTTTATTTCAATATTGTAACTAATTTTGCAAACTTTATAACAAACTTACTGCAATTTTTCAATATTTATTTGGGTGTAATACATTTTCTCAGTTGATAAATAAAATACTTACTGAATTTGTAAACCTGTCTCTGTCAAAACGAGTAATTTAGTCTTAATTTCTTTAATTTTATTAAAGTTAATTTATATTTTAGAAAAATGATGGTGAAATTTGTCTATCTCCAGGTACTCAGCTCTTTGTACCAAATTATGTAGCAATCGGCTCGATTCTCGGGTAAAATTTAGTACAAAACTAGTTTTTTTTAATAGTTATTATCTAGAGTATCTTTTATACTTTTATAATATCTATATCATGGTACCAAAAGGGTTATTCAGCAGCAATAACGTAGAGCGACTAAAACGACAGTATTTCCTCCCTTCCATGTGATTATCCACCCAAACTTCCATCCGAAGGTTGTATATTCTATAAAAGAGTATGACGGATCAGTCAACAAACTCGAGCCATTCATTCATACGCCCACGACCGAATTCCGGCCTTATGGCTCCCAATGGCATTTAGCTATTGACTTTACGTACTACGTTTATATTATTTTAGGGATATCGTGCAGTAACTTTACTACTTTCTGATTCTTGTCAAGTTAGTTCATATAAAAACAAAGTAGTGAGAGTACTTTCCTCGAACCGACTGTCGTAAAGAGAAATGTTGACCACGTGTTTGTGATATAAAAATGGCATGTGATGGAACACGCTTGGCTACCCCGGAGAGGTGCTAACGCTTTTTTTATGCTTGGCGGCAAGGCCTTCTAATGAAGAACAATTTATATCTTGCTGCCTGCAGATTATCTCAACGCGCGCATCTATCTCTCTCGTGCATCACAACATTTTTAACCATAAAATCATTGGTAAGGATATTAGAGAAATGAGAAATGAATTTGCATTGAACATTAATTAAGGCTTTCTGAGATACGACAAAAAATTATGGGACCACCCCTGATATTATCAACAGCGGCCAATACCTAATAGTAGATCATGAAAAAGTTGCATTTATAAAATGTAAGATCTATTATAGGTAGTCATTGAATATGAAGTAAAAGCATTAGTCTAGTAAAAATAAATCCGTTTGTATGGAGCTGATCACAGTATATGCAACTGAGGGTATTCTTTGAAATTATGATAGGAAAATAACTAAAAATTACAGATCAACAATAATCCCCGATTTGTAGACTAGCTGCGTTCCGCGGATTCACTCGCGTAGTTATGAAAAACGGTGATGATTATGGCGATGATAAATAGCTTATGTCCGTCTCCAGGTCCAAAGCTATCTCTATACTAATTTTTATAACGATCGGTTCAGCCGTTTGAGCGTGTAAAGGTAACAAAATTAGCTTTTATAATATCATTATGAAATTGTGTCAAATGTATTTCAAAACACCAGTACATTCATTTAAATAACAATAAACTTAGTTGTCTTTTATGTTGTAACAAATCTTATTTTTACTAGACTACATGGCAAATCTCAGTTCTCAGCACTTTCGAGGAGCATTTTAGTATCATGTTCTTATATATCTTGGTGTTTCACTTTCTGAACACATAGGATGCCATTGTCGCTGTTCACAAGTCACAACACGCGTCTAATAGCGTTGCCCGACGTGTCATGACTGAAGACGTGTCGGGCGATTACCTTACTCGAGGCTTGCCACGCAGAGCCGGGGAAAACCTATCTACATATTATACATCAATGCCTCTACATATAATTCTATACATAAGATGGGTAAAGCATCATTGTATTTAATTATATTTCAGATAATAGCTATTGAAACAACAATAGGTACCCGCCCACACATAATTATCAATATTTATGAAATGAAAGAACAATGAAACTATTCCTATTGAGTATCTTTATAATCTTGAGTAAGTAGTATAGGCATAGATTACTTACTATATACATATTATATAATATAACTTTATATAATATACATAGAACTCGACAAATCCGTTTAGAGCGACTTGTGATGGCGCAACAAAGCGTAAGCCAACTTGCACATAACATAATTACAGAGTGCACCTCATTCTATTGTGTATTTTTAACCCCCGACCCAAAATTGACGTGTGTATCTGTGTATCTACGTGTCTGTTTGTGGCATCGTAGCTCTGAAACGGATGAATCGGTTTTTATTTTGTTTTTATTTCAAAGAGGATTTCATCGAGTGTTCTTAGCCATGTTTCATCAAAATCGGTTCAGCTGTTTTTTCTGTCGGAGGTTTTTTGAATTTTCTAAGCTTATACTTGTTATCTCTTTGTTAAACTATGGTAATCTTTAATCACACTCACAAACATAACTATCCACTCTTCAACATTACAAAATTGAGCTCCCAAAGTGATTCATAGAAATATAACCTATTCATCATTTCGCTCAATACAGATACTGATTATACATTTCATTACACTGTATGAAAAACAAATAAAAAACAACTGCTATTCTTGCACGTCTTTTTATTTCGCCAGCGGGGACTGAAAATCGTAGAAAAATAACGGTACAATAACTATGTTTCGTTAAAATAGCGTATGTATTCTATGTATACTGTTAATTGACTTATTTGTTAGTGACATTTTGTACAATCTGTTTTTCATTATTATGTAGGTATATCAAAATAAACGACGAGATAACATGAGTTAGGAAGTGTTTCAGTTTAGGTAAATGAAAAAAGGAAATTCTAAAATTACTTACTACTTAGGTACTTACTAGTAACATTATTTATTCACTTAAATTATTATTTATGGTGTGATATTTACCGATAAAGGATTTTTATGGTCAATTAATAGCAAAAAAAGCAGCCAAGACCATGTCGAGACACGTGTATAGTACCGTACGGGTTCCGTAGCTAAAGGTGAAATTTAAAAGAATACTAGGTACTTGGAGAGTATTTTTTGTTTAGACTACTTTGCGAAATTAAAATTGAATACCCCGTATACCAAGATTTGTCAAGATTGGTTGAAAAGTACGCGAATATGAACAATCACACATCCGAACAGACGAAAGAAAATTTTGCCAGTTGATGCAGATAACTTTGTTTACTTCGCTCACTCGGTCAATTCGTTTTGTAACTTGTACCATTTCCATGTTTGCCAGTCCTCAAACATTGTAGCAGTCTTTTTACCTTGTCAGTTAGAAGCGAGCTCGAGCCGCCATTATCCGAAATCTCAGTAATCATTCATCATCACCGGTGATTTGACCGGTTAACTCACGGCCAAGGCACCCGAGGTAGTCAAAAGAACAAATTATTTAAATTGGAACGCTACTAATAATAACTCAGGATATTGATTCAGAGTCAAATTGCGGGTGCGGTAATGAAGTTTTAAAATTAACAGTCATTATTGGTGATTAATGGTCTGTAATTGTCTGTATTCTTTTGTGACTAAAATCTATGCAGATAATATTATAATGAAAATACTTTTAAAAAAAGTATATTTCCAGCGCTAACTTTTTTACCATTTAAATTAAAATACATATTTGAATTCTTGATTATTTCACTTGTTGATATAATGACAACTAAGAACGGCAATTTATTTGATATGTACAGTTTAAAAAAAACTATAATCTCAAAGATACCAAGACACAACTTTTAAACTTTAATAAGAGCAATATTGTAGGAAATGTATCTGGAACCAATTCCAGGGACAAAATACCTATTTTTTTCTGCCCTGACGTAATTAATAACAACTAAATTTTAAATTTATATTTTGTTTTGATTTCTAAACAACTTTTACTTGAAGTAAAAGATATGTTGTAGCGAATTACTAAAATAGAAACTATGTTCAGTCGAATGAAATCCAAAACTCACTTCTGCCAAAAGCCAAAACTAAGCTAAGTAGTTTAATTTGCTTAAATTTAAGCATATCATTATGGAAATTGCGAACAAACTCGTACATGTTAATATTTCCGCTCGGTGTAATTTTCAACACGCAAAGTTTGAACTTGCAATAAGAAAATAACGAGAAAAAATTAAACGGTAGCATCGATTAACATTAAACAACCTGATTTTTTTACTCGGCACATGAAAGGATATCCGCTGCAGCACAGAGGGGTCATTAAGTGCAAGTAGTCCATGTTTCTTGCATTTATTAACGGTCAAAATTTTATCTGAATGGTAAACTTAACGGGATCAACGTAATTTTATTGGATACAATTAATATATAGCTGTAACGGAAATATATTTTTGTTTTACTTTATAACTAAGCATGTCGGGGTGTAATTGTAACTCTTTCTAAATTATTGTTACATGTCTACTATAGGTAGAAGTACTAAACACATGTAGAACAAAATACTATCGCAAATATTATTATGATATGATAAAAAGCCTACATAAGTACTTACCTACGAGTATATCCGAAAACATTTATCTTCTTGCAGTCAGTTGGTTAAGAAGTATGATCAACTAAAATTAAATCAACTGAGTACATACACTGTAATTTATAGCCCCATTACTCAATTGTCTGCAAACTAGAAAATACCTTGACCGCTATCTTTGATGAGACAAATATTTAATTACAGACGTCGGTCTACAATCATAAAATTACCAAAACGGGACCGGTCATATCCACTACTTCGGTAACTAAATATCAAAAAACCTTCAGTAAACATCGTTTAATTAGTTCCACTTGAAACCCAAGGCTTATATGAATCAGAGGCAACCACTCATAAAGATACGAAACCTGTTAATCAGTTACTTCCTTCGAAAAGATTAAAAATTCCAAAGAAGTAATTGGTCCGAATAATTTCGATCTGGATGGACATCATTAAAAACGAGATTTCAAATGTTTGAACCCGTTAAACATGAGCTTTGAATCAGTAGAAATGTTTATTTGATTTGAAAGTTTGTAGGAATGTAAATGATTTGATGGGAATTAGGCTACGGAAAAATTAATTATTATTATAGTAGCTTCCAATCTTAATTAAAAATAAACACAAATATTGGCGAAAGTAGACCAATTTATATTGTCGCTAATAATGAGAATGAGAAAGGAATTGCCAATCGATTGTGTTCATTATTTTGTGAAGTCATATAAAAAGATGTTTATGACAATGTACATAAACATCGTATTTTCTATTAATTTTGAGCACGAACACATAAGCAAAAAGCTCTTAGTTGAAATGATAACGATGTATCGACTGATAAATAATAAATTCATGCTCAAGCTTACATTAGTTAAGACATGTGCAAATTTCTAGTTACATCTGTTACATCAACAATTCAACATCAACAAATTCACACGCTTCCTACTTCTCAAATAACAATTTCCTCTCATGAAACGGTTCATAACATTTAGAATTGAGGATTTTAAGAGTTTTAAGGATATAAATTAGCAATATCATAAATATAACTAATTATTGCAACATAAATTGTTTTATTATATACACTTTTTTATATACCTCATACAAGTGGCAGGAAGACACTGGATGCAAGCCGCTTCCAATCGGTCTTATTCAAAATCCATGGGGGAGGACTATGTTCAGCAGTGGACTTCTTATAGCTGAGATGATGATAATACACTTTTATTAATTTTCCTTCCCCTTATTTATAAATTCAGAACACTTCTAGAAGTTTATACATATATGAAAATGATTATGACTTAAACAATATATTCTACAATCAGAATATCAGTTATTACTTATATGTATTATTAACTTATTCAGTTTTAAAATCATTTTGATAGGATAGTCTAAATCGTATCTAATCATCTTCAAAATCGGTCTATAGCTGTTAAGGCTGTAGGACATAATGTAGAAATGTACCTGAAAACACAACCTACCTTCTTGCACAGTTAAATAAAAAGATAAATATAATGTTTTGTAAAGCCAAGATATTCTCATGTTATAGGCAACCCTACAAGAAGATGTTACTGTTAATTCAACTAATTATAACAAACCAAACCCTTTTATTAAGTCAACATCCGACTAACAAATGTGGTGGATCAGTCAAGTTCAAGACATGAATGTACCGGTCACGACATGTCTTAGATCTTATGTTATGAAATAAACATATGAGTCAGTGCAAGTGCTGTCAATTACATAGATTAGAGTACCATTTAGAACCTTTTCACAATAAAATAACACAATGTTAAGCCGTTGTGAAAGTATCAAAGATTATTATGGCATGGTACTTGTTGGATACGATTTTTTGTAGGCAGCTTCACAGTCTGGCCTTTATTACTTGTTAATTTATGAACCCCTTTACAACGTATGTAATGTACAATATACTCAACACTTTAGCTAGTGTTGATTTTGTTATACCCTGTGAGTGAACATTGCAATTGAGATACTTTTTATACCTATTGCTAGTATGGTTCTAAATTTAATTCTTAATTCTGTCTGGGCACTGAATAGTTTAGAATTTAATCATGTACCTCAAATTCTAGACAGTAACATATTTTTTTTTATATAAACCTAGAGATTTATATAAAACAATATTATAATTTTTGTGAATTAAAACTTGTTGCTGTCTGTTTTTTTTTTATGCAAGATAGATCTACGATTAATCACCAACTCGCCTGATGCGGCCGATGATGGAGCTCGTCGATCTAGAAGATATCTATTCACTCTAGCTTTATTTATTAATATTTCATTATCAAAAACAAATGTGTATGTTTGATATCAATATAATTTGATCAGATCTTGACATTGCCCTTCACTAAGGCAGCGGACAGGAGAAATCGGACCTTTCAATCTAAAATTATTAGGGCCAGTTTTTTTTTTTCTGAACCCTACAATTCGGTATATGTTAGTCGTAATGCAAATTCCCCTTTCTACCTTATTTTCACAATTTCATATTATAAAGAACCTTTATTACATAGGTTAAGTTGGATTTAATCTAAACATACAACAAACACAACAACAACAAACAACATACAAGCGCAATTAGCTTTGTATATCTACTATGAGAAAATTTGGTATTAAAAACGAACTCTATATTTTGGTCTAGAGCCTGGACTGGAAAAGGCAAAAATTATATTATATACCATATATATAATTATCATAACTGTTATTTTTTATCACCACACGAATAAATCTACGATGATCAACGTCGTCATTTACAATTTTACATCACCACACGGATAAGACCTAGGGACACAACTAGTTTATTGTATAAAGTGAAGTATTCTTTACTATATCGTAGCATAAGTTAAATCCTAAGTTTAGAAATATTCGGTACGTTAATCTTTGATATCTTTATATCGACGTATCTAAGGTGAGCGTTTTAATGAGATCCAAAAGCGTATTTTATAACATACATAAAGTGCTTTGGAGCTGATTGTCTCAGTTACGACAGATGCTATCAAAATATACGCTGATTACGAAGGATCAGGTTTAACTGCTACTTTAGAGAGAAGAAATTAAATGTCGAATCTTGGTTAAGGGCCTAAATCTTGACTATAAAGCTTGTCTGATTAACTTTGGTATAGTTACATTTTGATGGAGTGACAAGAGAATCGCTTATTGCTCGTTGTTTGAGAATACTGAGCTTATTCAGGACGAATATCGAATTATTTTGATAAAGGTAATATAAATTACAGTATGAAAAGGAAAAGCTTAATTGAATTGAAAAGGAAGCGACTCCAATTCCCGGGGTGCAATTAATGGAGACGTAATCGGGAAGATGCTTTCGTATCAATATAAATAAGCGGTTTATTGCTGATAATACTTTATTTTATTTTATGGGCAATTGCCTAAAGCAATATACAGGCTCAACTAACTAAACTAAACTATATTTTAATACTTGTATCTGAGACCAAATTGTAATTTGCCAATGAACTTACTGAATATTATTATTATATTTTTGGTTAAGGATGTTGAACCCCTTTCCCACAATATTAATGTATATATTATACAACCTTGTGTAGTATTATTTTATATGACGTCAGGTTTCGTAATGACACGGTATCTAATATGAAAATTCAATAGTTTTACTATTCATTAATTATGTTTTAACAAAATTACTTCGGGCTAGCTTTACATAAAATTAAGGCTTAAGCTTTTTTTTTTATTTGAAAATAGGCTTGCGCTTGACCGTCAACTCACCGCGACAGTTACGGTCTACGATGGAGCGCGCTTGCCTAGAAGAAACCTATTAACTCGCGATTTGAAGACACCTAGATTATATCCAGTCGGAAAGACCCATTCAGGAAGCGCATTCCACAGTTTGGCAGTACGTACAATTAAAGTGGAGCCAAAGCGTTTCGTACGTGTTTTCGGAATATAAGCTTGTAACGTATTATTGTAACCTTAGCTACTTATTTTTTTAGCTTTTTTTTAAGCTTATATAGAAAAGCTTATAATATAATATTATAAGCTTTTCTATATAAGATATCTATTCACTCTAGCCTTGAAAATACCAAGATTGTAAGTCTCAGGATGGCGGCAAAGAATTCCATAATTCCATATTTAGAATAATCCTGGTAAAATCACTTGTTTATTACGAAAAAGTTCGTTGGAGGTTGCGAAAGAATGCATTTTTTATTTTTGCGAGAGATTTTTTATTATTATTAGAAATAAATATAGCCTATGACACTCAGAGTGAAGACGAATCTAACGACACCTCGCACTTCAAAATCGGTCAAGCTGTTTAGGCTGTAGGCGCTCATATAGAAACATACATACATCCTCACGCAGTCAGGTAAAAATAATAAATTTAATTAAATTATAATTCTTTGCCGCCATCTCTGTTTCCAGAGACCTACAATCTTGGAATTTTCAAGGCTAAGGTGAATAGATATCATCTAGTCTAGAACGATGAGCTCCATCCTTAACACACACCGTCGCTTAACATCAGGCGAGTTGGTGGTCAATCGAAGATCTATCTTGCATAACAAAAATGCGCTATCAATTCTAAATTCTATGTAGCGACTTATTAATGTAAAAACTATTTTATGTTCTGAGATTTATCTAAAAGTTCGTCCATTCATGAGTTTTTACAAAAGCGAAGTTCTCGTAACATGATCCTTGTTATCATTAGCACCTTTCAGCTCCCACGAGTGTTACCAAATACGCATCCGTATGGGAAACAAGATGTTTGGTCTCGGCTCCACGAGGCTTGCCCATTTACGTTACTAAATAACTAGGCTGTTATTTTCGTCTACGGTTTTTGAACGTTTCTTCTTCCTTTTTGGAGACAATTCATGTTTCGTCCGGTGATGGGATCGTTTGATCTTTTTTCTTCTACAATTCACGTCTATTTTGTCAGTTTATTTTGATCAAAGCTACGTTAGATAAAAATAGATTTTTAGGGTTCGGTAGTAACTACGAGGAACCCTTATAATTTCGCCATGTCCGTCTGTTTATTCATATGTCACAATAATTTTACTCAGAGATGTGTTCTATTATCTATAGACCGCTACAAAATGCCGTAGTTTGGTTTAAAAAAAAAACAGGGTTGGCCCTCCATACATTTTTTTAACCCAACCCCATTGTGTGGGGTATCGTTGAATAGGTCTTCTAGATTTCATATATAATTTAAACATATATGATTTTTTAGATAGTAGGTATTTAATAATAACTAAAGCTAAATAATTTTATTACTTTTTAAATTACTTATAAAGAATTTGGTATAAAATAATACTTAGAAATCAAAACACTGACATTCATTCGCAACCACTAATTTACAAAATAAAAAACTGTAGCTTTTACTACCTCCCTATCTCTTGTGGTTAGCTTTATTTAGTATTTCTACAATCAGACGTACTATTAAAATGCGGGCAAAATCACTATGCGGGTACGCCGGTGCACTTGGAAACTTTAGCATTTAAATAAAAAATTTAAAGTACTAGTTGGTAAACTAAACCGGATTCTGAGTCATAGCAACACAAAGAATAATGTTAATGCGTCCAGTAATTCTATTTTATGCCTAGGTATGCTGGTAACTAAAATATGGCATCATGAGCTGCAGGGTCGAGGCCAGTGCCAATGGTAAACGAAGAATAGTGTGACCATAATTTTATGACTTTACCTTTACGTTTGGATAAATGGAACAAGTGAGGTAGGGAAATTAAAAAAAACATGGTTTTTAATATAAATGATGCTTATACATCTTTCGTTACATTTTCATAATGTAATTTGACTTTTATAAGACTGCTATAAAAAACCACAATGAAAGAAAAAATTAACAACTCCTCGCACAATAATATCAGTCCAGCTGCTAAAGTCACAAGCGTAATATGCAAATATCTTACGAATTACGCACATCGAATACGAATAGAACTTTTTTTTTAATATAGACATTTTTTACGAAGATAAAACACTTTTATGCTAGCTTTATCCCGCTGTTTTATTCGCGATCGAAACATCCGTTCTTAGTGGATATCTAAGCTTTGCGAGGAATCCGTCAAATTCCTTTTAGGACCAGCTGTTTAGGCTCTTCATTGTCTGCCTTCTTTGACCTTTTACGGTTCTAAATTAGGTGTCACATTAACTATTTTCGGGATTATTTTCTTTGTAACAAAAATTCAACACACCCTAGTTAACAGGAAGTCACTGTTTAGCTTATCTAGATGCCGCGACGAGTATCCGTGGCTCGTTTACCTGCCTTTTAACAGTTTTGTTCAACTTTTATTTAATTAACCATGGAGTGGGTTCTGAGGAGTTAAAATAACATGGAATAGGGATACTAAAACAACAATCACTGAATGATTCGAAAATATAAGTTTTTTTAAAGTAATTACCAGTGTTAAATAAATTTTAGAAAAACCTTACTTAGTGTAAGGTCAAAATGTAAGCACTCATTTTTTATAGATAAATAATTATGAGCGTATCAAAACGTAGATTTTTTATGCGTGTGAGGCGCGTCTCCGATCGAGAGTGACGTTTGCGCTGCTCCTTTGAAAAAGACCGCCGAATGCGGTTCAAACTATAGTCGGATTTTTCGGCTTAAAACAGACGTGAGTGACCCGTAGTTTTTATCTAAAATTTGTGAAAACCACGTTAGTTTCCATAGTAAAAAGTAGTTTTTTTTTTCTTGTAAGTGATGAACTAGAATTATCACTTGACACTTCACATGTAGCACTTGAGACAAAAACAAATCTTACAACACCTCGTAATTCAAATCGGTTAAGCTGTTAAGGGCAGGAAGTAACCAAAACATTTTCTTTGGCAGTCAGATTAACTTAGACAGAAATACTTATATTTAATAAGCATTGTAAAAGTCTGGAAGTATAAGTTGCAGAATCAGTAGCGTGCAACTCCTGCAACTTAAAAAGCATACTAAATTAATTTGTGGTCAATTCTGATGGCACCACTGAACTAAATAAAATTATTAAAACAACTAAATTCGAAAAACGAACGAATATCTCATAAATTTTTTGTAATATTTTTGAATTTAGCGATTTTAAGTATTTTTATTCATTTAGTGGTGCCTTCAGAATTGACCAAATTAATTCCCTTTATTCCTATATTTGAAGGAGTGTATAGTCGATATTGAAGGAATAAACCCCTACAAAACAAATTAAATAACTTTAAACAGTTTTATAACTTGAAGAAAACATGGACATTCAAAAAAGGTAGCATTAAATAAATAAGACTTCATATATTACGAAACAGAATATTAATGTAATTTAATCTGCCCACGTGGACCTGATTTCTAGACTTAAAATCAAATCTAGTATCGGTAGGAGGCCATTAGGTATCATCAAATTAGGTAACCGATGAATACCTTCCTACACGATTCCGTAGGCATTGAAATAGGTGGCCAGCTCATCACATCAGCTGCTTAACTATCTTTGGCACAGGTTCAATGAACGTTTCTCTAATCAGCAAAATAAAATGGCTATTATTTACTAGTCACTAACCGCCTATTTGCCCTAGATGCTTGCAAAAATATTTTAAAGACAAGAATGTCGAAATATAAAAGGATCTCAAATAAACTGTTCAAATACAAAACGCGTATCTATTATGTCATATTTCATAGTTTAACTGACTTCAAAAAAGAGATTCTCAATAAAGGTATACTTTTGTATATTATTATATTTTCTCTGGTAAACCTGATACCTATTGATTTTAATTTTAACTTTAATGAACTTGTTTAATTTAATATGGTGTTGTGTGAAATGTCCACAAATATTTATATTTATTTATTTTAATAAATAAATAAATAATAAATAATCATGTCTCTCATTTTACCAAGAATTATTTGGATCCTAAGGGTTATTTAAAAATCCTGTATTATGTAGGGATGTAGTACCTATACCGGAATCGGTAAATGGTACGGTCCTCGCTGATTACGTAGGTAAAATCCAAGGAAGGTATCACAGAATAACCTTACTATTTATTATTCCTATGAAATAGGTGACTAATTCCATTGAATAAGTAGGTGCATCATGAGTAGTAAGATTATACAGCTTATTACCTATTTGGTAGTTTTTTGGATGAATCATAATATTTCCTGTTAGATAAAAACAAACAAACCCGTGTTTTCATACCTACTTATAATAAGATTTATTATCTTAATTTCAAGCATAAATTCTATCAGTTCTCATGAAGTAAGTACTTACGTGCACATACCTACCATACAAATATATTGATACAAAATACCGTATTTACCAAATATTTACTTACATATTAATAACATTAGCCTTTACATAATTAATTAGATAAGTTGTACTTACTTCTTTTACGATGATTAAAACTATTACGGCCGTCTGGGGGTTTGCAATTTCGGAGGGGTCAATGACCTCTGTCTGGCCACCCCGAGATTTCCGTCTATACACAATCACACGGAAAATGGTAAAACTTCCTTAGAAGTAAACAATTTTGTTCAAATAAACAGCTGTATAATCCTCATACAATGGAGACGTAATTAGGTACTTATCACAATAAACGTAAACTTTGGGTTCAATTTGAATGTAAACAAAAACAAAAGACAATTCCAAGAGATTGTCGGTACTCGGTAGACGCAACAAAAACATGGCGAGAATTTTCCTAAAATAAAACCTTTCGAAATAAAGTCAATCAAAGCAAATTCTGCATCCCACTCCCTTCGTAGAGGATACAATAAAATAATTCAAACAAATTCCTCCTGGATAAAATCAAATCAGAGCCGGTGCCGGTTCAAGCATGCGAAAAAAAGAAAAATGCTACTCACTCGCAAAATTCGCTTCGTTACACAACCTGTATCACTTGATAAAATAACAATCCGTATTTTTGACGCAAAATTAATGTCTGCTTTATTCTGTTGACACGATTACACACTTCTTTATTTGTTTTCGTTCGAATTTTGAAATTGCCGTGCGTCGTAACTAAGACGCATGCGCAAAGCGATACCACTTCTCATAACAGCCGGCGCAAAACTGAATGAAAAATAAATAGAATGAACAAAACGTGCACAGGAATGGAACGAACAAATCGAACGAGTGAAGTGAGCAAACCGGCCGGTGAAAAAGGGAAAGAAGACAGACCGCTTCAATAATATGAATGAGTAAGTGAGATAGAACTTTGAAATAAACAAAATGAAAGAACAGTATGGATGCGCCAGGTCGCTAGTATAATATGAATCGAGTTTCGGTAGGCCCTTCTTATTAGATTTGGGAATTGTATATTTTTATATTGATGGTATACTTGTTTTGTATCTTTGGTTTGAATTTGACCGCCAACTCAAATGATGTTGAACGACGTTGTGGTCTACGATGGAGCGCGCATACCTAGAAGAAACCGATAAACACACAATTTAAAAACACAGATTATACCTAATCACTATATTTTTTGCATCTTAAGTTAGTATGAGTCAAGTAAGTATGATTATAAATTAGGAGTAAAAGTTAAGAGTGAAACCTTTTGAATAATAGTAGAACCACCTTGACTTACCTAACCTAGTTGTGTTTTCTAACATGTCTTATGATCAAAACAATGACCAAAGAGAGTTTTATTTTCAAAATTACGAGCTTTCATTGGTCACTGATACATCATTTTAAGTCGAGTAAAATGACATGTAAAATTCACAAACTTTATGTCACCGTTTAAGAAATAATTGATCGCCTGAAAATGTATTAATTTTATTCCATATTTTCCAATACGAGTCAAAGTGTCTTGGTCTACAAATAATTATTGGTTGGTATTCTTTCAAGAAAACTTTTTAACTTCAAATTAATTTTCCGCTGTCTTTTGTTTTCCTATTTCGATTGGCGATATGCGAGTGCAATCAGCAATCAAAGAAAATTGCCATCCATTTCCTCTGAACTCAATTTTGCGCCGTAAAGAGAAGAAAATAAAATACTGAAGCACACACCTCGAAACACACATAGTTGGATGGAACAAAGCGATGGCAATTTGAGGAACGGCTGCTCTCATACACCCACACAGAGACTTTATTCCTTTGCACTGCCAACCCTTGAGCTCCGTCTAATACAAATTTCAACCGTACATGCTTGTCTTAGAAACTATATTCGTCTCAATTTTATTTGTCATGCGTTACTGCAAAGGTGTGAGGGTAGCTCTTTTATTTTTCAAACAGGATATCCTGGCTAGGGCGTCCCGGCCATTTCCGAGCATACGGTTCATTAAGGAGTGACGGTTCTATAAAAAACGCAGTAGCACGTGTAGCCAGACAAGTGACCCTGAAAAAAACGAGCAGCTGAGCCGAGAATGAGTTGCAAAGATGATAAGCAGCCCGATGCACCCTACACTTTGGCGTTTAATAAGTTTTGTATATAGGCAAGCATTTGACATTGTTCTGATTAAAATTGGCGCGTTTTATGGTGCGTGTGTTCATGTTAGCCACGTTTTACCCGACTGCTGAAGGAGTGTTATGTTTTTTGAGTGTATGTATATGTATGTATGTGTGTATGTATATTATATACAAAGATTTAAAAAAAACTCGATCGTGGGGTAAAACCAGTTAGTTTATATACAAAAGAAAGATATTATAGGTTTGCTTGCTCCCAGAGAGTAACAAGATATGTTTTTTGAAGTCAGCGCGAATAGGTGCTCTAAGCTACGTGCTTCATCTTCGATCGCATCATCGATTTAAAAGGCGAGTTGGTTGTCAAATGTGGACTTATTCACGTTTTAAAAAAACAATGCAACTTTATCATATTTTCTTTTAGATGGTGTTTTTGTTTTGTAAGTGAAATCGACCAAGAAATACTTATTATTTCTTGAGGAATATCACTTGCTATTATTAATATTGATCTCAAGATCGAGGTTGAATGCTCATGTCAGGATGTAGAACGATATCATTTATCTGTATTCTGATTGGTATCATTTATAATTCTATTTTCGCTACGTATTTGGTTCGTTTACCTACTTACTAAATGAACTCTATCCAGAGAAAAATAAATCTGAAAATTTGTGACACTAAAAAAATCTTGTCACATGAACATTTCTAGACAAGAATGCTCTTCAATCGGAACCCGAAGAAAAAGTCTTTATCTCTCAAGAGTGTAAACAAAGAATCCTTACACCCACTTTGAAAGGCACAAAAAAAGCAAACCAACCCTTGGGGACTTCTACTTGAAACGCAATTATTAGTTCCTTTAATGGGATTTATGGGTGTTTGCCTTTGCGGTGCTACTGAATATTAATGAGACGAAGTTTTATTGATACCGGACTATATTACTGGGTCCATTAAATTCCGTATCTACCGCTTCAATGGAAGCCAAACTTTAAAAGTAAAAAACCTACGATCTCTTTTATACCGCAGACTTATCGACTCCCAAAAAAATTTCATCTCATGAGATCAAATAAAAACTTTATAAAATAGTAAATTCTACTTTCCATGCCTTAGAATTAGAATTGAAATTTGGCTCAACTTTACGTTATAACAATGTAACATCTTAGCAGTGTCACAAATTCTGCTCGTGTTGTCTGCCTGCGATCGAGTCTTTGTGCCCGATGAAATGACGGTCTCTCCTGGCCGTTTAGTTGAAATAATCGTTTAAGTTTTCTACTTTACTCACTGTTCCTGTGGATGCTCCTGTAAAAACTTCACCCTTTATGGAGACAAATGTTAACATTATCTCATTATTACTGTCATCGCCCTGGCCGTAAGTAAATGAACTTTTCAAGGTCAACTCAGCCAAATTGCGCCGGCTTTGTGTCCACGAGTTATGTAAATTGAAATAGACAATTAGGTTTATGTGCGACCGGCGTTTAATGCTCGTGAAGACAGTTTAAATTTAAACCATGGCGCCCTTTATTTACGTTTCCGGATTAACATTTGAAGTATCTGACAATTAAATTAGGTGGCTTCCTTTGTGTTGAATTCAGAAACCTACAGTAGCAAACAGTGGTATTAATAAAACAAGTGTAGTAAGTACTTAGTTCTAAGATTACTCGGCAACGAACACATATTTACCTACATAACATGGTTGCATATTATGAGAAAGCAGTTATTTTGGCAATAACAAGAAATTATAAATCAGAGAGTCTAAAGACTACTTGGAAGTGAATGAAAGTGTCAACGTAAAATTTACTATAGTTTTGTAATTTTAAAGGCTAGAGTGAATAGATATCTTCTAGATCGACGAGTTCAATCCTCGGCCACACCGTTGCCTAACATCAAAAGAGTTGCTGGTTAGTCATAGATCTATTTAACATAAAAAAATTGTTCCATATATTTCCTACTTTTATAAAATGAGTGTGTACTCGTAAAAACGTTACCCATAAGTTATTTTACCTGAAATCTCAGCATTGACAAAAGCCAATTCAACATCTTTTGCTTCATTCACAAAATTCTTTTGTTAACAGACAGTACAAGTATAGAGCAGGCAAGAATTCTATGGAAACGTAACGTTCTATGAGAATGACAGATGAACTTTATTTGTTTGAAGTTTAATATTCAAGAAGAGCAGTTTTAGCTAACTTTAACTTATTTGAAAGTAAGACATAAGATATAGTTCACTTTAATTTTTTTCTCTCCACGCTATTACTGCACGCTCCGTCATATTTCTTTCTTTTCGTTCCTTTCCACCCTAGGGTTGCCTAGAAAAGACCGCTATTAACGGCCAGTTGTTGCAGCAGTAGTTTTTAAATATTTTTTCTTGTTTGTAAGTTATAAGGTGTGTACAATAAAGAGTGCATCTTACTAAGATGAAAAGTATGTGGTAGGATTGGTGATTCCTTTTATGGCCAAAAGTTGTGCATTTGAACATGATATTAATTGACAATGTGTGCTTGAAGTTAGTAAGAAGCACACTTAGCTCGTTATAGATTAGTTAGATACGTATCCCACAAACAATTACATACATACCTAATTATTTTCATTCCGTTACAGATGACAACCTGTCTACGTCATATAATAAAGTATAAAGATAATGATTACCTGCTAACTCTGTAACAAAGAGTTTTCATTTATTTGCCTTCAATTCCCAGTGATATTTTAATGATTTCGTTTGATCTTCGATTCGGCATTGTTATTCGTCGGTCTTTGATTTTCGTTGCGGTATCATTACGTCCACAATCCCATTTGGATACAGCCACTTCCGTAAAAAAAATAATTAAGATAAACCGTCTTCTTCATATTGTTCGCAAACAAAAAGACAAACGGATAACAAACAATGACAAATTGCACTATTCAATTCTCTACTGAGAGGTCTCAGACTTTGAAGACTACTAGCAGTTGTTATTGTTGTTTATTTATGGCACTCTCGAAAACCATTATTTAGCTGCAAATCTGCAATATTTTATGGCTGAGTTTTATTTTCTTGCTGGGTATTTATTTTAAGATACATTTTGTTGCTTACCATGTTCGGCCAATAAATAGGTTGTATGTGTTTGGCATTTTCATATGAAGTATTGTTTATATGTCAATGTCAATATTGTACCTACCTACTCTCATCACTGATGTTTTTTTCAAGTTAAATTTAATTTTGTTTAGTAGATTTAATTTACCCTATCTCAAGTTTTTTTTGCATGCTGTTAGGCGAAATATGGCGTTCTCACGTATCATTTTGTTTCCAACCACTGTATACACATATTTGCAAATAAAATTATTGTGAATTATGTTTTTCTAATATTTATATCGATTATTAATCGGTCTTTTTGGAAATCCATGGGGGAGGCCTATGTCCAGCAGTGGACTTCTTATGGCTGAGATGATGATGATGATGACTTCGATAAAAAAAATCCAGATTTTTTTTATCAAATTACTAAACAGATTTAGATGTAATTTCTGTAAAACCAATTTGAAAGTACATTATATCCTCTCAAATAATAAAAAAATAGAATTATCCAAATTTCTTTATAAACGACGGGGTTATGAGGTAACAACAATGACGTATCAAAAATAAAATACAACTGAATAGAGAACCTCCTCCTTTTTTGAATTCGGTTGAATATGATATGGACATCATTATATGTCTGCCCAATACCTTGTGTACTATGACTAGAATACAATATATTATGTATAAGTCTTGTATTCAATACACTACTAATAGACTAACTGAACATGATTTGTATTAACTTGTGTTTAACCGACTTCCAAAAAGGAGGAGGTTCTCAATTAGACTATGTTTTTTGTGTATGTTTGTGACGCGATTACTCCGCCAATTGTGAATTGATTTTGGTTGATAAGTAATACTACAGAAGTAGTCCTTTATTTATAACATTGTTTTTAAAAACAAAATAACTGGAAAGATAATATGTCATCTAAGCAAACAAATTGCGTAAAATAAAAAATTTCAACGTCGTTTGTATCACTTCTTTAAACTTTAATTCTTTTTATAACCTAACAAGGCGGTTCGATGACTGATTTTACTTATTAATTTTTTCGTCATGGGTGGTATATCATTAGCACGTGTGGCTTCATTTACCGGATGCTCTTCACTAAGCCATAGAACATCAGTCAACGGGGTAGTTAAAATATAATTATAAGCGCACTGTATTGTTAAACAAAACTAATTTTCTATCTGTTTGTTGCCGTTTCACAAACAATTGGTTCTATGGATGATAATATAAGATATCCAATCTATAAAAATCCGAAATACTTTTGTAGAATTGCCTGATTCTAGCGGCCTTACCGGAAAACGTTACACAACTTTAAGCATTGCTCAACATATTTTATCAACTTCTCGCTGACATGTAATGACACTTGCGGAAAGAAGACAGAGAATTTAAGACGATGGTTAAAGTTAAATAACGTTTTGCGGTAAGGCCCCAGATGTTTTAATTGACACGAGTTTTTGATTCCATAAATTTGTTAGCCATCAATTTCATTTGCCCGAACAATGTTAGGTTCATTAGATTTCTGTTTTATTATATTCAATCTGAAATCTTCTGATTTATAAAGGTTCGGATCAGATATATCAATTAATATGTTAGGTTCGTTAGTTTATTTACAGTCGAGTTGTCAAATGAGCTTACGGGATTTTGGAAAGTGGTTTTTGAAAAAAAAACGCGGAAATTATATTCGGTGTTTCACAATTCGGATTAAAGATAGGTTAAGGTAACCATGATAAAATTAAAGAGATACATTAAAATTCTGGATATAAGTTAAGAAATTTATAATCACCATTTTACATCACCAGGTGGGTGAAACAGGAGGGCAACACTAGACATCTATAAGACTAAAATACTGATAAGTATAATATGTAATTTTACCATGGTTATCATCATTTCAGACCACTTGTAGGTACATAAAAGTAAAGTGCTGGAATAAAAAAAAATATCGAGGGAAGCTTGGAAAATGTTTTTTCAACATTTTCAAACATAGAAACTATATTATATTTAGTATACAACACTTTCTCAACGTTAGCAATCCTGCCGATTCCTGCCCTTGTCGCCACACCAAGAGCCTAGCCTAATCCTAATAGAGGTAATAGAAGTAATAAATACACAAAATTAAGAACGTAACCTAATAGACAGCAGGGATTATCCATAATATCCTATCATACGAATCGTTCACTTTGTGGCATTCTAAACTGTGGTAATAAAATGTGGAAGCATGTTGCTAAAATCAGGAAAAAAACTGTGGTAATAGCAAAAAATCCTAAACGCGAAATTAACTATCTTTCAGTCTGTTGTAATTTGAGACAATAGACGGGACTAGAAGGCTGAACCGATCATCGTTGTGGTCTTTGGTACAAATATAGCTGCTAATTTGGATAAGGACATAGGCTACTCTTCGTCACTATAATCAGCCCTACCATTTTTCAATACTATGTGACCACCTCTGAGGTATTACCTACCACAAAAAAGAATCATTAAAACAATTCATAGTCTGCGGAGTTCCTAATCGTTGAACAAATATAAAAACTCCTTCTTTTTGGAAGTCGGTTATCAAATATGGCATATACAGACGTGTATGGAATCAAGAATACTCCAAAAATGCTGCGCCCTATTTCAATACCGCAAAGACATCCGTTGCAGTATTGTAAATCGCGGACCGGACTCCCACTGAGCGTGGTTCCGTCTTAGAATATAGAAAAATACAGAAACCGTGAACATGCTTAGAACTGAAGCGACAGAAACTACTCATATATAGAGTAGTTTGAAGCGCGCGCGATCAGTTGCTCTATGAACGTCTTAACGAATGGTAAGCTTTGTTGGTGTTAAATTTAATTCAAATATACCGTCATGTGTCGTTCCTACGTGTAAAAATACTGCTGGGGTGAAAAAAAAACACGATGGGATAACATTTCACGTGTAAGTAGCACAATTAACATTATCTTACGTATTTATTTAATAAATTGTTCGGTCTTTGATCATCGTAGAGAAAGAATCGTCCATTTTGTTGGTGTTGCCAATATCAACGTTTTGATTTTCCTTACTTTTACTTGCTACCGATTTTTTTAGTTAGTAGTTTGTAAATTAAATGAGTAGGTATTTAAATATATTTTTATCCGATTAAACATTAATTGGCCAAGTGCATGTCGAGTAGCGTTCAGGGTAGCGTTTCATAATTGCAGTTCACCCTATATGGACTTAGAATAGAACTACCTGTTTGATATTGTGAACATATTGGATTTCGGGGGGGGGGGGGGGGTTGAACCCCCCCAAACCTACTTAGCTGTGACAGGTTAAAATAATGCCTAACCTTTAAAATTTTAGGTTCCCTGCAGATGAAACTTTTTTATTTTTTTGCATGCACAAGCAAAACAAAAAGTATAATATTCTAAGCTAAAGTAATAAGATACAAACACAAAATAATTTATTTGACCGATTAATCCGAATAGTAAGTCAAGAGAACAGTTATAAAAATAATGTTATCCGTTTAAGAAAGTAAATATTTTATTTTAATATATTTTTATCTCCACGATTTACCACAGCAACGGGTAAATAATGCCTACACTAGCAACATTATGCGGGTGAGAGGTGAGAAGGGTGCGGGACGATTCTTTTGTTTTTGGACACAGCACGGATTTTGTAACTGCATCTGGACGCGCCTTCTGTATTTTTCTATATTCTAAGGGTTCCGTCCGCACTTCGTAGACTTGTTTTTGTTTGCTTCCTGTTTGAACGGTGAAGTACCGACTACCGACAAAAATAAGTCATAATTTAAGAAGAGGACAGTACCTAAGAATAAATATATAGTAAGTTAACATATATTCAGTAAAATCTCGGTTATTGTAATCAAGAAAAAAAAAGTGCAAATAGGTTGCAATTTTCCAAGCAAACAAAAAGGAAACGTATACTTTTATTAGATTAGGTACTATATGATCGATTTCACATAGTACGAGGAATCAATTACATAAAAACAGTAGGTAGTAGTTAGGTACCTATCTACTATTTTTAGCCCCAAAACTAAATAAAATATAGTTTAACTGCGGACGCAGAACATACCTAATAATAACTGGCAAAATACTTTATAGAAATTAAATTACATCTTTTGTTTTATGTTGTTTTCAACAGATTATAAAAATAATAATCGTACATAACATAGAGATGAATGAAGTTTGAATTGAACGAACTATCGTAAAGTTTCATATTTTTGTTGTTAGCGTCCTCTGCTTGAACAATTTGGAAACTTTATTCAATTAATAGTCTAGTAAGATAACCCGTACTTAGCGAAATATTCGTTCCACACTAACCTTGTGAAACGACCATTTTTCGATTAAGACAAATTAGTTCTTGGAAGTTGAAAGAGATGGCGCTGAAAAAAAAATCTGGAACTTAATACATAAATCAATTTTCATTACGAAATAATACTAAAGAATGGTTTCTTAGGTATTTGCATTTGTTAATATAATAGAAAAAGGTTTATTTCGGATAAATTAAATTGAACATGCTTGTAAGAAAAAACTGTACTAAGAATTATGACTATACCTCTACTATATCTACACTTTAAGGCTATATAAAAAAATAACAATTTTAAAAGGAAATTGTTATTTTAATTTGTTATTATTAAACTTCAGATCTTAATTATGTTCGATATACGCTATAGTTCTGTTATAACTTGTCACTTTCAAAAACATTGTTTTTTCCTTACATACATACCACGATATTTCATAGCCAAATATAGTAATTCAGGCGATTTTTATTAATTTCATGAGTAGGTAAGTGTTTTGTTTCCAATTAACGAATTATTTTGCAGATTTCACATGTCATTGTATGTCTTTTACATCTTAAACTATCTATAGTAGGCTGGGAATATCATGCATACCTTTAAGGCCTTACCGAAAAACGTTACTTAACTTTAACCATCGCCTTAAATTCTCTGTCTTCTTTCCGCAAGTGTCATTACGTGTCAGCGAGATGTTGACAAAACATGTTAAGCATTGCTTAAAGTTAAGTTTTTCGGTAAGACCAATAACGTAAAATAGGGTAGATAAAACATTTCAGACTGTTCTTTGATTTTCGTGTAAACGACTCTCACTGCAACGTGACTTACAACGCAACATAAACAAAATATATTCTATGAGTCTAGATTGGTTTTGTCTAATAATAGTTTAAAAAACCTGAAATAAACCGACTTTGAAATACTTACGTAATTTCGTTTCGTATATTTCGTATTTAATTAGTTTAATTGGATGCCATTTTTTCAGTTATTTTGTTATAAAAATCAAAGTACTATACCGATTTTGATTAATTTACATGGGACCACCTCTGACCACATTATTACCTACCAAACTAAAAATTATTATCAAAAACAATTCATAATTGACGGGGTAATCGCCGAACAAACTTACAAAAAAAAAAACATACAGTCAAATTGGAACCTTCTCATTGGAAGTCGGTTAAAAACATCTAAATTAGGATTTTTTCTGAAAATTCAGAACATAACTTAAAAAAAACATAAAGTTGAATTGAAAACCTACTTCTTTTTGGAAGTCGGTGAAAAATATAAGCCGTTTCTAATTGGTCAATAGAAACGACATATAGTGTGAATAGAAAAAAAAAAACTGACAAGTGCGAGTCAGACTCGCCCATCGAGGGTTCCGTACAAACTAGTAGATAAAAGGGGTAAATTATATTTTTTTATATTTTCCTTCATAAACCGAAAAATATACATCGTAAAAATATTTAAAAACCTGTTTTTAGCTAATATGCTATGTGATACCCCACATGATACGGTTAAAGCACTTTAAAATTTGGACCCTCCTTCCTTGCATACAGACCCTATTTTTATGTGATTAAATTAATAATGTACAGTTTTCGGATTTTTTCCTTTATGTGTACTATATGACAATGCTACTTGCTACAATGCCAAATTACATAGTTATAAATCAACGGGAAGTACCCCATAGGTTCTGATTCCCTTGTGAGTGTCGAAATATGCGTTTTTGTGACATATTCGGCTTTAACTTTTTTAATGAAAACTTAGAAGTTTGGTTTTTCTCTCTGCAGCAAGAGACTATAGATCTGCGTATATGGTTTTAATTTTAACTTGACACCTTCAGGCGTTCCTGAGATACATGTCTTGACTTGACAGACGGACAGACGGACAACAAAGTGATCCTATAAGGTTTCCGTTTTTAATTTTGAGGTGCGGAACCCTAAAAAAGGCTAGAGTTGTCACGAATGCAATAAATACCTACCTACGGGTTGAAATAGCCCTCCCTCTTATTTCCCCGTTGTCGGGTAAAAATAGTATTTGCGCATAAGAGGTTTAAAAGATCTCAATTCTTCAAAAGATTCGCTTGGCTTTCTTCTTGCGCTCGCTCTATGAATACAAAATAGAGTAGACTAGTGAAGAAAATCAATATTGGTCCAACCAATGTTGTTAAGTAAATATTAAACTTTCCTATAAAACAACGAACGAACGGATTGACTCACAAACTAGGTATAAAGACGACACTACTTACTTACACGTACTTACATAAGAAACAAGTCAAAAGTTTGTCGACACACGCGTTTAACAGGGTTCCGTAGTCAAGCAAGTAAGTAATATAAAGGGTGGTAATGCCATTGCATTAGTTTAAAATTAGAATTAAATTCCACTTACATTTGAACGTCTGGACAGAGTGCACTCCAATAAGGAGACTCCAATATGTTATATATTTATTATTAGTGATTTATATATTTTTCGCTATATCCCGAAAGTAGGCCTCGGCCACACCGTCGCTTAAAAGCCGAGCCTCGAAAATCAGCCGAGATGGTGGTCAATCGTAGATCTATCTTGCGTAAAAAAGTAGGTAGTTATCACAGACAGTGTTCAAATGCGTGTCAATATTTTCACCTTTATCTTATTAAGTTATATCTTGCACATTTTACATCTGAGAAGAAAATCTCGGTCGACCTATTCAACGCTACTCCAAATGATAGGCTGTGTTTGAAAATAAAATCATCCCTTCGAAAAAGGAGGAGGTTATCAATTCGTACCGTTTTTTTTTTTTTATGTATGAACACGAATTTCTCGCTCATTCTTGAACCAATTTTTGTGTTTCGTGAATTGGCGTATAGAGAAAGCTCCCAAGTCGGTCCCATAATTATATTAGAAACATTGCTTTATTACTTTTTGAATAATCTCTGAAAGTAAAAATATTTTCATTGGATTCCTGAGTGACTGCGTCAGATTATAGAATCGCAGTTCCACTGACACGTTTTTCTTTACAAAAGTGTCAAATGTTGAGGTTTTTCGTATAGACATCTGTACATTTTCTAATCTGCGACGACGAAGCATTTGACATTCAATGACAAATGTCATTCTTGAAAAAGAATAGAGCGGGTAAAGAGAGGTATCTTTGAAAAGTTTACAATCGTGAGGGATTTATTGAGCTTGAAAAGTACTTAAAACCTACTTACTCCTCATCCAATGTGTATAAGGAGAAAATTGAGTTACTTCAACCCTTGAGCGCCTTGTTAAATTTTTATCCTTACTAATATTACAAGTACATGAAATAACGTACATCGAAGTCGGTTGTTTCAGTTTTTTAAACTATAAAATTATTAAACTAAATGTGCTGTGTTTTGTAGCGATTTACAGAACATGTCCTACCAAATTTCGTTAAAATGTGGTGGTAAAAAAATAATAACGGACAGGACATGACAGATAGACATGGTGTATTTATAAGGGTGTCTCGTATTTTATTTATTTATTTAAGTATACAAAACAGAATATAGCCTAACATAATATAAGATAACATGTGACAATCGATCAGAACCAGACTATACTCCAAAGCAAATTACTATGGAACCCTAAAACGTAAGTAGTCTATAATAAACATTCATTAAAAAATACTTATACGTCTGTAGGTTGTTATAAGCGCCTGATTCCTACCTGCGGAACCCTAAAAATATCTACAAACTATTTCAGATGCTCAATAGAACACTCCATTTTTAACCACTGACCAAAGAAGAGGTATATATAGAGTATCTGTATATGTGTGTCTGTATTTTGCATCGTACATCTTTCAAACGGATGGACCGATTTTGATCCACATTATTTATTTGAAAGAGGTTTTTTGTTTGAGAGTGTTCTTAGTTATGTTTCATCAAAATCGGTTCAGTAGTTTTTTTTTTGGTCGGGGTTTTTTGTGTTTTCTAGACTAATATCAATGTATCTTGTCTTTTTCGGCATTTGGTCAAATACTCATTTCAATTAAATCGCAATTAGACAACAAGCTATTCCTCATATACACATAAGGATATTTTCCAAAATTCATAATATATTTGAAATGTGCATTGTGTTACAATCGCTATTATAGGATTATGTTTCATGTATTGGTCATGTCACGTGTTCAGTTTTCAGTATTTTTAGAGTTCCGTACAAAGGAAAAAAATAGGAAAAAACGGAACCCATATAGGATCACTTTGTTGTCCGTCTGTCCGGGTGTCAAGACCTTTATCTCGGGAACGCGTGAGTTGAAATTAAAACCATATACGCAGATAGTATCTTGCTGCAGAAAGAAAAATAAAATTTCTCAGTTTTCATAAAAAAAAGTTACAGCCGAATATGTCGTAAAAAACGCACATTTCGACATTAACAAGGGAATCAAAACTTATGGGGTACTTCCCGTTGACCTAGAACTCTGAAATTTGGCAAGAAGAATTGTGTTAGAGAACACATATAGGAAAAAATCCGAAAACTGGACATTTTTAATTTAATCACAAAAAAATTGTGTCTCTATGCAAGGAATGAGGGCCCAAATTTTAAAGTTAATTAACCGTATCATGTGGGGTATCATATGAAAGAACCTCATTAGCATAAGCTAAACAGGTTTTTAACACATTCTTCGCCCCCTGCAGACCCTTCATTTCAGCTGGGAACCAAAACTTTTTAGGCGAATTTTGATTAAGTACAGAGTGGCCAGTGGCCACGCAAAGCAACGTTGACTGCCTCAAACGCCGGCGGTTTACTGACTACTACAAAATGAACGGGACACTTGCTCGGATCCGAGTGGGAGGCGCCGCTACTATAGCCCCGCCCCACTCGGATCCGAGTGGTGAGCAAAGAATGTGTTAAATATTTTTACGATGTATATTTTTCGGTTTATGAAGGAAAATATAAAAAAATATATATGATTTCCCCCTTTTATTTAGTTTGTACGGAACCCTCGGTGGGCGAGTCTGACTCGCACTTGTCCGGTTTTTTATTTGATTGTCATTTCGCGTATTTTTGATTTTGGTGACCATCATTGGACATATTGCGTATGCATGAATGGGAGTCTAAACGCAATGGGCATGGACCTATTATGGAATTTATGGACTAATATACTAAGTAAACACATCGTAACCATTGTATTATGTTACACGGCAATATTCCATCATTTCCGCATGTTTCCCACTGTCAACATTGTTCTACAGCGTTGTAAACATCCAACTTGTTCAATGTAACCCGCTCCTAACTTGAAATTAGGGCAACTTTTTGGAAATTAGTTCCTGTAACATTTGACATGTTTGCTTCCGGCATAGGGTCGATCTTTTCACCCGACTGTGCAAGGAGGGGTTGTTTTCGAGCGTATGTATGTATGTAGGTGGGTATGTTTGTATGTTTCTTTATTACCTCCTAAAGCCTAAACGGCTTGACCGATTTTGATGTACGAGATGTCGCTAGATTCGTTTTTACTCCCTGAGTGTACTATACAATATTTAAAAAAATGCGCATTTTCGTAACGTCCAAAGAACTTTTTTGTAACAAATATGTGATTTTACAAAATCTATTCTAAATAATGTTCATTAAAAAAAATACGCCCTAGCTTTGCGCATACTTTCTCACAAAAAACGTACACTTAACACCATATCAAGAGTAACGCAGGCGTAAGTTACAGTATGAAAATCGCTCTTATGCAGTCGGGTGTTTTGTTTTTCTTTTAGTTTAATATATACCTATTAGCTTAATCTGTTTTATATACCAGATTTAGATAATAAGTATACATAAGACATAATACATAAGATTTCATGGATAACATAATTTTATGGCTTATATTTATTTTATCCATAGTAATATCAACTTTAAATAAAATTATCTAGATGCCTGATGCCACGGTATTAGAATTCAGGAATTCATTTTTAGAGGACTGATTCCCAAAATAGAGACCTCTAGATTTGCGCTCTGTCGACCACTTAAAAAAAATCAGAACAAGTGAATCCGGAAATTAGACTTGTTAACATTGTTTCTTCCGTCCTATTTCCCAATCAATTAGCGACATTTTGGCTTTGACTTTGGGCAAATAATGGACAGTCACGTTTGGGCAATAAAGCCGCCTACACACGGTACCGTCAGCTGTGACCACCAACAGGCCGGCTATACACGGAGGGATTTTAAGTGGAGTAATTTTCTAATGAAAGTACGTAACTTAATTTTAATAAAACCAATGAATTAAACCAATGGAAAAGCGTTTATGGAGATGTAAACGATTGTATTTTATTTATGAATCGATTGCTCAATTTGCGGCAGAAGCTCTATTTCAGCTGACGCAGAAGCTAGTTTCTAAATAAAGCAACATTGAAACCATACTGAAACTCACCCTCGTATGACGCCACATTTTCAGCCACGTCCAACCCTTTGATGTAAAAATTAACCTCCGCAAAAATTTCACGGCACACGATTACGCAATTAATTTGCTATTTTTGTTTTCATATAGAGAGGACTGGGGAGATATCGCCCGGACGGTCGTCATGGTAACGGGGGGCGCGAGCGGCGCGCGCCGCATCCCGACGGCAGATGTGACCCCGCTACCGTCGCGGCCACCGCGTCGCCTCGTTTGACGCCGTCCTTAGCTTTTGACGTAACGAAAACCCGTATTCTACAACCCCGTACGGCCCCATAACACCCCGTGAAGGCAGGCCCGTACCCCGTGAGTTGCAGTGCCCTGTGTAGTGTGAGTGCGATGCAGTAGTCTGCGTGCAATGTCACGGGGTGGGAATCTGTGACCGGGACAGCAGGGGAGGGGCGGCTTTCACGCTTGATCATGCCTTTCGGATCAGGTGAGCATTCCTCCAATTTCAGCCGCAAAGCACCACAATAGAGGCCGGATTCCCTTGCAGCGGCATCAAAAGAATATGCTGAAGAATACGGCATTAATGGAAAGGGTTTTTCTTAAAATTACATTATTATTAAGCGTGGGTCGGCCCTTTGCTTACCTTCCACCCACGTTTTCTGGTGATATTGGCAAATTCGCGAAGTTTTATTGAGTTTCGTGGAAAGTTATGGGTTTGGTTGAACCGAGATGATTTTGTATAGGGTTGCCTTACTCTATTTAACATGTAACTAGTTTATCTTCGTTTTCTCGGAACGCTGGGAGAATTTTGATGACACCTATTTGTGTCGAGATAACCTAAATATTCCAGCATGGTTCGTTAAGCAACTAGGTTGTATTATGATTGAGATTCTGTTTGGGATCGTGCTAATTTTCTTATCTTGACTGAACTACCTATCTAATGAGAATACTAAATAATGTTGTTTTATGGTTTGTTTTGAAGAATAATTATTGATACTTATTTTGAAGAATAATGACTGAACTTAGTTCAGCCAAATTCGCATTGTTTTTGTACAGATATTTCAATTTAATCTTTTTGTGACCTAAATAAATTTAATAAGTGATCTTATCTCTCAGAGATGGGCTTAATTATTTCAGTATTGTACTACCTATGTAGCCCAAACTTCGGCATCACTGCGTTAATTATTGCTGCGTGACAAAGAAAATAACAAGCAATTACCTAGCCTTTATTGCAAGGTATCTCTTTATATATAATATCTTTGGGTCAGAATCTTTTCTCTCTAACACTTACGTAAGAAATCATTCAATCTGAGGTCAACTCCATCTTTAGTTATGGATATCGGCACATTCGTTGGCACCCCAGGGATTTATAGGTCGTCAACAAAGATTGTTTGCGTATATTTTATGGATAAGTAGTAGGTATATAGGTCACGCTTAAGGACTTTGGTTTGGATATTATACTTGGAGATTTCTTACACGACAGATTTAGAAAAAATAAGTTACGTTTAGCTTTCTTTAAGATGAAGCACGTAGTGCACGCATACTTCTTAGAAAGTGTGGTTTAAGCTGTAGGTAAGCGAGGGATAAAGTTTTTTTTTTTAATAAGAGTTATTGATTTGAACATTGACAATATGTCAACCAGCAATGATATTGAAAATGCTGACTATGCTGATTAGCGCCTTTATTGCATTGATGATTGCAGTATTAGATAGCCGTAACGAGTGGCCAAATAGCAATTGCCACGACATAGTGTTTTTGTTTTGTTGTACACCGTTTGTTGTGTGTGGTGCATATTTTGTTGGTCAAAGTTTTTTATCCTGGTAGACATTTCACACTTCACCATCTAGCCCAAACTAAGCAAAGATTGTACTATGAAAACTAGATGGCTGATAGAATACATATATACTTTTTTTTTGTAAATACATATTTAAGAGACATAGAGACACCCAGACACAGAACAAACAACCATCCTTATCACGCAAATGTTTGCCCTGGGTGGGGATCGAACTCCCGACCTACAGCTCAGAAGGCAGTCGTACTACCACTGAGCCATGAGGCCTGTCGTTTGGAAGCTTGACTGAAGATTCAGATATGCTAAGAACAACTAGTCTGCTTTGAACCTTGTATTCAATATGATATTCTTTATTTATAATTATAATAAATTACATGTCAGTTTATCAAAATTAAAATTAACATAACAAGAGCACAAATGTCATAACATAATAAATATATTATTATAATATCGACACTGCTTCATAATATCACATGGTATTAATGTAATATGTCAATAGAAACATATCAAATTGTAAAAATATCTATATTAAATTTCATTTTGGTTCAGCAAAGTCTGCGGTCAACTGCAACATGGATCAAAAAACCTTCCCAAACAATATACCAAGAAGACTATAGCAGGAAGTAATTAAATTACTTGAATTGAATATCGCAAACATCGCAAAAATCCCACGGAATCTGTGTAACTAGTAACTAGTTCTACGAACAGTAGACCTCGCGAGAGAACTTATTTGCAGCTCACCTTCGGTCATCTGTACATTATACCTACATAATACTCACTGTTACACGCAATCTCGAGTTGGTTGTCATATCTCGACAACCACTTGACCAATTCTGTTCATTTTTACCACAAGTTGTATTAATTATGTATTTTATCTACCTACCAAATATCATTAAAATCGGTTGGTAATGACGCCGAATAAACTTCCCCCCTTTTTATGGGAACCAGCCCTCCTATCAAAAATCACCAATGACAAAAAAAAAATCCCTATAACCTATATCCCTGTATCCCTGTACGCGAGTACGAACATACAAACTCACAAAATCACAAACAAACTGACAGACGAAAGAAAATTTGGCTAGTTGATGCAGAGACGCTTCGTTCGCTCGGTCAATTTGGCGAGTTGATGCAGAGATGCTTCGCTCGCTCGGTCAATAATTTATTACATCGATTCCATGGGATAGAAGTCTATCTTCATATATTACTTAGTTAAATTTAGGTAAGCAATTACGTTTTTACTGTCGGAAGATCCATCATCGCTTATTGTTCTTGAAAATGGATGAGTAGCATTTTGAGAGATGAAACAAAGGGCCGGACTAAAGATCATGCTGATATTGCGGAAGGAGCTCTCTAGGCTATTATATAAGTAATTATAATTTAATTCCCTTTGTGTAGGAAACCAAAGGCTTCTTTAGTAAAATGTTCCTTGAATACGTCAAGTAAAATACTGGATTGATTGATGTTTAATAAAATCGTTGCCCTTAAGTATACCTGTTAGACTATATAGATTTATTTATTGCACTTAAGATAACATATTTCAATCCAACACCGATTGATCTACTTGTGTCAGCTAAGACGAAGTAATACATCACTGAGATTGGCTCAATACTCCAAAGTACTTGAAGTAGGTACTTCTAAGCTACATTATTGTAAGCATTTCAGTACCTTTGAAGGCTTGTACTTTCACGACGGCATCGAAGATTTTGTAAAGCCGGATATTCATTAGCCAACTGTTACCGTAACCGTGGCAATCGTATACATTTCTTATACATGTTAATCACAGTCCACCAGTGGAGGACATGGGAATGGTTTATAGAAACGCGTGTCAGTGTCCACCTGTGGTGGACAACGGGAACAATGTAAAAAAAATAATTAAACAGGTGTCAATGTCCACTAGTGGTGGACACAGAAGTAGGGGACAACGGGAATAAACGGTTACTTATTTAAGTACTAGCTTTACAATGCTTTGTTGTACCTATTCCTATTTTTCTGGGATATTCATGTGAACAAAAAAAATTGTTTAAGAACAAAAATTGATGCCAGTATGTATTTTTAACCAACTTAAAAAGTAAGGAGGTAATCAATTCGGTTGTATTTTTTACTACTAAGGGTTCGGGAGCTTGTTCGTGAGGCTACGGTATCTGTCTGTCTGTGCTACACTTAGACGGCTGTTTTTTTGAACCATAATAAGTAGGAAGTTGACATTTTCATACAATATTTAGCATTAAAACTGGTCAAGTATGAGACAGTAAATAACTTAGGAAATCTTTGATAAAGTATCAATGGGATGTAGTGTCAGTCTTCATAAGCAACCGAGGTCAATGAGGTCTAATTATGATAAAAATTATTTGATTTTCAAAATAATTGGAAGCGGCAAAATAGGTGTCTCTAGACTTCTCAATATAAATTATATTAATATCTTAAAGTTCGTCATTGTTGGTATATGAGTATCGGTTAACCTAGGACACTATATTCGTGAATTTTGTTTTAGACTTTACGTCCACGTGATGGAAAGTCATTGTATGAAATAATGAAAACTCTTATGGAAGGACTGCGAAATAAAACCTTGTTGATCTCACAAAAAAAAACTAAAAATATCATGCGAACGTTCCGTTGACAATTAGTGTCATGGGATATAAAATAATGTGATCTCCGATCTCTCCTTCGGAAGTGACGTTTTCGCTGCTCTTTTTGAAAAAGGCCATCGTATGCGGTTAAAACTATAGTCAGAGATTTTGACTCAAAATAAACGTAACCCGTAATATATTTAAAAGAAGAATAGCAATCCTTTGTTAGAATATTCGGTCAGAGTTATGTTATGACACGATAATATCAATAAAAACAACTTTATCCTGCCACCATAAGTCAAATCGTCTCATCTAGCAAAAAAGGATGATACACAGTGCCCATGACTACCTTCCGGCTCCATCATCAGATTGGCTCCATGTCTTATTGCATCATCTATCATCGGATTTACTTTATTACTTATTTACGCTTCGGCCGCGTACACAACTATAGTGTTGTAACTAGTTTCGAACGAAACATAATTCTTGGTACGAAATTGGTGTCGATCTGATAAGTTTTTTTCCATATTCGTAACCACCGTTTCGTAGCAGGAAATTATGCATTCATTATTTCAGCTCAATCGGAAAGTGAGTCTTTAACTCCCAAGATTTGATCACCGGGACAGTTGAAACTAGATCAAAAGCTTGTAATAATAATTACAGGATGTTGATCATGTCAATTTCAGACATCGTCGTTACGTGTAACATCATTTAGTTGTAACACGAATACATGTTACAGTTACACCTCGCTAGTGAGAACCCGGCTTAAAGTTTCGAGTTCCCAAGGGATTGCCAGAGCTTCTCATGTTGCCATTAAGCTACGTTTTGTTAGCTTTTGAAGGTTTTTTGGTAGGTGTAGTCACAAAGATTTATAGGGGTAACTGAAGGTCGGAACTGAACCTACATTCTGTTTATTCGACCTGAAATTTAATATTCTTGTGATAAAGTTCAAGATAAACTTTCAAAGATTTTTTTTATGTTTTGTAGCTATTTGTTTTTGTTGTCTACGTAAGTATAGTTAGTCCCTCAAGTCAAAAGTTTACGACCAGTGTGTGATACTAGTGATGACATACGGCACTGAAACGTGGTCTCCAACTATGGGCCTTATAAGAAAGCTTAAAGTCACGCAACGAGCTAAGGAGAGGCTATGCTCGGAGTCTCTCTGCGAGATCGAATCAGAAATGAAGAGATACGTAAACGCACAAAGTCACCGATATAGTACGGCGGATTAGGAAGTTGGAAGTGACAGTGGGCAGGGCACATAGCACGTAGAACTGATAGCCGATTGGGCCGAAAGGTTCTCGAGTGGAGACCACACACCGGCAAGTGCAGCGTAGGAAGACCAGCCACGAGATGGACAGATGACCTCATACAAGTGGCGGGAAGACGCTGGATGCAAACCGCTTCTAATCGGTCTTTTTGGAAATCCATGGGGAAGGCCTATGTCCAGCAGTGGACTTCTTGTGGCTGAGATGATGATGATGACTATGTAGTGCTAATAGTCACTGAGTAAAATGGCTGTGACATACCGACAGACAGGCGAACATAGATTTTATAAGAATTCCTCGTAGTTACTACGGAACCCAGAAAAACATAAAAACTAAGGATGTCTTACTTGTCTTAGTAACAAAGAAATATTTACAGAAAGAAGGCCAAAGCGGCAGTAAATTCAAAGTATAAGCACCTGAAATAATCTCCAGTCATTAACAAAATGCAAATATCGCCATAGCTTATTCGCTTTAACGCCACCTCGCATATTTCAAGCTGCATTCCAGCTTCAAAAGACATAAGCTGGATAATTAATTTACTTAGTTAAATTTGTATGCGCTGAAGGTAACGAATTTCGCACCTGTATCACTCGTAATTCCTTGAAACTGCGTGACTGTGTTCATAATCACAGAATACTTCGTATACTTTCATTTCCATACAGAATGACAGAGATGGAGATAGATAGATTAACTCTTTATTGTACATACCTTAAAAGTAATAACATAGTACTTAAATAGACTAGTGCTACAACAGGCGGCCTTATCGCTAAAAGCGATCTCTTCCAGTAAATAAAGTTACCGAACCGAATCCGAAATATTTATATTTTAGATAGAAATATAACACTTTATTAAAAGACCACAATACAGAATCATTAAATATAGAGATAATAATATTACAGCTAGGCGGCCTTATGCCGCCAATTAAAGCGCTTAAGGCGATCTCTTCCAGGCAACCTTGCACGGATAGGACAGATGGCAACAGTAACTAATAAATGGGTATACATAAAACAACAGTAGTTAATTATAGTATAGGTACTTAGTTACTTTAAAAGATTTATTTTATTTGTTAAATTTTATAAGCCACTTTTTTATTCGGCTATTTTGTTTCCATTTTAACACGCTTTTATTAGGTCTACCTGTATGTAATGAAATCTAAGGTAACAAATTTAACCATCTTCCAAGGATCGTAGCGTCATGAAAATTGGCAGCTGTATGTAGTTCTGATGACAATACAATAATATGGTACTGTCGAACTGATCTGATGATGGAGCCGGAAGATATGAACTAGAACTTCATGATGGAACATCGATCGTATCATAGCTGTGTTTGGATTTGTTAGAAAAGTCTTGTAATGAACTTTGACTACAATAATTCGTAGCGTGTTTTTTAGTTTTTTAAACTGTAATTTATTTAATAATAGGTACTTGTTTATAATATTAATTTAGTGAAAAAATTGCTAAAAGAGAATTGTTTTTCATAGTCAGAGTGTTTTGTCCTTTTAGCGCCTTCAACTGAAAAATAATTTCTTTAAATCAAATGTGACGCAAGATTTTTAAGCGTCCGTATACTGACTCTGTCGTTTCTCAGTTGTATTTTTTCGTTGTATAGTTTTTCATTGTAATTTATATATTTTTCAAATTAGATAGTTACTCCAATTCTGTGGAAATAATTGTTAAATATATTCATTCCACGATTAGGTATATACATACATATTGAAAAAGTAGGACAGTATCAGTATTCGTAACATCCTGTATGTATAGGTTCTTTGTTCACAAAAGAGGTCCCAAAGGTGCCATATAGTTCCGTATTTCCGTACCAGGCTCGTTTTTATTTATTGATATGTAAATCATGTGAATGGGAAATACCTAGGTATCTATATTTACCAGAAGAAAAGTAAAAAATGTGAACGTATTCGTAAGTATTTTGTAGAATAATATACTGCTTTTTGTGGCTTATCATGTATTTCTTAACTTTTTATCTAAATACGCAAATATTATTTGACTGGCCTTGCAGTTCAGTTGGTAGTATGTCTGCCTGCTAAGCCGTAGGTCGTGGGTTCGATCTCCACCCAGGACAAATATATGTGTGATGAGCATGGATGTTTATTCTGTGTCTGGGTGTTTCTATGTATGTATTTACAAAAAAGTACCTATGTATGTATTGTATCATCCATTTAGTTTCCACAGTACAAGCTTTGCTTAGTTTGGGCTAGATGGTGTTGTGTGAAATGTCCACAAATACCTATTTTTTATTTATTTAATATTTATTTAGTATGTTTTTTGTGAGAGAGAAAATCAGACACCATAGTCTCCTTACTCTCGCAAGAACAAAATATTTTTATTTTTGCAAGAGTACACATATACATAAATAAATAAATAATTGTGGACATTTCACACAACATCATCTAGCCCAAACTAAGTAAAGCTTGTACTATGGAATTAGATGGCTGATAGAATACATTATATACTTTTTTGTAGGTATACATATGATACATAGAAACACCCAGACTCAAACGAGATTACGAGATGTATCCATAGACATAACATTTTGATTTTTGCGAGTTTCAAAATATATACGACCTAAATGGCCATAGTTTTGTTGTGTTGGCGTAGATGCTTGGTTTTTACTACTCCATTGAATCTAGATCTAAGATCTAAGAATGTGACGTTAATTTCGATTCGCGTTTGTGAAAAGCAGGCACATAAACAATTTTTCAAATAATATGAAATTTTTTTTTTTATGTAGAAATAGGATTGCGTTTGACTACCAACGCGCCTGATAGAATAAAATATAAAATAGAGTTTAATCCTATAATAGTCAATTTTTTACGCCCACAATCCTAAAAAGAAGTGCCACTTGTTTAAGTGTATAACAATAGCAAGTAAAATAGAACTTAAAGTTGATCACATTAGAACAAGCCGAATAGTTCTCGAGCGGTCCAAGTGCCCTTCAGGTGAGTGTGCGACCTTGAAACAACCGAGGGCCCGAAATTCAGAGAATACGGAGGAATAGAACGAAACGTGCTCACTCGTTAAGTTATGGAATCAATTCGACTTAATTAAAAGATATTGATTCGAAGAATTCCGACCCTTCAGAGAACGACGGACTATAAATTTAGAAAAAACATCGAACCAGACCAACCAGCAGAAATATAAATTAGTTTTCATTCATAAGCCGGGCTTTTCGCTTTGGCCGGATTATACCTATATAGGTGTTTTATTGGTTTTCCCACGAAATTGTTTTGTATTAAAGTGACTTAAGGATCGCTGTAGTAAACAAGCCTCCATGAGCAAGGTGATTCCTGTTCAATGAGTTTTGTTTTTAACCGACTTCCAAAAAGAAGGAGGTTATCAATTCGGTCAGTATGTTTTGTTTTGTATGTTTGTTCACCGATTTCACTCAGCCAACTGTGCATTGATTTTGATGATTTTATTTATTTATTTGAAAAGTCATACTTCAGAGGTAGTCCTATATAAATTTTATCAAAATCGATGCAGTACTTTGGTTATTATAACAAAATAACTGGTAAAATATCATCCTCGTGCCTGTACAAAAGTGAAAGTCTAAAGTTAAAGTCTCTTTGATCTTAGTCATTTCGTCAAATTTGTAGAACGCCTGTTTGGTAAGCCACTGTTTCAGTTTATATTTATACAATGCTCGAGAGGGCGCATCTATCACCTCTTTTGGCAACCTATTTGATACAAGGTTAGGCATTATTTCTTCCGGACCATAGGATTCATTTGTCATTCAATTCATTCAATCAATTCAATCATTCATTCAATTCAATTCATTTGTTTTGTTTTTGGTTTTTGGATTTCATTTCATTTGATCGTGCGTGGAATACTGTTGCCACCTTTTTCTATGCAAGTAACGATGATTGCTCGTATACAAAGTTTCCGATATTGAAAGAAACTCGAAGAATACGGTAAAAGTTTTCTCAATCCTCTTCAGTCTTACGTTCTTTTGAAATAACTGTTTTTCCTCTCTCTTGAGGCTGGAGCGCTATCGAACCCGGAAAATGTGACATATCTTTTCCATGCTTTGAATTCTTAATCAATGAGAGTTCGACTTCAGATATTGGATATACAGTAAGTAGGAATTTTTTATTTTCCTCATTTTTAAAAACGTGTTTTTTTGTGGTAACACCGGGATAATATGTTTTGTACAGTTTTCGCATTGTTACACTTGTTACATTGGAATTAGACAATTTTAAAGGATTTATCGCGTATCAATCAATCAATAACACTTTATTGACACCACATAAAGTAATAAGACAATAAACACATAAGAAAATGGCACAAAAGGCGGTCTTATCGCTAAAAGCGATCTCTTCCAGACAACCTTGGAATCCCCGTATAAGTATTTTACAAAAATTTATGATCTGACGTTTCGAATAATAAGTTTTGTCAACTTCTTCTTCTTTTTTTTTGTATTGAACCCGCATTAAAGCATTTGCCAGTGTCAAGTATTAGGATTTTTTCAAGTTTCTTGAATAAAACAAGTTGTAAATGTCTAGTCACAATCTAAGTCACGTATACAGTCAATTTATAAGTCGAGTCCTGCTTCAGTAAAGTGGAGGCAACTTTACTAGAAGCTTCTATGGAGTTTTGCCGACATCGTAAAATCACACGTTTTACTGCTTCTTTTCACTTGCCCACACTCACGCACTTTATCGAACACTTAATGAATAAAACACCACCATTTTTATAGCATTAATGTTCAAAATAATACAAGTTTAGGAAAATAAAAAAAAAAGCAACTACAGGTTACTAAGACGTTCCCGCCAAAACTCTTTTGTCAACTTCTGGCTGACACGTAATGACAGTTACGAAAAGAAAACCATTGGTTAAAGTTAAGTAGCGTGTTTCGGTAAGGTCCTAATTAACAGGTCATAAAATTATGTAAACTATACGAGATAAGTCCGTTAAAAATTGTTTAATTTCAAATCGGGATAAGTTATACGTTTGACGTGTGTACAGCATATTATTATATTATATTATTATATGTACTTGCGAATCTGTGTATTTATGTGTCCTGTATATACATTTCTCGATTGACACAGGATCGAGGTAGATGGCATGATAAGATAAAGGCCTATACCCAGCAGTGGGATAGAAAGGATGATGATCATGATATCCATTTTATTACGGTCTATCAGTTCCAGAGCTAAGATAGCTCTGGAACAGATAGACCAGACCGAATTTGATCCTTTTGATTTAGTTTTTTTTATTGTTTGAAAGAGGATTTGATCGATATATATATTCGATCGATTGATCGATGTTAGCCGACATAAAAAAAACGAATGAACCGATTTCGATGAAAAATAACAAACAATAATCTCTATATTTTTTTTTATATAAACTAGTTTGACAATATACTAGTTTGAGAGCTACGATGCCACAGATAAGTACTAAATACACAAAATACGTCAAACTATAACAGACCACTTTTTGGGTTAGGTGGGTTTAAAATCATAGTTGCAATATATATATAATTATTATTTCTTGTTAGGCACTATAGGTTTCAAATAAACAATAACGTAAATGAATCACGCATCAAGCAACGCATCGTCGTTTCATTCAGAATTTCTCGCATTTTAGCGTAATACCAAAAGAAAAACAAATACCTACAATTCTTCCTATTTCGCAAAAAAATACAATTCTCCCTAATTCGCATGAAACCACCACAGTCACTAGAATACATAAACCATTTTAATTAAACCCTTGCCAGAATTCCCACCGCTTCCCAAGAAAACTCCAAGTACAAAGAAACATTCGTAAGCAAATGGCGTTACCTCGTCGAGCCGTGGACACAGATGCCTGGGAAGGCTCAAGATTTGCATGCGTATGGGACGAGCTGTCATGTATACGTCATACCACCCTCACACGTGACCTAGAGGAGGTATAAGACTTGTCTCAGAGCCAACGGGTCACGAAAGCTGGGTAACTGCATATTCGGAGTTTTGGCGGGAACGTCTTAGTAACGTGTTGTTGCTTTGTTTTATTTTCGTCAACTTGTGTTATTTTGAACATTAATGCTATAAAAATGGTGGTGTTTTATTCATTAAGTGTTCGATAAAGTGCCTGAGTGTGGGCAAGTGAAATAAAGCAGTAAAACGTGTGATTTTACGTTGTCGGCAAAACTCCATAGAAGCTTCTAGTAAAGTTGCCACCACTTTAATGAAGCAGGACTCGACTTATAAATTGACTGTATACGTGACTAAGATTGTGACTAGAACATTTACAACTTGTTTTATTCAAGAAACTTGAAAAAATCCTAATACTTGACACTGGCAAATGCTTTAATGCGGGTCCAATACAAAAAAGAAGAAGAACTGCATATTCATGTTTTTTGACCGACTTCCAAAAATAAGGAGGTTCTCAATTTGTCGGTTTCTTTTTTATGTATGTTCCCCGATTACTCGAAGACACTTGGACCGATTTCAAAAAATCTTTTTTTATTTGAAAGGTCAGACTTTCCAAGTGGTCACATAGAAATCTTTATCAAAATCGGTGGAGTATTTTGGTTTTTATAAACAAAAAAATATATATGATCCAAGTAAACGAAATACGTATTTTGAACTCGGTTTCTTTAGTTTTTTAAACGATTACTTGTTGTAATATTATTTTAATAGTGACCTTATATACCTATTAGGAGTTCTACGAATAGTAGACTGCGGCATAACTTTTTGCAACAAGCAAAAAGGTTTCTACATATTATAAATTCTTGTTCAGAATTGAGCATTCAATCTTTCTGCCAAATGTCAAAATCGGCCGATAAATGGCTTCCTAGCAAACATCTCTTTTTTACCGTAATTTCAGAATCTTATTTCACAACTCTTGACCGATTTTACTCACATTTAATATTCTTGCTTAGAATTAAATAGCAAACGTTTCTAGCAAATACTCGTATTATACAAATCGGTCAGTAAATGGTGTCACACCAAACTTGCCCCCTTTTTGGGGGCAACATCTATTTAATCAAAAAGCCCTGATGACAATAAATCTATTAATATATTATAGAACCTGTATACAGTACATGTACAGTTTCCTGAAGATTAGTTGAAATGTACGACCTGTAAGTTATTCATCACCGCGGTTAAAAACATGTGTCAAACGAACCCTATTTTTACCTGACTGCGCAAGAAGGAGGGTTATGTTTTTCGGGTGTATGTACGCGTGTTTTTAGTAAACAAATTGAGCTCAATGAAAAGTGCGTCACTAGCTCTTAAACTATAAAGTAGGGAAAAAACTAACCCGTTGAAGGAGAAAGGGAGAGGGGTATAATGGCATCACACGCACCCGTTTAGGCTAGGAGCCAAAGTTTTTATAGCACATCCATCTGATCTGCACTAAAATAACGAGCTACTTTTACGATTCCACTAAACTTCTCTCAGCGAAATTTTATGTTAGAAACTAAAGTAGTTTTATGCTTTATGCGTATGTGAGTTAGGGTCACTTTCGGTTGTTTTACATTTTGAAACAATAAGTAACTTTTGAAATTTATTTCTGATTTCTGTAATTCGTTACGTTTAAATGCGCAATCAGTATCTAGAGATAAACTAAAATAATAAAATTTACATTGCTGACTAATATTTTTTTAGTTTTTAGATAATTTTATTTTTTTAACTGTTCCATGGTGGACTGGAGAAAAAGAAAAACATAGACGGCCTTACCGAAAAACGTTACTTAACTTTAGCCATCATCTTAGTTTCTCTGTCTTCTTTCCGCAAATGTCATTTACGTATCAGCGAAAAGTTGACAAAATATGTTAAGCAATACTTAAAGTTAAGTAACGTTTTTTGGTTAGGCCGAGAATGTATCAGTTGTTTTTCTTCCCTATACTGTAAAAGTCAGTTAAGGGACTTGAGGGAAATTGGCGTTTATGTAGGCGATAGACCTCCTATCACTACAAGCCTACATTTTATACATCTTACCCTAGAGGGTAATACCACATTATTTCCATTTAACCCTCTAACTATGGTAAAATGTGGCGTCAAACAGATGGCGTCTGTTTCAACAGACAGTTTTTTAGTTTCAGTTGACAGCTGGAGTAGGATGAAGTTACTCGATTTTATTTATGAATGTCTGTTTCTTTAGCACGCTTCATAGACTTAACAGTTTGACAGATTATTTGATATTTTGAGTGCTTTACACACTAACGGCCTTACCGAAAAACGTTACTTAACTTAAGCAATGGTTAACATATAATATTTTGCCAACTTATCGCTAACACGTAGTGACAGTTGCGGAAAGAAGACAGATAATTTAAGACGTTGGTTAAAGTTAACGTTTTTCGGTAAGGCCCTAGGTATCTACAAATTTATAGATAGCTCAAAAATTTCACACATCCGACGGGACTTAAACCCGCATATCTGTACTTGGGGGTCTTTACGATTTTGGCCTCGGAGGTGTCACGTAGGTTGTTCTAAGCTTTCGAACACTTTTTTTTGCTTAAACCAACCAATCAAGCGTTGGTGGCGCCACCCGTAGCACATCCTTCAAGCGTGCTATTACTCAGCCCTTTACAGGTTCCATAAACTGACAAGAGATGTCGCACGTCTGTAAATATTATTAGATTTGTCTCAGTCTGGACCATTACGCAGCGAAAAAATCCTTACCTTAGGTCTCAGTTGTGGAAGTAATAGCGTATATTACCTATCAATATAATGTCTGCAAAAAAATGGAGCAATAATCCCACATTTTGCAGTAGTCTATTATTATTAGTAACAGAGAAAGTGATCTACAAATGGTTATTTTTAACCGACTTCCAAAAAGAAGGAGGTTCTCAATTCAACTCTGTTTTTTTGTATGTTGGTTCAGCGATTACTCCGCCAATTATGAAATGTTTTTGATGATTCTCAGCCTCAGAGATCTCAACCTACCAAACAAAAAAGAATCATCCAAATTTATATGGGACTTCAGAGGTGGTCCCATATAAATTTTATCAAAATCGGCCCAGTACTTGGTCTTAAATATCTTAAATAATAAGACAAATATCGTCCTAGTAAATAAATTGCGTATTTTGAAGTCGTTTTTTTTAGTTTTTTAAACTATAATTATTTTGTTTCAGGTAAACCAACCCGCTGGAGGTGAAATGACTGTATTGGATATACAAGACTGGCAAGATGCATTGACTATTGATCTAACATACTACTATGTAATAGACTAGCAATTTGTCAAAATAGTCGCTAAATCGTATCAGCTAGTGGTTAACGAGTTATAGTTCAAATAGCAAACTTGAGGACCTGGCTGTCTCCAGCCGTGGCGAGATCATTGAAAATATTGTCTAGCTTTCTAAACGTTTGTATTTATTATAAATATTTTTTGACGTGATAGCATCTTATAAATCGATGAACGTCGGCTGCACGCACGATAAAGCATGACTCATTGTCACGTTCTGCCTGAGCCGAGCATGCAAGCGAGAGCGCGGAACAAGCGATAGAGAGGCACGATCGGCCTAAACGTTCGGCTTGTGACGCATCTATCATGACGTTATCACGTAAAATTATCGTCCGTATAGCGACTGTACAGACAACCATTTTTTATTATATTTTTTTTTTCTAAACGTTTATATCACTCACCACCAACACCTTGAAGAAACTCTACGTATTTTATAATGTAGATATGGCAAAGTTGGATGGTGATCCATCAATCCTTGGACCAATCATCCGGAACAGATCGAGTTTGCAAGTCGGAAGGGCGTTTGACGGCGTTTCTTCTAAGTTTTGTACTGAGTAATTGAATTACTGAGATGGGATTGACGTGGATACGTGTAGGGATCAATCCGAGTTCCTTCTTTTCTATTATGATGTCAAGAAATGTCAAAACTGTGTATTATGTCGTCTCCTAATCGTTTTAAAATATAGTCTATAGTTGTGGTCACTTTTTATGAAATAATGAATTTTTATTTCTTACTTCTGTAAGTACATTTTTTAAGTTGATGGTCTATTACTCGCATGTAAAGTCTATTTAGACGTAATAGTTTTCCTTTTAACTTCATCATAATAATATATGCTACTGGTATGATTTTTTCATATTTCCTAACTCCGTTTAAACAGAGAATCATAAGAAGATAATATGAATTCGGAATGTTATTCATAATCATCTTAGATTTATATTACGTCACTCCATCGTAGAAACGATTGTAATCCATAGACAATTAAAACATTACGTTGGCACGGATGCGTGAAAGATGTCTCGCTGTGTAGCCTTAAGGTTTAATGTAACAAAAATAATTGTTTCCACTGAATTAAATGTATGGAAAACAGACTGTTGAGTTGATGTTCCTGAGCCCGCGTTTTCGACTTCAACGAGTAGCGGGCGTTATTTTATTAACCGACTTCGAAAAAGGAGGAGGTTATCAATTCGTACCGTATTTTTTTTTTAATGTATTTACACCAATTACTCCGGCATTCGAGAACCAATTTTTGTGTTTCCTGAATTGGTGTATAGAGAAAGCTCCCAAGTTGGTCCCATAATTATTTTATAAACATCGCTTTATTATTTTTTGAATAGGTAATCTCTAAAAATGAAAATATTTTCATTGTATTCCTGAGTAAGTGCGTCAGATTATAGAATCGCAGAGTTCCACCTACACGTTTTTCTTTGCATGAATGTCAAATGTTAAGGATTATCGTATTAACATCTGCACATTTTCTAATCTTCGAAGACGAGCATTTGACATTCAATGACAAATCGACAAAAGAAAAAAAAGAGCGAGTGAAGAGAGGTCTCGTTAAAAAGTTCACAATCGTGAAGGATTTAGTAAGTTGCGTTTGAAGTCGGTTTTCTAATAGAAAAATTATTTATTTATGAAGTTCACCTACACTGTGTACATCTATTCATAATAAAGATCATATAAGGAAAGTATAGCTTAATGTCACAATAATTACAGGTTGAGTTGCATGCATTAATTATGAACGAAAAATAAAAATAGCGAAATAATAAGAGCGAGTAATAGCGTTGTTACATGATTATTAAAACAAGTCTTAACAATAGCGGGACTGCAGTCTTGTTATACATATATTTTTCATCTCATCCATAAGAAGTCCACTGCTAGATATAGGCCTCCCCCATGGATTTCCAAAAAGACTGATTGGAAGCGGCTTGCATCCAACGTCTTCCCGCTACTAGTATGAGGTTATCTGTCCATCTCGTGGCTGGTCTTCCTACGCTGCGCTTGCCGGTGTGTGATCTCCACTCGAGAACTTTTCGGCCCCATCGGTCATCAGGTCTACGTGCTATGTGCGCTGCCCACTGCCACTTCAACTTGCAAACCCGCTGTGCTATGTCGGTGATTTTGGTACGTCTACTCTTCATGATTGACTATTGATTCGATATCGTAGAGAAACTCTGAGCTTAGCCCGTGGTCGTGAACTTTCGACTTGAGGGACTAAGTTTTATTAGACGAGATAGACGCTTTAGAGTCTCCTGAACGCAGTCAAGTTATACATTAATGATTAAATCATATTTTAAAATAATATAAATTTTTTTTCACTCACAAATAGGAACTTTAAATTGGTAATAATTAATAATTTATGTAGACTATTTATATATAATTATTCATTTTCGAATCGTGTACAAAAACAATGGCATAAAAATATTTCCTTTCTTTTCTCTAACAAGAACAGTTTATTTTTATTTGAATACACGGTTAGGTCACGAGCCAAATTCTTGGACTATAGATTCAACCGCATGCGGCGGTCTTTTTCAAAAGGAACAGCGCAGACGTCTCGAAGGACGTCTCGTCTGGAAAATGTGTAACAACTAAGTTAGTTTTCATAATAATAAAAAACAATTTATGTTTTATATTTTAACTCGTGATTTCGTTTACATAAATTAACTTCTTTATAGGCGGTACTGATTTGGAACAAAGTGAATTTTAATTCTAAGGGCAGATTAAATTCTGAATAAAAGCGTACTTAGGTATTGCGTGGGATTTGGTAAGCTAATGACTGTCGATTATTACGCAACTAGAGGAAGCTTAAATTGCTTAGATTCAAATTTGAGATATTTTCAAGACTTCCATTTTATATTAAAAATGTTATTTTTAATACGTTTACTTTAAATTATACGCGAAATATACAAAATGTTAATATAATTAAAGCTTGTAAAATAACTAGTGAATATTGAAAAGATGTTGACAAAACATTTTTATCACAGCATACCTATAGCATTTTCAACACACTTTGGAAGTAGAGTTGTAAAATCACCTCGATTTAAACTCTGCCACTTGGATATCTTATAGCCTCAAGCTTGGTCCTCCCTTCTCACCTCAGAATAAGTAATGTACATTTGTCTAAACCACACATATATTGGTGTAAATAGAGACATAATCACGCAGACGGGTCACATGCATCGTTACTTCTACCAAAATCTGTGTCATTTCAACAAACTGAAGTTTTGCCCTTTTAACTAACTTCAAAAAGAATGAGGTCAACAATTCGAATGTATTTTTTTTTATCAGTCCTGTTTGTACAAACTGTCCCACTGCTGGGAACGGGCCATCTTCTCATTGTGAGAAGGGTTAGGCCATAGTCTGCCACGCTGGCCAAGTGCGGGTTGGCAGACTTCACACATCTTCAAGATCAGTGAGAACTCTCAGACATGTAGGTCTTTATGTTTATGACCGCGTAACTCCGTCATATATAAATCGATTTTTAAGAGAAAAAAAAAATAAAAGATATAAATACGTTCAGATTATTCCCATACAAATTTCATCATAATCGATTCAATACTTTGGCATTTAAAATAAAATTGCGTATTTTTAAGTCGGTTTTTAATTTTTTTTCAATCTATAATTATCAGTTATTTATCAGTCAGATTAAACGAATCGCTTCGAGAAAAGATAGTCCCGGCCGTACCCGCTGGCTCACATGGCGGGGGCAAGGCCGTGCCCCCAGATGTACTGTGATCAAAAAAATATAGATAAAAAATATATATTTAATGATACGAAAACAGTTATAGACTCGACATTATAATCGTAATAATTTACCGTGATTGTTTAAAACGGACTCAACAATGAACTCAAAAACAAGTTTAATTTAGAGCTTATTTAGCAAATTTGAACACGAAGTCAGTTACTCCAAGCTTCCAATTTTAATAAACCAGGAAAATACTTTCGACAAACACTCAGTTTCTTCACTTCGGCGCGTAAATCAAACGTATTTTCAATTCCTTTCTAACTTTGTTGTTTTCTTACCTATTTCAAATTTGATTTCCGACGCAACAAAACACTCCAAATCCATTTTCTTCGTTTAAATATTAATTTGAAGGTTTGTTTTGAGAAACCTGGTTATTAATGGTACCCACTGTGTGGTAGATTTTCTTCCCGAGTTTCATTTGCGTAACCCGTTACGTAATTTGTGGAAATTGTACATTGTGGGTTTTCACGGTTCCCTTTGTCTCACATTTGTAAAATAAATGATATCTCATATTTGATATTCCTGGAAAGATTTTATTTCTTTAAATAATTAATTAGGTTTTTCATAATGAGAAGATGGCCTACCTCATAATGAGAAGATAGTCTGCGCCCAGCAGTGGGACAGTTTCTAAAAAACAGAGCTGATAAAAAAAAATAGGTTTGCCCAAATGTTAACAGCTGACTAAGTAGGATAGGTTATGAGATCTCGATTAAAAAGAGTAGAAGTTTACTTGTTTTAAAGTAATTTAATGGCCGATTTTGATAATATTTGGTAGTAATATTCGATTTTCATTCATCATTCGATAATCATTTTTTAAATTGGTTTATAAATGACGGACTTAAACGGTAATAGACCTAAAAAAATAAAACCGGACAAGTGCGAGTCAGACTCGCCCACCGAGGGTTCCGTACAAACTAAATAGAAGGGGGAAATCTTATATTTTTTTATATTTTCCTTCACAAACCGAAAAATATACATCGTAAAAATATTTAACACATTTCTTGCTCACCACTCGGATCCGAGCGAGCGAGTCCTGTTCATTTTGTAGAAGTTAGTAAACTGCCGGCGTTTGAGGCAGTCAACATTGTTTTGCGCGGCCACTCTACTTAATCAAAATTCGCCTAAAAAGCCTTTGGTTCCCAGCTGAAGTGAAGGGTCTGCAGGGGGCGAAGAATGTGTTAAAAACCTGTTTTAGCTTATGCTAATGAGGCTCTTTCATATGATACCCCACATGATACGGTTCATTCACTTTCAAATTTGGGCCCTCATTCCTTGCATAGAGACACAATTTTTTTGTGATTAAATTAAAAATGTCCAGTTTTCGGATTTTTTCCTATATGTGTACTCTAACACAATGCTTCTTGCCAAATTTCTAGGTCAACGGGAACCCCATAGGTTTTGATTCCTCTGTGAGTGTCGAAATGTGCGTTTTTTACGACATATTCGGCTGTAACTTTTTTTTACGAAAACTGAGAAATTTTATTTTTCTTTCTGCAGCAAGATACTATGGATCTACGTATATTGTTTTAATTTCAACTCTTTACGCGTTACCGAGATAAAGGTCTTGACACCCGGACGGACGGACAGACGGACAGACAGACGGACAACAAAGTGATCCTATAAGGGTTCCGTTTTTTCCTATTGAGGTACGGAACCCTAAAAAATACAGCCGAATTGGACCTCCTCATATTTTGAAGTCGGTATAAATGTAATATTAGGAGAAGAACTAGCAAGAACTATAAAAAACTATAACCAGATGCGACTTGAATTCTGTTCCCAACTTAATTTCGATATTAAGCCCACTTGGCGGAATGCCAAGAGTTTGTTCGTCACGGGGCTGCTTTATATAAAATCACAAATTTACTTCACAAGTTTCTCATATATTTAACTATAGTTAGAATACTTATGCGAAATATTTATAACTTGCTTTTTTATACATTATAGATCTACGATTGACCACCAACTCGCCTGATGTTAAGCGACGGTGTGGCCGAGGATGGAGCTCGTCGATCTAGAAGATATCTATTCACTCTAGCCTTGAAAATACCAAGATTGTAGGTCTCAGGAAACAGAGATGGCGGCAAAGAATTCCATTCTTGTGCAGTACGCAACAGGAATGCAGAAACAGGAATTTGTAATATATTTTATTTATATTTTAGAGACAGTATGCAACAAATTGATTTACTCATGCTAACACTTCTAAGAATGATTATTATGTAGGTTTTTCTCGAAAATTCCAAGTTTTGTAAAATTTCACTCATGGATAAGTTTAAATGTTTTGATAGACGATCGATAGTGGAAATAATATAAGAACAGGTTTTTTCTGAAGCTTAATAATTTATTTTATTGACGTAGGGGTAATTATTGAATTTCAACTAAAACAATTTTCGCATTTTTCGTATCAAAGGTTGCTCGTAATATTGACTGAAATTTTTTATACGTCACTTATATTACATAATATCTTGTAGATGGACGAGTTCCATCCTCGGCCACGCCGTCGCTTAACATCAGGCGAGTTGGTGGTCAAACGTAGATATATAATATCTATATGATTCGTCTTACTTATAAACGCATGTTAAAATCTTATTCACTGAGTAAGGACTTGTCACTTCCTGTCCGCCGGAAATGTCTCGTGCGAGAACGGAACAAAACACTAAAATGCGGTTAATCAGCGTTTATAAGTAAGAAAAGAACAAACAACCTCTGTTTCTGTTTATTACTTCGTGTGGTTTAAATGGTTTGACAGATTTGAGTGTGCAGGATTTGAATAGAAAGACGAATATCTTATAATAATTACTTGTATTTTGTATTATCGTGTATATTTCATTTCTCAGTAATATAACCTCAAATATTATTTAAAAATAATATTTTAAATTCGATGAATTTACGCCCAGACATAGTTTAATAATAAAAGAATACATCTGTATTTTATCGCTGTTCTGCATCGATGTGAAACAGCTTTAAATGTTCTAACAATCTGATAAATTTACAAGTCTATTCCAAATGTTTTACAAGACTTGTAAATTTCAGAAAGCGACATTTGGCAAGGTTAACTAGGTTGCAGAGGTCGAGAGTTCAAGGGGTGTGGGAACTTTATGCAATTGTCTGTCTTGATGATTACGCAATTTGGGAGAGGTATCTGCTGTAATACGTGGGGATAAGGGTCATATTACGGGGGATACTATTGAATAATTGATTTCAATTTAGGGACAAATTTAGTTAACCCGTTACCTGTAGGTAATTTCGGCAACCGTAATTTACGAATGCAAACATACGTCATTCTATCGATTTGAAACGCTTTGTACCTATATATTAATATTACTGAAGTAAACATAGTACGTTTACGGAAATATTGGGTGGATATAAGGTATTTAATCGCGAGTGGATCAAATTATTCTAGGTAAGCGCGCTCCATCGTAGATCGTAATTCCTGGTGAGCTAGCCAAGTGCAAGCTTACTTAGAAAAAAAAAACAGATAAAAAATAATAAACAGTTTAAAAAAACTGAACAAAAAAACGCCTTCATAATACGCAATTCATTTACGTAGGTGACATATTTTTCCAGTTATTTTGGTATAAAAACCAAAGGAGTGAACCGGTTTTGATAAAATTTATATGAGATCACCTCTGAAGAAACCTACTAAAAGAAAAGAATCAAAATTATCAAAATCAATTCATAATTGACGGAGTAATTGGTTATCAAACTTTTTCGATTGTAACTTTCAAAACTGAGAACATTCACCTTTTGGAAGTCGGTTAAAATATAAAAACAAATAAAAAATAACTTAAATATAATTAAATTGCATATGAAAATCTCTCAAACCGTTGGCTATAGGATTCCTGACAAGATTTTGTATAAGACTAGGAGTTATGGGAACAGTAGATCTTGCGAGTATCTACAACCTTTTTTCGTAACAATGCTGTGCAAGCTGTGAATGATTTGTTCAAGAATTCATCATAATTATCCAGGAAATAAGAAGTCCGTTGCTGAATAAGCGGCCTGCCACCAGCGTCTTCCTGCTACTTGAAGTCTTCTATCCATTTTGTAGCTGGTTTCCCTACGCAGTGCTTGCCAATGCGTAGCCTCCACTCGAGAATATTTCGACCCCATCAGCCATCAGACACACAACAATAAGTAATTAAGCATCCTGACAAATGGAAGTAAATTTCGCCACTTGATGCTGAGAGCTAAATATCCGATTAATCGAAAACCTCATCGACTAACATTCAACTTTCTTCTTTTAAATTTTTCACTACAGAACTAGTAGAAAGTCGGCATAATATCGGTCCACGTTCTTGATGCGTACTGCACAGGAATTCTTTGCCGCCGTATCTGTTTGCTGAGAACTACAATCATAGAATTTTCAAGGCTAGAGTGAATAGATACCTTATAGATCGACGAGCTCCACGACGTCGCTTAACATCAGGCGAATTAGTGATCAATCGTCGCTGTAAAAAAACGTGTTAATTTTGAGCTTGAAGACACGCTTGGCATCATTAATAAGGTTAGGCGATACTTCTCACCGGAACAACTGCTTCATCTATATCAAGCACAGGTCCGATCGTGTATGGAGTACTGCTGCCACCTTTTTGATGGATCAGCCAAGTTTCAGCTGGAAGCTTTAGAATCAGTGGACCGGAGAGCTGTGAGGTTAATCGGTGACGATAAACTAGCTGCCAAGAAGCTACTTAGTCTCGAGCACCGCCGTAAAGTAGCATGTCTGTCTATTTTCTACAGGATTCATTTCGGGGAATGTGCGCAAGAGCTTCACGATCTAATTCCACCCTCCCCATTTCACTACAGGACTAGCAGAAAGTCGGCGAATTACCACCCATTTCTCGTTGAAATACCAAAAATCCGTACTCAACGATATCGATCCACATTCCTGTTGCGTACTGCACAAGAATGGAATTCGTTGCCGCCATCTCTGTTTCCTGAGACCTACAATCTTGGAATTTTCAAGGCTAGAGTGAATAGATATCTTCTAGATCGACGAGCTCCATCCTCGGCCACACCGTCGCTTAACATCAGGCGAGTTGGTGGTCAATCGTAGATCTATCTTCTATAAAAAAAAAATAAAAAAATCCACTCATGGGAAAATACGAAAAAATCGTAGTTTAATAACCAGATACGACACAACCTATATCTAAACCGCCACCTGCGTCCAAAATTCTTAACCCAACGAAAAACTCATCCCAAACCTCACACGCCCCACACGCAGCCACAACAATTTCTTATCCCATATTTTTCTCAGAGAATTTACCGTCTCGAAGTCGAATTAACTAAAAATGGCGATCCTAGCGAAAATGGGGCGAGAGCTCATGAAGTACCGTCGACGCAATTTTCAAGGGGTCACAGAGGATTTTATAAGCATTCTGGGCTTAGAATTTTTACGGTCCCGACATTAGTGGACCCTTAGTTGGAAGTCTTGAGAAAATGCTTGTGAGATGTTATGAACGAATGTTTTGGGATGACTTCTTTAAGTTTAGTATTCTTGGATTAAAAAAATATTTGTGAAAGTATTTTTTTTTTGTAAGATGATGTTTTGATGTAATTATTTAGAACATCATATAAATCTTTATGATAATATAGTTTTCACACCACCTGCCCAATAATGTTCCTTGTTATATCATGTACAGAGGGTCCAAAGTACTACATTTACGCCCTTGGGCTGTAATGTTGTATGGGATTTCATTCTAACACACTGTGATATAATGTGATTTAAATTTAGAATCTAAGCCTACTAGATTGTCAGAGTCCAATCAGAGATAATACTTCTACCATACCGGCCCATAACAAAAAGAATTCACTCGAGAATCGAACTGGCAACCGAGAATAGAACATAAAAAAGAAATAAAACACAAACGAATACTGCAACCAAAGAGGATGAAATATGCTACAACTGAAACATCTGTTTATTTTTTGATATTGTACTACGGTTGTTTTTAATATATTTTTATTATTGGAAATTTTAGCTTGACCTCCGATCCCGCTAGTTTTGAACGACGTTTACGGTCTACCATGGAGCGCGCTTTTCTAGAAAAACTCTATTTTACTTGCGATTGCGACGTCCTGATAGATACATAACGTAAGTATAATAATGTTAATAAAAGAAAATCCATTCAGGTAGCGTATGCTATAATTTTTGAAGTTTGTACGTTTAAAATAACAACAAAGCGCTCTGTTTTGTTAAATAATGTAGATTCAAAACCATTTCTTTCTATTATCACGCAGTTTGCGTGAAAAGTAGAGTATGTACCACGAGGATAAATATGTTTTTGTCTTGGGCGACCTTGAATCCCTGGTTACACTTCGGATTCTAGTCTTAAATCCCTCGCTTCGCTCGGGATTTAACTCTTTAACACCCTGGCTACGCTCGGGTGTTATCTCTAGAATCCTACGTTACACTCGGGATTCAATATGTTGCCCGTGACATAAAACACTACTTTATCCCCTTGGTGCATAATCTACTATTATCGTTCTATTTAATATTTAGTCTATAATACAACGTGTTACTATTAAGAAAATAAAAGTTATGACAATGCATATTAAGTTGAATTTATAGCCACAAGGGCCGTGAGGCTCAACTTTTTTTTATATAACAGTGCGAAAAATTTAAGTTTGGATCAAACACCAATGCGTGGACGGACACGGTGGCTGTTATAGAGCGGGGCTGGGAGCATACCGGACGGAATCGAGACGGGACGAAAGTGGACAGGACTGGAGTGGAGCGGGAATGGAATGGGAGAGCGGTACGGAAGCGAGACTTTTTTCTATGCGCATAAAGTCACGGGCACCAGCTAGTCAGTCATTAGGAAGGTATCGAATAATAAAGAAGCTAGGATATATCGTAGATAATCAAAATAAGCATCGACAATGCCTATCTATATGCATCATTGACCACACCGTCGCCGTCGCTTAACATCAGGCGAGTTGGTGGTCAAACATAGATCTATCTTGTATAAAAAATAATAATACAGTAAACACTGCCCAAACGTACAATACTTTACGTTTCACAAAAAATAATTTAGCCAACATTTTAGCAACTTTTTGCGATAAAATCGAGTATCTCCCGCGAGTATACACGTCACGCATCAAGCCGTCAACTTTGCCTGAATATCTGTGCGTCAGCTCCCGACGGCGAAACAATTAAATTACTCACGTATTGTTTACCGCGATACCAATAAACACATCCACGGTTAAAGTTACACTTCGCTTACTCTGGGGAAGTAGATCTTGGAGCGTTCATACTACGCTATTAGAACGGCAGGCAGTTGGCAGGCAATGTGGTTTTGTAGCGGTGAGGGTTGTTAGTCCAGGTGAATTTATCTTATACGGGGTGAAATATAATTCATCTTTTAGGCCTAGGTATTAATTACATGGGGAGCAAAATTTATGGGATCCAAATGTTGGGTTTAAGTATTTATAATGATTTCACTGATTCATTTATTGGTTTAATTGTTTTAATATGCAGAAATGGATGAAATGCAATTGATTAATTCAATATCACATATTCCTGTGTCATCAATTTTGCTTCCTATGTGATTAGTAGCACATAAGTAATATTAGATTTCACCCCGTAGATCTTGGGGTCCAATTGGCGGATACACGTCAAACTATTGTATTTTTTTTTTGTACTTTATTGACTTAAGGGCAATTTATTACTTTATTGACTTGGGTTTCTATTGTAAAATGTTAAGAGGTTTAAAATATCACAGATAAATACTTTAGATATTATGCAAGATTACTTTTAAGTAGGTAAACGATTTTCAGCGCTGATTTTTGTATAACATGAACGCCCTAGTATGTTTTAATGATGGTAATGTTTTCTAATAATGAATAATGTTTCGAGAGAAAAAAATAGTTGTGTGAACTTAGTAAGTATAGGTAACTATATGAGTTAGGCACTATGACAAAACGTATTATATTATATGTTAATACCATAGTATGAAGAAGGTTCGAAACGCGATATCTAGTTGTTTACGACTTTTGCCGCAACGCGTAGTGTAAACTACCGGGATACGCGTAAAATTTACGGCTTAGTTTTCGTATAGGTATCGTTTTGGGACTCGAAACTAGGTTTATAGTAAGATCTAAAGTCGAGCTCCAGCAAGTAACTATATATAATATAATTCGGTCAATTGAAAATATGTTGTAGCACTATGAACAGTGGATCTCGTGAGCACAAACTTTTTGTAACAATACTTGTTAAAAAGTATTTTTTTACGTAAGATAGATCTACGATTGACCACCAACTCGCCTGATGTGGCCGCGGATGGAGCTCATCGATCTAGAAGATGTCAAAACTGGCGAAAATAGTCTTACGTAAAAAATGAATGGCCCCTTACCATGTCCGCAAAGCGAAGGACCGACGTTTTATATTTACCTACTTACTACAAGAAGGAGGGTTATGTTTTTGAGTGTATTATGTTTGTATGTTAATAAATTACCTCCAGCCTAAATAGCTACACAGGCTTGACCGATTTTTATGTGCGAGGTGTCTTTAGATTCGTCTACACTCCCTGAGTGTCATAGTCCTAAGATCTGGTAAGTGGTTATAGGCTTAAGTTTTTGTAATATTAATACACCACTCGCAAAAAAATACGGTTTGTAGTACCTCCAAATGTTTCGTAACAAATAAGTTGGTAGCTTAAAGAAATTATTCTAACACTATGCATAATGCGCAACGTAAGCATGAGTTACTACAATCCTACATTCTTGGAATTTTCAAGGCTAGAGTGAATAGATATCTTATAGATCGACGAGCTCCATCCTCGGCCACACCGTCGCTTAACATCAGGCGAGTTGGTAGTCAATCGTAGATCTATCTTCTATAAACAAAAACAAAAAAAAAAAAGTTTCACTTCGAAAGTCGGTTTTATGCAGTTGGCCTAAAAAGAGGGCTGTTATAAGTTTGACATGTGTATCTATTTATGACATAGTAGTTTTCAAACAAAAAAAAATCGGTCCGTCAATTTTTTTTTGTTTGTAAAATCCACTTTGGATTTTATCAAGAGTGTTCTTAGCTATGATTTGCCGTTTTTTTTATGCCGGCGGTTTTTGAGTTTTCTCAGCTCATACTTGTTCTTTTAACATATCTATATACATATTTATTAATAGTTGTTTGTGTATAATTTCGTTTGGTAGCATCTATTTATTTTATCCTCAATACTTTTCTTTATTGCGTTCGTTCAAAGTAAAAAATGCTACACTGTGTAAACGCTTATCGTCTAAAGGAGATTTCACAATATACGTTGTCTTTTTATTAAACGAAGATCCAATATAAGCGGCGGCCCCCAGGGTTTGTTTATAGCATCTATCTATAATTCCCAGCAGTTCCATACCATTTCGCCAGCGCCCGTCGTCTGCGATATAGGAGTTCTGTGTGAAAATGGACCACTTTGGGAATTCGGAGCAGGCTGCTTGACTTGCATTGTTTTCCCAACATATTGACTGATGAATGGACCGTGCGGTGCTATAAATATTTATTAGGCTATTTATTGTTAGGTGGGACAGGTGGTTTCAAAGAGCTTTGTATAATTGTTTCTAGACGTCTAGATAGAAGAATGACTGGCCTTGTGGCTCAGTTGGTAGTACCTATGTCTGCTTGCCGAGCTGTAGGTCGTGGGTTCGATCCCCATCCAGGGCAAACAATCGTGTGATGAGCATTGAGCATGGATGTTTGTTCTGTGTCTGGGTGTTTCTATGTATCATAATAAGTATATATTTACAAAAAAAAGTATATATGTATTCTATCAGCCATCTAGACCTAGTACAAGCTTTGCTTAGTTTGGGCTAGATGTTGTGTGAAATTTTCACAAATATTTATTTATTTAAGTTTTAGTACAGTGGTAGAAACATCTTTAGGTATTTGACGTTGGATCTTCACACTGCGAAGATTATGCTAACCAGGCACTAAAGATACATATATGCTCAGTTTTCCTTATGATTGAAAGTAAACATCGAAATATTTTCTTTCACCGGCTTTGGGTAGGTTTCTTTGTAGTTTTTAGTAGATATTTTTTCCCGGTACAAAGCGGTATTATCGAGAAAATACAATGTGGGATTGTTCAAAAAGTGTATACAATTCTAAGACTTAATACTTTTCAGATGTACACGTGCTGAGTTTCATATGTGGTTCAACCACTTTCACGTGCTATTCTTTAGCCGGGTTTAACCGAAACCGAATTTTAAAATAGGAAGGAAGGAGGAAAGGTGGAAGGTTGCCCAAATTCGGTGGTTCTTTTTTGAATTCATTATTTTTTCATTTATTGAAACAAAAACTATATATACTTCCAGCAGTCGTTATACATGTTAGCATACATTTCGGACATTGACCCTGTAAAACGTTTCCAAGGTCCCCAAAAACAGTTTTAAACGTTCATTTATTTGCACTCGGCTTAATGAAAATACCGGAAAAAGCGGGTCTAAAAACGTTCAGCTCACTGAAAATGCGGACAGATAATATCCGGTAACCATTGGAGGATGCGTGTAGGGTTGCCAACTTAGTTTTGTATAGAAAGGACGGAGCGGAAATAAAATCATGCCCCTGATCTAATTTTGGGCTTTATTGTATTTATCTCAACTTTTTTTATAAGTGCGTGCAATAATGTCAAGTTATTTTTATGTTTGTTCCACTTTCTCTTTATCTATCTTGACATAGGTAAAGATTAGACGGAAGGATATTGAAAATTTTTTTTAATTAGAACTACGAAATCGTAGTTTAAGACTACATAAAACATGCATGCGTTTTAAAAAATAACTAAACAAAAGCACGCCAAGATATTATGCATATTTTAAAAAACACACCTTTTGGTTTTTTTTCATAATCATAAAATAAGTTATTCCACGATACCCCAAAAAGCGGATATATTTGAATAGTAGATTATGCACAAAGGCGATAAAGTAGTGTTTTATAATTATCACGGGCGACATGTTGTATCCCTCGTTACACTCGGGATTCAAGCTCGCCCAAGACTAAAACACCTTTATCCCCGAGGTACATACTCTACTTTTTACACCAACTGCGAGATAATACAGAGAAATGGTTTTGAATCTACATTATTTTAACAAAACGGAGTGATTTTTTATTAGTTTTACTGTACAAACTTAAAAAATTGCAGGATTCCTACTTGAATGGAACGATGAAACCTACATTATGTATCTGAACGTTTTTAAATTGCAAGTAAAATAAGATTCTTCTAGACAAGCAAGCGCGCTCCAACAACGTATTAATTTTATTTTCGCTGGAAAGGCAAAAATAATTAAATAACATAAATATATCGGCGTGAAGTATCAGGCGCAGAGAACGCGCGAGGAATGTTTGCGTGGTGCTTGCAGTTCGGGAGACAAAGACGACAACAACTGCAGAGATGCATTTAGTATTGCGTTGTATTGTATTGTATTCTCGGTTGCCAGTTCGATTATCGAATGAATTCTTTTTGTTGTGGGCCGGTATGGTAGTAAGTAATAATCTCTGATTGGACTCTGACAATCTTGTCGGCTTAGGTTCCAAATTCAATTCACATTATATCACAGTGTGATATGATGAAATTCTATACAATATTACAACCCATAAGTGTAAGTGTAGTACTTTGACCTTCTGACAATGATACAAAAAGGAACATTATTGAGCAGGTGGTGTAAAAAAAGAAATTGTTTTCTTTTTATGTTTACGAGCTAGCACGCGCTTACTATTATTGTTTTAGTAAAATTACGTTTTTTTTCGTAATTTTACTAAAACAATCGATAAATTATAATAATTCACAAATTACACTTAAATACCGAATTTATTTTATGTAATCTTAGAATTAAATAAAGAATAGGAAGGGGGAATATGTAATGTAGTTGAGAAATACATAAATAAAATATTTTTATAACATTTTATTTACAATCCTTACAATTATTATATAGTATAATATATACTTCTTAACTATTACATGAAATATAACGTAATTATTTACTAGGAAGATAAAAAAATTAATTACTACTTTTAAAATTTACAGTTACATACATAGAAAATTATGCGCACGGGCACAGAGGAAATTATACTTCTAGTTCTAGGAAAGAGAAAATCAATTTGTTTCATGGCAATATTAACATAAAATAATATATTGCAAATGGATTCAGTGATGTTAAACGAGATTGATTTGGGGCAACCCTATACCCACGAACTGTCATATCTGTGATCAATTTACCTGAAAAATATTCGGTTATTTTTCTGATATCGATTTTGAGGATATTTTTTTAGGGTGAGCTCTTTTTTGAGGTTGACAGAAGAAAGCTATTGATTGCCTGTCGTATTTCGTTGTCCTTTTTGAAACGTATATGCTCGAGGGCAAAGTTCACCAAAACGTAACCAGGCGGTTAATTAACCGCCTGTTTTTGACGATTCTTCCTTAAACAAGGGCCGTGTCAGTACACGAGGTAGTATTTGAGCTGATAAATGTTTTAAACAGTGGATTAATTAAGTTGACTCGCTGTTTGATCGATATAAAAAAAGAATTTGAATTGGTAAAGATCGATATCAATCAATTATATAACCTACCTTAATTGTTAATTTTATTTTGGATTGGATATTGTTTGTTGTGTGAATGAATTCAGTGAGAATCATGTGTTGTTATCAATATATGTATTGCTAATTGGATAATACTGATTAAAAAAACCGGACAAATGCGAGTTGCAGTCGTGAGGTTCTATAATAACATAAGTAAGTAATCTTATATCACTTTTCTGTCACAAACTAGCTTTGAAGCTGCTAAAGCTGTGGGTGTTATTCAACAGCATTCTATATAAGTATATAAGGGTGCTATATTGTTCATTAGGAAGCGATCGTGAGGGTAATGTATACATACAATTTACAGTGCAGTACATAGCGTTTTTTAATTATTTTTTTAACTACAACACAACAATATACAGGCTCAACTACTACTAATTAATTTATAGTAAAATGGAACCAGAATTTTTTAATAAGTGAAAAGTGTCTTTAGGGTCGTTAGATACACTCTACATTATTAAAAGCATTATTGAAAAAAAAAATACAGTTTAAAAACTAAAAAACACGCTACAAATTATTGTGGTCAAAGTTCATTACAAGACTTTTCTAACAAATCCAAACACAGCTATGATACGATGTTCCATCATGAAGTTCTAGTTCATATCTTCCGGCTCCATCATGAGATCAGTTCGACAGTACCATATTATTGTATTGTCATCAGAACTACATACAGCTGCCAATTTTCATGACGCTACGATCCTTGGAAGATGGTTAAATTAGTTACCTTAGATTTCATTACATAGATAATTACATACAGGTCGACCTAATAAAAGCGTGTTAAAAATGAAGATAAATAAAACACAAATTCCTAATAATATTGAAGTCAGGGACACCTAGAGGTGGGTCATTGACAATTTACCCGTCAATTAAAATAAAATCGGCCAAGTGCGAGTCGGACTCGCGCACGAAGGGTTCCGTACTATCATCTATAATAGAAAATCATATAAAATTACGAGAAATCAACGAAATTCCAAGTAGTAAATTGCAAACTTATAGGTAGGTTTTCGATACACATCCGGGCAGCATGACGACGCTCGCGCGAATACGCGCGGTTATAGCTCGCTCCGTGATGTTACCTCCCCCGCTACCCGCGCGGCCGTTGCTTAGCAACCGCCTCGCACTCGCACCACCACCACACCGCGGCGTGGCGCTCGCACCGCGTTTAGATGCACGGATTATTTTAATTTTGTGAGTTTTTATGTATTAGATTAGGTATTTATTTTTATAGTTAATATATTTCTAAATATTTACTTACAAAATATTCAAGTTTCTACCTGTTAATTAAGATCGAGTAAAAATTGCTTAAAAATAACGTTTGTTGTATGGGAGCCCCCCTTTAATATTTACTTTATTGTTATTTAATTATTTATTTTGAAAGGTAATATACAAGTAAATATTCTGTGAAAATTTGAAGCGTCTACCTGTTACCGTTTTTAATATTGAGCAAAAAAATACGAAAAAAACACGTTTATTGTATGGGGACCCCCCTTAATATTTTATTTTATTTAATTTTTAGTATTTGTTGTTATAGCGGCAACAGAAATACATCATTTGTGAAAATTTCAGCTTTCTAGCTATCACAGTTTATGAGATACAGCCTGGAGACAGACATACAGACAGACAGACAGACAGACAGACAGACAGACAGCGAAGTCTTAGTAATAGGGTCCCGTTTTTACCCTTTGGGTACGGAACCCTAAAAAAGAGCTTTTTGTCAACGCTTAACAGGTTGAAAAAACAGTTGATCCAATTATTAGGTTTCAACAAATGTGGAATTTCGATAACGCGTTGTGTCAACGTTTTTTATCTATAACGACTATAATATTAAAAGGTGACTTGAAAATAAAGTTAGAAATGGGTTAAAATTAAATTTTCTTCAGTGAAAATGTTTTTTTTATACAGTCATCTGTGCAAGGCGTGTCACCCACCGAGAGTGACGTGTGTGCTGCTCCTTTGAAAAAGACCGCCGAATGCGGTTGAAACTATAGTCGGATATTTCGGCTCAAAACAGACGTGAGTGACCCGTAGTTTTTATTTAAAAATGCTGTAAAAAGTATGTAACAAGAAATTGTAATAAATATTTTATTGTATATCATACATATCCATAGTGGTGCTCAGAGGATAACCGTTTTATTATATACAATAGAGGATTTTTCAGTAGTCGGGTTTTAGATTTGAACTTATTTTTTATTTAAAGTATTTTGGGGTTTTTGACAAATGAACTATAAATGCATATATATATATTTACATATGTATTTACATACACATCAACAAACATGTAATCCTCCCTTTTGCTTCTTTATGACGCCGTAGTTCGATTAAAAGTGGTTTTCATGACTTGGACGGGATATATCTCGCAAACTGTACGCTTGACAAAAATACCTTCATTTTAAAATCCCTGTTCAATGACACCACACATGATGGGGGTGGGGCGAATTTTTTTTTTTTACCTTTGTGCCCCCTAGATGGCGCTATATTCAATGTAACGTCACATAGCCTATAACCAGCGGACAAACAAGAAGCTTCCAAGACATCTGATTTGTCAAATTATGATAACTAATTCAGAAGTTATGAGGGAACAGATGAACATACTTACATACATACACTCACACCGGCCAAAAACATAACCTGCCTTTTGCTTCGCCGTTGTTGGGTAAAAAATATAAATTTTTATTAACTCAGACGGATAAAAATTATTATCACAATATCGTCTGGTTACTCATTTGTATTTATAATTAATCCGTAATCCTACCTATAATATTAATTATATAATGTTCATTAAGTACACAATTATGTCCCCATTAAGGCACAATTTCGGCGCTTAATTGGTGTATTGTGAACTGAAATCAGCGCTGTATTGTCAATTGTTGAAGGCTTCAATTTCCCGCCAGTCAGTGGGGCTCGGGAAACAATGGGTTGCCATACTTTAACATAAATATGCTGTTACTAGCTATGTCTCCCTGTTTGTGTTGCTGTTTTTGGTGTTGTTATATTTTTTAACCGACTTCCAAAACGAAGGAGGTTATTAATTCGGTCTGTGTTTTTTTTGTATGTTTGTTCACCGATTACTCAGCCAATTGTGCATTGATTTTGATGATTCTTTTTGTATTTGGTAGATCGTACTTCAAAGGTGGTTCCATATAAATTTTATCAAAATCGATGCAGTACTTTGGTTTTAATAACAAAATAACTGGTAAAGTATCATCCAAACAACTGTAGAAAAGTTAATAGCAAAGTCGCGTATATGCGTGCATTCACTTTTCTGCAGGCGTTATACATATTGCGTATTTTGAAGTCGGGTTTTTCAGTTTAAACAATAATTATTAATCAAACGTTTTTTCACGGATTCGGTCATGAAATTTTAAAGATTTTGTAGAATTTGTGAGACTAGATGGTTGGTGTCTTATTTTTGTTGTGAAAATAGGAATCGACTGCAAAATATTTTAAGAAAGGGTAAGTTGTTAACTGTATCTATAGGTTTTGTAAATTTATGCTAGGGTTGAGTGTAAGTGTTTGAAATGTCAGATCTATGTTATTTTATATTAAATAGACATAGGTACTGTTATCGTGGGAAACTTTGAATCTGTGTTAAACATTGTACATTGGTTTATTCGAATGTTTGTAATTCTTTCACAAAAGAGTTCAAACGACTGCTAATTAATTCATTATGTTATTATTCTGTAAATAAAATAAAATAGCAAAAAGACTGACTCGAGAAGGATTTGAACCTCCGCCCTCCGATTGACAAATTGAAATTTATATCGGTGCTCTAACCTATTGAGCTAACGAGTCTCACGTGTATGTGACGAAAATAAGCATTCGGCGCAACGAAATGACGTCATGCTAGAAGGACAAAATTGTATATACAATAATGAACTTTAAATGCAGACCGTTAGAATAGGTTTTTGACTGTCCGTCTTTCGATCTGACGATCTGACGCGAGTTTAACATTTTTTACCCATCCCAAAAATACACAACGCCGCTAAAGAAGTTTTCACTTCAAAAAAAATTGTCTTGTACTTCGTGATATTGGCGGAGTCGTGAATACGAAGAACCACAAACTATAAGTTGAAGTTGAACAAAGTAGTATTTATAACAATAAATTCAAATAAAAATCATTCTTCATTCTTTCAAATAAATTTCATTTCATTTCAATTCTAAATCCAAATATGTTCAATAACAAACCGCTGCGGTCATCTAAAGCATAGCAAAACATACCCATTAAGTACTACACGAAAGTATCTTCCGTAGTACTATTAAATTCTAACCTCTCAGCGTTTATTTTGTCAACAAAGGCCTTTGCAATATCCTGTCCAGAATAATAAGCTATATAAAATAATGGTGATAATCTGTATCCGAGTCCGTAGACTTGGTAACGAGGCATTAGAGGTAGATGTAAACTTCACTATTGTTCTGGATATAAAGATCATTTTACCGTAATTTTGCGTCCGCAGATTTGATATGTTGTATCGATAAATACAAATTTATACGGATTACTTCTATTTTTCTATTTTTTCTATCTACAATAAGATTCCTAAGTCCAAAGACTTACAAGACTCCTAATGCGATACAAAATATTGTTCCAAAAACTTAACACCAAATCAGGTGTTTGCTAATGACAGGTCACAAACGTCATTTAATCTTAAACGTCATCTCATCGCAATCACTTCTCAATTCTTACGGTGCCAAGATGGTGAACAGTGTTAAATCTTGTAAAAATTACAAACTTCTTTATAAAACTACGGAAAACATTATCACCTTCCATCTCTAAGTAGCAAAAATATATTTCTAACAGTATAAAAAGCGAAATGAAACAAATTTTTACGTATTTGTAGCGTATGTTCGTGTCTCACCTATGACCACGGATGCTTCAGTGTTTGAAAAATCGGGTCTTAAATTATGTGAAATATACGCGATGAAATTGTTGAAATTTATTTTATTTCAATAAATAACAATCGCGAATATTAGTATAAAGCATATGTGCATTTCATTTCATAAATAAATTTTATTATTTAATCAAATTACTGCAAAGAATTAGAGATGGGTCGATGTAATATAAGTTATCGATAACAATTATTATTTTTACGGACTTCAAAAACGAGATTATCAGTTAGCTTATATTTTTCTTATGTGTTACCCGCATGATTTCGTCATTCAAATTGATTTTAAAATCCTTTCAAATCGCAAAATCACTCAGTAGTTTGGTTTTTAAAACAAAATTGCGAATTTTGAAGTCGGTTATTCTAGTTTTGTAAACTATAATAATTATGATATGTGAATCATCATCATCATCTCAGTCATAAGAAGTCCACTCCTGGACATAGGCCTCCCCCATGGATTTCTATAAAAGCCGATTGGAAGCGGCTTGCATCCAGCATCTTCATGCCACTTGTATAAGTTCATCTGTCCATTTCGTGGCTGGTCTTCCTACGCTACGCTTGCCGGGGCGTGGTGTCCACTCGAGAACTTTTCAACCCCATTGGCCATCAGTTCTACGTTCACTGCCACTTCAACTTGCTAATCAGCTGTGCTATGTCGGTGACCTTTGTACGTGAAACATGGTATTTGATTTTACGATAAATGTTTTTTTTTATTCTCAAACTAACACAGCACCATGCTAACTATTCTGTTTAGATTTTCTAGTTGATGCTGTACAAGCAGAACATTGGGCAGATATAGTAAGGCGAAGTCAAAATGATCCTTGGTGGAAACCGAATTCTCGCTTAACAATTTGTTCAGTGAATTTTCAAATTTAAATTTATAGTCCCATAGAGAAGTTGGAATCACATAATGTTCAAAATAATTTTCATTGAAAGTATTTAATATGGTCTACTATTATGGTTCATAATGAATTTTTAGGTCTTAGTTGAGAAATGTAGGGGGGGGGGGGGGCACAACTTTAGCGAGCTATATCTCGCACATATCACATCTGAGACACGATAGGGTGGGGGATACAAAAATGATCCAGTCTTTATTGTATATATAAAAAAAAACAATCTCTATTTTAATTTTTTTTGAAAATTTTACTACGGCTATTTGTAGCGGCTCACAAAACACAATTATGTATAAAAAATTGTTTTTATAGGGTTAATAGTCTCCGAGTAAAATGACTGTGACATACGGACAGACAGACAGACGGACATGACGGAATTATAAGGGTTCCCCGTAGTTACTACGGAACCCTAATAAAACGATGTTTCTTGAAACGTTACAAAAAAAAATCAAAAGAAAAAATTGGTACCTATAATTACTTATCGATATCGATACTTTAATACCTCTTGGTCTATCTCTGGCTTAATGTCATTAGGTTTTTTTTTATTTATTTCAGTATTGCCAGTATATGTTTTCTCAATTTCCCTGTATCATTTGTAATTACCTGTACTATATTGTTTGTAAATAGGTGTGAAAATTTATTTATTCAGTAGAATTTAATCAAATTAATTTGGTCCATTACTGGTGCTACGAATTAACCATTGACATACTTATCTAAGTATTGCGAATTGCGATAAACCCATTAGATTTCGAGAGGCAGTAATGTGTTAATGAATACGGAGGACAAAAAATAGTGCTACGTTAACCACAATGTAGGAACTCTGCTATAATAAAATAAACATTTGCTGTTTTATCCTATTTTCAAAAATGAAGTTCCGAATGAAATAGCTGGGCGTGGACCGTTGCACTCCAACAAAAAAAACGTAATATATGTTTACCTGACTGTCAACTGGTGCGAAAGCAAAAAGAACCTTCGTGATCTTAACCTACATTATGTACACATTTATCACGCACACACACACACACAAACACACGTATGTTTCGCCGTAGCATAAAAATATAGTCTTTCCAGTCACAATTACTTTGACTCTTATTCTTCTCAACAGATCGTGCAACTCAAAGTCCGTGTTAAGGCCGGCTTAAAGTTTACTAAAATAAAATATGACATATTAGAGTCAAATTGAAATGAAATGAAGTTTATTGGAAAAAATAACTGCGAATGACTTCTACTGAGCTATTGAGTTATTTTTTTATGAATGAGGTATTAGTCGATTCATTGCCGTTGTGACATCAGTTATATGACGTCACAATTTGTAAATTGCATGTATAAACTTATTTAATAAATACTATCATCATGAACTGTATTTTTTATTTACAAAATAAAAATACATTCGATTCTTTTATAAAGTGATGAAAGTGGCGCCGCTGCCTGTTTCGCTCGCACGAGGCACCCATAGATATAAAATTATTTAAATTACTGATTTCATTTTTGATTTCAGATTTTCTTTCAGAGTCATAAGAACACTATTACAATGTATTAACAGTAGCTGTTATTTTATATGTGATATTTTGACCGTGATAAACGTGTAACCGACAAATTTTTCACGTTTATACCTAAATTTCGGTCAAAATAACAAATATAATAATTTTATAATTTAAAAAACTGAAATAGCAGACTTCAAAGTTACTATTATTTCAGTTATATGATTGTATGAATCTCCCATGGACCATTCTGACTTTAATCATGATTACCCGATCAAATCGGGAGATATCCTTTTCAAAGGCAACTTTGTAGATAAATTTGGCAAATGGACGTGTATCTACAGTTAAAATAAATTTGCAAAAAAATGAAGTGTCAAATTGAAAAAATAAAATTGGCCCGAATTTAAAAGGTGGTTTGTATGGAGATTATCCTTCTGGGTCCTATGTAATAGGGCGAATTCTGTGCCTAAGTCAATAAGAGACCAGAATAGTAATTTATTTAGAAAAAAGTTGAAGGCATTGTTATTGCAGAAGTGTTATTATTCTATCAATGATTTTTTAAATGACAAATTTTAATTTTATTTGACATTATGTGTATCTTTTATTGCTTCTGCTTTGTCATATTTTATATATTTTTGGTTTGTGTATTAATCTAATAACAAATAATAATAATTATTATTTTTTAATTTTTCGCATGTGCATGATGCTGTCTACCTGACATTTGTACGCCTAATCGGCACAACATGATTTTAAGCGACTAAATTTAGTGTGACATCTTTTATGCACTTATTGTATAAAATTCTCGTATTGTATGCTTATCTGTATAATATACTGTATAATTATCTTTATCTTTATCTTTATCTTTGGATGACTTATAATGATTATAGACTACAACTAATACTGTACAAGGGAAAATGTCGACAGTAAAAATCTTTTGTTAAGCAATGTAAGGTAACTGCTTACTTCTAAGTCTTATTAGTTAAACTTTGCTTACTCATACTCAGCTAGTATTCTGAACTCTAAAACATAGGCGTTACAGTCTAGTTTAGAGATCAATATTAACTGTGAAATGTGTATGTAATATTTTTGGTAATAAACAATTAGATAGTGAACATACACTATCATAACTACACTAACATAGCATTGAATACGTACTCCATAGAGTGCTTGATTTTTTAGTCTCGGATTATTCAATAAAATATGCCAGCAAAACGTTTTCGGACAAAGTTTTGGCTCCTTTAGCTAGTCGCCACGTGTTAAACATATCGTACGGTTTCAAATACTTCTCGCGTGATTGTTGAGGGAGAAAGCTCATTTGTGCATTATTAACAGTTTCAGTAAGTCTGTTGGCGTCAAATAAACTTCTTCGTCGCTAGAATCACTCATTTTAGGAGTTTCACTTGTTTTCAAATTTCTTGTTTTTTTAACCTAAGGTTTTAACAATATGTCGTGAAAAGAAAATGGCGCGCGCAAAGCAAATTCAAATCTTGGAATTTTCAGGGCTAGCGTGAATAGATATCTTCTAGATCGACGAACTCCATCCGTAGTAGTATCTATAATGTATAAAAAAAAACACACACCAAGAAGGTTCCGAGTCTGAGTTTTAACAAATTAAAAAAGGTTGTATGATAAATTCGGCACCATGGAGGTAGAAGTAAATAGGTTTAATGATGTTTTGAATTCACAAACTTAGTGCACACGATGTTCTAAATTTGAATTTACTTTATCCTCTAGCGGATAAAAACGGCTTTTGCACTTAGATATCGAAGAGCAAAAATACTCTTTCCGAGATGGGGGAATGAAAAATACATTACCTGCGTGTCTTGGTATATCTCCTTGAAACTTTAGCAAGTATACATATAATAATAAGATGAAAAAAAAAAGAATTAACTAAATATTACATTTTGGAGTAAGTTTCGTAATCCTGAAACCAAAGTTATGTTTGGGATTTACTGCGTATTTACTTAACTAGTTAAGCTTAGAGAAGCAGCATTAGCGTCTCCCTCATGTTTTCTTATCATTAACCTAGGGATCTCGAATTAGGTAAGTAAAGGTAAATAATAAATGATAAAATAATTTATTTAGCAAAAACTCAATTACAACACAAATTGGATAGATCAATAAAGGTTCCGTCGGTAGTAAAACCTCTGTCTCGCTCTGGCACACCTACATTTTTGAAGATATAAAATATTAAAAAGACTTACAGAAAATCAGGTATGCATAAACATTGGGATTAGCATTATAAATCTGTAATATGATATACTAATAGGGAATATACATGATTTATTTTTATTTCGTCATAAAAAAGCTAACCACAAATATTCGTAGATTTTTTCCACAGAAACAAAATTAAAATACCTTCAAAAATAAGAAAATTACAAGCATTTTTATTTCATGTTAGACAGAGAGAACATGATAGCGAATGTTGACGTCATAGTTCAAGTTCGCCGTACAAATTCAATACAAAGGTCTACGTGCTTCATCTTCGGCCACAGTATCGCTTTCCATCAGGCGTGCTGGTGGTCAAACGTAGAGCTATTTATAAAAAAAACTGTTATTTCGCGAGAGAGGGATAGAGCATCCCTCCCCTAAAACTTTAAATGTTTATATCTCGGAAGTTAATTGACCAATCTATTGTTACATATACAAATATGGATTTGAAATTAAAAAGTACTTGAATTAATTTTCTTACTACTTACTACTTAATGTTTATTTAAGGTACGTACAGTATATTTTACTTTGTTTGTTTTTTTTTGCTGCTATGCTAGGCGTATTGACCATTTGACATTTTTATAATGACATTTTAAATGATATTGTATTTATATAATGAATATTACTTAATGTTAAGACATGAATTGTTTAAGAATAATTTTTGAATATTGTGAGATAATTGTAATTGGTATTTTTCCGTTTTGTTTCCGAAAAAAAAAGTAGGATTAAGTTAAAATTTCTGACAGGTACAGCTACGGGATGGAACAACCGGCTTCTTTCTTAAACGGTTTTCTTTAGTTTGTCCTGTTAGTTGTTGATCTTGTTGTTTATGTTTTTTTACCCCCTTCCCGTAGGCAGATTGATCTGATATTTGGTATACGTCTGTAGATGACTATACAATAAAATATGTTTAGTATCATTCTAAATTCAATGGTCGCCGCAAAATGGCGGATTTCATATTTTTTTACAACCCCCACAATATGGGCATCAAATAAAAGGATTTTTGTAGTAGAATGCAGTAAATATATTACCTACATACATCATTATATTTCTTTTCACGGTTTTATTGAAAACGGTTTAACTGAAAAAGTTTTTAAGTATTAATTTTCTGATATGATGTAAATTTAAAAAATCTGACTGCATAATTTTCTCGTCACGCTGTCGCTTATCATCAAGCTTGTTGATGGACAAACACATAAAAAATCTCTAAAGGCCTGGCCATCTTAGACAAACTACCCACTAGCTCTCTTCGTTATTGCTTTTTCCGCGTCGTGCAAAGAACAAAGCTTTTGTTGTAACAGATTGCGTAGTTGCGTGTCTTTTCGACACGCAAAAAATAAGAGCGGAAACTTGGAGTTAAGCACCTATCCTACTAAGTGTGAGTACGAGTAAGATTTTTTATGCCAATTTCAAACTTAAGAACTTCAGCGTTGTAATATTTGGTGAATATTCCAGCGTGGTATGAGAATAGAATATTTAAATGGTAATAGTTAGGAGGAGGTAATATTAGGAGTTAATCCTCAACAAACTATCTTTACAAATCTGCAACCCTTGAAACACAGTTCTGTAGCAGCTTGAAACAGATTCGGCTTAACGCCACGGCTAATTCAAGACTATTTTTTTGGTATTGAAACCAAGTATAAGTCCGTTTGCTTACATGAGTGGTAAAATTACTAGCAGTAAGTTAAGTATCAACTTCAGAATTCCCATTAAACCATAGCTATAACTTCGTAATTATGATGTGATTTTTTTATGAAATTTTGGTGACTAATTATAATAACTAATATTTGGCATTAATTTGGCATAATTCATAACTAATATTTGGCATTGTCAAAACTGATTTTCATGAAGTTTTCAAACAAATCAGCGTCAGAAAGGTGTAGTGGATGTGATCTCATACTAATTTATACAAACAATGTATTTTTGCATGTGTCAGTATGGTTATGGTCATGCGCCAGTCCAGTGGGCGTCCACCTGAAATGGCGCACCGTCACGATCGTGAGTTCAGATTCTGAGACGTCATATACCGTGTCCACCCCGGAATGTCTCGCCCCCATAACGCGTAAACTGTATTAATTTTCTGGCATTTACTATAATGCTCTACTTTCCCTTAATACCCTGAGTTATGATGTAAATAAATTAATGTCGGGCAAATGTTTGCTATTTACCTCAGTCCTTTGGGACGTATGAGAATAATAAATCAGACGATACGTATTTTTCATGTGAATCTTCGTATCTATTAAATAAATAAATATTTGGGGACATTTCACACAACACCATCTAGCCCAAACTAAGCAAAGCTTGTACTATGGAACTAGATGGCTGATAGAATACGTATATACTTTTTTTTTGTAAATATATACATATGATACATATAGAAACACCCAGACACATAACAAACATCCATGCTCATCACATAAATGTTTGCCCTGGGAGGGGATCGAACCCACGACCTACAGCTTTAGCAGGTAGACATATTACCAACAGAGCCACAAGGCCAATCTACTAATGCTGTAATAATTAGGTTTTTGTATTAGTTACTTGTTAAATAAGGGTCAGATAGCTCATCGTAATCATTAGTCAACTTTAGTCGACTGTTGGACATAGGTCTCTTCCATTTGACGCCATTCAGGCCGATTTTCGACTTTTTGTGTCCAGCTACTGTAAACTCTTTTATGCATACTATTACTCCATCATGTCGCAGGGTGACTGTGTTTCTTGACATGTGGTATCCAGTCTAGAACACGCATATCTCTCGAAAACCCATGATTCAAGGAAATCTGGCAAAGTATTAAAATCTGGGCACCAGTTTGGTCTTTCCATTTTTAGCAACGAAACAAAAATTAATAAAAAAATAACTCTTTTTATTAGACAAATGACATAAATTAAACATCTCAATTGTTTTTTTGTTGTTTCCAAAAACGATACTATCAAAGTTAGTCCGATTGTGGATAAGATTTTTGTAGAACGTGGGTTTCCAAGTCGCTAACACTCCTAAATTCCAGAAAAACCACTTTATTACCGTTTGTTACCAACAAGTAAAACCTTACCATGCCCTGAGTAATATAATAAATTACAGTTTAAAAAACTAAAAACACGCTACAAATTATTGTGGTCAAAGTTCATTACAAGACTTTTCTAATAAACCCAAACTCAGCTATGATACGATGTTCCATCATGAAGTTCTAGTTCATGTCTTCCGGCTCCATCATCAGATCAGTTCGACAGTACCATATTATTGTATTGTCATCAGCACTACATACAATTGCCAATTTTCATGACGTTACGATCCTTGGAAGATGGTTAAATTAGTTACCTTAGATTTCATTACATACAGGTCGACCTAATAAAAGCGTGTTAAAAAAGGCCGAAAGGTAAAAACAGAAAAGCATAAGGCCTTAAGAAAATTTATTTTATGTTATGGTGTACCTAGAAGAAAAAAGTGAGAAAATAGATGCTGAAAATTTTATGGAACCACCCCTGGAAAAAAAATAGACAGTTAACATAATAAAGAATTATTAGAAGTACACATGAATATTTCATTCTGTTCGAATCTGTCCTGAATTGAGAATCTCATCCTTTTTACGCGACTACGCAAGAATGAGTGTTATGTTTTTCGGGCGTATGTTGGCAGCTTGACCGATTTTATTATGCGAGGTATCGTTGGATTGGCCTTTACTTCCCAAATGTTATAGAACATTACAGCTTTCTAGTACAAAGAGTCTTTAAGCAAAGAAGTGGACCGATTGATGGATATGAAGAAATTGTAAGGGTTCGTAGTTAACAAAACTACGGAACCATAAAAACATCAATAATACCTATAACACTAAGATGCAATCGCTCGTTAAACCGTGGCTCAAATTTATCAACTTTTTCAGCGTTGTGTATCCTTTAAAACATCTCCCCAATACTTATTAAGAATTGACTAAATCTCAGGCTTTTTTCTCCCTACCACATTAACAATAAAACCTTTTGCATAAATGATTCAGAAAAACGATTGTACTTCGAAATGCTGGAATACATCTAAACTTTACTTTTTCCCTCCCGTCCTGTTCATTTACTTCATTAATAGAATGTTCGAGAATGTTTATAGACTTTTCAGGATTTTGTAAGTACTTCTAGAAGGTCGTTGAGTACATTTGCGGAGGCGTCATAATTTCTAAAATACTCTTGAATTTAGTAATCATGTTTGTCTTTGTGTTTAAATGTATTATAACTAGGTAAGTATTTGTTAACACAACACTTCTCTTTAACGGTAACATTAGCTTTAACAACGTAGAAAAAGTTATCTTCTGTTATAATAATATGAGCATGCTCAGTCATCAACAAAAAAAAACTGGTTGACATAAAACATGCAATTTACAAAAGTTATTAATAATTTAATATTTTTAAGCTATTGCATAGCTTCTATCGCGGGCCTTGAGCGTGGAGACCGAATCCAGAAATTCCGTAACGAAAATAACCTAACGCAGTAACGCCGATACAACCAATGCCACCTAGAGGCGATTTGCAGAACTAAAGAGACAAGCGTGATATTTCAAAAAGTCATTAAAAGTTCTGCTATTCATCGATAGATGGCAAAACTAAAAACTAAAAAGTATCACCGCTGTGCCGGTCGGAGTGGGGGGTGTTAGGAATACTGCATAAATAAAATAAATAAATAATTATAATTACATAAGTTGATAAAAAATGCTATGCAATAGCTTTACCGCGGCAGTCTCCGAGTGCCACACGTCTTTTTTAGGGTTCCGTACCCAAAGGGTAAAAACGGGACCCTATTACTAAGACTTCGCTGTCTGTCTGTCTGTCTGTCTGTCTGTCTCCAGGCTGTATCTCATAAACCGTGATAGCTAGAAAGCTGAAATTTTCACAAATTATGTATTTCCGTTGCCGCTATAACAACAAATACAAAAAATAAAAATATTAAGGGGGGTCCCCATACAATAAACGTGTTTTTTTCGTATTTTTTTGCTCAATATTAAAAACGGTAACAGGTAGACGCTTAAAATTTTCACAGAATATTTACTTGTATATTACCTTTCAAAATAAATAATTAAATAACAATAAAGTAAATATTAAAGGGGGGCTCCCATACAACAAACGTAATTTTTAAGCAATTTTTACTCGATCTTAATTAACAGGTAGAAACTTGAATATTTGTAAGTAAATATTTAGAAATATATTAACTATAAAAATAAATACCTAATCTAATACATAAAAACTCACAAAATGAAAATAATCCGTACATCTAAACGCGGTGCGAGCGCCGCGCCGCGGTGTGGTGGTGGCGCGAACGCGAGGCGGTTGCTAAGCAACGGCCGCGCGGGTAGCGGGGGAGGTAACATCACGGAGCGAGCCATAACAGCGCGTATTCGCGCGAGCGTCGCCATGCTGCCCGGATGTGTATCGAAAACCTACCTATAAGTTTGCAATTTACTACTTGGAATTTCGTTGATTTCTCGTTATTTTATAAACTGAACTAAACTTTGTAGTATTATAGATCATAGTACGGAACCCTTCGTGCGCGAGTCCGACTCGCACTTGGCCGATTATTTAGATAATTTTGTCGGTTTTCTCCCAACGCTAGTTTTAATAACGGCCTTTAAGACATTTTTTTTTAATTTCAAGACCCTACCATGGGGGCTGTTGGGTCTAAAATTTAATAATTTGACCTAACGGCCAACAGTGGTGTTTTGGAAGTAGCTAAACCATTTTATGTTTCTTTTTATATGATACAATATAGGTTTGCGCTTGACCGCCAACTCACCTGATGTTAAGCGATGTTCCAGTCCACGATGAAGCGCGCTTATTTAGAAGAAACCGATTTAAAGAGACCCAGATTGTATCCATCTGTGAAAATCTACTCAGGACCCGTATCCCACAATTTAGCGGTTCGTACGATAAATGTGGATAATGGTTCTCAAGTAAAGCTTATAAAAAATATCTTTGGTAAAAAAAACAGCTTAACTTAATGTAGTTACTAATCCTGCGGCAGGGTGTCTGTTGACCCGAATATTATGACGTCATAAATTTTATAAGCAAAGCTGAATGTAGGTTAATAACCTCGGCATGTGGCCTCAACGACAGTTTCAAGGAAAACTCCATGAAAGGGTTGCTATAAGTGACGGCCTCAGTAGTTTAAGGCGGCGTTTCTATGGAAATAGAAGACAGTTGCCTTTACTAAATTTTAGCGGTTTTATTACTTTTCGTTGGGCTGGCCAGTTTTTTGAAGGCAAAAAAAAAAAACTTTTTAGGGTTCCGTACCTCAATAGGAAAAAACGGAACCCTTATAGGATCACTTTGTTGTCCGTCTGTCCGTCTGTCCGTCCGTCCAGGTGTCAAGACCTTTATCTCGGGAACGCGTGAAGGTATCGAGTTCCGTAGTATCTTGCTGCAAAAGGAGAATAAAATTTCTCAGTTTTCGTAAAAAAAAGTTTTACAGCCGAACATGTCGTAAAAAACGCACATTTCGACACTCACAGAGGAATCAAAACCTATGGGGTACTTCCCGTTGACCTAGAACTCTGAAATTTGGCAAGAAGCATTGTGTTAGAGTACACATATAGGAAAAAATCCGAAAACCGGAAATTTATAATTCAATCACAAAAAAATTGTGTCGTTATGCAAGGAATGGGGATCGAAATTTTAAAGTGAATTAACCGTATCATGTGGGGTAAGCTTTTTCATATAGCTTAATTAGCATTAGTTAAAACAGGTTTTTACATATTTTTACGATGTATATTTTACGGTATAAGAAGGAAAATAAAAATAAAAAATGATTTCCCCCTTTTATTTACTAGTTTGTACGGAACCCTCGGTGGGCGAGTCTGATTCGCACTTGTCCGGTATTTTTTAACCTCACGTGGAATTTCTTATCGATGTGCTATTTGTAAAATTTTTGGGTACGTTTATTGGCCTTGTAGCTCAGTTGGTAATGTATCTATTTTTAATGACAAACTAGGCCTGCGTTTGACCACAATCTCACCTGATGGGAACCGATGATGAGGTTGAAGATGTAACACGCCTGCCTAGGAGATACCTATTCACTTTTTTCTTAAACAACCCCGGGTTGTATCTACCTTTTAACTGTAGGTCGTGGGTTCGATTCCCACCTAGGATAAACATTTTTGTAATGAACATGGATGTTTGTTGTGTGTCTGGGTGTATCTATGTGATAGAATAATGATTTGTTCTTTCGGATTGGTCTCATAGAAATTTTATTAAAATCGGTTCAGTAGTTTGGTTTTTAAAACAAAATAGCGTATTTTGAAGTCAGTTTTTCAGTTTTTTTAAACCTTAAGTATTTTCAATTTTACTTATCCTCTTTGACAAAGAAATTTCTATCAACTATGAGTAAAAACTAAGTTAATGTTTTCAACCAATTTAATGATAAATTTTCCAATAGGTATGTACATTGTACAGCTTTGTATATTATCTCAAAATTGAGTCATGTTTTAACAATATTACACAGAGCTAATTATATTATATTTCTAGTATTATTGTTTAGGATTAGTCAAAGTTAGGTTCAGGATTTTCCTCTAATGCGCTGTTACGCATCGAAAACTATGCATTTGCGTCTTTACCTATGTTATTTGCTCAAATACCTACTTTATTATAATTGTCTGTATTGATCCTGATACCTTAGTATTAATGTTATTGTCGTGTTATTTGTTTTTGTGGCCTAATTAATTTTGCAATTTTTTAAATTCCTATAATTTCATAACAATTCGAATTTCCTATATAATTTTTATTTTTAGAATGGAATTCTTTGCCGCCATCTCTGTTTCCTGAGACCTACAATCTTGGAATTTTCAAGGCTAGAGAGAATAGATATCTTCTAGATCGACGAGCTCCATCCTCGGCCTCAGGCGAGTTGGTGGTCAATCGTAGAACTATCATACGTATTAATAATAATTATGAGTTTTTTTGAGGATTTCCAAACTAAATCATCGGATTTAGAGATCCGGAGTTCATCAACTAATTTGTTTGTAGTAGAATATTACTAATATTTAGATACTAATGATAATTAAATACTAAAACTTGAAATACCGCTTCCTTAGCGACTCGAGTCGACTTTACCCGAACCAGCGTTATATAGCCAAGCATGACGGCTCAGTCTCATTCAACAGGTAACCATAAACTAAAGCACATAAACAAGTTTTCACTTCAAAAACTTACAAGTTCGAGAAACTACCAATTGTTGTGTAATATTTTCCTTCACTGATGGCATGGTTTATGGGCTTATACGATGGATAGAACGGGTAGAGGCGGCGCGCAACCAAGCGATTCGTTGTGTCCTTGCAGTTCACGCGCACCATCCAGCGGTCATGATGTGAGTCTTCATCAGGGCACGCGGCGCACTCACACCCTACTGGCATCCTGGCCGCCGCGCACTCCTCCCGCGCAGCACATACAAAAGCCTCGGGTGGCAGGTCGCGCAGCAGGCTGCCGCCGACGCAGCGCAGCTCGCGGATACTATCCAGCGCATGCAGGGGAGCCTCCAGGGCTCGCCGCGCCCAGTACATCCGGCAGTCACACTCAAACTGCCTGGAGATGTGCAAGGTGGTGAAACTAGGCGGCGCGCGCAAGGCTGTGTTGTAGTCCTCTCTTGTTATCCGCACTTCAGTCATTGGCGCACCTTGCAGTAGCACTTTCGCCTTTACTGTGCGATCGTACTGCAAGTCTTCGAACTGTGAAAGATAAACATTGCGATGAGAGCATCTAAGCGCCAGCCGAAGAAAATGTAGTCTTATATCAATTACACAGAACACAATTACAGGTGACACAAACCTACAACAGCATCTTAACTATTGACTCACCGATAGCTTTGAGATACTAGTATTTCTAAGATCCAGGAGTTTTAGTTCTGGCATTTTCTTCTTCCAATCCTCGCAGATCCGGGGGACACCAGTTCCCCTCAAGATCAGACTGTGCAGGCCTGACATCCTGCGAAGCGAAGAGTAACCTGCAAATGGAGTACGTCGGTGAAGAAATAAGATAATAATTCATGTAAGGTGTTTGGCCAAGCACGTGTCGTGCATGACATTATAGGGTTCCGTCATTTGTGATATACATTATAACGATGCGATCTTTGGTTTTTATTTTTATTATATTATATTATAACCGTTAAATGTTTATTGCGTCGATGGGTAGCATTCAGAAAAAAAATGACGCTTATGTAATGTCGTGATTTTTATAAATAATATGGATTGTTAAGTTTATCTTATATTTTTCGAAAAGTATATAATTAGAACTTAGTATAGTTAAAAAGTGTTTCGTTTCGATTATTTCTTCAAGTTTCACCCAGGTAGTCTCTGGAGGTGAACGGCGGGTAAGAAGCGATATAAAGTTAGATAATGCGACTTTAATTTCGGACGACTCACCATCCGCGCCGCACACGTCCCCGATGCGTGGGTTGTGCAAGAGGTTTAACACAGTAACTCCTCCTTCGCCATCTCGATCAGCCTGCGACCACAATCCACGCAGAGACTCGAAAGCACTACCATCTAGATCGTTCGAAGAAAAGTCTACTCTTATTAATCGAAAACTATTCCAATTAAAAAAATACCTGAAAAACGAATAGCTGTTATTATTCCACGTTAAATAATTTACATTCAAACAATGTATTGTTTGGCAAAATTGTGAATACCTTGGAATGGTTTGTAGTTTATTATTGTCTAACTCAAGGTACTGAAGAGCTGGTAAATCATAGATCAGTTTCTCTGGAACCATCTCAAGAGTTCCCTGCCTGATAGAGAGTCTAGTAAATTTTATATTCGCAGGGTTGAACATCGTCGATGGTAGAGTAGTCAAATTACGCGCTTCTAATATCTCAACCTCTTCCAGGCGCAAGCAATTAGCGAGCCACTTGTCTGGCAGCGCATGCATCGCTGGCGCTTTTAAGAGCAGTTTAATCAGTTCGGCGCAGCGCGTTATCGGTGGCGGCAGCGGCTCCACCCAGTTGTTTACCCTGAGGCTCTCGAGCGCAGGTGCTGTATCCAGTCGCAGCGTTGTGGCAATCGATTCTAGCACCAGCTGACGCAGCCCCGGCGGCACTGCCCCTGCGTCCAGCGAATTATTGTTTTCGATGACAGATAGTTCTCGAAGGTTGGTTGATGAATAGATCACCTCAGGTAGTCGCTCCGTACCGGTGTCTTCTAGAAGGAGTTCATCGAGCAAGGGCGGCACTGCATCCAGCTCCCCGGCAGGTATTTTTACACCTTCTATAATTAGCTTGCGGAGATTATTTAGATCCTTATAAAAGCCACGTTCGATGGAAGCGCCTGTTTTCTCACTATTATGTAAACTAATACCTTGGAGTTGGTCAAGGCCAATCAGGTGTTTAGCGCTAAGAACCGGCATAGATGTTAGGTTGTAAATCCACAATTGGCAAGGTTTGTCCAGGACGTCTTGTTTGCAGAATGTCATGTTGAGTGTAGCTAGCGTGTTTTGCAGAGAGCCGTTTGCTGGTAATGGGCAGTTAAATAATACTAGCATCTGCAGGTAGTAACCAAGATCAGCTTTCGGCAGAGCAGGGGATTCTAATACATTGGCTACGTCGCAAGTCAACTGAAGAGCCGGTTTATATAACCATAGGTTATAATTTATTTCTATCGTGTTACCTGAAAAGATAGTTTTTTGGTGCATAAGGGTAAGATTCAAAAGCGAGGGGAAGAGTGATAGGGGTATCATATTACTGGTCAGTGCCCTAGCGTAGGAAGTATGAGCTCTAATAATTTGTTGATTTCGTCTGAATATTCTTGTGTCTTCTACAAATAAACATTTGTCTATTATCTAATAACTGTATATCTCTAATTCAAGATTGCATACAAGAAGAAAAGATTATTAGAAGAATATATATTATAGATTTTATAGAATAAGAACATAGAACAAGTTGTCGTACCTTCTACTTCGTAATAATATGCTTCGTAATCTTCGTCATATCCTTTATAGCGACACTGGTCGTGCCGACAGCTCGGGGCTCCGGGGGGTTCCCCCTCCGCTGGTACATAACCCGTCAACAGTAATGTCATCACCCCCCACACCAACCCCCCACCACGGGACCAACTTATCACTGTAAGAAAAATAATTATAGTAAAAGAAACTGGAGCAACCGACTTCAAAATACTTTGGGCTTTAAGGCCATGGCCTTTAATAAGGCTTTGACAAAATTTGTATGGGACTACCTCTGGATTATTTATCAAATAAAGCAAACATCAAAATCAATTCATAATTGACAAAGTATACGCGTAACAAACGAAAAAAAAAAATGCAATCGAATTGAGAACTTCTTCCTTTTGGAAGTCGGTTAAAAATAAGATAAACATTTATTTGAACTCGATCAATAGGTATACTATGATGTGCAATAATATAATAACTTTTCCGTATTGAATTATAATATGAAACTTAAATATTTACTTGCAGATAAATTGACAGTACGATGTCTCGTCTGGTTATCTCGAAGCTTGCATCGAGACTGGATGTTTAGTTGAATGACCTTCGTATATTATTCATATTTTACATATAATATAATAGACAAATTATGCATCACAAGGAATAAAGTGGTGATTTATGTTACAGGCGCCATATTGAATCCTGAACGCAGTGAAAGATTTCAAATTAGACTCCGGAGTGTATTTTAGCTCGTCCAAGATAAAAACACTTTTATCTCCGATGTGCAGACATAAAGAATTAGTATTTATTATAAAACCATAATATAAAAACATATTACAGTGAAAACATACTATGGATTGGCTACAATTCAGCTTCCCAGCCTCTTTCGGCTACATGCGGAACAGAAAATGCCCGAGACTTGGAGAAATACAAACCTATTACTATTAACTGTCTTGTAGAAGTTATGATAAACATCATAACTTCTATAACACAATAAATAGTAAACAAAACCGGCCAAGTGCGAGTCGGACTCGCGCACGAAGGGTTCCGTACCATTATATATGTTACTGTAAAAGCCCGAATATTGGTAAATCTTAGGTTTTACCAGTAAATCTTAGGGTTTACCAACACGAGTCGGTAAATGTAAGAATATGTCAAAAAGAAACGATTTTATCGGGATTTTACCATTAGAATTTAATACATGCTAGGTTTTACCAGTGACGGTTGGTAAATGTTAGTTTTGGAAATAAAACAATGCATATGTTACTGTATTCGGCTTTTACAGTAACATATATAATAACATTTGTTTTATTGAACGATGTAGCTTGGTGCAACGCAGTCTTAGGTATAAGCAATAATTTCTTCAGAGATTAGTTTATGTTTTTTTTTTTAATATAAAAAAATAAAAAACATAACCTAATCTCTGAAGAAATTATTGCTTATACCTATACCAGGATCAACTAGTTTGGCCTAGCCTAAACTGGTCTATTATGCATTGTTTTATTTCCAAAACCAACATTTACCAACCGTCACTGGTAAAACCTAGCATGTACTAAATTCTAATGGTAAAAGCCCGATAAAATCGTTTCTTTTTTACATAATCTTACATTTACCGACTCGTGTTGGTAAACCCTAAGATTTACCAATGTTCGGGCTTTTACAGTAACATATTTAAAAACGGCAAAAAAAACATGTTTGTTGTATGGGAGCCCCCCTTTAATATTTACTTTATTGTTATTTAATTATTTATTTTGAGAGGTAATATACAAGTAAATATTCTGTGAAAATTTGAAGCGTCTACCTGTTACCGTTTTTAATATTGACCAAAAAAATACGAAAAAAACACGTTCATTGTATGGGGACCCCCCTTAATATTTTTTTTTCATTTTTAGTATTTGTGTTATAGCGGCAACGGAAATACATCATTTGTGAAAATTTCAGCTTTCTAGCTATCACGGTTTATGAGATACAGCCTGGAGACAGACAGACAGACAGCGAAGTCTTAGTAATAGGGTCCCGTTTTTACCCTTTGGGTACGGAACCCTAAAAATATGAAAAAAATCTAATTTGTCCCTTTTCAGTTGATTAGATTGTTTCGAAGTCGGTTGAATTTTTTCAATTACTTTAATTTATTCATTTTTAATAGTATTTACTCGTTTTGTTTGAAACTAAAAATTGTATTCACAATACTTCATTGAGTAAGATCGCTTAATTTTTAAACATACCTCACTACTGTTGTAATGCCTAATTTTTAATTTTTGCGTTTATAGAGTATGCCAGATCCTTTTACATAGTATGAGTGATAAACCTACCGAATTTCGTTCAAATCCACCCATTAGTTTATATAGCGTAGTTGAAACGCTCATATTTATTTATCCTCTCTGTTTCCTGAGACTATACAATCATAGAATTTTCAAGACTAGAGTGAATAGATATCTTCTAGATCGACGAGCTCCATCGTCGGCCACACCGTCGCTTAAAATCAGGCGAGTTGGTGGTCAATCGTAGATCTATATTGTATTAAAAAAAGTCCATATCTTGAAAACTACTAAACCTATTTTGATAAAACTTACAGTGACTCCTAAGTTGAGAGATACTTTATTCAATAAATAAAGAATTTTTACAATACGACTTCTAGTTTCTGCGTAATACGAGGACAAACATACAGACATACAAATATACAGACATAGCTGGTATAGACTAACATAATATACAAAAACTGTGCAGTTCTGACATTATTACATACATACAAGTCGATTGATAACCTCCTTTTTTTGAAGTAGGTAAAAAAAAACGAAAAGCTGAATGAAATGTTGAAGTTGAAAAGTTGAACTATTTGGATGAATTGTCCCTTCAAACAAAACTCGCCCACGATTCAAATATTTAAATAAGTTTAAGTCTAAAACACTACGTCTCATCTGTATTGGTTGAATAATACAACATGTAGAGAGAAAAAAAAAACATAAATATACATACAAATGAAAACAAATTTATCTAGATTTGAAATATAAATGCTTCGTTCGCTCAGTTAAATTATTATTAAGGTGGGTACAGACTGGTGAAACGTAACATGCAATGAAATTATTTGCCGTTCACATTGCTGCAATGTATCTTGAAAGGTAACTTTGCAACAATTTCTCATAGTTTGGACGTCTTGTGCGCACGAAATGTGCATTTTACGCGCACGCTACGAGCATTACAAGCCGCGCGCGGAGCGACCCATGATTTGTCGGTTTTTCGAACGAACACAAAGGGGCACGCAGACGTACGCGGGAGGTTCGTAGTGAATGCGCGGTAAGAGCGCGCTATGCGTCCACGCTTGCACCGAACATGCAATGAAAGGTAGACTGATACATTCATGTTACGTTTCACCAGTCTGTACCCACCTTTACTGAGATCATACGTTGCATGGATGTTAGATCAAGTTTGTAAATATCAAACGGTCAGTCGCACGAATTCGTCTAAAAACACCAAACAAGTTTCACTTTTTCCTCTTTGGAGGATTGTGCCGTCGCTTGTTTCAAGTATTGCATTATTTTAAACAAAAATGTTAAAACATTCTAGTATTCAATATTTTTGAATGGTTTTTCTACAATGGAAACTAACGTGGTTTTCACACATTTTTAGGGTTCCGTACCCAAAGGGTAACTGAGACTCCGCTGTCTGTCCGTCCGTCCGTCCGTCCGTCTGTCACCAGGCTGTATCTCATGAACCGTGATAGTTAGACAGTTGAAATTTTCACAGATGATGTATTTCTGTTGCCGCTACAACAACAAATACTAAAAAGCAGAATAAAATAAATATTTAAGGGGGCTCCCATGCACAACAAACGTGATTTTTTTGCCGTTTTATAGATAATGGTACGGAACCCTTCGTGCGCGAGTCCGGCTCGCACTTGATCGGTTTTATTGTTATTAAAAAAAACTACGGGTCACTCACGTCTGAAATTATAGTCGGATATTTCGGCTCAAAACAGATGTGAGTGACCCGTAGTTTTTATTTTAAATGGGGTTTTCTACAATTAAGTATTCACGATTACTTAGAATGTTTAAAAAAAATACGATGTTGCTGTTCCTTGTCCTCTTTCTCAAAGTAGTCTAAACAAAAAATACTCGCCAAGTAGTTTTATTTTTAATTACAGCATTAGCTACGGAATCCTACTATACGCGTGTCTTGACACGGTTTTGGCCACTTATTTTATAATAATAAAAAAATAGCAGCAACTGGCAGACGGCTCGCCTGATGGTAAGCCAAGCGATGACCGTCGCCCATGGACAACTGCATAATGCAAATTAGTGGCGTCATTGTTGCTTTGCGAAGCCGGATAGATGCTTGTAGACAAAACTCTTTTTAAAACTACTACTGTTACCAAGTGTTATTTGATTATCCTTAGTTAAAACAACAGTATACACATATACAAACTTACTTTTAATATTTAGGATATGATACATAATATAACATTATATAATTCGTATATATATATTTATATAGAGGCGCTGCATGCTGTTTTACAGGCACTAAGCCTAGTTCGGCAACAGTCTACATTAAATGATAACTAAGTTAGATAATTAAGAAAAAAAATGTAACTTGTGTACTTTTACTCGAAATAAATATTATTATTATTTATTATTAAAAGTTGAAGCGTTCGTGACGTAGCTTGACTAGGTGTTTTCGAACGATCACCAATGTCAAGCGACGGTCAGTATTCATATGGATTGGCTGTGAGTGGCATTTCTTTCTGAGCGCTACTTTGTGTCGGATAATGCGTTGATTTGTAGCTCCCGTTTCTTTGTTCTTAAAAGCAGCAATAGCAAAGCCAAGTCAGGATCTTTCGGCGGCTTAATAACTCTGACACTCTCAGAGTATACGAACTTACTTAATTTTTTGACGTGATAACGTCTTATAAATCGATGAACGCCGGCTGTATGCACGAAAAAGCATTACTCATTGCCACGTTCCGCCTGAGCCGACCGTGCAAGCGAGAGCGCGGAACAAGCGATAGAGAAGCACGATCGGCGTAAGCGTTCGGCTTGTGACGCATCTATCATGACGTTATCACGTAAAATTATCGTCCGTAAACCTTTTTTTAGATGCGCAAGTTTTATTAATGATATATAGGGTATACGTGTTTGTAGAATGTCCATCTCGCACCTCAGATTTCGGTGATATCACAGTTTTTTTGGATGTCTGGACAAGTTTTTGCTTACATCTCATATTTATTTTGAAGCCGATGAGTTTTATACCAACTTAGTATACTGTATTGAATATTAAGGTACCTTTAACGTTTAAGGTAAGGGCCAACGATACGCGTGCGGCGGGAAATTCAAATTTCAAACAGTTTTTTGTCCATTTATCTGAGTCAGTTATATATTGTTACGTATATTAACCTAGAAACCCATTTCTAGTGATTCAAGCAACTTCTCGGGATATGCAAGCAACGAGACGCATTATTGATTTAACAATCAATAATGCGTCTCGTTGCTTGTGATAATAATATAAATTGATAATTAAAGTGATAATAATATAAATTGATAATTAAAGTGATAATAATATAAATTGAATAAAGGTAAATAATAATCTTGGATTGTCGCAAACAATGTGATAACATACAAGTTACCCGAGCTAGGTACAAGGACAATAAAACTGTTTTAAATTTGAATTTCCCGCCGCATGCGTATCGTTGGCCCTTAAGTAGTAGTTTTTTAAGATAATGTGGAAGTTGATGTTTTCCGCAAATTTTCTTTTTATTTTTTACTTTGAAAGCCACTAAATAATTATAGTTTCTTATTTGTATCTATTTATTTTTTGTTTAGAACAAATGTGCATCAATAACTAAATAATAAAAAAAGTTATTACAGACATTTTTACGAAGTTATAGCTCTTGTGAAATTTCGGTAGAACTCGAAAAAACACAAATAAATAATTCTTTATTAAAATTGGGGCATCATCATATTTTTTAGTATTTTTTTTTCTTCACTTTATGGGTCCCTGGTCACACCCATTCAGTTTCTCTAACTTTAAACTGACGCCCTGTGTATATACATACCCACAGAAACATTACATTCCTTTTTGCGCAGTCGAGTAAAGAGGGTTTTCTTGGGCAAGGACCCATTTCATATAGATCTATTACAATCGGGCCTTTGATGGCATACAAGTTACGATGTAGTCGGTTATATTGGGAAGCCTTTATAATGAGCTGTCAGTGACATCTGGTGGTCTAAATTGGAACTAAATTGATATCGACTCAAAGGGACTAATAATACGGAATAGTCAGAACTGCTATACTAAATCGAAAGGGATCATTCACAATAATACGTGGAAACTTTTAACGGCCTTGCCGAAAAACGTTATTTAACTTTAACCTTAATCTTAAATTTTCTGTCGTCTTTCCGCAAGTGTAATTACGTGTCAGCGAGAAGTTGACAAAATATGTTAAGCATTTGCATTGTTAAGCAAAGGTTTTCGGTAAGACCACAAATAGTAAGCCTTTGTAAATTACATTTTTTTTTCTTTTTCCATTTTCAATTTCCTCACTTCACATCCCTATCAATTATAATCTAGTTCAGTCTATTCCTTATTCACATATTGTATATTCATGTTAGTGGAAGAGGTAAATACAAATACACGTAGATTCACAGCAATGCACAGTTCAAAGCCACTCTGAATTTCTAAGTACCCGCAAACATAATTTCAACTTGCAATATGTTAGAACGCAGTTTCAATTCTACGTTATGAATTGCATCTTGGCATTCGATTTCCGCAACTAACGTGAATAGACGAAGCAAATTCGTAACTATCGACTAGTTACGAATTTGCTTCGTCTATTATTATTCGGTTTGTAATTAGAATTAGTGTTGATTACTTGCATTAGGATATCGTTTTTTATATTCAGTATATTATATTTTCTTGTAAAGTTTGCGTTTGTGGTGCGCGTATGGAGGCTAACGGTCATCACGGATTGAGCTGTACCCGTAGCGTTGGTCGAAGACCTCGGCATCACGGTATCAATGACCTACTAAGGCGTGCCCTCGTGTCGGCCGAAGTACCTTGTGTTCTGGAGCCCACTGGTTTATCCCGTACTGATGGCAAGCGGCCAGATGGTCTTACGCTGGTTCCATGGCAGAGAGGCCGCTGTCTCGTGTGGGATGCAACGTGCGTATGCACATTTGCATCCTGCCACCTCCCGTCCACTCAACAGGTCTCCGGTGCGGGAGCGGAGGCAGCTGCTAAAGGAAAGCACCTCAAATATTCCTGCCTGGAACAAGCGAACGACTTTGTGCCGTTTGCCGTCGAAACGGCCGGTTCTTGGTGCTCCGAAGCCCGGAAATTCATAACCGAGCTGGGGCGGCGATTGAGAGAAAAGGGACGTGACCCCCGCTCCGGGTCATTTCTGATGCAACATATTTCTCTGTCGATACAACGCGGTAACGCAGCCAGCATGATGGGGACTTTTCGGCAGGGCTCCATGAGGGGAACTCTGTTCGATTAAATTGACATATTTTCTATTTATTATTGACATGTATCTATATTATAAGTGACGATTGTTTACAATTTAAGACTTGTGTAATACCTACATTCATTGTATATTTAAAATAAACTTGTGTTTTCTTGTAATGGATATGGACATTTAGCCTGAAACCGACTCTTCTACACAAGATACAATTACTGGAACGCTGTTCTTATTATTTTCAAATTAGCGGAGACGTTGAAAGATCTAGGTCTCCCTGACGGCCGCCAGAGCAGATAGGCTTGATTGAATCCCGGGGAAAATGTCTACACTGTACTTATTTCGGGGTCTTGATAGATTGCTTCTGTAATCGCTTATAGAGGGCGTATTATTTCATTTTTAATTTTAACCAACTTCAAAAAAGGAGGAGGTTCTTAATTGGATTGTATTTTAACTAACTTCAAAAAGAAGGAGGTTCTCAATTCGATTTTATTTATTATTATGTATGTTACCAAATAACTCCGTCTCTTAAAACTGATTTAGATTTTTGTTTTCACAGTCTATTTTCGGAAGAGGAACAAGACTATTTTCGGATGAAAAAAAGTTAAAAGAATTGCGACATTTCATGGAATGTTCTATTCAAAGATTTGGGCATGACATGTATAACTCGAAAACCTCCTTTTAGTTTTATTAAATGTAGTCGGGTAAAAATTAAAATAAGTAAACTTATGTAGTGACAGTTTGAGTACTTATGTTATGGATTCCTAAGACCCTTGTTTTCATTGTTTCTAATTTCGTGTCTTAACGAAATGAAAAGTAAATAGAGAACCGGAAAAAAATTCTCCCTACCTCTACAAAAGCTTCGTAAAAACATTATCAACGAAGAGCTTAATAAGACGTAAAATTACAAATGAAAGTAATATTGAATTTTAAATCTTAATACCTAAAAAGTTATAACAAATCAAGAGGAACGTTGAGTAATTAATTAATTCTTTTAATTCGAATTCAAATTCGTTTATTAACAGACAACAAAGTCCACTTTGCCTAAAATTAAATTAAAAACTGTATTAATTATTGAAATAAATTAAAAAGAATTGAAAGAATTGAAGAATTGTAAGAATTAAATTGAAATAAGCTACAAAAATAAACTATGTAATCTACACAAACGTTAATTAAATACTATTTTCATAATTTTTATGTGAAGGGGTTAAAGAGTCTCTTAGAGTCTTTCTATGGAGAGAAAAGTGTATTTCCTTTTCCTTCCTTTACCTCTTTGCTAGTTTGAAGTGTACATTCTAAGGAGCTGCTCACTCTCGCTCGGATATCCGGATAGTGCCGGAACTGGGTCGGGCGTGGGACCGGACACAGGTGGGGTAAAAATGTTTCTGCAAAATAAAGGTTAAGTCATTTATTCCTTTTTTTATTAATTTAATTTTTAGCTCCACAAACACCGGGGTCTGTGACCTTTGTCAACTTTACTAACTATTGTTAAATACATTGTTACGGGAAGATAAGATTTATTCCTTTAGGAAGTGATATTACATTTTATTCCACTGATACATATAACGTAGTTTGAATTTGAAATGAAAGTTGTAATATATTACATAATTATATTATTTCGTGAAGAGTATACGCTTGATATATAATATCTATATGACAGAAGTTTTTATTTTAACAATAACAAGATTTAATTAAACAAAAAAATCAAAATAATTAATTATATAATATATACACACACATATGAATAAAAATAACGACTCTAAAACACTGGTAGCAGCGAGTATATGACATATTTCATTCCAATTAATATTTGATTACAAACTAAAAAAAAACATATTTTTTTTCAATATTACAAAATGTTTGCCCATTCTTTTATGCCCTGAGTCCGCCCTGTATGCTCTGCCATGCGCGAGTCGCGGTACAAACACCCCATTCAAACTGATAGACGCTGACAAAGGGTTGGTTTAGCGCCCAAACGCCTCTGGAACGCGTATGTTTCCTTTGCGTAACAAGGTATCCTTTTCAATGTCATTATTGTTCAAAGTAGGTCAGTTTTTAACGCGGAACATGTTTTCTGTTCATGAGCTGTATGGAGATGTAGTCACCAATATTCTTTACAGTCACCGTTCCAAAATTTCGCACAATCAGCTATCAACGCAAAGGTTTACGTCTCGTCTGGCCCGAACTAAAGAGGCAGCAGCTCAGCATGCATATCGAACATACCACCAGGTCCAGCGGTGGTTTGGGGTACACCAAGAACTAGCCCAGGCTGTCGTAACGAGTACACTGGATGAGGTCGCACGTGCCAGAAAGCAGGGCAAAATTTCTATTTTCTGTCATTTCTGTTAGGACAAGTCATACCAAAACGTCTCTGCAATTGAGATAGACGAATCCGAGAATGAAGACGAAGACGAATACACAATAAAATCATCTGAGTATGAGTTGCTTCAACAAACGGAACCCACAAAAAAAATTTTTTTGCAAATTTTTTATAGTTTTCTGATTGTTTATGTATTCTTCTTTATCAATAAATGTCCAGTTTCATGATAGTTTAGGCTCATATTTTATTATTTCTAAATTCTCTCTTTTTCTTTCTATTTCTATTCTAAATCTCGATTTTTGGACGATTTTAAGAGAACTATAAAGGTTATGAACACCGTTTTGCACTTAAATTAAAAGTAATTAAATGTGATAAAACGGTCCAGCCCTTTAGACTCCCAAAGGTAATACCTAGTCTTGCCATAAATATTGTCACGAAGAAAAAAATATTTTTTGATTGCAAATAATATTTATTACTTTTACAGTGTGTTAGTTTAATACATAAATATAAAACAATTTAAAATATAAAAGCTTATTCGAAGTGGTCTCCATTGGCTGCAATACAGTCCTTTAAACGTTGAGGCCAGTTATCAATAGAAGCACGCACTCTTTCCATTGGAAAATTCTTCACTGCCAATCGTATGGATTGTTTTAGGGACTCCAAATTATTATGGCGTTTAGAGCAAGCCATACTCTCTAAAACTGACCATAAATCATAATCCAACGGATTAAGATCAGGACTAGACGACGGCCAGTCTTCAGCTCTGATGAAGTCCGAAACGTTCACTTCCAACCAAGACTGCGTGGACCGAGCTTTATGACCTGGCGCCGAGTCTTGTTGGAAGGACCATACTTGGTTATTGAACATGGTGTTGTTAAGGGGCTTAACTACCTTCTCAAGAATGGTATTTTGATACACTTGTGCCGATGTTTTGATACCTTTTTAACAAAAATATGGCTCAGTCACTCCTTCATAGCTAACACCCCACCAAACCATCACTGAAGTCGGATAATGCCCACGTTGCACTCTGTCGACTAATTGGGAAGCTTCCTTAGAGCTTTGAGCATAAATACGGTCATTTTGTTTGTTAAAATGTTGCTCAATTGTAAAGATTTTCTCATCCGTAAACAAAATTTTTCTGTGACCTCCCTTTGCGTACCGCTTCAGTAGTTGTTTCGATTTTACCACCCTATTCTTTTTTAAATTATCAGTTAAAAAATGACCAGTGCGTCTCTTATAGGCTGCAAGTCCTAAGTCATCTTCTAAAATACGCGACATGGTTCTGGGTGCTATCTTCATCTCCCGAGATAAAATCTTTTGCTTTCGGACAGGATTTCTTCGAATTCTTTCCCTTACTGCTTTGACCACCTTTTTCGTACGAACACTACGTGGACGGCCAGATCTTTTTCTGTCACAAACAGAGGAGGTCTCATTGTACCTATTAATAGCCCGGTACACAAACATTTGACTAATACCAAGCGTATGGAGAGTTTTAAAAATTGCATTTGGCTCCATACCAACTTTGTGTAATGCAATCACAGCGATTCGGTTCTCTTTATCACCCCACTCCATTTTAATATCGCAAAATATTGTACAATGTATTGGCGCCAAAATTAGAAAACTCAATTAACAATCGTATAAAAATGACAGATTCCAAATTCAAATGTAATATCTTTCTTATTTTTAACTGTAACAGTATTTATGGCCAGACTAAGTATAGAAACGTACATACATACGTACCCACTTACATACAAACATACATATACTTGAAAAACATAGGTTTATGTTTTTCATTAGAAGGTTTCCTAAATGCTCAGTCGGGTAAAAAATAGTAATTCAAAACGGATCATGTTTCGGAGTAGAAAGCAAGACAGAAAGACAAGAAAGTTAGACAAGTGGTATTCTAATTTAATAAATGCCAGAAGAATAGAAAAGTAAAAATATGGGATTTACATTAGTTAACAAAATTTCACGTGACGGGAGTTATGTCGCCGTAACCACACCATTCCACAACGGTGTCTGGTTATAAGTAGATAATAGAGATCATGTAGACTTTAATAGGAAACCTTATTGCCCTATTGTCATAGGAGATAGACATTAAGTAACCTTAGCATTAATACCCACTTATGTTATTTAAGTTACATATAAAAAGAACTGTGAGAAAATAAAGATCAGTCTCGACTTAGTTCTCAAGTAGAACACACTTCTCAATTGTACTTTTTAAAAAGCCTATCTCCCTCGCCCGTTACCTAACTGGCGCAGTCGGAAAGTCGCGTAACCGGAACAGTTTTTGGTTGGATAATCGCATCCTAGTAATCGAATCCTCGTTTCGCGCGCGAAAAAGAACCTACTACGGGCGCAGCGCAACAGAGAAGCAGGCAACAGAGCAGCAGTTGAAAATCGTCAGACTCATCACGCCATAAATTCGGCAATGGTTTTGGGGTAAGTGTAAACTTTGTTATTCCCAAGACATTCCTATTCTCTTCCTGGCACAATATAATCCAACTTTTGGTGTTTCTAGTGTCGAGGTATTAACCTAGCGGTGTACATTTATGCACACGCATTTTTGCTGATTTTTTCATTTTGTTGTGTTTTTCGATCAAGAGTTAAAATGTCTCAAGATAGGAAAAGCCACGATGAAAGGTCCTTTACAGAGGAAAAACCGGTACCTACCGACCTCTCCACATTTTCACAACTATTACCCAGCTATGACGGAAATAGAAGAACTCTAGCATTTTATGTAGAGGGTGTAGAAAATGCCTTAAGCCTAATAACGAACAGCAGGGACGACCCTAGCGTCACCTGCCTTATAAGAAATAAATTAACAGGTAAAGCTGTTGAAGCAATATCTCAAAGCCCTGGCGCCAAGACATGGTCAGACGTCAAGGAGGCTTTACAAAGAAAATTCGGTGAATATAGATCAGAATTACAACTTGTCCAAGAATTAATACAGACCAATAGGGAAAATAGCTCCTTAGAGGCCTATGGAGATAAAATACAGAACATAATGAGCACTCTCATATCACTCGAGCCTGCAAAGCGTGTTTATTACGAACAAATGGCTCTTGAAACCTTTTTAGATAAATTAAACCCAATAACAGCCATCTTAATTAGATTAAAAAATGTAAAAACTCTGGAGCAAGCCATTACGGCAGCAAAACAGGAGGAAGCTAAACTCAGGGCTAGGCGCATACAACAAAACAAGTCTAGAAACCCTGCAAATAATTTTAATAACAATAAACAACAAAAACCGAACAATTTTAAAAAAAGAGATCAGTTTAAGAAGCAACATGCGGAAAATTCGGAATCCAATAAAAAACGATTATATTTCCAAAAGGAAATAGATGATGATGAGGAAGATCAATCATCCTCCGAGGAAAATCCCGAAGAAAATCTGTCTGAGGAGGATCTAGACGAAAATTTTTTTCAGGAAATAGAAAGAAACCTAACAATATAGTATTTATGAACAGCATTCAAAATTATAGTCGCCTCCCTTATATTTATATCAGCGAATTAGGAGGTAGATTTTTAGTAGACACTGGAGCCTCTCAATCATTAATAGCACCAAAAATTTTGAAAACAATTGAAAGAAATAATATTAAAATTAAAAATGAAATTCATTACATTAAAACAGCACATGCCACTTCCAAACACAAGCAAGTAGCTTACGTAAAATTACCTAAACGGATATTTAATGAAGAAATAACCCACAAATTCTTAATTTTTAATTTCGATTCGGATTTTATAGGTTTATTGGGACTCGACTTTCTAGTCCCACTGAACTGCAGGATAGATATTAAAAACATGCAACTTCGTACAGATAAGGCTAACATCCCCATCAGAGATGACATCAAATCTTACACAAAATTAGAATCAAAATGCGAAAAGGTAGTTAACCTCTTGTGTAACTATCAGGAAGGAGATTATTTCTCAGAAGGTACTACAACAAAAAGCGGATTAGTTTTCCCACCAGCAATAGTTTCAGTAAAAAACGGTAACGCCTTAACTACAGTAATTAACACATCAGATAAACAAATTAGACTCAAAAATAGCTGTCATTTAAAGTTACAACAACTAAACTTTACAAAGAAAGAAACACCACAGGCTATGCACTCTAAAAATAAAACAAAAAAATTGGATGAACTGTTAAAAAACAATCTGAACAGACTAAGAACAGACCACATGAATCCTGAAGAAGAACGTGAAATTAGAAAACTTTGTTATAACTACCGTGACATTTTCCATTGCGAAGAAATACCATTAACTTTCACACACAAAATTAAACATCAACTTAGACTAACAGACGACAAACCTATATTTGTTAGAAACTATAGACAGGCCCCAAAACAAAAACAAGAAATAAAAGAACAAATAAATCAATTATTGGATCAAAATATAATTAGAGAAAGTAGTTCCCCATGGTCTTGCCCAGTACACATCGTCCCGAAGAAAATCGATGCAACAGGAAAACAAAAATATAGACTAGTAATAGATTACAGGAAACTTAATGAGAAAACAATCGAAGATAAATACCCACTTCCTAACATAGACGACATCTTAGACAAAATAGGACGAGCACAGTATTTTTCCACAATAGATTTAGCCTCAGGATACCATCAGGTGGAAATGCAGACAGAAGACGTAGAGAAAACGGCATTTACAACCGACCGAGGACATTTCGAATTCCTCAGAATGCCATTCGGACTTAAGAACGCACCGAGTACTTTTCAAAGACTTATGGACTCAATGTTACGAGGTTTAGATAATGTTTTAACGTACTTAGATGACGTAATTATTTATTCCACATCATTACAGGAACACTTAGACAAATGCAAGCAAGTATTTGACAGATTTCGGGCACACAACCTCAAAATTCAACTTAATAAATCAGAATTCCTACAAAAACAAGTCAAATTCCTAGGACACACCTTAACAGACAAAGGCCTTCAGCCAAACGAAGATAAAATAGCAGCAGTAAAGAAATTCCCATTGCCTAAAACTCAAAAAGAAATTAAATCCTTTTTGGGACTGATTGGATATTATAGAAAATTTATACAAGATTTCGCAAAACTTACAAAACCACTAACAAAATGTCTAAAGAAAAATAGTAAGATAGAACTGACAAAAGAATACACTGAAGCATTTGAAAAATGTAAAGAAGTACTCATAAACGCACCTATACTTCAGTACCCAGATTTCGAAAAATCATTTATCTTAACCACGGACGCATCAGACGTAGCATTAGGAGCAGTTTTGTCACAAGGACAAATAGGAACAGACAAACCAGTAGCATACGCTTCACGTACACTATCTGACACAGAACAAAGATACTCCACAATAGAGAAAGAATTACTAAGCATTGTATGGGCTACCAAATACTTTCGCCCATACCTGTATGGCACACATTTCACAATTTACACAGACCATCGCCCACTCACGTGGCTCATGTCCATAAAAGATCCTAATTCCAAGCTCACACGCTGGCGCTTGAGACTTGCAGAATATAATTTTGACGTACAGTATAAAAAAGGAAAATTAAATACCAATGCAGATGCATTATCGAGAGTACAAATTTTACACTACAATGAAAGTACCATTACCCCGAATACAAACGATCCACAACCAAGCACATCTACTATAGACCCGGATTTAGCAAATATAGATATAAGAACACTATTAGATATGCCCATCACACCAGAAATACCGGAACAACAAGACGTACCACAGACTTCCACATCACAACCCGAAACCAATATCGAAAATACTAAGGACAAAATACCACAAATAAATGACCCAATTGACAGACAGTTAAAACAATTTCACATACGAAAAACACCCGGAGACACATACAGAATAGATGACAGATCAAAAGGCAAAATTATAATTAAAGATGTTTGGATCCCCATTAACAATACAAAGGAACAAATTATAGAATTCCTAAAAGAAAATACAATCCCGAATAGAGTATTTCATTGCTATTTCCATCACGAAGAGTATTACCCCATATTTTGTGAAGTTTATAAAAATATTTTCAGTAATCGCGGCCCAAAATTAATTAGATGCATGAATAGAGTAACACTTATAGACAGCACTTCAGAACAAACAGACATTATTAGAAAATATCACGAAGGTAAAACAATACACAGAGGTATTCAGGAAACATACAAACACATACACAGAAATTACCACTGGCCAAAAATGTTGCTAACAATACAAAAATTCATAAATAAATGTGACAAATGTCTGAAAAGCAAGTACGAGCGCAACCCTTTAAAGTTGCCACTATCCCTAACAGACACTCCACACAAACCTATGGAACATATGTTCATGGATTTGTACAGTAGCGGAGGTACAACATTTTTGACAATAATAGACAATTTTACGAAATATGCACAAGCTATGCCACTCACAGCCTCAACCAGTATCCATATAGCTGAAGCTCTACTCAACATATTCTCAGTAATAGGTGTACCAAAACGAATAACAACAGACTCAGACTCAAAATTCGACAACGAAGTTATTACGGAAATTTGTGCTATGCACGATATACACATACATTTCACAACTCCCTACAACCCGAATTCAAACTCACCAATAGAAAGACTACACTCTACCTTAGCGGAAATAATTAGAATTCACAGAATAACAGACAAAGACGAACCGATAAACACTATGAAATACGCCATTATAGCTTATAACAACAGCATACACTCAGCAACCGGATTTACACCATTTGAGCTACTATACGGACACACGGACAGTAGGAACCCTTTAGAATTATACTGCCCAAAAGAATTTTACCAGGAATACGTTTTAAAACACAGGCAAATAATGGAAAACACACAAAAACTTATAAACAACAAGCTAGCTAGCGAAAAACAACAGGTCATAGAAAAAGCAAATAGAAACACAGAGAGAGCACAATTCAGAGTAGGTGACATTGTTTACAAGCAAGTTGCTAAAACAGCAAGGAGCAACAAACTAGAGCCGAAATACTTAGGACCTTATACCATAGTACGCATCCACCCAGAACAAATAGCCGAAATAGTAGGTAAACATGTAAACGCAAAAACAATTAGAGTCCACTTTCGTTTACTAAGGCGACCTGAAAATGTTTCAGAAACGTCATCACCCTTGCCGCAGTGCTCCAACTCGCAGCAACCGCAGCAATCATACAGCCAATAGATAGCCATAACGGAATTTTAGTGCTTACAGAAGCAAAAGCACAGTACCAGACAGACACGTACCACTTAGCTGTAGTTTATAACACCTCACGATTAAGAGATGTTTACGTAGATATATGTAGTAATTATTATACTATGCGATTGAAGCAGAACAGCTCAGTAGCAATAATTAAGCAAATTGATTATCTTATCGATATTATAGAAAATAGGTTAATGTACCTAGGATTAGAAAACATAGGTTTTAGGTCAATATATAGACATAAACGAGGACTAATAGATGGACTAGGCTCCATAGTAAAAGCCATCACAGGAAACTTAGACCAAAGCGACGCAATTAAGTATGATAACGAAATAAAAGCAATTCAATTGGCAAACAACAACAATAAATTAAATCAGAGAAAGACAATAAGTATCATGCAGGATTTTATGAGAGAATACGAAAAAAGTTTAAATGACATTAAAAATAACCAAAAAGAAATTTATATTGCAATAGATAGGTACTCTAAGCAAAGCACCGAATTTGAAACAGACTTCTTAACCATGACCATATTTAGTAACATAGAGACTTCGCTTCAACAACTCTACGATAGATTAGAAACATTAGAAAACGCATTAACATTTTCTCACCTGAAAAAGATGCACCCTAGCATTATCGAGCCATCCTACTTAATTGAAGAATTAAACAACATCCAAAACGAGGTCAATAGTTACCTGGCTTTTCCCCCAAATCTAGAAAACATTCACTTATGGGAAAAAGCTATTATAGTAAAAGCTTATAGTACTAATGAAACACTTAACTTTATACTAGATATACCACTAGTTACAGAACAGCCCTATAACCTCCTACACCTTTATTCCATCCCTAACGACAACAATACCATCCTTATCCCTAAAAATCCTTTCCTTGTCTTGGGAAATAATGAGTTCGCTTACCCCCACGAGCCATGCACCGAAATCGTGGAGGACAACGTCATCTGCACACACCTGGATTGGCAGCCACTGCAGCACTCAAGCGACTGTATTGCTCAGCTCATACAACACCAGGAGCCGCACAACTGTACCTATGCCACAGCCACGTACGAAGACAACATCATACAGCAGATCAAAGACAACAGCTGGATAGTCATCATGAAGCATGAAGAGGTAATGAAGACCATCTGCAACAACGACGTACAATATCAACGCAACAAAGGAGTCTTCCTGGTAACAACAGATAACAACTGTAAAGTACAAATTTTGGACAAAACACTAACGACACACCAAAGATACGTCAACGTCAGAGAAACTATACCGCTACCACGCGCATACCAAACACCCAAAATTTCCCCGATAAAAATAAAATTGGAAAATACAGAACTAGACAACCTGAAGCACGTCTTGCACCAAGCAGAGGAAATCAAGATCCCGGAAGAAGACTTCACCACCATTCCCAACACACCAAGCTGGCCATCAATCGTACTATATGTCATACTATTCCTAGCAGTCACAGGAGCAGCCGTCGACAAGTTTTGGTGGAAACCCCGGAAATCGGCGCAAATCTCGGCAGAACAACCTGAAGATGAAGAACTCCAACTTCACCCGCAGCCTTCGATGCGCCTCCATCTTAAGGGGGGAGGAGTTATGTCGCCGTAACCACACCATTCCACAACGGTGTCTGGTTATAAGTAGATAATAGAGATCATGTAGACTTTAATAGGAAACCTTATTGCCCTATTGTCATAGGAGATAGACATTAAGTAACCTTAGCATTAATACCCACTTATGTTATTTAAGTTACATATAAAAAGAACTGTGAGAAAATAAAGATCAGTCTCGACTTAGTTCTCAAGTAGAACACACTTCTCAATTGTACTTTTTAAAAAGCCTATCTCCCTCGCCCGTTACCTAACTCGGGACGTCACAGTTTCTTAGCATTTCGCAGCGTTTGTAGAAATAGAACCAATGCCACTTGTCTAAGCCTGCAGTTTGTAGAAATATAACCATTGCTACTTGTCTAAGCCTGCAGTTTGTAGAAATAGAACCATTGCCACTTGTCTAAGCCTACAGTTTGTAGAAATATAACATTGCCACTTGACTAAGCCTGCAGTTTGTAGAAATAGAACCATTGCCACTTGTCTAAGCCTGCAGTTCGTAGAAATAGAACCATTGCCACTTGTCTAAGCCAGCAGTTTGTAGAAATATAACCATTGCCACTTGTCTAAGCCTGCAGTTTTCTCTATTTGTATGCCAGACGTAGTTTGTAGAGCTCATTAATCGTATCTTTTAAATCACAAATCATAAATTCGTCTCAAAATATGACTTTACCCCAAGTACTCACTTCTAAAACTTACGATTACATTCTCATAGTCCAATTCACATAAAGAGCACCATTTCAGCACCCAATGGAATCCGACAAATCGTTTTCCGAACGCTGTTAGAGAATCGTGAGGGGCAATAAAAAATTATGAGGGTCAACTATGCGGGGTTGAAGTGTAAAACGATAATCATTTCTAGTAAGTTAATTCGAAAAATATTTTGACACCCGAATCTTTGTAATAAAATGCTTTCTGTGTATAATAAACAGAAACCTAACGAACTAAATCAAAATAAATGAGAAGGTTTCTGGACATAACAAAAAAACCTCATGAACTTAACCTAATAATTGTCCGGCCAATTTTTTTTTAAGGCTAAAGTGAATATATATCTTCTAGATCGACGAGCTCCATCCTCGGTCACACCGTCGCTTAACCTCATTCGAGTTGGTGGTCAATCGTAGATCTATCTTGCATAAAAAAACTTATCAAATTCATTTATTTCGAGTTAATACTCATTAACTCGAAATAAATGAATACTCATAGAAATCACATACTAATAATAATAATATAATCACTTAACATAATAATAATTAAGAAATAAATAAAGTGATAATAATAATAGAGTAAAACGTCAGTGAAAGTCATAAACTATAATGATTGATAATTTTTTTTAAATTATTAATTAATAATGTTATTAATTATTATTTAACTATTATTTATGTTTTTTATTATGTCTTAACAAACTATGGAACCAGAAACTCGTGCAAGTAAAACATCTGAATAATAATATAATCACTTAACATACTATTAATTAAGAAATAAATAAAGTGATAATAATAATAGAGTAAAACGTCAGTGAAAGTCATAAACTATAATTATTGATAATTTTTTTTTATTTATTTATTAATGTTATTAATTATTATTTAACTATTATTTATGTTTTTTATTATGTCTTAACAAACTATGGAACCAGAAACTCGTGCAAGTAAAACATCTGAAATTAGACAGTTCTATGAAACGGATTTGGGCAAGTAAGATTGAATTTCGGATCATATAATTGTTACCTTTGCCTCGCCTCTTACCTAGTAATTCAAATTAGGTAGACATCAAAGAGTATCAGGCTGTATGACGTCATATTAGACGGTTGTTGGAAGCAGTGGCGTAACTATTTGGTGGCAGGGCTGGCAAAATGCCACGGGCCCCCGACCCGAGAGGGTCCCGGCCTCTTGGGCCGGGGGTCCGTCTGAGCAAGCTCAGAAATAAAAGGGCCCCATCCAAAGAATTTGCCACCGGCCTCTGATGGTTTGTTACGCCACTGGTTGGAAGGCGACGATACATACAAAGTTGGCTTGTATTAGTAACATATCGCTTATAAATAGGTAGATACATTAACTCCTCTAAAACCTCTTTTTTTTCTTTTTTTTTATGTAGAAATAGGTTTGCGCTTAACCGCCAGCTCGCCTGATATTAAGCGACGTTGCGGTCTTAACTAACTTTTTAGTATATTCGTGAAGAGAAACAGTCTGCAACTTCCGGTTTCACCGACATCAAAAAGAAGGAGGTTAACAATTCGACTGTATTTTTTAATGTTTGTTATACCGCCTAACACCGTTACTTATAAACCAATTTATAAATAAATAATAATAAATAAATATTTGTGAGCATTTCACACAACACCATCTAGCCCAAACTAAGCAAAGCTTGTACTATGGAACTAGATGGCTGACAGAATACATATACTTATACTTTTTTTTGTAAATAAATACATATGATACATAGAAACACCCAGACACAGAACAAACATCCATGCTCATCACACAAATGTTTGCCCTGTGTGGGGATCGAACCCACGACCTTTCAGTTCAGCAGGTAGACGTAAACACACTACCAACTGAGCCACAAGGCCGATAATAAAGGATATAATTTCAGATTGATCCCATAGAAATTTCATCAAAATCGGTTCGGTATATTTTACAAAATTTTATGACCTGACGTTTCATTTCACTGAGTTTTCATTTTAATGAGTATCAATCTCAAAAACCTTATAAAACATTTTAACCGACTTCCAAAAAGGAGGTTCTCAATTTAACTGTGCTTTTTTGTATGTTTGTTACCCGCTTACTCCGCCGGTTATGAATTGATTTTGATGATTCTTTTTTGTTTGGTAGTTAATAAATACCTGAGGTGATCCCATATTTTTATCAAAATCGGTTCTGTACTATGGTTTTTATAACAAAATAACAGTTTTTTTTATCCAAGTGAACGAATTGCGTATTTTTTTTTATATGCGGTGACATTCCTCTGACTAAATCTCTGCCAGAGATATTTTTTAATTAAATAATTAATTATATAAGGAAATAAAAAATGAATTGCGTATTTTGAAGTCGGTTTTTTTAGTTTTTCAAATTATATTTATTAATTTTATCAAACAATAAATATTCTTCTGTCAGTGCACGAGCAAGTTATCAATATCGTATAGATTTTTACAATTTCAGAGATAGATATTTCTGTGTGGCAATGTCATTGGTAGCAACGCATAGCACTTGTCACGTCAATTTAGATAGGTACTTATTAAATGTTGTATTGCTCAAAATTTTTGAACAATGTCCTTCAACACTGAACACATTTTTGCAGACTACTGCTTGGTGATTGCATAACTAGCTAAGTATCAGAGGTTTTGTGTGTAGTGTTTTCCTTACAAACTCAAAAAAACAAGTTAGACCACAACAGTATATCCCCAATACAGAAAAAAACAACGAGGTGCAGTTGAAGTGAAAACTAAAAAATAAAATAGCAAAAAGACGTGTCTCGTGAAAGAATTGAACCTCCGCCCTCCGATTGACAAATTTAAATTTATATCGGTGCTCTAACCTATTGAGCCAACGAGTCTTATTTGCATGTGTCGAAAATAAGCATTTGGCGCAACGAAATGACGTCATGCTAGAAGTACAAACTTGTACATACAATAATGAACTTTAAATGCAGAACGTTAGAATAGCTTTTTGACTAAAATAATGACGTCATGCTAGAAGGACAAACTTGTACATACAATAATAAACTTTAAATGAAGAACGTTAGAATAGGTTTCTGACTAAAATAATGACGTCATGATAGAAGGATAAACTTGTGCATACAATAATGAACTTTAAATGCAGAACGTTAGAATAGGTTTCTGACTGTCTGTCTTACGATCTGACTATCTGACGCGAGTTTAATATTTTTTACCCTTCCCAAAAATGCACAACGCCGCTAAAAAAGTTTACGCTTCAAAAAAAAACAGTCGTAAAAGCCTAGCTATAACATAAAAAGATCCAAACAATGCTGAAAAAAACGTCTTTCACGATCAAGCAATATTTTGCATTCACATAATATTTCATTATACAAAACCCAAGCCACATCTCAAACGAAATATGAAAAAAAAAAATATCAGCATTGTTAGCAAAAAACATACGGAATGAGGCTTCAACTTGTTCAGCCGTATAGTATAGGCGGCCTCAATTCCAGCCGGCCTAACTCACAAATATCGGTTTGACCTAGATTAAATCCATCTGCGCTACAGATTTGGATTAGGACTTTACACCCAATATTGTGTCGTAAAAGGAGAGCTTGAAACGTCAGTACGGAATCCATATTTTTTTTTCTTTGCGTTCGAAAACATTGCTGTTGCTTTTTAGGGTTCCGTAGTCAACTACGTACCCTTATAGTTTCGCCATGTCCGTCTGTCCTTCCGTCCGTCCGTTCGTCTGTCCATCCTATACATATTAGTAGAGTATACATATTTATTACGCCAACAAAATGGTAGAATAAACCTTGAAAAAATTTTTTTAAAGTGCCAGACTCTTAGTACCAACTAGAAGACCCTTGTTTAAAGTTTACACAAAATATTATGTGCAACTACGGAACCCTATTTAGCACCTTATTTACGCGCTTAGCTATCTAATAATATGGGTTGGGTATGTCTGTCATCTGACATTGAAAAGGACATACTATATTTTCAGGTAAATTTAAGTTGTACCTACTATAAAACCACGATGTACTTAAATAACACATTAAAGGCCTTGCCGAAAAATGTTACTTAACTTAAACCATCGTCTTAAATTCTCTGTCTTCTTTCCGCAAGTGTCATTACGTGTCAGCGAGAAGTTGACAAAATATATTAAGCATTGCTTAAAGTTAAGTAACGTTTTTCGGTAAGGCCGTAAGTATAAATTTAAGAAAAATAAAATGAAAACATAGCATAACAAAAGTTTTCTGTAGTTTCCAAGAAAGTATTTTTATTTACTCGCCCAGTCCACAAAATAAAAAATAGTAGGTACTAAGTACCTAAACACCATTTATTTACTAGTTTTCTCGCAGTACTCGACTACGTTTTTACAACCCAAATTTCTCTCTTTAATACCTCTATTTATTTTCATGCCTCATGAAAAAGAAAATTAGAGAAATGTCCACTGAGAAGGAAAAAATATCCACCGAATAAATAAAATCCACTGACACATAGCCAACAAAACTGGAATTGACCGAATCATGGGAATAAAAATCTTCTACGGCTAGCTGTCAGCTTTGCTTTGATAAAGCAATGGTGGCGACCTCATCGGCTGTTTACATAAACTGGTCCTATCTGTGTTGTATTTGTTTAGGTTACCTTTGAGCCGTTTTTACAAGTACGTAACAAATATTTGGACTACGTTAGAGGAATAGAAGGGGCTGTTAAGACGCTGCGTACGTAAAAGTAAAACCTTATAAAAACAGAGGCTGAGAAAAACATTGTTATTTACGAAGTATAGAAAAGAAAATAAAGTAATATTTGTAATAATTAATTTACCAATAAAATAGCAAAACAACATTTATTATGGCCATAAACAAATATAAGATAGGAAAAACTCAAAAATCCCAAAAACAAAAAAGTGGCTAAACGAATTTTGATGAAACATAGATAAGAACACTCTCGATGGAGTCCTCTTTCAATAAATAAAAACTAGATCAAAATCGGTCCATCCGTTCGGGGGCTACAATGCCAAAGATAGACACAGATACACACGTTAAACTTATAACAACCCTCTTTTTGAGTCAGTGGTTAAAAATCAATATAATTACAATGAAATAAACTATAGTTAAACAATTATGTTGCGCTGTGGTAAATGATTATGATTATGATTATTTATATGACATACGGAGTTTATTAATCCGGTCAAACAGATATAATTGTTATTAGAATAACAGGTTCACGGTTACAGGTTTTAAACATAGCTGACCAAGAAATGAGGATAGGAAAACCATCTCTGACAGTGGGACGAATCAGGCTAAAAATTAAAGTTTTTCTACGCTTTACGAACAGTAGATCTTGAGAGCAAAAACTTTTTGCAACAACATTTGTTGCAAAAAAGTATGTACTTGAGAAATCTGCTGCTTATATTCTACATTTTTATTTAAAATTCAATAATGTTTCTGCCAAATATTATCAAAATCGGCTGAGAAATAACCTCGTAGCAAATTTCTCCTCTTTTTGTCGAGATTTCACTATCTTATGTCTCGACAACCTCTTAACCGATTTTCCTCATATGTTTTTTGTTTAAAATGTAGCACCAAACGTTTCTAGCAAATATTTTTAAAATCGGTCTGTAAATAGTTCCACAGCAAACTTCCCTCTTTTTGGTCGGCATGGGGATTTTTGATTAAGGGGTCCTTAATCAAAAATCCCCAACGACAAAAATCTATAAAATTTACAAATCTGTATACCATGCTTCGTAAAGGTTGGTAAAAAATACGCGAATACCTATAAACATCCGTACAGAAAAAATACACTTTTGCACGTTGTTGCCAGAGATCCTTGTTCCCTTTGTTTAAGAAGCAATCATATTATTTTATACCTATAAAAATAATTTTGCGAGTGTGACTTTATGACAAAGAATGAATGAATGAATGAAATATCAATCATTCATTCTTCATTTATTATAAAGAAGACCACAGCGAACATTATTTTTAGAATAATACTAGATGACCTAGATGTACTTCATATCACCTATCAATGACCCGATATTTTCTCAACATTTAAACCTTCCCTGGACTACGACAAACATTTCAAAACCAAAATCAGCTAAATCGGCCCAGCTGTTCTCGAGTTTTAGCGAGACAAACGAACAGCAATTGATTTTTATATATGTAGAGTTATAGATATAGATAACGAGTTTTGTACTACATACAAGGAACTTTAGTTATTTTGTTACTTCTATTCGACATTTACTCTCTCTATCGTTTAAATTCAAATTCAAATTCAATGCTTTATTGCCACATTATGTACATTGTTTTGGATATAAACAAGTAATTGTATTGTTGTTATTACATAATGACTCTAGTTGGGTATTGCAATTTTATCAGATTTAAAGCATTTTTTTTTTTTTCTTTTTTTTTCTGATTTTTCTAGTCCATGCATTACATAGTGTGGCCGGTTTTTTTTGCAAAGAAAGTATTTTTACTAAGAAATTGATATATATATTCTTGAAAGATTTTTATCCAGATATTGAAGGATTTCCGAGAAAAAACTTTTATCCAGGACAGAAAATCTTTCCCAGGAACAGTTTATATCACGCCGGAGTAGACATCCCATTTATGTTTCTAAACGTTTTTTTCCACGGGATGAACACAATGATTTGATATTTCCAAGGAATAGTTGTTTTGCGTTAGCTCATGAAATTCTTCGAATTGGATGTAATTACTGTGGTGTAACTGTAATTTCCCGTTATTTATTGTTATACCCCTATTTTTTACCGACCTGAAAAAAATAAGTCTTCAATTGGGTTAATTTAATATTTGTGACTGCATTACAATAAATAAATAATAATTATAATAAATTTAATATCGATTGACAATTTTTTACTTTTTTATATTGACATTGCTATATTGTTTTTATTTTTTGACCATGATTATATTTATTGTATTATTATTATTATTTTTTGACATTTGATATCTTTTGTGCAATTATTAATATTAATTTTACTACATTTATATTTACATTTTAAATAATTTTGAATTGTAATTAATTATGGTTTTGACGTATTGATATAATGTATATATAATGTAATGTACAATGACGTATCATTAGTGTAATTCGCATCAGCGGTGCTAATTGAATAAATAAATAAATTGTTTATTGTTTATTTTTACATTGCATTACAATCAATTACTCATATTATTTATATTATAATATAAATGAATACTCACGAGTTTTACTACATAACTCATTTTTAAACAGATTTAGTTTTTTTGTTTGTTTGAAGGATATACTTTCGGATTGGTCTCAACAAAATTTCTTCAAAATCAGTTCAGTAGTTTGTTTTTTAGAACAAAATTGAGCATTTGAAGTTTTTTTTACTGTAACTGTGTTCGTTGTGAACTAATTCTTTGTTTACAAGACAATAAAAGCATTTTATCATATGTCTGGAGCTTAGTGCGGAAGTATTGAAAACGTTTTTACGTAAAAAAAAATGCCAGTATCTCCTAGACTATTTTCAACTGTAACAGTCACAGTCACGGTCATTGACTGTCTACTAATGAACACACTACTGAAAAGTAAATGTTTTACTTGCAACTACAACTTATTATGTGGCCTCAAGTGCTAAGAACAAACAAAACTTTACAGCAAAATGAAGGAGCCACTTATGTTTTTCCCAGAGAAAAGTTGTTAAGAAACTTTTAGTTTCGTAATTTATTCGTCTTCACAGATAAGTTGGGGCTGTACAAACCTCTTGATATGAGAAAGGTTAAAATTTGAATTGCTAATGTAATATTTCAGTGAAGAAGTGAAGAATAAGCAAAAAATATTTAATCGGTAGATAAGGTGCCCTAGAAATTTCCTTTTAGGAACTTTTATTATTGTTACAGTATGAAATATGTATAAAATCCTGTTTTTACTTGTTTTTCATAATAACAGTGGTACAAAATGGGTTCCTTCTTAAAAATGGTTTAAGGGCTTGGTTTCCATGGCTTGTCGAAAAAAGTACCCGTTGCGTTATAATTTCAATAAAAAAAACTGAAACGATCTAAATACCAGTTTAGTACTGTTTTAAATACCAAATTACTAAAATATGTTTGTTGTGAAATTTCACGGTCACCCATCCGGAGACTGACCGGTCTGTTCGTGGCTTAACTTTGGTGATCGTTCGAGAACACCTAGTCAAGGTACGCCACGAGAGCTACGAAAATGATTCGAAAACGCTGAGCAAATTTTGCGTTTTTAGCGGACTATTTACTTATTGACAATGCAAGTCAAATAAAAGCTTCTAAAAAATAATATATTTGTGGGTTTGCTTAGATGTTTTTTCTATAGCTATGATAGATCATAGGTAACAGTTTTTCTATAAAATATATCAGCAATTATTAAAATTATTTTATTGAACGTTTTTGCCGTATTATCAAAATAATTTCTATACGACTTGAGTAGTTGAGGTTTTCTTTATCCTTTTACAGCATCATTGAGGCCAATTGTATTCCAGCAAAAAAGGCATTCCTGAAAACTTACAGCCTCGAAATAGCTAATTAACTGTAGTCAACGTTGTAAAAACTTCGGCCTACGGACACTTAGACAACTTTTTGTGGTACAGTAAATAAAACCGGCAAGTACTTGTGCACTATTTTTTTACATTAAGTCGACTTCAAATAGTAACACCAGGAGTAGACACTTGGTATTTTTTTACTCGACTGCGCAAAAATGAAGGTATCTTATATCTACTAAATCTTCTACTAATATTATAAAACCGAAAGTAACTCTGCCTGTCTGTTTGTTACCTTTTACGGCTAAACAGCTGAACCAATCGTTATGAAATTTGGCATATAATTTTTTAAGGATCTGGAGAAGCTATATTTTATCATTATCATCACTGCTCTTCAGTACTACGCGGGTGAAACCGTAGAGGGAAGCTAGTCCGTTTTAAATGTGTCTTTTGTCTTCGACCACATCGTCATTTAACATTTTACACGGCCACATTAATTCTCCGTCTCTTCTTTCCTATATTTGTTTTAATATATGACCTAATCCGCGCTATCCTCACTCTACAGTGTTTGCATTACAAGTATATCAAAACAATACATCCTACTATAATCCTATAGTTAGTATGTGCCGTCAGTACAACGATATTTCATCCAGTCACAGTGCCCTAGTAGATATTTTCGATAATAAGCTTTATAATTTTAAAAAGTGTATATTGGCTATTTTGTCCTCTGAGTCCGGCGCGCTTGAGCGTCCTCTCTGAGGGCACCGTAACTATTATTATTACCTACTTATGTATTAGATTAGTATTTCTCTTACTACAGTATTTGATTGCTACCCCAAACTTTGCTTCTGTATTTGTATTTGTAATTAAAACTTTGTTAAAATTGTATGTACTTAACTGTTAACCATGCTGTGTGCACATGTTTAGAGACACTTTCCAGTTCTAAACTTTTGTTAGTATTTTATTATTTGTTATTGAGAGTGTTTTGTTTTGTGTACCTAATGTGTAAATAAATAAATTTAATTGACAAACGTTGGGGACAAACGTGACTTTTTTTTATCAGCCCTGTTTGTACAAATTGTCCCACTGCTGGGCGCGGGCCATCTTCTCATAGTGAGAAGGGTAAAGCTATAGTCTCTCAGACTAGAACTCTCAGACATGTAGGCTTCCTCACGATGTATTCCTTCAACGTTTGAAGTTGGCGGCAATCAACAATACGCACATAACTTTGAAAAGACAGAGGTGCGTGCCGCGGTATTCGAACCCAGTACCTGCGGATCGCAAGTCAGACGGTCTCCCGACTAGGCTGCTGGAAACTTCCGAAACTTACTTTGGACTTATTTACGATAATTATTTATTTATTTTATTTTATTTATCAGAAGCACCATAAATTAGTAAAAATACAAAGCGACCAACAAGATCTCGGCAAGATTTATTAGCGTATATTTTAGAAACGGACCCTGAATTGAAAATGGTAACATTTTGATTTTTGTTCAGGAATTCCCCATTCTCCCTAAAACCTAATTAAAGTTACACATCCAATTTAAGTTTATTTAAATGAACTCGAAAGTTCTCAGGCTTTCAGTTTGGGCGTCGTAAACAACGGCAAATAAAACGAAGTGGGGTTTGTGGTATTTACAAATTGAATTGCATTAGAACTCGAAAACTTTAGGGTGTTAGAAGATGACTGGTAGTCTCTGAAATACAAGTGTTCATAGCTTGTTGCTAAGTTTCAGTTGTGGAAATTACTAGCAAGGGCTTTGGATTTAATTTCTTAAGCAATCTTGCAATCTCGCAAACTTGTATTTTGTATTTATTGACTGACCATCCTGAGAGAATGTTTTTGCTATAATTCTTCCGCTTTAGTTCTTATTATCTGTGCACACTACTTTATTTATTTTATCTATAATAATAATCTCTATACTGCTGTTGCCTGGAAGAGATTTCAGCGATAAGGCCGCCTGTTATCACATTAGTCTTGTAAGATGTGTCTGTATTTTTGCATTTGTTAATTTGGTGTACAATAAAGAGTTCATCTATCTTCTGTAAACCAATTATATAATAATATAATTAATGTGAAGTAAAGGGTTTATAAGACAGATGTTTTAGGTTACAACGAGTTACTTACAAATCCACCATTAGTCTAGTAAAAATAAGATTTGTGACAACATAAAAGACAACTAAGTATATTGTTATTTAAATGAATGTACTGGTGTTTTGAAATACATTTCACACAATTTCATAATGATATTATAAAAGCTATTCTTGTTACCTTCACAGCTGAACTGATCGTTATGAAAATTAGTATATAGATAGTTTTGGACCTGGAGACAGACATAAGCTACTTATCATCACCATAATCATCGCCGTTTTTCATATCTACGCGAGTGAAACCGCGAAACGCAGCTAGTCTATAAATCGGGGATTATTGTTGATCTATGATTTTTAGCTATTTTCCTACCATAATTTCAAAGAATCTCCCCAGTTGCAAATACTGTGATGTGCTCCATACAAATGGATTTATTTTTACTAGACTATATGTCTAAGTATATGTCTATCTGTCCAGTATGTTACATCCATTTTACTCAGACTCGGGTCATTGACATTTTTGCTAAGTTTTTAGAAACAATAGTCTGGCGAGTATAAGTACATATATTTATTTGTAAAGGTTTTGGTCTTCTTTTAAATTATAGTGTTAGTTTCGAAATAAAACTGTCTTGACACGGTATTGAGCATTATTTTTTATTCAATAATAGGCTTACACTTGACCACAAGCTAACTTGATCTTTCTGTTAGCTTTACAGCAAATAAAGTTTTCTTAACTTCTACTCGCTCTTAAGCTCATTCCCGCCTCATCTCTTCACTTACACCGCAATAACTATGAAATAGCCGTCTGCAGCGGCGAGATTACTACATCTTACATCTATATCCAACTTCTTGAGGTTTACGACGTAGCTCAGGCGCCATCTTTCGCCGGATTTTGTTTTTGTTCGCGGCCCATTCTCAAGGGACTTTTGGTATCTACTAAGTATGACAGTTACTTAGCCTTCGCGCTTTTGAAAATCTATGTCGTAGTGATAGCTATTTGGTTTACTTGTTTGTGTCTTTATTGTTTTCCATAAAAATTAACAAACATATTTGTTATTATTTTATTAGCGCTCGTGGCGTAGCTTGACTAGGTGTTCCCGAACGATCACCAAAGTTAAGCAACGGACGGACCGGTCAGTCTTCGGATGGGTGACCGTAAGTGGTATTTCTTTCTGAGCGCTGCCGTGGCTCGGATGACACGTTAAATTGTAGGTCCCGGTTGTTCAGCAATCGTCAAGCCAAGTCAGAGGCCTTTCGGCGGCTTAATAACTCTGACAATAGGGCTGGCCACTCAGTCTATACGAACTTACTTACTTTTTATTATTTTATTATTATTAAAATAAGTTTAGCCTATAAGTTTTAACATGAATAAATATATATTATAATTCAAATTATTTTCTTTGTTACAGGTAAACGTGAAAATATTGAACCAGTACTAAAAATAAAACTACATTATAACAAGTAAAGTAATGCTTGATTGCTACGCACTTGAAACAATAAGAGTACTATATAATGTTTAAAAAAAAACTTAAGTTGAAACTAAAGAAATCTTCAAAATCTAAAAACCTTTTAGCAAGTATTATAAAGCCTGAAATGAAATAAACATTCAGCAGTGGTAAGCATCCTACGCGATTTGTTTACCGAGCTTCAGTTTCATATGAGCTAATAAATTTTATTCATTCATTCATTGTAGTCTGCATAATATATAACCTAACAAAAGCTTTGGCTCATTCTTACTTTGTTCGAATTTTCAAGCTATATGTAACAAATTATAACTAACATTATTTGATTATAGTAAAAAAAAAAACTTAACAACTGCTTTCAAAATATGAAATTTCCTTCGGGTTCGATTCGGTTTATAACCTTTTCACAGTCAAACAGTTGAACCGGTCGTTATGATTAAAATGATTAAATAGATAGATAGCTGAGAATATAAAGACATAGGCTACATTTTACCATTATCATCACAGTTTTATATAAATACGTAGGTGAAACTGTGTGACCTTGCTTAGATAAATACCTGAACAAGCGAAGCGTGTCTGTGTCTATAAAATGACGAACGAAGCCAAAATAATATACACTAAATACACTTTGCTATTTATTCCAGCGCCATCTAGGGCTCATTCATCGAACTATTTTCTCGCAGAGCTATTTTGAATTTGAATTTTGAATCAAGCTCGGTTACTGATTGACACTGAGTTTTAGGGCGGAAATTAAGGGGAAGTTGTAAGTGCGTGAAGTTTGAATTGTTTGCGTACTGTGGCTCTGTTTGCGGGCTGTGGTACTTCGGTACTGTTGTTAATAATGCTAGTTAACTTCATTAAAAGTTTGCTCTCAGATAGTGAGCGAAATTAATAGGCTGTTAAGATACAGGCGGAGCATCTTGCCTTTCCACGATGGTCTCCCCTCTCAGCATCTTAACATTGTGTCATGATTTGAATATTTGTTGTATGTGGTGTGCGGTGTTTTCAGTGTTGCGGAGTGGCAGCACTGCTATTTTCTTAATTTATATACTCTGGAGAACGGTGATCGAACAGAATGAACGCTACCCCGGATGATGGCGTGATGTTGTAATTCCGGGGAGGGGATATATCGCGGGCGGACGAGCGCGAGCGGCCTTCGAAAAAGTAGTCGCGGCGTAACTCGGTAGTAAAAAGGCGGTCTTAGCGTCAGACCGCTCAGTGCAGAGAAATAAGTGCAGTGTTATAAGTAATAATAAAGCGTCATAAAGTTCAGACAAGGAGTTTTCTTCATATATCAGAAGTGGCAATCAACCTGCGAGCCGAGCCCGGTAAAATCGTGAGTCACCTGAGAGATTATATTTTACCCTCCGATTATTGAATATTGATGTTAAAAATTTGTCACGCATATCGAATTTTAGAAAATGGTTCTTAAAAGTGTTGAAACAGGGTGTTAAAATAATTATAACGGGATATTCTTAATACGGGTAGACAGAATCTGTTAAGATACTGCAATGAGATGTGATCTGGGTTACTCCCAGATTATTTTATTGTAGCACAGCGATTAAAGATTATAATCCGACGATTTTATTATAACCTAATGAAATTTTGATAGTGTGGTTGGGGCTACTCCCCGATAATTTTATCGTTATTTAAACGAAATGAAGTCTGTTGTAAGTAAGTCATTAGTAAATTATTTCGTTAACATCCCGAGAGACAAGTATACGAAAATATGTTTTTCTCGTTTGAGAACCATTTTTACTTTTTGTATTTGATTATGCTGCAGCCATTCAGAGGAACCATAGCGTGGTAATATTTTTTTGGTGTGATGGTGAGAGTAGTGTTTTTAATAGTACAATGGCTATGGCATATCGGTCTGTGGCCGTGTCAGCGATCAGCAGTGTGTTATTTTTCTAGAAGACTAGTAAAGTGCTGCGAGTAAAATATTTTAATTCGGTAACTGGGCTACATCAATACAGCCAATTAAGCGAGCTTCTAAATGTAGTTTTTCTAGAATATTGCTAACAGTAAATGCAAATAAAATATTATGGTAAACTTAACAGCTTATTATCTAGCTGTTAAGGTTGGGCTCCACTAAAATTGTGTTCAGATTCAGAACACTTGTTGATAAAAATTTGGTGCAGACCTTTTGCAGTGCGCGAACTTGATCACAATAGTAGATTGCCTGTGTCCACCACCTCAGTTGTGCGTAACTTTAGTATGCGTGCTGTACGGTACATTTGTACACGAACATTTATACATCGGAAATGTGCTTTACTTTCAGTTTAGTGTGTAAACATGTGTGCAAGTGCGTCGTCGCGGGTACACCGCGAGACCGAGGAGTGCGCGACAAAAGTTCACGGTTTGTCCAATAGAGTGCGCGCACAGTTTGCTGGTGCTGCCCGTAAGAGTTCACTAAGAAATACATTTATGCTGCACTCTGTGCGGTACAGAGCCGCACACTGGTGGAATCCTGTCTTTTCTTCTTTTGTTCTGACGGTTACGGCCATTTAGGGCGAGTTGTACTGTGTTCGTTTTTTCTTTAAGGTTAATAAAGTACCGCAAGTAAAATATTCTAGTACGACAACTAGTCTACTACAACTAGTAGCACTGTCTTTAGTCGTGTAAGTATGCTATACCATGAAGCGAAATTTTGGTATTGTATCTCCACCTGCAACACTATTACTACCTTGTGACGTAACTATTGTAAGATCTTGAACCACATAAGTGTGTCAAACGAAATATTATAATGAGTAGAGCTACAATATTGATGGATTTACCAGAGTATCACTGCGTAAATATTTAATACAGAAGTCTGTTTATGAAGTTGAATTATACAGAGATAACATAGTTCGATTGACTTAAAATCTTAATTGAATTTCAAAGGCATGTATAACCTCAGAAATAGCACCATTGTGTACCGGTAACTTGTCGCGAATATTTATCCGTGACGCCTTGTAATCATGGAGGCGGAATTTAAAGCCGCGCTAAGATATCAGAGTATCGACAGTGCTGAAAATTAAATTGCATTTCTTAGTGTTAACAACTACACTTAGTGTTACTGCAAGTTTGAAATTCAAGAATTTTTAGTGTTTACGAGTTTGTTAGCTGCAGTCATGTAGGTGAACTGCAGGGAAAATGTTCCAAAGAGTGCCATGTATGTGTGCCGTAAAGTTGAAGTTCGTAGATTTGATGATGTTATCGCTGCAACCGTGTAGGTGAGCTGCAGGGTAATATTCTAAAGAAGTATGGCCATGTAGGTGTGCCGTAAGGAAAGTTCGAAGATTTGATGATGATTTCGCCGCAGCCATATAGGCGCGTTGTAAGGTTGAAGTTTGAAGATTTGACGATGTTTGAAGTGTGAAGATTTGACGATATTTGAAGTTTGAAGTTTTGATGATGTTTGAAGTTTGAAGATTTGACGATGTCGAAGTTTGAAGATTTGATGATGTTCTCGCTGCAACCATGTAAGTGAGCTGTAAGATTTAAATTCAATTATTCAATGATGTTTTAGCTGTAACCATGAAGGTTTGGTTTCAGGATGATAATTTTAACCGGTCACGGAACACTTAGCTTCCAGCCATGCCATGAACGTTTTAAACTGCAGCAGGTCAAGCCTATTCAAAGGAAAGTAGAAGCTCCAAACTGTATTTAATCCAAAATAACTTGATTAACTAAATTTTGTATAATATGTATATGGTGTGCAAGAGTGTGCACAGATCTTGTGTTTTAGTGGATTTGATTAATCCAGTCGATTAATGATCATTTTAATGTGATTATGTTAAGCGTTGAATAGCAGAATCATTGATCGGACTTTCCCAGAACCTGAGCACCTGACTTTTAATGATGATATAACGTTATAATTCCAGTTTTGATGTTGTTTCTAGTTTCATAGAGAAAATTTAAATCATATATGAGAGATCAACCGATCGGACACGCAGCAAGTAACCTTGACGTGCATAGAATCTCGAAGAGTCGAGGAGTCATGACAAATGCCACTATGTTTGAAATTTCCGAAACGTACTAATTAGAATCGACTAAGTCACTTACTTTTGATAAAACGCGTATAGTGCGTTAGAGCGAATAAATTTATGAGTAATCTGTTTGCAATTATTAGATTCTCTATTATTATGGTTATTATTATTAGATTATAGAGAGAATGGAAATTACTCCATCAATAAGATTCATGAATTGATAAATGAGTAAGCCTAAGACATTTTCCGAAAAATACTATTCGGTTAAGGATTATTATAAAAATTTATATATAGATATCAGCGATCTGTATGTGCCAACATAATTAGATGTCATGTTTTGAACACCCACGTTATTTTTCGCAACTGCAGAGCAGTGTCTACACTTTGTTGAATTGTCCGCTGAATAGTGACGTAAGCAGTGATGAGCGTTGACAATTATCGTAAAATATATATAAACAAATCTGTATGTTAAATGAACCACTCGATAATATTACAAAACTATTAGTCGAGAGTAAACGTACGTAGTAAACGTTTCTTTGAGAGAAACCCATTTTATGCCTTGAATGAGTTGATGAAAATAGATCTTGCTGAATTCTCGTTCTAATGGAACAGCGGATCATATTTTCTACTTTCTTTCATAAGTGGATTGGCATATTTTTTATTATTCTATTTTGGCCTTTTGAACATTAAGTATTATGAATATTGACATAAGTTTGACGACATCCTTTTATTATTTATTATGTTATTGGATATAAAAATGACATAAATAAATAGAATTTATTATATCTAAATTAATAAAAACTACGTTAAATTGTATTTTATAACAGAAAAAGCTTGGAGTACAAACAACAAAAAAATACTAATTTGAAAAGGGCTTTTCTAATATAACACTTTTGTTACAAGCCCAAGAAATAATTTGACTTTGAATTTAAGCGATGACCGAAGTTTCTTATCACGAACTAAAGATAATTCAAAGAGAGAACTGATTGATCAGTTTCATATTTCAAACAAAGTAGCCTCAAAAATAGATTGCACCGGTGGCGGTTTTATTGTAAAAGTACAGTTTATGAGTTAAAAAATTAGTCAAATATAAAAACCAAATATTCATAATTAATTTATTTCTTGCAAAATGGGTATACAAACATGTGGTCTTATGATAGTGATAACATTTGGCCCTCTATTTTTGCTGTCAAAGCGTGCAGATGTTTCTAGATCAATATCGTTAAATATCGTTCGTGCATATGAACATTTTGATAAAACTAGTATAATTTTGGTAAGCGTATAACAGAATTGGATCCAGCATACGAAAATTAATCGATAAATAAAAAAATATCTTCATTCAAAATAAGCAATATTTGATAGGACTGGTAACGTTTCCGAAATATGATTGTTAGTTGAAATAAAACGGCAACTATCAAAATCACCACTGGCTTGTACTCAGTGCAATAGCAGTTATGATATGACTAGTCGACATCATATAGACCTTTAAAAAAAACAACAGAAATTAGTAAGACAAATATTGAGACTAATTTTATTTATGGAAGTGATTACCTGCTTCTTCTCTTTTGATGCTTTAGTATTAGTTCAGGTGTGCACTAAAAGGAATTAAGTATGCTTCTGTGTATAAACATTCTCAGTCTTTACCTATAATTAAGTTTATTAAAACCTAGTCAAGTAATTTCTGTTCTACTGTTACATCAGTACTATAAATATTGGATGGGAAAATAAATATGTCCACATTCTCGGTTTAAGTACTGTTAGTATGTAATGTGTACAGTATTTTTTCTAGCTAACGTGTCATCAAAATAGTGATGATGTATTTGACAAACAACCAACAACTCTATCCTCAAAGAGATTCATATACGAGATAGAATATCGTCGACTGGGCAATTGCAAATACTGAAGTTCTTTGCGCAGATCTCAAGAAAAGAGCACTCGACGGAGAGCCTATCGCAGCATATGCATGGCCGTGTAGAAGGCAAGCGAAGTCCTGGACGATCACCAACACGTTGAACCGAGCTCATTAGAAAAGCTACGCAGTCCACCGAAGTAGAGTGTACTCGCAATGCAACCGGCAGAAATGGAGAAGCATCGCGAGAAGAGCAGCTGGCCTGGAGAGTGACGGTGACGGCGAGGAGAAACCGCCATTGCAACCAAGACCACTCTGACTAGAGTGTACGATTAAGAAGAAGAATTTGGCAAACAACAGATTAAAATCCGACAGATGTCACTCAGGGCATCTGTGATGTGAAGTGATTCAACTTGATAGTACATCAATTTAATGGTAAACAGCAACAGGTATACGCCAGTCAAATAACGGTTGGTGAAGGACTGACAATGGATCAGCTACCTGTAGTTTATCGTGACTAATTTGTCCCTATGATAATGAAATTTAGTGATTAGAAAATAATAATACTTCTGACATTCTAAACTGACAAAATTTTGCTCATGTGCTTTGCCGATCATCCACAAGCTTGACAGAAATTAATGCGGTTGTAGCGACTTGCTAAAAAAAAAAAGGGGGTTTGGAAAATTATTTCCGTTCTCTTATTCTCTCTATTACTCGGATTTGGGGAGTATACGTTACACAATTTTAAAATGCTATTTGGTAATGGCAGGACAATGACAGAAATACAGTTTAAAATGTTTATTCCTATGAGAGCACTTACAAAATTAACGTACTCGTGTCACCAAATTATTACTGGAGCTGGTTTGAGTTGGATCTAAATATTTGAATTTATGTGTAATTATTTTTGGACGAAATTTGCTTTCATTTTATTCAAGCTTTGTCGTTGGTCATTTTAATGTTTGGACGAGGAACAAAAAGGAGTATTTATAGAGTTTTTCATAAAGAAAAAGTCTACAAGCCCAAGTCTACAAGGTTTGAATGCTACTTCAGTGGCCACTACAACATTGGGACATTTATATAATGATGCTGCCGTTCGCAATCACTAAGCCAGAGGAGGAAGTAATTGAGTAACCGACAGTAAATTAATAATGCGAATTGAATAAGTTTTTATGTACTTTTTTTAATTATATACCAAACCTCTGGAAATACCAGAATATATACTCGATCCGTACAACATATTTGTACAACAATGATTTATCTGCATAGTGTACATTTACACACGAATAGGAAGCCTCCGGTTCCCAGACCAGCTAGAATAAACATAAAATAATTGTCATATTTAAAAACGAATCCGAGTGTCATGATACAAAACAAATACAAATAAGTTTATTTGTCACAAAAGAATTTGTACAGATTACTTGTGAACCCATTGACTCTGAACTAGTATTCACTGTATTTCAGAGCCAATGGCTTCTCCTATATTAATATAACATCCTTTTAAATTTCGCAGACTATATTAACAAACATAATAAACATAATAATTATCATATTATAATTTAGACTTAACACTTTTAAGAGATAAAAAATATTACATGAATACAGTCCGAAACAAATAAAAAAAAAAAAATAGATAACTTATATAATAGCCAAATACTCATAAAAAACAAACGATATGCAAAATAGGATATTTATAAGATTTTTCCTTTTAAGATGTGTATAAACTGTCTAGCATGTTCTCAATTCCATTGTAGTCAAATGTACTAAGCCACGTCAATAAAATATTTTTGAATTTGTTGTTATTACACTTTTTAGTTATGATTAGTTATGATTACTTGTATCTACAATAATAACTAGTTACGACAACGTATACTACAAAGTTTAGTGTGCCATAAGTAGTTTTATAAAATTAGCATAATAATTACTGTTTAACTATTTTATTTTGCAGCAAATCTTTAAGGAGTCCAAAGGGCTCGATATGATTAATCAGACTTGCTTTTAGAGAGTTGTTGTGCATCGGGACGTTGCACAAAAGCGGATGGCCGAGTGTCATGATTTGAATATTTGTTGTATGTGGTGTGCGGTGTTTTCAGTGTTGCGGAGTGGCAGCACTGCTATTTTCTTAATTTATATACTCTGGAGAACGGTGATCGAACAGAATGAACGCTACCCCGGATGATGGCGTGATGTTGTAATTCCGGGGAGGGGATATATCGCGGGCGGACGAGCGCGAGCGGCCTTCGAAAAAGTAGTCGCGGCGTAACTCGGTAGTAAAAAGGCGGTCTTAGCGTCAGACCGCTCAGTGCAGAGAAATAAGTGCAGTGTTATAAGTAATAATAAAGCGTCATAAAGTTCAGACAAGGAGTTTTCTTCATAATTGTGACCTCCATCTTTCTATAAACTTTCATTAGTTAAGTCATCTTACCCTATGACTGGTGGTATGCAATGTTTTGTGGAATATAGAATAGTGTGGTGTAAATATAAATGGATCATTGCATCCGATTTACGGCTTCGTTGTCTTTTACCACCGACTTTCCCCGTACCCATCACTTCGCTGAAGCTGCCAGCTTTCTTTTTGCTAAGTGACCGAAATACAGGGTGTGCTTGAAACCAGTGGTGGGTAGTCTTGAAATGATCTAATATAGATACGATACATAAATGTAGCTAAATAATTGTAAACGAAAATAAATAATACTACAATAATTGTGCAAAGGACACAGACCTAAGTTAAAACATCAGGTGAGTTGGCGGTCAAGCGCAAACGTACCACGCAAACAATCACCACCATAAAAGTGATTGTTTACGATGTAACACAGCTACGGAACTTTAATGTATCACTCTTGGCCCGCCTTTGACCGTTTATTAACCAACTAAGGACGTACTTGTGTTCTAGTAAGTACCAGTCTTGATTCGATGGAAAGTGTATAAAAGACGAGGAAGTTAAAAGGGTTCTAACTTATCGTGGTTCAGTAAGTGGAGTAACTTTGTTTTGAATTCGTTGAGTCCATTAGAATGAAATGGTTGAAAATTTTCATAATTGTTTGAAGGGTTATTTAATAAATTGTTGGGATACTTTAATATACCTTTTAACCTTCAACGCAAGTAGAGAAGAGTTAAAAGTTTAATTTAAGTTGTACTATACTGCATTAGTTATTATTAATCTTTTATTGATTTTATTATGGAATTTTGGTAATTGTTCATTCTACGCTCAAACCGTTTAAACGTAAAAACTTTTTTCCCCTCAGCAATCGAGGCGAGATAGAATATTTGTGTATCGAGAAAAAATAATGGAGAGAATTTTAGAGGAAAATAATAATTGAGGCGTCTCGTCTCAATTGGATGAATGACAAGACAATACAATTATTTTTTGTTGCGAAATAAAAATGGGAGATTTTAATTTACAGAATTCGCTTCCGCATCGCAAAAAATAATGCTTTTTTCACCTCACAACCTCGAAAAGATTCTGTTTGTCATTAGAAATCTGAGTGGAAAAGTGCATTTTGTCCGCTAGCGTGGAAAGAGTTTTTTAAAATTCGAACCTTTCTATTCCATACTTTTCTATACCGCAAGTCCACTGAAAATGCATTAAATACTTATTTCATGTCAGTGCGCCAACCTCATTTCTTTGAATAATCGCACTGACCAGCCACATGTCGCAGCACTGGACTAGCGTTTTCCTCGCTGTAGTGAGGGAAAAAAATTGTGTTTCACTCGACAGCAAAGTTATTTGCATCTCGTACTTTTGAAACCCTCGCTACGCTCAGGATTCTATATTTGAAATCCTATCAATCCTAGAATCCTTCGCTTGCTCAGGTTTCAATACAAGTACTCGCCCCAAAAACCAACTTTGCAGCCTTGCATAACAAATAACTATTATTATATTATAGTGCATTTTGTCCGCTAGCGTGGAAAGAGTTTTTAATATTCGAACCAAGTCCACTGAAAATGCATTAAATACTTATTTGAATATGAAATACGTTGTTGAGGTCGGCTGTCCATCTTTTGGTTGGTCTTTTTACGCTGCGCTAGCCGGTGCATGGTATCCACTCAATGAATGATACTCATTTAATAATATAGCGTTTTACCTTTTATTTGTTGCGCCAAGCCCTTTATGTAGTTCTCGTGTGCTAAAATATAGTTATATATGAAATCATATTTGAAACAAAACAGCGACGCGATTTACGAAAGCGTTAACATTTTTGTAACGCGACGTTTGCTCACGTACTTGTTTTTACTTGTTTTGTTTCATTCTCGTTGTTGTCGCTCCGCATTTCATAATGTGATTTCAGCGCGATATGTAATATAGAGTTAAGGGTGATACTGCACTATACTCAAAATCTTGCTATACTGCGACAGCGGCTTAGCACGCTTTCCTCCGAAATATAAACGGCGTGAGGCACTGACTCCTATTGTTATCATTAGAATGGATTTAAGGAATTATCCTTTTATGTATATTTATATATAAATAGCTACACACCTACCAGGCATTCCTGGATGGTTAAATTTTTAAGTAGGTACTTGATGTATTTTTACTTATTTATGTTGTTTTTTTTATTGAATATGTTCATATTCTCCACTCAGATTAGATTAGGAGGTTATGAACCTCATATCCTCCTTTTTTACGTGGGGAAGTGTTCTTGAATACCGCACTGCCACGGAGAGACAGTTCGGCTATGTGGGACTCGACCCACTAAAACCCCACCGTGTTCCATCTCGTTCGCTTCAGGGCGGGGTCGTGAGGACCTTTCAGGATTCCATTTCCATTTCCTTCACCGTTTGAAGTTGGCGGCAATCAATAATACGCACATAACTTCTAAAAGACAGAGGCGCATACCGCGAGTCGTTATATTATCACCTAGTGCGTTCTTACCCGTCGAATATGTTCGTGAATTTCGCCGTGCGTGAACGGTTTTGGTAAATTATGCAATATCGCACAATCGCAAGCTCGTGTCTTTTAATAAATCTTGAATTATTTATAAGTTTATGTTATAATTCCGATGTAGGCAGTTGATGTGAAGATTGGATGTTAATGTATGTAATTGTTTTATGATAATAGGCTGAATGAGTGTCTAATTTTCATACAAATTGATGTTTCACGCCTTGGAAAGTAACATATATATTTTAAGCGACAAGTATCACAAAGTACCTACATTTGGACAACAAGTATCTACTAAAGAAAAACAAAATGTTTGAGTGCAAAAGAGCGGTTTTAGTGGCTGTTGTGCTTAATATGATGTTGTGTGTACTTATTGAGAAAGTATGTGAAGAGTCGTATATTTTGTTTAAATGGGTGTTCTTTAGAATAATAGATGAAAATGCTTCGATGTTCGCCACAGCAGGCCACGAAATTGTGGAATTTTCATATATTTTTTTATACAATATAGGTTTGCGCTTGACTGCCCACTCACCTGATGTTAAGCGATATTGCGGTCTACGATGAAGCGCGAGAAACCGATTCACTCGCGATTTAAAAAAATACATCCGAATTGAGAACCTGCTTCTTTTTGGAAGTCGGTTAAAACACTTAAAAACTTTTACATTTACTTTTAAAAATGTTTCTTTAGGTTGTTCATTCAAAATTAGCTCTTTGCTTCAGTACCAGGAAACTGCAATTCATCTCTTCCATTCAGCTCTAGCAAGTCAGCCACTCGTTCTTATCTATCAGTCGAGTGCTCTTTCCATTTTAATTTAAAAGTTTCTTTTCTATTCCATCAGAACTCTAGTCAGGATTCTACAGATGCAATTACTCGTACTTTACGTAGCGTAATAAATTGACAGAGAGTCAACTACATATCTGTGTCGATTATGACCGCAAGATAAATCGTGACGATGATAGTTATTAGTGTTCTGATAACTTCCGTCCAGAAACAGCAACAGATAAATTAGACGTATAGAAAATATCGACAATTTGTTGCTGGTCAAACAACATAGACATTTTATAATAAACACGGTTATGATCCAGACTTCCAGAGTGATTTACACCAGAGAAATAGAAAGGAATTTACAAAACATATTTTACAAATGCACGTTTGATGAAATTTGCTGAAATAATATTATTTAAATCAAATAAAAATAATTTGTGACTACATAAAAGACATACAAGAAAATGGATATTTAAATGAAAGTATTAATGTTTGAAATACGTTTGTCACAATTTCATCCTAATCCTAACTAATATATAATACACGTATTTATAGCGAAGTTTATTACTTTACATAATCAAATAGCTGAACCGATTGTTATATAATTTTGTTTAGAGATAGCTGTGGACCTGGAAACGGGCATAGTGCACTTATCATCATCACCGTTCTTCATAACTACGCGTGTGAAACCGCGGGGTGCAAATAGTTTCAAATAGGCAATTATCGAGAATCTATGATTTTACGTATTTACCTATCATAATTCCAAAGAATCCACCAAGATATATTTATGTGGAACTTACCCCCATTTTATTACGCTCATTTTGGATCTGTTTCTCTGTTTTATAATCAGTACATCACTGCTGTGCTCTTTGACCGGACAATTGACCTGATTCCGTGCCTGGCCTACATTGTAATGAAGGTACACGCTTACTGTAATGCGCAAGAGGAATGTTTTTTTTTATTTGTCGTAGCTTTTTAAAATCACGTTTTAAGACAATCATTTATCAAGTTTTCAAGTTGCAATAAATATTTTTTGGATTGGAAACAGGGTACTTCAGATACGGTTTCTTAACAAATATCTATATTAAAAGAAACATTGAATATTCGACTGTAGAAAAGTGGTTTTTGCTGTCTATTTTAACTTACGATGTCGTTACGCTTGACACACTGTTGAGTGTACGTTTTTGTGAGAAAGTATGCAGAAAGCTAGTGTATAATTCATTTAAATGATCATTCGCTGGAATAGTTATTGTAAAATCACTTGTTTGTTACGAAAAAGTTCGTTGGTGGTTAATGGTTATGAAAAGGTTGGAGGTTATGAAAAAGCGTATATTTTTGCGAGAATCGTATTATTTATTATTTCAAAAAATAAAAGTAGCCTATAACACTCAGGGTGAATAGACAAATATAACAACACCTCGCACATAAAAACCGGTCAACCTGTTTAGGCTGTAGGTGATAATAATATAGAAACATACATACCCACATACATACATATATATCTATGCAAACATATATACATTCAAAAAACGTAACCTACCTTCTTACGTAGTTGGGTAAAAAAGAAGGTCTCCATGATGAAATCGTCTTTTCGTAACACACATCTGTAAAGTAAAACAAACAGCATATTGTCCGATTTCAGGATTATTTTTTGTTCGAAATTAGTCACATCGTCACTTTAAAGTGAAATTACACTTACGAAATCCTTTTCACGCACAAACTAGATTCGATTGTCATGAAATTTGGAAAATTGGTAAACAGACAGACGTATGTAGTACGTCTGTTTTAAGGTACTCAGCTAGATATCGCTGAGTACCTTGAAACGGACATAGGATTTAATATATTTCACCATCATTACCGTATAACATCAATACGCGGGTAATGCTATATGTGTAACTATATTCAGAGAATTTACAGTGGAGCCTGGAACTTTTTTAGTATAACAAGCATGGTGTTGGCCACTATGGTTAATACTTACTCATTCTATTGTGTAAAAAGCAACGGTTAGGACACATTGTAAGACGAATGGACGTTACGGGAAAAGCGAAGAATGGACGTGATGGGAAAAACGACGAATGGACGGTATGGGAACCTGAATGATGGTTTAACGAGGTGGAAACACCGCAGCAGACCCTCAGCGGAATAGATGGATGATGTCATCAAGAGCGATTTCTTGTACCTTACACTTTTACTTGCGTTAATATTGCACTCAGTGCAGGAATGATACAAGAATAGGAGTTTAGAGTAGAATTGGATTGTATTGTTATTTATAGGAAGTACGTCGAAAGGAGTGGATAGCAAAATAAAATCTTATTTTAAATAATTATTTTGAAACAACCTTACGACAAGGACTAGCAGTTATTTGATTTTTAGTTATTTTTTATTAAGTTTCAACTAAAGAATTGTATAAAAAAACATGTGAAGCACTCAGTTATTTTATTATAACAAAATTAAAACCAGTTTACCACCTTATTCGCGTAGCGCACGTTGCGTCTCAAGATTAAATTCCTATTAACATTATAAAAGCGAAAGTAACTGTCTGTCTGTCTCTCTGTCTGTTTATAATCTTTTCATGTCTAAACGGCTGAACCGATTTTTTTTAAATGTACAGACATAGCTGAGGACTATAAGAGATGAACAAAGGCTACATTTTGTGATCATTATCATCACCGTTTATCACAATATTTTTTTAATTACTGAAAGTTTCAAGAATTTCAAAAACAAAAAGCATAACTTAGCATTACTGTCTTCTTTCCGCAAGTGTCATTACGTGTCAGTGAGAGGTTGACAAAATATGTTGAGCATTGCTTAAGATATTTTGTCTTAACTGTTACTTAACTTTAAAGTTAATTAACGTTTTTCGGTAAGACCGCTCATTATCATGATAAGTTGGGGTCGTTAAACAAATGAGGCTAAACTCGAAGACATTTCTAAGAACGATCGATGATATCCCCATCACAACTTTATCAAAGAGAATGATTGAAAAATCCGCTGTGTCTAGGATGCGTCATCGAATCCTTGTCACTAAGTGTAATGTACTACAAACATTGTAATCTTGGAGCATAGATAATATATATATATATATATGCTCGCAGATTGAAACCAACCAAATGAGCCCAAACTCAAGGGGCTTATTAAAAACCATTGAAGTTCCACTATCCACAACAAAACAAATTCGTATTTGGTCCGTTTTTTACATGATTTAAAAATCATAAACGACTAAGCGTAGGTATATTTTTAGCTTATTTTGTTTTTCAAAATTTAATCATTATTTTTAATAACTATCATACAGAATATTCTAGTGAAAATATCGCGCAATAAACAAACAACAAAAATAAAATTGAAAACCTCGACATTTACTTCACTCATTTTCTTTCCTGTTTGCTTAAAATTACGTTCTCTCAGCTTTATGTTTTTTTTTTTTATAGAATAAGTGAAGCAAAAAGGCAGACGGCTCGCCTGATGGTAAGCGATAACCGTCGCCTATGGACAACTGCTACATCACTGACATTACTGTTGCTTTGCTAACCCGGAAACGTGCTTGTAGACACCCTTTTTAAAACTCCAATACTCCAATACTCCTTTTATTACCAATACCATCAATTTTATGGAGTATATGAACAACATCGATATTTCCAACAATAATCTTAAAAAATACATGACACAGGTGATGTTCTATGTAATTCGTGTATTGTCGTTTCGATTCTGTTTTATATCGGACCTAATGTTCTGTTTGGAATATGAAATTGTTTTTATGACAAACATGAAATTCGCATTAACCTGAGAATTTATTTGCCTATCAAACTGTTTTTAGAACTCATATTTGTATACCTTTTGTGTTGTAAACGGCGAGGATAAAAGTGTGTTGTCTTGTGAATGAACTAAGCGGTTTACTTCCGTCTTCTTCATGCAGTAACAGTTCTGTTTTGAAAACTATAACTTCACATTGTTTTCAAGGCTGGAGTAAGTATTGCTATGATTGCGTGTTTTATTTTTGCACTGGTGGTGAAACTTAAGCCTATTCTAAGTATGTAATAAAAAACCGGAAAAGTGTGAGTCAGACTTGGCCACCGAGGGTTCCGTACACAAACTAAATAAAAGAAGTTAGTCAGTGATAGAAGCTAGAAATTATATATTATAAATATATATATATTCTTTTAATGACATAGTAGATTTCCATACAAATGTATTTTTACCAATGTTCGATTTGTGCTTAGCTTGAGATTAATAGCAAAACTGTAAATTAAATATTTATTTACCGATAATTTCCGATAAAAAAAACTTATCGTTAGCGAAGACCGAATTACTTTATAATTTTATCTTGGTAACTGTTACCTAAGATAGGGCTTATTTTAACTCCAGTGCTATTATGCAAAAGCACAGCCATAATGTCTTTTTTCTAAGCAATTCACGGCAAGTTTTATCACCTGTTTGAGTAAAAAATATAAGGCTTTTTTATTAATTTTATTTATAGCTAAAAGCTTGAATTTTCAGTGATCTTTATCTACAGTAAATAAATGAAAAGCTGTCAATTTCAAAATTAAAATATTTTGACGCTGGTGAAAAATGTCTACCTTTTTAATCATGATTTAACCAATTTGTTCAAGATCTTTGATATTCAAATAACTATCTTTCTATATACAAATGTTATTTGTTCAAATTGAGTACATCTATTAACATTTCCAACAATTCCTTCTAGGTATTCTGAAGATTTCTTGTGATTTTCTTCTCAAGTAGTAATTCTAAGAAAATTCCTAATGTTATTTTAACCAAAAGTTCTGCTTAATTAATTAATAATACATTCCAAGTAACTCTACTTGGAATTTATTTCAGTTATAAAAGTAAGGTACTTACTAAAACTAACTTTGAACTTTGCTTTTGCCTAGTCTTTATTCTGTAGATTTTTAACCCCCGACCCAAAAAGAAGGGTTGTCTGTCTGTGGCATCGCAGCTCTCAAACGGATGGACCGATTTTGAAATAGTTTTTTTTTTGAAAAAGGATTACATTGAGAGTGCTCTTAGCTATGTTTCGTCAAAATCAGTGCAGAAGTCTTGTTGAGTTACAAAATGTTACCATACGCAAGCGAGACAAACGAGTTAACTTAGTAGCGACAGAGCGCAGACTCAAAGGCTAGCTCCGCGTCACAGTCAGTCTAATCCGCATTGGATATTTTACATCAATGATTCAAACTTCATAAAACCTTATTTTCTTGTTTAATAGCAAGATGTTATAAATTTTAGTGCTCCATTATGAAGCAAATTGCCGTCATGACTAAAAGACGTACGTGACGTGACCCAGTGCATATTTATAATGCTTTTTGGGCCATATTTTATCTTTATAGCTTAAGATATGTTTTGATGTAAAATACGGCCTTAATTAAGGTTGGCGAACACGTATCTTGTAAGGCTATTGTACAGTTGATGTTGGTACTTAGTACTTACATTTAATGTAGTGTCATCATCATCATCATCATCTTAGCCATGAGAAGTACACTGCTGGACATAGGCCTCTCCCATAGACTTCCAAATAGACCGATTGGCAGCGGCTTTCATCCAGCGTCTTCCCGCCACTTGTCATCTAGCCCATTTATATAGTGTCCTTGTACAGTAAAATCCTCTATATTTTTTTTTTAGATAAAATGAGTCCATCCTTTTGAGAGCTACGATGCCACAGACAGACACTCAGATACACAGATACACACGTCAAGCTCATAACACGCCTCTTTTTGAGCCGGGAGTTATTAAAAAGTACTAAAATGACGAATGTTACAAACTGCTTTAAATTATGATTCTGTTAACTGTCTTTGCCATTGTATGTATTCCGTGGCATCTTTAAATTCAGTAAGGTCCTGAAAGTGAGCCCCTTACTCCATCCCTGTGTAGTAATACAGGAGGCGGTAACTGCTACTTGCGGTATGATGTATCACGTCTATAAATTGTCTTCATACCCTGAGGAATGGTAGGTCGAGCCCTTTCGCCAATCGTTCTGGCCTGACCTTCTCTGACCCCTTAGTTCAATAGTTCTGGGGACTGAGATTTATTAAATATGGTTCACGTGTTTATATTTGTGGATGAGGAAAGGTTGTGAAGTGTACATTTTGAGTCTAATAATAAAATTTAAAACCTTTTTTTTTTTTAAATCAGTAGAACTAGCGAGCGCATATTTATTTATGTGTTGTAGTAGACAAACAGGCATTCTTTACATACAAAAAGTTATTTCTTTCCTACTTTTATAAGATAAGGGCTTCAAAGCTTTTTTAAGGCTTGTCCTTGACTAAAAAAACTCGCCACTTTGACCGTTTTTGTCTAATAGAGTCTATGGAAAAAAGAAATCTTGGAAAATCCAATCTTGAAATTTTCAAGGCTAGAGTGAATAGATATCTTCTAGATCGACGAGCTCCATCCTCGGCCACACCGTCGCTTAACATCAGGCGAGTTGGTGGTCAATCGTAGATCTATAGTGCATAAAAAAAAAAAAAAAAAAAAAACTAAACAAACTCAAAATTAATAAGTATTTCAGATTAACTGACACAATTTACAACCTAAGGCGCCAGTCTTAAGGTGGAATATTGTAAAAGTGAGAGACGAATTTGTTTATTTAGATACGAGGAACATTAAAAAAAGTTTTATTCAGATATCATTTATACTGGCGACGGTGTAGTGAAAAAAGCATATGTGTTCCTACCTTATTAATTGGCTGGGGAATTTAAAAAATATCGATATAAATATATTGGTCTCTCACTTTTCTAATATCCCTACTCAATGATATTGTATGAGCTATGGAGAGGGCTATGCTCGGAGTCTCTCTACGAGATCGAATCAGAAATGAAGAGATACGTAGACGTACAAAAGTCACCGATATAGCACAGCGGATTAGCAAGTTGAAGTGGCAGTGGGCAGGGCACATAGCACGTAGAACTGATGGCCGATGGGGCCGAAAGGTTCTCGAGTGGAGACCACGTACCGGCAAGCGCAGCGTAGGAAGACCAGCCACGAGATGGACAGACGACCTCATACAAGTGGCGGGAAGACGCTGGATGCAAGCCGCTTCCAATCGGTCTTTTTGGAAATCCATGGGGGAGGCCTATGTCCAGCAGTAGCCTTCTTATGGCTGAGATGATGATGATGATGATGATATTGTACGTTTAAAAATGTTGTGATGCGCGAAAGACATAGTTGCAAGCTTTGAGCGAATCCTTTCCTGGTGGTGTGTAAATATCCACAAAAAAATATCTAATAAAGTCCACACACTTTCCACAGTTTTAGTTTCCACGAGTAGGTACAACTGTGGAATGTACCTAGTACGAACATATGATGGTCTTTGTATCTTAACTCGAAGAAACTCATCGTTTAATTATAAATCATAGTTAATCATAATTAATCATTCATCATTAATCGTTAATCATCAATCTTGGAATTTTCAAGGCTAGAGTGAATAGATATCTTCTAGATCGACGAGCTCCATCCTCGGCCAAACTGTCGCTTAACATCAGGCGAGTTGGTAGTCAATCGTAGATCTATAATGTATAAAAAAAAAAAATAGTTTAGTTTACTTATAAATTCTGTCCTAAATCGCTGTATTTCACAATCCTCAGACAAACGATTTTGTCAGAATAAAGATTTATTTATTAGAAGCATGTTATTTTATGTTGAACTGCCAATGTCCTAAATAAGATTAGTCCCAGTTCTCAACCGATACGGCAAAGTTCTAGCAACACTAGTTTCTGTTTTAGAGACAGTTCTGACAAGCGAACTTATAATTAGATCCGCTTCAAATTTACTCAATTTGTAGTCGCTTTGTTCCACTACACTCATACAGTTGTCTGTTAAAAGCTATACCTATATGAGTTGTATGTGCTTTTGGATTTATTTATCTTTTTTGGTACACCAAGAGACTTATGAAGGATTTTATAATGTAAATAATAATAATAATTTGAAGTGATTAAATTAAATTAATTTAAATTAAATTAATTTAATTTAATAATTTAATGTAATAATTTAATGTAATAATTTAATTTAATTTCATAATAATTTAATTTTTATTAATAATTTTATTTCATTTCATAACAATCATAGTCGATTTATTTATCTTTTTGGTACACCAAGAGACTTATGAAGGATTTCATAATGTCAGGTTGTCAGATGTTAATTGACAATTCTATTGATGTACTCTCTACGTATTCGTTTCGATGATTACCGATTATTTATCGATAATAATTATGTGATATTTACATAAAAATGTAAACGTTTACCGCTCACATAATAATGGTTCATAAAATAGGAGAAGTTTAAACAAATTTAAGAAGTCCCTGACTGAATGGCTTCTCATGAATTGTTTTTATAGCGTTAAGGAATATTTAGTATTCAAGTAGGATAATAAATATATTAAAATACATTTATAAGCAGATTTTTGAACATTTGCACGTCTGCCTGCAGACTGAATACAATGTGTCTACAAAATTAAAATTAAGAACTCTATGTACTTGTATTCTTGCAAATAAACGTTTTGATTTGATTTGAAAAATAATTGTCCCCTAATCTTTATCCGATTTGTTTTAATCTGATTGGAGTCATAAATGTTTAAGATTTTCTACTTGGTTTTGTTCAAATTTCGTTATAATTTAGACATTTAAAGTAATAAAATAAAAACAAAAGTCTAGGCATGTATACATTTATACCAGCTTGCAAAATGAAAGATTATCCTTCTATTTTTTCTAGGAAAATAAAGGAACACGTTTCAAATAAGCATAAACATATCTGATTGTATTTTTTTACATTCAAAAATAGACTTGCGTATGATTAGAAGGAAGGTATTCACTCGCGACTTGAAGATACACACCCAGATTATATCCACTCGGAAATGCCTATTCAAGAAACGTACATTCTACGTTGGTAAGCATCCGTTTCGTAGAAGGTTGAAAGGGCATGCAGCTTGGATATGGACGGACGAACAGCGAAATCTCGTTCGCTTGCAGTTCTGGACGTACGGCTTACCTGTTTTTTTTCAGTTAGTTTATTTATATATATAGAATAGTTCTACGTTTGCCCACAAGCACGCATGACGGAAAGCGATGCTGTGGCCGAAGATGAAGCACGTAAACCTAGCAGATACTTATTCACTCCAGTCTTGAAGACACCCGAGTAATAGTAATTTTATAGCTTTTAGGAAACAAAGATGGTGGCAAGGCATTCCATTCCTAGGCGGTTCGCATTAGGAAGGGTTTTTTATTAGGTCTAGTGGTTATAGAAGAAACTTCTTCTATCGCTTATCAAAAGTTTTATTGGAGCCAGACATACTCACAAAAACAAGTAAAATAAATCTTTAGGACAGAAACAGTATTACGAACATCATTGAATAATATTCATTTTATGTATAATTTTTTTACACAAATATCCATGCTCACACAAATGTTTGCCCTGACTGGGGATCGAGCCCACGACCGACAACTCAGGAGGCAGTCATACTACCACTGAGTCATGAGGCCTGTAAATTGAGGTAGCTATTGAGTATATTTAATTAAAATTATTCTGGGGGTAAAATGTTAAGTCAAAATTTACTAGTAATATGATACTTATTTATTACGTTTACTGCTTTGCTCGTAGTGTGTTGATCTATCGAGCATTATACGAGTAGATCTTATTTTCTCATCTGTATCTTTTTACGAGACAGACAGACAGCAATTTTCTGCAGGGTTAGAGCTATAAAAAAGAAAAGTTTACGGTTTAAGCATTTCTACGTTTTATTTTCATTCAAAGGCAATAAACGCTGGAATGAAGGGCTTCAACCAATTAAAGAAATAAAATGGTTTATATTTTAAAATGAGTTCATGATATTGTCATGGAGAATTCATAATATACATTTTACTAAGAAAATGTTATGTGAAAAACAGATAAATTTTAACGTGTGTTTTTATTTTCAACCAACTTTAAGATTAACTCGCTTAAAAATTAAGCGAGAGAGTATTTTTTGTTGCCTCATAATTCTATCAATTATGAACAGATTTAAAAAATATTTATTTTATTTGAGAGAATATACTTTATGATAACAAAATCAGTAGTTAGGTTTTCAAAACAAAATAACTGGAAAAAATATGTCACCGAGTAAACGAAATTACGTATTTTGAAGTCGGTTGTATTTAAAAAGTTGTTGTTCAGTATTTAAAACTATAATAATATAATTATCATGTAAAAAAATATTATGTAGATGTATTTTATTAAAATAAAACATACATATAAATAATAAAAAACAGTATATGTGATAATGATTTCATCTTCACTGTTTTTAGGATTCCGACTACGAGGAAACCTTAAAATTTCGCCATATCCGTCTGTCTCTCTGTCCGTATGTGTCTTTACACAGTCATTTAACTCAGAGACTACTCAGCCCTACATAAATTTGGCATGTAGATATGTTCTGTGAACCGCTATAAAATGCCGTAGTCAAATATTAAAAATAATGTAATAATCGGCCAAGTGCGAGTCGGACTCGCGCACGAAGGGTTCCGTACTATCATCTATAATACTACAAAGTTTAGTTCTGTTTATAAAATAACGAGAAATCAACGAAATTCCAAGTAGTAAATTGCAAACTTATAGGTAGGTTTTCGATACACATCCGGGCAGCATGACGACGCTCGCGCGAATACGCGCGGCTATGGTTTGCTCCGTGATGTTACCTCCCCCGCTACCCGCTAACGCGGCGCGGCGCTCGCACCGCGTTTAGATGCACGGATTATTTTAATTTTGTGAATTTTTATGTATTAGATTAGGTATTTATTTTTATAGTTAATATATTTCTAAATATTTACTTACAAATATTCAAGTTTCTACCTGTTAATTAAGATCGAGTAAAAATTGCTTAAAAATTACGTTTGTTGTATGGGAGCCCCCCTTTAATATTTACTTTATTGTTTTTTAATTATTTATTTTGAAAGGTAATATACAAGTAAATATTCTGTGAAAATTTGAAGCGTCTACCTGTTACCGTTTTTAATATTGGGCAAAAAAATACGAAAAAAACACGTTTATTGTATGGGGACCCCCCTTAATATTATTTTTTTTTTAATTTTTAGTATTTGTTGATATAGCGGCAACGGAAATACATCATTTGTGAAAATTTCAGCTTTCTAGCTATCACGGTTTATGAGATACAGCCTGGAGACAGACAGACAGACAGACAGACAGACAGACAGCGAAGTCTTAGTAATAGGGTCCCGTTTTTACCCTTTGGGTACGGAACCCTAAAAACATGGCACTCCATATTAAATATTTTCAATGACAATTCTGTAGTTAAAACTTTCGAGATATAGCGATAAATATATAAAACACTTAAATCATTATAATACTGAGGTCATTGGCCTTTACACCAACTAGTCTTCATAAAAATACTCGTAAAGTAGTTTCTTTTAAATTACAGCATTAGCTACGAAACCCTACTATACGCATGTCTCGACACGGTCTTAGCCCCTTATTTATCTAAGCGGGTAATACTGCACTGCTAGTAGAACATAAAACAGTAAATGTTAAACTGGAATCAAATAGAGAGTAATAACATTATATAAGCTTCCAACACAGAGTTTATTTGATTATTTTGGCTAGAGTTTTTGGGATGCAATACTGTTTGGCCGCGGGCTGACGTGACTTTAATATACAATGGAATTTGCTCGGGACAATATTTGTACAGAATCACAGTAGTACTGTTATGAGTTACAGTATTATTATGGTATATAAATAGGATAATATTTAGAGGTAGGAAACAGTTTTCTTCTTTTTACCCGACTGCGTAAGAAGGAGGATTATGTTTTCGAGTGTATGTATGTTTCTTTATGACAGCCTACAGCCTTAACGGCTTGACCGATTTAGATCTAATGATACCTCATCATTAGATTCGTCTTCACTTCCTGAGTGTCTTAAGTTATATTTTTAGGGTTCCGTACTTCAAATGTAAAAAACGGAATCCTTATAAGATCACTTTGTAGTATGTCTGTCCGTCTATCTGTCTGTCTGTCCGGGTGTCAAGACCTTTATCTCGGGAACGCGTAAAGGTATCGAGTTGAAATTAAAACCATATACGCAGATCTATAGTATCTTGCTGCAGAAAGAAAAATCAAACTTCTCAATTTTCATAAAAAAAAGTTACAGCCAAATACTTAAGTCGAAAAAAAAACGCACATTTCGACACTCACAAGGGAATCAAAACCTATGGGGTACTTCCCGTTGATCTAGAACTCTGAAATTTGGCAAGAAGCATTGTGTTAGAGTACACATATAGGAAAAAAAAACGAAAACTGGACATTTTTAATTTTTTTTTTTTTTTTTTTTTTTTATCAGCCCTGTTTGTACAAACTGTCCCACTGCTGAGAACAGGCCATCTTCTCATTGTGAGAAGGGTTAGGCCATAGTCTGCCACGCTGGCCTAGTGCGGGTTGGTAGACTTCACACATCTTCAAGATCATTGAGAACTCTCAGACATGTAGGTTTCCTCACGATGTTTTCCTTCACCGTTTTGAAGTTGGCAAAAAAATCTTTGAAATCACAAAAAAAACATCGAGATCTATCTCAATGAAAAAAATAGGGTCTTTAGGCAAGGCAGGAGGGGTCAAAATTTTAAATTACTTTAACCGTATCATGTGGAGTATCATATGAAAGAACTTAATTAGCGCAAGCTAAAACAGGGTATTTTTACGACGTATATTTTTCTATTTATGAAGGAAAATATATAAAAATATATATTTTCACCCTTTTATCTACTAGTTTGTACGGAACCCTTCGGTGGGCGAGTCAGACTCCCCTTGTCCGGTTTTTTGTAATAATAATAACACATCTCTTGCAAATTTAAAAAATGCTTTTTTTCGTAACATCCAACGAACTATTTCTTAATATAAGCAAGTGATTTTACTAGAATTATTCTGAAGAATGTACATTTATAATCTTTTACAGCGATTTTACGCATACTTTCTCACAAAAATGTACACTCAATAGCATATCAAGCGTAACGAAATCGTATGTTAGACTGCAAAAACTGCTTTTCTGCAGTCGGGTATTTTGTTTTTTTAATAAGTACTTACTTGTTGTATGAAAGAGTGCGTGACAACATTTCTCTTAAGACATACAGATAGACGGACATAGTTAATTTATAAGAACCCTTGTCACCCTGCTAATTCACTAAATTGTATCCACCTCTATAGCCGCACTACTGATATTTACAAAATCATCCTTATAAGAAATAAGCCAGATAACTGCTCTTTAATCAGTAAAGTGACGCCGTCCATCTGCTAGGTTTAAGTTGTCACTCATGGTCCGCCTTCCATTGTTATTTATGGTGGTATTTATATCCCTTATCCGGGTAATAGAACGGAAGTAATGGACGGAGGCGTTTTATTTTTTTGTTTTGTCGTTTTATGTGTGCCAGTGTCTTGTCCATCAGCTAATGTAGCTTTAATAGAATTGATATTAAGAGTTTTTACATGTAAGAGTTAATGGAAAAGTTTGTTTAGTATTTTTCGAGATTTATTTAAGTTAAGACGGTGTTTGTACAGATGTTGGACGGCTAAATTATATTAGGACAAGCAATTAATTTCCTTTTTTTTTAATAGGGCAAGTACATTAACTACAACAAACAATATACAAGCTACGCATACTTAAATATTTTACTACACAAAAAGCAATCGATTACCCCAGATCGATAAAGGTCGAAAATGGATTGTCTTTAATAATCCAAAAAAAACAGGAATAGTTGGCAGCATATCCAGTATGCTAGCCGCATTGCCACGTTGAATAGCAATGCTTATGCGTTGGGCCAGATACGCACCAGCATTTTGGTCACGCGTCACATCGATCAGGCGCTCAGAAAAAATATTATTATTATTAATATAAATTTACTTGGATGACATTCTTTACTTTTATTTTGTTTTAAAAATTGAAGTATTCAACCGATTTTGTTGAAATTTTCATGGGATCTATCTGAAAGAATGTATATATCCTTTGAAAAAAAATCGTGATTTTTTGAAAAAGTGATTTTTTACTTAGGTGATAAGAGTTATTTTTAGAAATGAATATTCACAGAAAAGGATTATTATTTCTGGCCTTTTTCTGATTTCCGAATTGCGGTTGAACTTTCAGGTCTTTAGGATGGATTAAGGAGCAGATTGGTAAAGGCTTTACTGGGATTGGAATATAATTTTCTGTCATTAAAATTTGATTAATTGAAAATTTAGTTTCTTCTTCTTTTTAGGGTTCCATAGTAACCACGAGGAACCTTTATAAATTCGTCCGTCCATGACATGATTTATTCCGTTCACTCCATTACCTGCCCCAAAATGTAGTTTCTACATTATCATAAACTTTTTAACCGACTTCCAATAAGAAGGAGGTTCTCAATTCGTTTGTATATTTTTGTTTGTATGTTTGATCAGCGATTACTCCGTCAATTCCGAATTGATTTTGATAATTCTTATTTTTTTGGTATACTTAGGTTATACTCCAGAGGTGGTCCTATATAAATTTTATAAAAAACGGTTCAGTACTTTGATTTTTATAACAAAATAACTGAAAAAATATCATCCAAATAAAGAAATTGCGTATTTTAAAGTCGGTTTTTTCAGTTTTTTATATATATATTACTAAGTAGATCTACGTTTGACCACCAACTCGCCTGATAGTAAGCGACGGTGTGACCAAGGATGTAACACATCGATCCATATCTATTCACTCTAGCCTTGAAAATTCCAACATTATAGTTCTCAGGAAATAAAGAATAATGGCAGGAAGTACTTCTCCTGCGCAGTACGCATAAAAATGTGGACTAATTGTTAAGAAGTAACCTAGTGGTACTGCAAACAGTAGTACTGCACATAATTTTTGCAACAATTGTGTTATACAAGAGACTAGTTCCTTAGTTTTTTAGATCAATAGGAACCGAAATACATCTAGACACAATGGTTTTGCAAAATCGGTTCCACTATTTTTTATATAGGTACATACTAAATATAATCATTACCTAAACTATCTATGGTAATTATTTAGAATTAGTGATCAATCAGGTATCTGATTGGAATGCATCAAATGACAATGTATAATAGTAATAGGTTATTATTAGTTAATAGGTATTTGTGACGTCAGCAGACGGATGTACAATATACATCCTAATATATATATATATATATTTAATTATTTATTTGTTATAAAATTGACATTTTTTTTTTTTTTTTTATAAACATAACCGACATTTTAAAATAATTATACATTGTTATTATTATTATTTTCTTTAATTATCAAATAATTTATTGGAAACACGAGAAATTCATGACATAAAAATAAAAATTTATATTAAAATCAATTAATAACAGATATTATAAACAGGTAGTCCTCCTCTCTCCTATATGTTGCTGCGCCCGACAGGGTCCATAAGATACATTTATTTAATTTACCAACATTTTAATACTGTGGAATAGCAATAAAATATCTGAATCTGAATCTGAATCTGAATCTAATCCTAAGTATATCCAGTTTTTTTAAGTGCCTTTATTAACTACAGCAAAACAATATATAGACTCGACTAACTAAACTACTACACAAAAAGCATATCGATTACCCCAGACCGATAAAGGTCTAAACATAATCCAAATGCACAAACCCACCCACTATCCACTACCAGTTGGCATCTTACCACTACCAGTTGGCAGCGTACCCAGCATGCTGCCCGCATTGCCACGTTGAATGGCAATGCTTATGCGTTGGGCCAGATACGCGCCCGCATTTTGGTTGTTTTATGTTTCTGTTTGGAGCCTGACATGCCTAATGGTAGTAAAATTATAATCCTAATATCCTAATTAAGTAACGCGATATAAATGGTCATATATTCTATAGTACTGTTCTCATGAGGCTATTTATCAAGATGACTACGCCATCCAATTCCTGCTGGACTAGCATGGAAGATTTTTCTACGCTGTTATGTCAGTTGTCAATGCCAGTCCATACTATATTTTTCCACTGAGAGGTGGATAAAATGGTGGAAAGACTATTTGTCTACCTTCCATGCTAGCTCCGCTGTGGTGAATTTTGCAGTAATTTTTTGCCTAGCTATAAGAACAATTTATAGTTAAACAATTGAAAAAACCGACTTCAAAATACGCAATAGAATACATACGCGACTTGCTATTCAATTTTCTACAGGCACTTGGATAATATTTTACCAGTTCTTTGGTTCCAAGAACCAAAGTATTCCATCGATTTTGATAAAAAAATATGGAACTATTTTCGAAATATGACCTACCAAATACAAAAATAATCATCAAAATCAATGCACAAATCGGTGCACAATCAATGCTGACTAATCGGTGAACAAAAATACAAAAAAAGAACATACAGACCGAATTAATAACCTTCTTTTTGGAAGTCGGTTGAATCATCGGTCAGTGAATCGATACGATAAAGGCTGAAATGATGATGATGACACAAAATAAAACCAAAAAAAAAATCCTTACCACGCTCACTTTGGTAAATCAGCCGGCCTTTTCGACAGTGTGTACCTCATTCCTAGTAGTGATGTCGTTTTGTTGTCGCATGTATGTAGGTTATGGCTACGATACTTCGGTTTACGAGGACAGTACGACCGACGCGTGACGTCACACGCGTGGGGAAGTTGTGCGACCACTATTTCACTTTAACTAGGAAATTTGTAAAGAAACAGGTCCGGAAGATTATTAGTAGTGTAAAGTATTCGTATTTAGGGAAAGTTAATACCATTTTCTTCACCAACATAGCTGGAATCTACTATCATTGGCAACAGGCCTCATGGCTCAGTGGTAGTATAACTTGTAGTACAACTGCCTCCTGAGCTGTAGGTCGTGGGTTCGATCCCCATCCAGGGCAAACGTTTGTGAGATGAGCATGGATGTTTGTTCTGTGTCTGGGTGTTTCTATGTATCATAAGTATGTATTTACAAAAAAAAGTATATATGAATTGTATTAACCATGTAATTTCCATAGTACAAGCTTTGCTTAGTTTGAGCTAGCTGGTGCTGTGTGAAATGTCCACCAATATTTATTTATTTATTATTTATTTATCAGTATCAGTTACATCAATTAATAGCTCCATATTTATTTACTATGTTATATTAATAAACATAATCATTCCAGTAACATAGAGCTCTAAATTTCCCATCTCTCACAAAATCCGAAGTCCTATTATCACTAATTACATAATAAAGAGTATGTTATCAAACGAGTCGTCAAATGAGCTTTCGGGATTTTGATAATGTGTCTGTTTTAAGAGTCTGTAGTACGAACATCGTTCATCTCGCTCGGACATACCCTTGTTTTTTAAGATATTAAATGATTGGATGAACTTGTAAAAAAAAATCGTCGTTTGTAAAACTAAATAATCTAAATAAATAATCACAAATATTCGACAAAAATTTAAATTTCATCCAAGTAAATTTTATGAGTTTCCGGCAGCCTAGTGGTGAGACCGTCTGACTTGCGATCCGCAGGTCCTGGGTTCGAATCCCACGGCACGCACCTCTGTCTTTTCGAAGCTATGTGCGTATTGTTGATTGCCGCCAACTTCAAAACGGTGAAGGAAAACTTCGTGAGGAAACCTACATGTCTGAGAGTTCTCAATGATGAATTGAAGATGTGTGAAGTCTGCCAGCCCGCACTTGGCCAGCGTGGCAGACTATGTCCTAACCCTTCTCACAATGAGAAGATGGCCTGTTCCCAGCAGTGGGACAGTTGGTACAAACAGGGCTGATAAAAAAAAAAATGTATGAAAAATATTAAGAAATGATATGTATGAAAATTAACTTGGATCAAATTGAAATTTTTGTCCAATATTTGTGTTGTTGTTTTATAGTTTTACAAACAAAGTTTTTTTTTATAAATTCATTCAGTCATTTTATATCTTCCAAAATGTTGGTATGCGCGAGCTAGACGGACGATGTTTGAAATACGGACATTTAAAATATATTTCATTTTCGAGGAAATCATAATATTTAATTCTTATCATAGATACACTCCTTCTAGCTTTTTCTGTATATACATTGTCTCCTCAGTCACATCCTATGGCACTCTAATATACTACATTAATAAGTCAATGTAGGTTGTGCTGTCGATTATATCTCCACACAGACATTTTGTTCGTCCTTTCTTGCAACTTGGCGAAAATATTTTTGTGCAGCTACGACTGGACGTGATTGGCTGATAAAATTCCTTGAGAGAATTATTGTACGCGTAAAAATAATCGTTGAAAATTTTAGGCGTTATCCAATTCCATCCAATGATATTTTTTTATTGGTAGTAGGTCTAATAAAATATGGTAAATATTTATTGCTTTTAGCAGATACAGTTTATATATTAGAAAATTATTAAAAAAACATCAAAATGAACCATTAATTAGAACCGGATAGTTGATCCTCATAACGTATATAGTATAATTTTGGCTCGTTTTGAGCAAAATTTTTGTATAAACAATTTGTATTGGATAACAGTGCATAGTTTGCTAAGTGCCATCATTCTAAATCGAATATGGCGGACTAACAAAAATTGCTGATAATTTTTTTTATGGAGCACACGATACTCACGTTCATGGTATAGATATCAAATTAAAGGGTTTACTGATAAAAGTCAATTTAAAAAATAAAATAAAAAAATGTATTAATAAAACATTCCTGTGATTCAAATTACAACGATAAAAAATTGCACGCCCCGTCAAATTTAACTCCGTCCCATGGTTGTCTGGAAGAGATCGCTTTTAGCGATAACTCCACCTGTTGTTGCACTTATTTACTTAAATCCTTTGTTATTACTTTTAAGGTGTTTTGCAATAAATAGTATATCTATCTATCTATCCAACGATAAATATATTTTCATATGTATTATTATAGTTATAATTGTAAAATATAGTTTGGCACTTGGGCACCTGAAAATAATTAAGTACCTTATTTCTTAGGTTTTCGAGTAAATACATACATGGACAAGATGGCGTCAACCATAAGATAAGCAACACAGTTATTGCCGTTCTCAATGCTTGGCCAAACAGATAACGCAATTGGTAATATATCAAGCATCTTATAAATATAATAGATGATTAAGTCGGATTACATCGATTTCGGGCCATAACTTGGTGTTCATCAGTGTAGAAATGGCTTTATTATTGGCCCTTAATATGTTTTAATTTAATGGGTTTCCTAATTCGTTATTTAGTTTTATCCGACTGTTAAAATAGAGATTTCAAATTTAAGTATAAAATCATGTGTGTACACATTTGTTTACACTTTCCTGTACTCAATATAGACTATAAATAGCATCGAATTTTGAAGTGCGAGGTGTACTTAGATTCATTTCATTGACATATTATTATCTATACCTATATTTAAGCTTTGTTTTGTCTTTGGCTGACCGACATTGACTGATTGATAGACAATGTAGAGCCGTAATGAAATTATAAGAGGATATCTTCCTTGTCAAATGTATATTAAAAAGATTAGTTACTAATAAATAGAACAAAATGTTATAGTTAGCTCATGAAATAGTTTACTTCAAAATTCAAACGAAAAATGTGACGGAGCTGAGGGTAGATTCTATGTTAGAAAAGAAGAAACGTGATAAGAAATTCTAGTGACGTTTCTACAAAGTGGCTACGGCGTAGCAGTGCTACGAAAGCTGCAAAGGCTACGCGTACGTCTGTTCTACGGCAGATTGTCAACTAGAATTTGGCATCGTGGTTACAGAACGAAATACGACTTTATAAACGTATCTTGAGCTTTATAACAGCTAATAAATAGTACATATCAAATCAAATTAAATATTGTTTTGTTGGTAAAAAGAGGATACATGATAAACATGAAGTCTCCGGACCACTGTATTTCGGGAACCAGCTTCTCTCTTAATATAATTATATTCATCCTCATCATCTCAGCCATAAGAAGTCCACTGCTGGACATAGGCTTCCCCCATGGATTTCCAAAAAGACCGATTGGAAGCGGCTTGCATCCAGCGTATTCACGCCACTTGTATGAGGTCATCTGTCCATCTCGTGGCTGGTCTTCCTACGCTGCGCTTGCCGGTACGTGGTCTCCACTCGAGAACCTTTCGGCCCCATCGGCCATCAGTTCTAGTTGCTATGTGCCCTGCCTACTGCCACTTCAACTTGCTAATCCGCTGTGCTATATCGGTGACTCCTGTACGTCTACGTATCTCTTCATTACTGATTCGATCTCGTAGAGAGACTCCGAGCATAGCCCTCTCCATAGCTCGGTGTTGAGCTTCCTTATAAGGCCCATAGTTAGGGACCACGTTTCAGTGCCGTATGCCATCACTGGTAACACACACTGGTTGTAAACTTTCGACTTGAGGGACTTTATATTGGACGAGAAGACGCTTTTAAGTTTCCCGAACGCTGCCCAGCCGAATTGGATACGACGATTGACCTCCCTCGCAAAGGTGGACCTGCCTAATCAGACCGTTTGTCCTAGGTAGACGTATTCGTCAACAACTTCAAGAGTGGAGTTCCCCACAGATATGGGATGTGGAAGGGTGTGTATATGTGTATAGGATTAAATTATATATTATATTATATACTCGTATTCAATAACTCCTGTTAATTCCGTATTTTCTGTATTTTTTACGACATCGGCGCAGTTTATAGTGTATTACTTATCTATAACTATCGTGGAAAAATTCGCATGAAATACGGATATAATATTGATTCGGCTGTACATTTACAGCCAAATCAATATTATATTTGTATTTTTGTGCAATTCTGTCGTAATAGCATGTTGCCTTTCGGAAGCACATTGGAATAACACAGAATAACATGAGGACAAATTACAAACGAATGAAAATGGAGAATGCTCAAGTCACACAATTGTACATTACATGACGTCAGCTCGTGTAAAACTGACTTTACAAGAACCGCCACCGAGCATTTCCCGAGCAGTGCTTTTGTGGGCCACGCGCGTGAAATTTTTTGTTGCTTCAATTTAATTCGAGATTCGATTCGAGTAGTGTTTGGTTAATAGTTTTCATGCTAACTATATAATAATTTAAAAAAACTACTATATATAATATACTAAAACTAATCTAACAAACCATCACTAGTAGGCATTGTGCCCAAAATGCTAGCCGCATTGCCACGTTGAATAACAATGGTTTTCATTAAAATTAAATAAAAATTGTAACAAACTTCGTTCTCACGTTATAAGATAAATTCTCTGACAACGAAAACACAGGTATATAATGTGTGTTAACCTATGTACCTGTGTGCTACGTCTTGGTAGTGTTGGTGCGAACCCATGCAAGTCAAAATTTTAAACACAAATAAAAGCGATTAAAAAAACATCTTTCAAAACAATCCATTTAACAGAAAAAGAAGAAATGCGTAATACGAAATACTGAAAAATTAAGCCAAGTCCACCTAAGTAGGTACACCAACTATTTTTTTGAGATCGGTATCTGTCTAGGACTTTTAGATGACCGTGGCACCGACCTCATCACGCGATTCCATTCACGCCATGCCTGTCGATCGCAAGAGATCGAAAGAGATCGCTTTTAGCGATAAGGCCACCCGTTGCTACACTAGTGTTAATTTATTTCCTTTTGTGCTTTTTTGTTAATTTTTAGGTGTGTCTATAAAGAGTTTATCTATATATCTATCTATCATCATCATTTATTATACGTTTCTTGAGCGAGAAAATAGTTGATAATTCATTGGTTTGTCGTCGGCGGTGAGACAAGCGCCTAACACAATCGGAAATTACGCCATCAACGATCTTTGCAAACAGAAGGTCAGAACCACATGTACAAATTTTCCCGAACTGAATCTAAAATGGCCCTTAGCTACGTAATACGAATCTGGGCTTGCTAATGGACGTCAGTCAAAGATATGAAAAACACATTTCTAATTGTATAAACAGTTGTTTTTATAAACTTAAAGTTCTCTATAAAATTAGACCTTATTTAAAGGAGGAGGTACGCATACAGTTAACCGAATCGTTAGTGCTTTCCAAGTTAAATTATATGGACCCTGTCTTTGGCCCTAGGCTGTTGTCTAAAACAAAGAGGCTAATTCAGCGTGTCCAGAATGCCTGTGCTAGGTTCTGTTTTGATATCCCTGCGAGAGCCCATGTTACTCCTTTCTTAAACAAGCATGTGCAGCTAAAACTACTACATCGTCGTAAACTTCACCTGGCGTGTCTCATGTTTGGAGTGGTCAAATATAAGGCGCCAAAATATTTGTACGAAAAGTTGTCGTGGAAGTGCAGTCGTAAGCCTGTCCGTCAATGTTCATTACAACTTTTTACTGAGAGGTGTGGCTCTGCTGTCTTCCGAGGTAGCTTTCGCTACGCTGCATCCAAGTGCTGGAACAATATCCCTCCTCCGATACGTAACCTGCAAAATGTAAACAGTTTTAGGTTAAAATTGAAAAAGTTTCTCTTTGATCACCAAAAAAGCGAAGAGCTACTTAGAAGTGACACATGCGCTATTTAATTTTATTATTGAGTATTGGTTAAACTTACCTACGGTCTTAGAACGGTTATCGGTAGTAATAACCTTTTGGAGCTTCAGTTCCGTTATTATTATATATTTTTTTTTTTTTTTTGTAGTACAGGGGCAGTTTATTCTTTTTACTGCACTATGATGCTCACAATATATGTAGTCTCACAAATTATATTACTGTTTTTATACTCCATTTGTATTTTCTAATTGATCTTATCTTCAAAATTGTGTTGTAAAATATTTATCTGTTTGTTGCGAATGTCAGTCAGTGTCATCATGCCATTGGACGTCATTGTCAGTTGCACGGTATGACAACTGCGCTGACATTCATCTATTGTTTTTTCTTACATTTTTGGTTTTAAATATTTAAAGATAATAATGAACAAATACCTTTGTGTTTGATTGTATATGTATGTTTATTAAGCTTATCTATACGTAACAAGTATGATATGTTGAATACGTAATAAGTGTTATTTTTAAGTGTTTTCTCGTGTGTGGCGTCGCCTACTGGTTCTAGCGGAAGACCAGCGCTGGTTGTTTACAACTAGCATTATGCTGAGCTGGGGCCGGATTGTGACAAAAACATAATTTTGTGACCTATTTTGTGTGTATGATTTTTTATTTTCTGTGTGTTTTTGTTACAATAAAATTATGTCTATGTCTATGTCTATGTCTATAATACTAATCAAACTATTCTTAACTATTTCATTTCCATTTCAACAACCTTAAATCCCAAGTTCCAATTCATTAACCCATACGAAATTCAACATCAATGAGCGAGCTGAAACAATGGACCATTCTTAATTCCTGGAGCGTGATAGCTAGATTTAAATTACCGATAGTGAGAGCGAGAAGAGATAACTAGGTTAGGCTAGGCACAATTTGGTGCAGATGGCCTTTGTTACGCAATACTAGAGAAGAGTCGGTTTGTCTGTTGAAAAGTAGAGGTGACATTTTGGATCGTTACTATTGTTTGTGCCATGTTTGTCGCTTTGTCGGCCTTGTGGCTCAGTTGGTAGTGTGTTTACGTCTACCTGCTGAACTGAAAGGTCGTGGGTTCGATCCCCACCCAGGGCAAACATTTGTGTGATGAGCATGGATGTTTGTTCTGTGTCTGGGTGTTTCTATGTATCATAAGTATGTATTTACAAAAAAAAAGTATATATGTATTCTATCAACCAGCCTATCAGCTACTTACTATCAGCCATCTAGTTCCATAGCACAAGCTTTGCTTAGTTTGGGCTAGATGGTGTTGTGTGAAATGTCCACAAATATTTATTTATTTATTTGTGCTACATATTAGGCTAATGATAACAGGTCATTATCGTATTTTTTTAGGAAGATTAAGATTAATATCATCACTGCATACTACTGAAATTGTTTATTGCAGCATTTTGCTTTTGTGTTTTTATCAGACTTCCAAAATCAATTACCAATTTGATCTGTATGTTTTTTTTTGTATATGTGTTCACCGATTACTCAGCCAATTGTGCATTGATTTTGATGTTTTTTTTTTGTATTTGGTAGGTGGGTTATTATTATTATTATATTACTTATATACTTCAGAGGTGGTCCCATATAAATTTTATCAAAATCGATAAAGCACTTTGGTTTTTATAACAACATAACTGGTAAAAGGTCATCCAAATAAACGAATTGCATATTTTGATGTCGGTTTTTTCAGTTTTGTAAACAATAATGTTTTGCTTTTGTGTTTTTTTTATTCGTGTAAGTAGTGGCTTCTCTATATCTAATCTTTATCTTCATATATTCTCAAATTCGTACTTTTTTAGGGTTCCGTACCTCAAAACAGAAACCATATACGCAAATCAATAGTCTGTTGCTGCAGAGATAAAAATCAAACTTCTCAGTTTTCATTAAAAAAGTTATAGCCGAATATGTAGCAAAAAACGCATATTTCGACACTCGCAAGGAAACGGGTACTTCCCGTTGACCTATGACTGTGAATTTTGGCAAGAAGCATTGTCATATAGTACACATAAAGGAAAAAATCCGAAAACTGTACATTTTTAATTTAATCACATAAATAGGGTATTTATGCAAGTAAATATCTTATGCAAGATCATTAATATTATTGTTATTATTTTTGATTAAAACCTGTTTTAGCTTGATACTAAATAGCAAGCTAAAACAGGTTTTTCAATATTTTTACGATGTACCTATATTTTACGGTTTATGAAGGAAAATATAAAAAAATATATAATTTCCCCCCTTTTATCTACTAGTTTGTAAGGAACCTTTGGTGGGCAAGTCTGACTCGCACTTGTCCGGTTTTTATTGACAATATTATCGTCACCAATGTTACCAAACCTTTATCCAAGTATTTGTCTTTGATAGTATCTATGAGGTATTGTCGTTGCTCACTTCTAACTTCATCAATTTGGAAATAATGTAAATTTCACGCTAGCAATAAACATAATTCTCTTAGAAGATATTGATATTGATATTGATATAATTTATTCACATAAGAGCTTATCCACTATTACAACTAGATATTATATTAGTAGAAAAACGAATTATGCATTGTCAGATTACAATAATAGTAGTTTAAAAAAAACACACACATTTTAGCATTGTAAATTAAACATTTAAATAAATCATTAAAAAATAAAAAAAGACGTGTGGCACTCGGAGACTGCCGCGGTTAAGCTATTGCATAGCATTTTTTATCAACTTATGTAATTATAATTATTTATTTATTTTATTTATGCAGTATTCCTAACACCCCCCACTCCGACCGGCACAGCGGTGATACTTTTTAGTTTTTAGTTTTGCCTATTTAGTATTTTATTTTAGTAAAAGTTCTGCTATTCATCTATCGATGAATAGCAGAACTTTTAATGACTTTTTGAAATATCACGCTTGTCTCTTTAGTTCTGCAAATCGCCTCTAGGTGGCATAGGTTGTATCGGCGTTACTGCGTTAGGTTATTTTCGTTACGGAATTTCTGGATTCGGCCTCCACGCTCAAGGCCTGCAATAGAAGCTATGCAATAGCTTAAAAATAATAGTTAATAAGTGATTACAGAATTAATATTAATTAAAATATAAAATAAAACAAATTAAAAAGTAACAATTTTAACATAGCTTAGTTAGAAGTGGACTTTAGATTGAATAGACTACAATTAACCCATTGTTTGTAAAGTTATGAGATAAATAGTGAACTGGAGAGTGTTGCGAACTTCAAACAGATGGCGTCACGTCTGTTCGTGACAGTTTCTTTACGTATCTCCGCCTTCACTGTGTTGTGCGGTGTGCCTGATTTAAAGATTAAGAATGGGAGGGGAAAGCTATCAAACTGCAGGACTAAGTAAGATGTTATGGTAACCATAGAAATTCTCGAAAATACAGACACAAACAGACCTTATGGCTCAGTGGTGGTATGTTTGACTTCGTGGGTTCGATCCCCACCCAGAGCAAAAATTTTTGAATGTTCGTTCTGTGTCTGGGTGTTTATATGCATTTTATGTATGTATTTACAATAATTATAGTATAAAAAACAGACTTCAAAATTCGCAATTCGCTTACTTGGATGGCGTATTTTTTCAGTTATTTTGTTATAAAAACCAAAGTACTGAACCGATTTTTTATGTGACTTTTTATATAAAATGTATATGAAGGAAGACCTAAACAAAACTGACTTATCAAAATCTTTTCATAACTGGCGGAGTAATCGCGTAGCAAACATATAAAAACATAGTCGAATTGAGAAACTCCTCCTGTTTGTTAGTCGGTTAATAAGGATATAATATACATATTTGTATTCTATCCGCCATCTGGTTCTCATAGTATAAGTTTTGCTTAGTTTGGGGCTAATTGGCGTTGTGTAACAAAATGTTATCAGACATTTATTTATTATTTATTCAAACCCTCTTTTAAACTACCTGCGCAAGTATGCCTAGAAGAGAAGTCATTGGCCATACATTTCAAATGGTTAGCGCAGATCTTGCTTTCTGGATTCACGAAGACGCGGTATAGATATTGCTATTTTTAATCTTATTGACATTGAAGTTTCCAATGAGCACCAAAATAGTGATAAGCTAACATGGATAAAACAAGCTCCAGTTTGGGGCCATCCATAAATTACGTCACACGTTAAGGGGAGGAGAGGGGTCGAGAAAGTGTGACATTGTGACACAATGGGTGCGAAGGGTGCCTAAGCCAGTTGTGATAAGGGGGAGGGAGGGGTCAAAAACCGAGAAATTCGTGTGATGTAGTTTATGGACGGCCTTTTTGCGAATATAGGTCTATGGTAGAAACAGTCATAATCTGCAATTGTTAGATAAAAACCGACAAACCTTTGCTTATTTTCAAGCACTGTGTCCAACCCCGTCACTGCACTGCCCTGATTACAATTTCGGTCGCACCATAATTTTGTCCTAAAATGGCCTTCCCAAATAGGACTACTAGAGCGGACGCAGGTAAATATATTATGCAAACGAGGTCAGGTTTTACTAGGGCTGTCACTTTGCAAGTTTGCAAAATAGAAGTGGTAATGGCAGTTTTCGGCGGGCACGTGAAACAATCACGTTGCTCTGCTTTATTTTCTTAAACTTTTGTTGTTAACGAATGCGTTTGGTGTTCTCATTGAGTTCTGTTTTTCGTATGAAAGTAGAATGATGAAATAGTGATGAAAATTGTCTTTTTTCCCGACTGCCCAAGAGCACAAACTATTCGATATGTGTCGTGTGTTAAATATATAACTTAAATATAATAAATATTGTATTGTATTTCATACATATTCATTGTTCAGAGGATAGCCATGGTGGTATGCTACTTTGCAGAATGTATTGTTTTGATACGGAAGATGGCATACGACCACGGTTATCCTATGAACATCATTATGACTATGTATATAATACAATAAAATATTTATTACATGTATTTCTATAAATAACGGAATCTCCTTTTTTGAAGTCAATTAAAAAAAGGACATTGTTCGATTCTTCGTTTTTCAATCTTTACTGTTTTAAGTGTTATGTTGGAATTTTCAAGAGATTTTTCTAAATCGACGTGCTCCTTTTTCCGTCATAACGTTGCATTTTCGCTTTACTGTCAATACCTTTTAACGGATTTGTTCAGAGTCGTGAATAGTGTAAAAAATGTGGTAAGTATCCGCAATCAAAACTAAAATAAATGGGTACATTTTCCTATATTTTTATTTTATTTAACACAGAATTCGCCCTTTAATAATATTTCTTGTCAGTTTCGGTAACAATGGTGAACTTTTGTTCTTTTTGTTTTAATTCTTGTCTCTGCAAAAGAAATATCAAAATTCTATAGCACCTATTATATTATAAATTCTAAAGCATTGTTGTATTTTTAACTGAATTAAAAAAGGAGGAGGTTCTCATTTTCGTTATATTTTTTATGCTTGTTGCCATATAATTCCATAATTTATAAACCTGTCTTTGTTTTCTAATGAATCCTGTAGAAATTTCGTCAAAATCGGTAGTTTGGTTTCTAAAACAAAATTGCGCAGTTTGAAGTTTTTTTAACTATATTAAGTTTTTTTTACTCGAATAAACAATTAAATAATAAAGAATAATAATAAAAAATAATAATAAAACCGCAGGGGCGGCTTTGTGGCGAGCCGTCGGTGAGTGGCGACACCGCGTACCCTGATGTTTCCCTGGGGCTAAATGAGACCCCTGACCTCCAGCTTGCCTTAACCGGCCGGCTGGATGGTGGAAACAGCAAGAGCTAAGTACCTAAGCTCCAGGGTGGAAGTGTTAAAGGGCATAACGCCGCTAGTAGCTCTTAGTGAACGCGCAGCACACCTCTCAACACCCTTAGCCACCCACACCGATGTTGCTTCTCCGGCGCCAACATGCGGCGCCACTATGGGGGGCCCATTCAGTGGGTGGCGAGTCATCACCTGCCTTAACATTTTTGTATGATGAGACGAAATTGGCAGGTGCCGTTATCTCATTCTGATACTCCCACACAGAAGTACCTTATCTTACTCACTGTGTGGGAGCATCAGCCAATAAACTAGTTTTATAAGTCATTTCACTTCAATAGCCCCAATTTGTCTAATTCCTTAATGTACAATAGTTCCATCATCCATCCATATACCAAAAAACTGTATTTTTTATTTTATTTTCTGTAAAGGGCCTCTCAGTGTTGGCTTCGGTTCCACTGATGCCCATCAAAAGACCGGGCTGCGACCCGAGATTTAAAATGAATAAAGAGAAATAATAATAATAATAAAAAAAAAAACTGTCACCGCTGTTGACACACGCCTTTTTGTAATCGTAATATATTTAATCAGATTTTTCAGTTTATACGCATTTAATGTGGTTTATTTTTTACGTTACAATCAAAACTAATATTAAACAATGTTTGGAAATAAAACTTTTGGAAAACAAGACGAAAACAAAGATATAAAAATTAAATACACTACTGTCAAGATTAGTGACAGCACAATGTCAGGAAATTTTTCAAGCAAAAATTAAATAAATGATTACGAGGGCCAAATCAAAACATGCAGCGGCTACATCCTGCGCCATAACACCACCCCCTGCTCCGTCGTCGACGTCTTCTTCAGCTTCATCGTGTGCAACATCGGAGAGTGAGGTGTACCTCACCTCCCGCAACGTCAGCACCAGCGCGTCGAGCGACGAAAGCAGGACTCCGACGCCGCCGCCGCCACGAAGACCTGCGCGGCGGGGACGTCCTCCGCTGCCGGCTAGCCTGGGACCTTCTGCGGGATCTTCCTCGCAACATACGGCCCCTGCTGTCGGTGGAACGCGCACCCGCATGCGATGGACACCATCAATAAACATCAGCTGCATGCGCGCATACTATGGAGCTACAGAGGGAGGAACCAACCTGTCTGCGTATCGGGTTAGAATGCTGCCTTTGTTTCAGGCCCTTGAACCGACCGTCGCCGTTTCCGCTCAGCGATTATCGGATCAAGTGCGGGCTATCCACCGATGTAAGTTGCTGGATCAGACCGTGCTTGATCGGCTCCGCCTGGAGGTGCTCTCTGCTCGCCTGACTTCTTCGTCGACGCGTGACCCGTCGCCTCTCGCGTCATCACCCCCGATACTGGCCACAACGCCGCCATCGGTGGTGACACCTGCGACATCGACTCATCCCGCTGTCGACGAGGGAGATAGTGCGAGTATGACTGTTTCCATTCAGGTGAGTGAGCAATTGAGGAGCACTTTGGAAGATGCGATTACGCAATATAGATTTGCACCCGATTCTAGGCCACGTCTACCACATTTGCCTACTCATAGACGCAATCTAGCGTTAATGGGAGCCCTGAATGCTCTGCTAGCTCCGTATCTACGGACTAGCAGAGATTTGATGGATACCCACTCGATTCTATACTGCGGTGCCATCGCGGTGTGCCGTGTAGCACGCGTTAAATTCCCGGACATTAACCGTGAACCACGGCGCGCCGGAGATGTACCTGCATGGCAAGTGAGAATCGAGCGGCGTATTACTACGTTCAGGACTCTCATTGCAAAGCTGATCTGTTTCAGCCGGGGGAATACTCGCCCCCGAGTAATGCGTTTCGTGGCACAGGCATTCGCAGGGACCGGTATTAGGTCCCAGCACTACTTAGCCAATGTCACCGAGCGCATCGACTATCTGAAACAGAAAATCTATGCCTGGGCAAACCGTATTCGCCGCTACAGAAAGCGTGTGAATAGATATTGGGAGAATCGCCTTTTTCAGAGTGACCAAAGGAAGGTGTACCGAGGCTGGGAGGGAACCGAGCAACGTATGAACGACGGACAGCTACCGGATGCAATCGCCATGACTGATTTTTGGCGTGGTATCTGGTCCGTGCCCGTCGAGCATGCGGAGGGTGATTGGATGCGGGTTGTCGAGCGTGAGTGCGATGTCATCGAACCCATGGGGTCTATTGTAATAGACCCCGTAGACGTTAGTTGTGCAATCCGTACGACACAGAACTGGAAAAGTCCTGGGCCGGATGGATTACACAACTTCTGGATAAAATGGACTCGATGCTCGCATGATCGCTTGGCTACACAATTCCAAGAAGCCCTCGAGCTTTGTTCTCTACCTAGCTTCATGACCACCGGAGTCACCTTTCTGCTCCATAAGTCCGGTAGTACCACGGAACCCAAAAATTACAGACCAATAACATGCTTGCCCACCATCTATAAGCTCCTTACATCTATTCTGAGAAACAAAATTAATGCTCATGTTGTCGCGAACAACGTTTTGGCCTCTTTTCAGAATGGATGTAGGGTTGGGTCCCGTGGTACTAAAGAGCTTCTCCTCATCGATACGGCTATTAGCCAGCAAGTCAAGCGGAGTAAGGGAGCATTCTCTGCTGCTTGGATTGATTACAAGAAGGCCTATGATTCGGTGCCTCATACATGGCTTCAAAGGATCTTAGAGTTGTGTAAAATTGATACAACTCTACGATCCTTCTTAGTTGCGTGTATGAGGCAGTGGACCACAGTACTTCGCCAACCGGGCAGTAGGGATGGGTCCTTAACACCGCAGGACTTGATAAGGATTGAACGTGGCATTTTCCAGGGTGACAGTTTGAGCTCACTGTGGTTTTGCCTAGCACTGAACCCTCTCAGTATTTTACTGAAGGATTCAAGGCTAGGCTATCGGCTTCGTAGAGGGGGTGAGATCATTTCTCACCTGCTGTACATGGACGACCTCAAACTTTTTGCACCGAAACGACAAGATTTAATGACATTGTTAAAAACTACAGAGGTTTTTAGCAACGCCATTAAGATGGAGTTTGGTGTTGATAAGTGTGCGGTTGTGCAGGTACAGCGGGGGGAAGTTGTAAATTCTCCGAATTTGCAACTTTCTGAGACAATGACTCTCAGATCCCTCTCCGAGGCCGAGACCTACAAATACCTTGGTATGTCAGAGTCGTTGGGTATAGCGGTAGAGGACATTAAGAAATCAGTGAAGGAACGTTTCTTCTGTCGTTTAACAAAAGTACTTAACAGTCTTTTGTCAGGCGGCAATAAGGCACGTGCCTTCAATGGTTGGGTGATGCCTCTATTGACATACTCCTTTGGCATATTAAGGTGGACTCAAACTGAGCTGGACGCCCTGGATAGAAGGGTCCGTCATCAACTGACACTACATCGCATGCTACATCCACGCTCGTCAGTTATGAGACTGTACATCCCACGGAAGTGGGGGGGTCGTGGCTTTTTAAATGCCAAAAACCTTCACAACCGTGAGGTGTGCAATCTCAGGGACTATTTCCGAAACAACGAGTGTGGTATGCATTGTGATGTAGTGGCAGTTGATAAGGGCCTGACGCCTCTCTCCTTGGCAAAAGAAAACTGGCGCAAACCAACGGTGCTCAGCATCGAAGACCGCAAGGACGTATGGAAGGGCAAGGAGTTGCACGGGCGGTTCTACAGGGTGTTATCAGGACCTGATGTAGATCTGCTTGCGTCGGTGAACTGGCTACGATTCGGTGACCTCTTTGGGGAAACTGAAGGGTTTGCCTGTGCAATTGCAGATGAAGTTATCAAGACGAACAACTATCGGAAATATATCATGAAGGACGGTACGGTCGACATCTGTCGGGCATGCCACCGTCCCGGAGAGTCTCTCCGACATATTATTTCCGGTTGTTCACATCTTGCTAACGGCGAGTATTTGCACAGACACAACCAAGTAGCCAGGATCATCCACCAGCAACTTGCCCTTCAATACGAGCTTGTAGAGTCAGAGGTGCCGTACTATCAGTACGCACCAGCGCCAGTTCTCGAAAATAGCCGTGCTCTGCTCTACTGGGACCGTTCTATCATCACGGACAGGACTATTGTTGCCAATAAGCCTGATATCGTGATCGTAGATCGGTCTCAGCGCCGGGCATCACCATCCCACATGATGAGAATCTCGTGAAGGCCGAGAAGGACAAGCTCAGCAAGTACCTTGACTTGGCTCACGAGATAACCGCCATGTGGGATGTTGACTCGACGATCATTGTCCCGATAGTCGTTTCGGTGAACGGTGTCATAGCGAAGAGCCTCGACCAACATCTCAAGAGGCTCTCGCTCGATGATTGGGTCAAGGGTCGGATACAGAAGGCAGTCATCCTAGACACGGCACGTATTGTCAGGAGGTTCCTTTCTCTGTAGCCCCTACCACCGGCAGCTTGAGCCCCGCCCCGCTGCCGGCGGCACCCTAGTTTTAAGTTTTTTACAATATTTATGTTTATTTTTTATAAGTTTATATATGTGTTGTAAAAAATTTAGAATTAAGATTGTATATAAATAAATGAGATAATAATAATAAACGTTTATTTCAGGTCATTACATACCCATAGTATCAATAATACATAACATATTATGAAATAAATAAATGTTGTCAAAAAATAAATAATCCTAATTATAACTATTATATAATAGCTTGTACTAGTATACAAATCACTTCCGGTTCTGGCTCTGGTGGACAGCAATCCAGGACCTATAAATCGGAGAGTACACATTGCTGGACAGGCACTGCAGTATGCTATTATTCGATCTTCGTATCCTGTCCCAAAAGGACGCAATACGAGATCGAATAACTGCAAAGAAATCAGGAACCCGTGCATCAGAGAACATGGCCGACGCGCTGCAAAATCTTGGTTTTTTCATAAGGATGCGAAATGCGTCATTATATTGCACCCTTATGGTGCCGTATGCTGATCTGGTGTACCTTATCCAAAGCTGGCATGTGTATAAACACATGCAATACGCTTTGAACAAGGTCACTTTGACTTCGTCAGAACATTTTGCGAATCTGCGCGCGAGCATGTTACATCTGATGGACAGACTCCTTCTCTCTCTCTCTATGTCCAGGTTGTCCGATAAGGTCTCAGTCAAGATGTGCCCCAGATACCTGAATTGTTTTACAACCTTTATCGGCGAATCCAACAAAAACACGTCTGGAACTGTCTCCGGACCCTTACCCGCACGAAATATCATAATTTCTGTTTTGGTTGCGTTGTATATGAGCCCATGCTTGGCAGCAAAACGTTCGCAAACATCAACCAACTTCCGTAGCCCGTTAATCGAGGGGCTAAGAAGCACCATATCATCTGCATAACTCAGATTATTAACACACATATCTCCTATATGGCATCCGACTTTAGTGCTTCTTAGCTCCTCGATCAGATCATTAACATAAAAATTAAAAAGGTCCGGAGAAGTTAACCCCCCCTGGCGGACACCGCAGTCCAGTCTATACTCACTGGAGGTCGAGTCGCCCCATCTGACTACGTTGGTTTGGTTTCCGTACCAGTATTTAAATATATTTATGACTGCTTCCGGGACCCGAGTCGCAGAAAGTTTGTTCCAGAGAATATTATAATTCACCAAATCAAATGCGCGACTCAAGTCCAGGAAACAGGCATAGACAGACGTTTCTCGTGTCAAATAATAATTAACCGTGTATTTTAGACTAAAGATGGCCGAATCAGTTGATAATTCTGGACGGAAACCAAACTGCGCATCGTCGATACATATGTTGTTCACCAGTAAAGGCTGCAAAAGCCTTTCGAAAATCTTACCTATCACGGTTCCCAGTGAGATAGGACGATAATTAGCCACACTGCCCACGTTACCAGTCTTGTTTTTAACAATAGGAACCACAATAGTTTTCATGAGACTAGCCGGTAAAAATGAGTATCGGAGGCACAGATTATATAAGTCACATAATTTTGTGTATATTATATCACCAGCGCAGAGAATGTGTTCGAGACTCAGCCCGTCGTGACCTGGAGATTTTCCGCGTTTCATATCACGCACTGCCTTGACTACATCCTTAACTGTAAATTTCACACCGTTTAAATTCGAGACATAATTAACTGGTGATGTCTCGACCACATTCTCCCGTAACTCTGGCTGTACCTTAAATCGAGAAGAAAATAAATTAGCAATATCTTTTGGGTCCTGCAAGCCGTCGACCATCACTGGTAAAGCTTTTTTCTGGTTGAGGTTTTTGGTGGAGTTCCAAAATTTAGTAAAATTCTTATTTCGTCTATGAGTAGTTAATATATCCATTTTTATTTTATCTTCGTTAGATTGACACCATTTTAATTTGCTTTTAAATTCTCTACGTGATTTAGTCATATTAGCGTAAATTTCTCCAGTAGACGGTCGACCGGCGAGGACCCAACACTTAAAATACTTTCTAGCCATCTCATGACTAGATTGAACGTGAAAGTTCCACCCTATCACGTGTTTTTTTCTAGGCTGTCCACCAGAACAAAACGAGGCGGTATTTTTCGCTGCATTTTGTAAAAATCTAACTATATTCGTGTAAATATTATCAATAAAACGTAAATGTTCATTAAAATTAATACATAAATTATTATTATCACAGTCAATACAATCTATGGTCGTCTTAATCTTAACTATACTATTACTACATTCTTCGTGGTATCTTTTAACTTGACTAGAATTTCGGGTACCCCATAGTATACCCTGCAATGGCTTATTAACTGTACAAACGTGTTTAGTTTTACAAATGTCTTTGATGTCGCAATTAATCAGTAACGGAAAATGGTCCGACCAGAGAACATCATACATAATGTCTAGAGAGCGAATAGTATCAAATGCAGCTTGTGTCGTTAAACAATGGTCCAACCAGCTACAGGTACCGTGAGCCTCACTGAGAAATGTGTAGGTATTGCTATTTGGTCCAAGTTTTACAAGATCAGCCCAGGTCCATGTTTGTTCATCACAAAAATTTTGCAGTTCTACTCCAAAGATAGTTCCTGGGTGTGCATTGAAGTCCCCTAATATATAAGCTACTTGTATTTGATACTCTTCAATAATTAAAATAATAAACAATTTAATTTTCGAAAAATAAAACTTTGTCCAGAATAGGTCAACGTTTGATCACCAGCTCGCCTGACAGAAAGCGACGTTCTGGCCGAAGATGAAGCACGCAGATCTAAAAGGAAGATTAACAATTCAAATGGTAAATTAACACTTCAAAAGCGACTGCATTTTCTTGAAACCCAGTTTGTTGAAGTGAGGGCCCTCAATGTGGACATTCCACTTGACTTGGATGCCGCCATTTCGTTCAATATCCGGCCAACGCTAGAATAAATATTTCTAAAGCTTATTGACGCTGCAATTTGCTGCGAACGCTTGAAAAGGGCGAAGCAAATCTGGCTTTTGTGTTTGTTTATTGTTCTTGTTTTATTGAACAATCTTTTTGTAATAAATTTTATTACTTGTCCCTTCGTTCTTTCTTCTTCTCAGTGGAAAGATTTTCAAGTTTTAAGTATGTTGTCATGGTAGATAACAACAAATTGATAATTAGAGTGCTCTCACTAAAATATAGTGATTTGTGTCAGTTATAGTGATATTTATTTAGGTATTTTAACTAATAAATATAAATTATATGTATTTGTATAAAAATAAAATAAAAACGTTACTGCTCCACCCAACTCACATTTTAGCGGGTAATTTTATTAGAAGCTACGCTATCAAAATTAATTACAGCAAGATAAGTTTCACATTTTTTTTCACTTGTCCTTAGGTTACTTTTTACCCAACTGCGGAAGTAGAGTAATGTTTTTAGATTTACAGAAACCTACACCTAGATTGCCGCCGACAGCGGACCAGGGCTCAAGCTGCTGGCGATGGGGGCTACAGTCTGAGGAACCTCCGGACAATGCGCACCATATCCAGGAAGATTGACTGCTCTATTCGATCCTTGACCCAACCATCAATAGATAATAGACTTATACTTTATTGTGACAAAAAACAAAACATATAAGAAACAAAACGAAAAAAAAAAAAAAAAAAAAAAATTTCACATCCCGGCCCCAGCACAGCAGTAGTCTCTTGAGATATTCATCAACATCATCATCTCAGTCATAAAAAGTCCAGTCTTGAGATACTAATTGAGACACGATTGGTTATTGTTATTATTATTGGATAGTATTACAATATATTACAATTTTGTCGTTTTACGTTTAGTGCATAGTACGATCGTGTTAAGTTTGAAATATTAAAGAATATACACAAAAAACAAAACCGAATCGTGTGCCTCATTTATTGTAGTCAGTAAAAAAAGAAACTTAGATGGAACACGTTATTAATACGTAGTTATTATTTTGTTGCAGGTGAGGAAAAACTGGACATGAAGGCGTTCAAGTGAGAAATATATCGATCCTAAAATAAAAATATACGGTACGAATTGATAACCTCCTCCTTTTTTGAAGTCGGTTATAAATACTAAAGATGATTTTACGAGAATTGCTATTTGAAGCCGACGTGACATTAGTCTGTTTGGAAAGAAAACTATCGGCAAAAAATAGAAACCGACATTTTAATTTACTGTGTTGGTAGTAATCAAAATAATGATGAATCTACATATATACTGCAAATCATGGACAATCACACAGATATACACATGCCTACTTCCGCACTAACGCAAAAACATACTCTCATACACACACACACATACACTCCCCACTCTCCTACTCAATCACAATCCTTAACATAAAGAAAAGAAATCTTGAAAATTTACCAATAATCCAAATTAAGGGGATTGAAACAAATACAAAATCTGCCATTTTATATCGTTGGTCGGTAGATTTAGAATTTTTGATGATGTGCAGTATTCTACTAGTCAAACCCTTTCATTTGATCCCATATTGAAAGGGCTGTGAAAATGCAGCCATCTTGGATTTACTAATACTAAATATATTAAATTTAATTTTCATCAGAACTAAAGGTGTGTACCAAACAGCAAATCAATCCGTTAACAGGAAGGGGTAACATGTCGATTACTAAATTTGATCCAAAAAACAACAACAAGGTAACCGAAATAAAACCATGTTATAAGTATTCCTTACTATAAACAAGTAAATTTCCCAACTTACTCTCTCAACAAACAACTGTCCGCCACAAATTTTCAATCGAACGACTTTAATCTGACCTACAATTGACCTACATGCATAGACATAGATAAATCGCTAGTTCAAGAGATTATCTACGCCTATTCTGACGTCTCTCAGTGTTGGTTTAGGACCAACGGCTCATGTTTATTTATGGAATAATCAGGAATTTACTATAATACTTAAGCATTCACCCCTAACTAGTGAAAATGAATGTGAACCACTTTTTTCACAGTTTATTTATATTTTACCTATCATGTAATAAAACTGTAACAGAACGAGTGAAGGAACATATTGCGGATATGAATGAGAAATAAATAAATATTTGTGGACATTTCCCACAACACCTTCTAGTCCAAACTAAGCAAAGCTTGTACTATGGAACTAGATGGCTGATAGAATACATATATATGTTACGGCTAAAGGTAGGTGTGAACATAAACTTAAGATTAGCCGGCTAAACTAACTTAGGTTTATCTTTGAGAAGCAGCTAAAGTTCGATATCATGTTAGTTTTCGTCGTGATATTCCATCTTTAGCCGGTTAATGTGCACATTAACCGAAATGAAACGGCTAAAAATGTATTCGATGGACGCGCCTGGCCGGCGGAGGGCTTGAGGGGGCGGTGGGGAGACAATGCGCGCACACGTGGTGCGCAATGTTTTTGTTTAGTATTGCGTCATGAACAGTCAACATCAGGTGGACAAAGCTTTCAAAGATGTCATTGCAAGACAAAATGTGGTACAAGCAAATGCCGCTGCCAAATAAATAATGTTCTTTGTAATTCGAAATGCCATTCTAGTTTATCATGTTCCAACAAATAGCTCCATATTATTTTACAATTGTGACTAGATATTGTTTTAAGTAATTAACACTGAAGAAGTTTTATTTTTTAATTTTAAATACCTACAGAAGTATCTGTAATGAACAAATGGTTCCTTATTATTTTATTTTAATGATGAGGTAGATATTGTATTAAGTAATTAATATTTTGTAATTGTAATAATTGTGATTTTGAATACCTACATAGGTACATAAAAGTCTGTGTAATGAGAGTGATTATTTTTTAATAAAAGTTTTCGTATCAAAATAGTAAACATTATTACATTGTTTCCTTTTCCATTTCCTTCTACATTTTTAGCCAAGGGCCTGCAGTTACACTTAAGTTTAGCCGGCTAAAGATAGAAGAAACTAACATTAACACCTCCTCCAAGATAAACCTAGGTTTAGCCGGCTAATCTTAAGTTTATGTTCACACCGACATTTAGCCGAATCATATACTTTAGATAATACATAGAATCACTCAGACACAGAACAAACATTCATGCTCATCACACAAATGTTTACCCTGAGTGGGGATCGAATCCACGACCTACAGTTCAGCAGGTAGACATACTACCAACTGAGCCACAAGGCCTTGATAATTATAGTTTAAAAAATTGAAGCAGTCTACTTCAAAATAAGCAATTTCATTTACTTGGATGACATTTTGTTGTGAAAACCAAAGTACTGGATCAATTTTAATAAAAAAATTATGAGACCATCTCTGATCTATGGGAACTATGGGACCACATTTGAACAACGACATAATTGTTCAGATGTGGTCCCATAAAATTTATGTTACAATTGGTTAAATACTTTGATTTTTAAAACAAATATCTGGAAGAATGTTTCATCCAAGTAAACGAAATTGCGTATTTTGAAGCAGTTTGTTCCAGTTTTGTAAACTATAATTATAAACTACAGTAATTATTTTAACGCGTACATAGTCTTCAATAAATTATTTCTAAGTGTCTGATGGTATTAAGTACTTGTAGGTATCAAGCATCATCATACAAGTCACGGCACGGATAAACAAATAAAATACAGATTTAATCCTAGTTCAAAAATTTTACTATAATTTGTAGCTTGGTTCACAAATCCATCTAGACATCTATGAACACACCTCTCAATTTCACTGATTCTTCATTCTTAGCCTGAATTGCGACATAAATCCAGTTTTACGGTATCATGATACTCTTTTTACCGCGTACTCTATGCTATATAGCCATATACATCACGAATCACCGTACTTATTCGCTGTAGATATTACAAAATGGTCGTAAAGTATGTCTTTATTCACTGCATGTATTGTATTGCTTCTATCCTTCAGTATTGCGCAGTGTTACCGCACTGGGAGATTTTCCTGCGATTTTGGGGGAAAATAACAGGATTTATATCAGAAACTAAAAGTATAAAATAGATATTATTAAAAGAGCACTATATAGATTTACATAACAATAAAAAGAATTAACAACTTTTACTTTACAAGCCTTTTGGAAAGCCTCAACAAGAAATATCAGTTATTCCATGCAAAAAGTTGATTGAACATTTGGAAAAATGTATAAAATCACTGTTTTTTTCGATTAATGTAAAATACATTTTGTAATCGTTTAAAAACTAAAAACAACGACTTCAAAGTACACAATTCGTTTCTTCGGATGACATTTTATCCAGTTATTTTCTTATAAAAACCAAAATAATGAACCGATTTTGATAAAATAAATTATGGGACCACTTGCAAAGTAAAAAAAATCCCTTTCAAATAAAAAAAATAATTTTTCAAATCGGTTCAGGGATCTTTGAGTAATCGGGGAACATTCCAAGATTCCGACGAATTGATAACCTCCTCTTTTTTGGAAGTTGGTTAAAAATTTTGGCGCTCCAGATGCTGTATACAATCAATCCTCAAAAATGTAGCGTATTAATAACGGCTTCTTTTATGATATCCGTAATATACTCCCATAAGTATATCTATCGGTCGATTGGATCATATCTGAAATAAATAACAAAATTTGAGGAAAAAACAATCTTAAGGTAAAAGTTTTGAGAAATGTCTTTATGAAAGTTACTGAAAATATGGGTATTGTCGTATTTCCTTGTGCATGATTTGTGAAAATACTTTTTTTATATGAAATGTGAAAGATGAACGGAATGGCATGATAAAAAGAGGCCCAGCAGTGGGATAGAGAGAGCTGTGGATGATTGTGATGGTTATGATGAAAATGTGATTAGTGTTATTCACCACACTCTTAAATAATATATAGGTAATCTAATAAATGTATATATATTATTATTTATTATTATTATTTATATTATATATAATATAATCTTATTTTGTGAATAGGTAATGTTGCCTACAGTGAAAGGGCTCAGCCCATCGCCTGCATAAAGAATTTCCTTCAAGCCCCGTCATTGACTTTTACAGCATGCCCGGGAAGTGAAGCAGCTGGTACATTAAATGTTTTTCTTTTGCTCCCAGTTCAACATGGAAAAATTTAAATGATTAAGTTGTCAATTGTTTTTGTTTCGTACAAGAAATATTTTCAATTTAATATGGGTTGGAATAAATCGTATCTAGTAATACTGGCATTGTTCTTTATTCTTTGCTGGATGTAATTTTATTGCGGGAGGTCACTGGAATGACCTAGTTCTTGTGGAACAGCGATTCGAGGAATCTTGAATCTTGATATATATTTTTCCTTGGAAATGGTTTGCTGTATCACCTAGTTTTTTTTAGAAAAGTCTTAACTTACATTAACCACACATGCACTTAAAGAACTAACACAAATATAATATTATCATTCAATTATTTTTTTTATGTAGAAATAGGTTCGCGCTTGACCGGCAACTCGCCTGATGTTAAGCGACGTTGTGGTCTACGGTGGAGCGCGCTTACCTAGAAGAAACCAATTCACTCGCGATTTAAAGACACCCAGATTATATACATCGGGAAAGACCCACTCAGGAAGCGTATTCCATATTCTAGCAGTCTGCACGATGAAAGTGGAACTAAAGCGATTCGTTCGGGTTAATTTACTTAAAAAAGATTTTCTCATGTTAAAAATAATTGTTCTTTTAGTTTGTTTCTAGAGGTCACATTCGTTTTAATTAAAGCTGTCTGTAAAGTCATGAAAGCTGAACATAAACAGGTATACTAGAAAGAGTGGATAGTTTGCTACGGGGCCATCTACGGTTCGGTTTTAATTACATTTATTTTGTAGAATTTATAAGTACTCAGCTACTTTTAAAACTAACATACTCTAGGTAAGAGTATGTTAGTTTTAAAAGTAGGATGTGTTATGGGGTAAAAGGAGAAACTTCAGGGCTATTTATTTGTTCTTAAAAAAATTTAATTATCTAATTCCACTCTCTCCATTAGTGAAATGGGGAGAGTGGAATTAGGTAATTAAATTTTTTATTAATAGCAAATGCCTAAAATCTGTACTCAGCGATATTAGTCCACGTTCTTTATGCGTATTGCATGGGAATGGAATTCTTTGCCGCCATCTTTGTCTCCTTAGAACTACATTAACAACATACAGATCTTGGAGTCTTCAAGGCTAGAGTAAATAGATATCTTCTAGATCGACGAGCTCCATCCTCAGCCACACCGTCGCTTAACATCAAGCAAGTTGGTGGTCAATCGTAGACCTATCTTGCGTAAAAAAAAAAAAAAATTGTTCTCAGTCTCTGCTGTTCATGATTTTCGCTATTTCTGTAAGTCTAGTAACAGTTGTTGGCTATATTGCTGAATAGTATGACATGCTTTCGGCTCAATACAGCCTTTCTGTGTAACCTTTTATAACAAGATGAGGGTGATAAAACGTTTCTCAGATTTATCACCCCTAATGACAAAAACTTTCAGAGTTGTTTTACATCTATAATTTTAAATGTACCCATATTACGAAAAAACTTTTATAATCAAAAGTAAATTAAGAAGAAACATGTTTTAAACTAGCTACGCACCGCGGTGTCACCTGCGTAGTGATGATAATATATAACCTATGTTCTTCTCCAGGTCCTAAAGTACCTATGTGCCAAATATCATACCGATTGGTTTAGGCGTTTAGCCGTGTAGAGGTAACAAACAGACAGAGAGACAGACGACAGACTTCGCTTTAATGATATTAGTTAGGATTAGGATAGTAAAAATGTTTACAAACTAATTTTGATAACAAAATTTCACCCAAAAAAAAACAGGGCAAGCTAAATAAAATTGTTTCAAAATGTTGAATACACACAGACACACAATTCGGCCGATGGGGCCGAAAAGTTCTCGAATGGAGACCACGAACCGGCAAGCGTAGCGTAGGAAGACCAGGTGTTTAGAAGATATCATACAAGTGGCAGGAAGACGCTGGATGCTGGCCGCTTCCAACCGGTCTTTTTGGAAATCTATGGAGGCCTATGTCCAGCAGACTTCTTGTGGCTGAGATGATGATGATGATGATAAAAACACAATTACACAGATACACATGTCAAACTTATAACACCCTTCTATTTTGGGCGGGGGTTAAATGGCTGTGACATACGGACAAGCAGATAAATATAGCGTATTTATAAAAGTTTCTTGTTGTTACTACGGAACCCTAAAAAAATGAAAAATGTACAAAAATTATGTAGTTCCTCGTAATGGCCGTTAAAAATTATACCACGGAACGTTTTCTCACATTCTGTGAACACTTGACCCTCCAGCGAAAGCTTAGAAAGGTAGGGATCGCGCTAACGAAGTTTGTACAATGTCATACATTATTCATGTGAGCTCGAACATTACCCGTGTGTGAACCTTTTGCTCTTGTATTTTTGTAATTATCCAGACAATAATACAATGTTATGCAAATATTATGGTTAAATATTTTAGCATTTATTCTAAAATATTATCTAAAATATAGCGATGTTTTTTTTCTCAATTACTTGTAAAATGTATATATAAAAATAGTTTTTTTTTTTATCAGCCCGTTATAGTTATCTATAGTTGGTGGCAATCAACAATACGCACATAACTTCGAAAAGACAGAGGTGCGTGCCGTGGGATTCGAACCCAGGACCTGCGGATCGCAAGTTAGACGGTCTCCCGACTAGGCCGCCGGATCCTCTCTCCCGACTAGGCTGCCGGATCCTCGGACCCACAACCGAAATGTAATTTTAACTCAATTACTTCAATAGTTACGAATAATGACGAGGCATACTTTTCGACAAAAGGTTTTACATTAAAAGGCTTTAAGTCACTGATCCTAATTGAATAAATTCCAATTATGTACATATTTGAACATTTATTAGGTCCTTGATTAGAACGAATAAATACACTTGAAGTTTTTTTTTTTTCATTTTATCTATAGAAGTGCAGTCTATGGTATGGTACGTAGAAGTAGGCGTCCACCTTAATGTTTATGGCAGTTTTAAGCAGCCTTTATCTTTATTTTTTGCATTGTTATTTTATTGCTGTACCTATTTTTATTTATTTGTATTGCCTAATATATGTATTTGCTTCAAGTGTAATCACATAACTATGGATGAAGTAGTTTGAATTTATCACCGCAATTGATCATTGTCTCATAGGGTCTCATTTAAAGTTTTAAATTCTTTGTCTTCTTTCCGCAAGTGTCATTACGTGTAAGCGAGAAGTTGGCGAAATATTTTAAGTATAGCTTAATATTTAGTAATGTTTTCAGGTAAGGATGTACTTAAACGTTTCAATCAATTTGAACTTTAATTAGAACATAAAATGGAAATAAAGATTCAAATCGACCTTCTTTTGGATTTTTATAATTATGATCGAGCAAAGTACAATGTATCGTGTTTTGAACCGCGGAAATAACTAAAACAAGTATCTGTAACTTTTTTTTAGATTTTCTCATTGTTTTTGTCTGTGTAAAATTTATAGAAAATAGGCAATTTTGGGATAATTCCCCGTTAAATATATATATGTAACGGGAAATAAAACTGGGTACCCACTGCGCTGACCTACGTACGCGTGACCGCAACCATGACGGAAAATACACCGGATACTCCGGTATACCACGGTATACCACGGTATACGTTGACCTGTGCACCGAATAAACTGTCAAAATTATTCCCCTGTCGACCCTCGTCATTAAAGTTGAGACATGCCCGTCTGAGATGTATAGCATCTATGTTAAGCCCTGGTAACTATCCCATACGGATATCTGTATACGGTGTTGGAATTCGGGATTAAGGTTATCATTATGTCTGGCCTTACAGCTCAGTTGGTAGTTTGTTCTGTATGTATTTACAAAACAAAGTATATGAGTATTTTATCAGTTAAGTAGTTCCCATAGTAAACATTGCTTAGTTTAAGACTAGGCAAAGTATTGAAGTGTTCGGTCTAGTCTGCAGATGGCATATAGTTGAGTATTATTGACCGAGCGAGCGAAGCGTCTCTGCATCAACTGGCCAAATTTTCTTTTGTCTGTCAGTTTGTGAGTTTGTGATTTGTTTGTATGTTCGTACTCGCGTACAGAGCGTAATTTTGAACCAATTTTGGTGTATAGGTTCTATGGATTTTTGTCGTTGGCGATTTTTGATAAGAGGCCTGGTTCCCATAAAAAGAGGGGCAGTTTATTGCGGCGTTAATTACCAACCAATTTTAATGATATTTGGTAGGTAGGTAAAATACATAGTTATTACAACTTGTGGTAAAAATGAACAGAATTGGTCAAGTGGTTGTCGAGATGTGACAACAAACTTCAGATTGCGTGTAACAGTGAGGGCGCGTGGATGTGCTTGATGCATTTAAGCGCTGAATAATTTTCTTGATTTTACGTTTTCTTCATTTATAAAATTATTATTTGCTTTTATTAGAATATACATTGTTTTTTTAATTAAGGGCATCTAAACATATCTTATTTTTTGTATAAATTGTGTATTAAAATTAAATTGATCTTTCAAGGTGCTTAGGCTTATTGGAAAAAAAATTTTTTGACCGTGAAATAACGTCTGTAAAATCACTTAAAATTGAGAAATCAGCCAAAATTTTATATACGGCCTTCTAAGCCAACTTTATGTAGGTATTATATACAGATGATCCAAAGTGAGCTGCAAATAAGCTCTCTCGCGAGGTCTACTGTTCGTAGAACTACTAATCTAAAATACAGAGCGCACCTGCCTTGCCCTCATGTATTATATTTCAACCCCATACCATCTATACATAAGTACACATAATACAGTTCGATTTAAATAAATACTGGTGGACATTTTCATACAGCATTATCAACTCTCAAACTAAAATATGCTTGTAATATGTGAATTATACAGCTGATATTATACATTTTTTGTACACATATACTCATAATAAGATAGAAACACCCAGAGACAAAACAAACATCCAGGCAATTAAGTACACAAATATTTATCCCGGTGGTTTTATTTACGTGGATGTCTTTCTAAATGAAACTACACGAGAAACTGGAGTAGGCATCAACGATATATTATTCGGTTCTACCGAGGTATAAACAGAATTCATTTAACGGTACAACGAACGAAACTTTCAATTATCCATCCACTGAATTTGAATAAAGCCCTTCTGCGCGGCGCAATTTCAAATTTAAATTCTCTTTTATCCAATTCCAATAATTTCACCCTAAAGGTGCTTCGGGATATGATGTGTATTCTCTAGCATTTTTAGGGTTCCGTACCTCAAAAGGAAGTGAACCTGAACCCTATAGGATCACTTTGTTGTCCGTCTGTCCGTCCGTCCGTCTGTCAAGACCTGTACCTCGGGAACGCGTGAAGGTATATACGCAGATCCAGAGTCTCTTGCTGCAGAGAGAAAAACCAAACTACTCAGTTTTCATAAAAAAAAAAGTTACAGCCGAATATGTCGCAAAAACGCATATTTCGACACTCGCAAGGGAATCAACACCTATGGGGTACTTCCCGTTGACCTATAACTGTAAAATTTGGCAAGAAGCATTGTCATACACACACACACACACATTAAGGAAACATCCGAAAACTGTACATTTTTAATTTGATCACAAAAATGGGGTCTTTATGAAAGGAAGGAGGGTCCAAATTTTAAAGTGAATTAACCGTATCATGTGGTGTATCATATGAAAGAGCTTCATTAGCACAAGCTAAAACAGCTTTCTAAATATTTTTACGATGTATATTTTTCGGTTTATGAAGGAAAAAATAAAAAATGACATCGTTATCATAAACAAACCCCTCCTTTTCCACGTTTAAATTTTCATAAAACATCATCTCAGCTGCAAGTTACAAGATACGGCTAGAAGAGACTTGCATCCAGCAGCGTCTTGCTATCACTAGTATCTGGAGGGCAATTCAGTAATTCAAGATCGCTCCGTAGCTGAACCATATGTGAATCGTTTCCCATCGGCTGCCATCTTTTTAGGGTTCCGTATTTTTGATTCAATCACTTCTAAGTCATACAATTGACACATTTGATGAAACGTGACACGTCCTTTGCTCGTCGTCGCCGGTGCTCAGAATCTACTCCAGAACTTTTTAGCCCCAAAGGCCATCAGTTCTACTTGATACATGCGCTGTCTATCGCAACTTCAATTTGCTAATCCGCTGTGCAATGTTAGTGATTTTTGTACGTCTACGGATTTCTGATTCGATCGAGAGAGACCAAGAGCATCTTCATAGCACCTTGCGTGACCTTTATTGTGCTGCCGCTACATTTTAAACATACTTATTTATTGTGTGGAAATCCCCGGGTAGATATATTTGATGTCTTTGAAAGTAAAGTTACTTTCAAAACAAAATACTCCATCGTAGACTGCCACGATCGCTTGACATTAGAGAAGTTGGAGATCAAACACAAAATATATTATTCTAAATATAAAATATTTAGGAAATTTATTCACGTGCCGGTTTTATATTATACCGAATTACTATTTTTTTTTTATGGCAAGCGCCTTTATTAACTACAACACAACAATATACAGACTCAACTAACTAAACTACTACACAAAAAGCACATCGATCACCCCAGACCGATAAAGGTCTAAAGATAATCCAAATGCTAAAACCCAGTACCGGTTGGCAGCGTACCCAGAATGCTGGCCGCATTGCCACGTTGAATGGCAATGCTTATGCGTTGGGCCAGATACGCGCCAATTATTATTGCTCGCTTTGTGCGATCGACGGACACGGAAAATGACGTAAATATAACTTAGACTCATAACTTATGAGTATAATATAACACAATTTTTTTTCTGTAAATACCTACCCGCCCCACAAAACCAGAACTCAATTGACGTCAGAGATCGAGTAAGGGGGCAAAATGAAAACCAGCGCAGTAGGAATAACCACTACTTATTCCTAATGCATAAAGCTGATTTTGCCCCTTTTGCCTATAGTTTGCAATTGTTGTTTATATTTCATGTATTTTTATAATTCTTTATACAGGCAATAAAAATAATTTATACTCATAATAAACTTGTACACGGGTCAAGCCCGGATCTTTGGAAGGCATCAGTTAGGCCGAAGCCAACACTGAGCCCCTTACAAATTACATAGAAATATAAAAAATACAGTAACTTAGGTTATGTGGATGGTTAGTTAAGCTATTGTACAATATAGGGTTGGAAAAGCTTTTGGCTATTGTATATTTTTGGGTCATGAGACAAAATGGGCAGGTGCCGTGTTCTCATTCTGTTCCACACAGAAGTACTTCACGCATTTTACTCACTATGTGGGAGCATCAGCCAATAAACTAGTTTTTCTAATTCATAAAATAATAATATTATTACTATGCCCTGATTCTACCTAGACAAAAACAAGATCCGTTACGATACAACTAATGTAGGTAATTTTCAATTTATCGGTTGTATAAGAATAAGGCCTTTTATTTTAAATTTTAATTCTGTTTTATCCAATTCCAATAATTTCACCCTGAACGTATTGCTTTGGGTATGTTATTTATTTGAAAAGTTTTGTTAAACCTCATCCACAATGTTTGACAGGATGGATGATATATGGTAATAAGATAGACGTCGGAATATGATAGAGGGATAAGAAAATTCAATTTAACCTCCCATGCGTAATGTGATAGAAAATATGTTTCTGTATTTCGGCTGCTTCATTTGAGAGGCAATCTTTGAGATCTTCGATCTTAACGCTACTTCGTATATATTAAATAGTTTGACTACTTCTGTGGGGGTAAGATTCTCTGGCAGAGCTCATCTGCGGAAATACCCGCATCTTTGCCAACTATTCAACTGCTATAGCAAGTACTGCAGCAGTGCGAGCTTAAAGCTTAGCACCATCAGCACTGCGCTATCCACCAGGCGCCCTCGCGCCGTCCACTGGTGGTACACAGTCGACGGCGGTCTATAAAGTACATTATATGTACTAGCTTTTATTATAGCAATAAAAAGTACTCACAGGGTCTGAAAAATGTGCTCAAACTCAACTGTCCTACCTCAACAATATAATAAAGAAATATAGGTATTACAAATTGATTAAACAAATACCAACCTATATTAAAAGCGGTAAAAATATCATTTCAAAACCGCCACAAAACATTGACATGACTTCACCCATTACAGCCCGGGCTAAACAAAATAAAGCCTATTCATTCTCGAGACTCCAGTTTCAACGTTTCACTACATTAAGGCGCTAGTCCGACTGATGGCGAGTAGCGGGGAATGTGTAACTTCACTGGGCACACAAAGTAATACATAATCCAAACTCTATACATTGGTAAATACTACTATATAAGTTTACAACACCGATAATGTAGGTTGACAATAAAAAATCATACAAATAAAATACAGCTTAATGTCACAATAATTACAGGTGAAGTCGGCGTGCATTAATAATGAGCGAAAAATAAAAATAGTCGTTAAAAATATGCCATTAAAACTCATGTCAAATGATATAAAAATAATAATAACAAGCTATTGAATTACATGTACATCAATTATATGAAAATAAATAGTAATTGTATGTCAAATTAATGAAATAAAATATCCCATCAAAAAATAATTAGCGTTTGAAGAAAAATACTGATACATAATATTTACTCGGAGTTCTGAGAGTCAGATACCTCAAAGACTTCCTAAAACTATTAATTATTATTTAACTATTAATTTTTATTTCAAAAGAGCACCAGTTACTCTCTTCAACAACACAGGAATTTGGGCTTCCTTGAAAAAAAAAACCGGACAAGTGCGAGTCAGACTCGCCCACCGAGGGTTCCGTACAAACTAAATAAAAGGGGGAAATCATATTTTTTTTTATATTTTCCTTCATAAACCGAAAAATATACTTCGTAAAAATATTTAAGACTCTCCTTGCTCACCACTCGGCTCCGAGTGAAGCGGGGCTATAGTAGCGACGCCTCCCACTCGTATCCGAGCGAGCGTTCAGTTCATTTTGTAGTAGTCCACCGCCGACGTATAAGGCAGTCAACGTTGCTTTGCGCGGCCACTCTGTACTTAATCAATATTCGCCTAAAGCGTTTTGGTTCCCAGCTGAAGTGAAGGGTCTGCAGGGGGCGAAGAATGTGTTAAAAATCTGTTTTAGCTTATGCTAATGAGCTAATGGCTCTTTCATATGAACCCCACATGATACGGTTAATTCATTTTAAAATTTGAGCCCTCATTCCTTGCATAGAGACACAATTTTTTTGTGATTAAATTTAAAATGTCCAGTTTCGGATTTTTTCCTATATGTGTACTGTAACACAATGCTTCTTGCCAAATTTCAGAGTTCTAGGTCAACGGGAAGTACCCCATAGGTTTTGATTCCTCTGTGAGTGTCGAAATGTGCGTTTTTTACGACATATTCGGCTGTAACTTTTTTTTACGAAAACTGAGAACTTTTACTTTCTGCAGCAAGATACTATGGATCTACGTATATGGTTTTAATTTCAACTCGATACCTTCACGCGTTCCCGAGATAAAGGTCTTGACACCCGGACGGACGTACAGACGGACAGACGGACAACAAAGTGATCCTATAAGGGTTCCGTTTTTTTCCTATTAAGGTACGGAACCCTAAAAATCGATCCCAATGTTCCGACCACAAGCGGTTACCTAATTGCAACATTTATCAGTGGACTGTGTTTCCCCAAATACAGTTTACGTTGGAGGACAAAAAAAACTTATACTTTTGTGCAGGCGGTGGTTTGGACACGGAATTAGAAATTTGATTGGATTGACAATATCAGGGGTATTCAAATGACAGTTTAGTATTTTATACAAGCGAAACGTCGATCATTCCGTTGTCCCCCATTGGTAGATAGTGACACGATCCGTCATCTATCGGCCAGTTCGTGCATTTTGAAATGTTTTGAATAACTTATACATGAAGCAAGTGCATGAAATGCTCCTGTCGACCTAAAGATAGTCAATATAAGTTGTAAGGGCTTGAAGAAACCTGCATTGGTAAAGTTTCATAAACGAGTTTCTAAAATGCTCAACTAAGCTTATTGATATAAATAAATTAGAATGAATATAGTTGGAAAAAAACCGGGCAAGTGCGAGTCAGACTCGCCCACCGAGGGTTCCGTACAAACTAGTAGATAAAAAGGGGAATATATATTTTTTATATTTTCCTTCATAAACCGAAAAATATACAGGGGGCGAAGAATGTGTTAAAAATCTGTTTTAAATTATGCTAATGAGGCTCTTTCATATGAACCTCACATGATACGGTTAATTCATTTTAAAATTTGAACCTTCATTCCTTGCATAAAGACACTATTTTTTTGTGATTAAATTAAAAATGTCCAGTTTTCGGATTTTTTCCCATATGTGTACTCTAACACAATGCTTCTTGCCAAATTTCATTGTTCTAGGTCAACGGGAAGTACCCCATAGGTTTTGATTCCCTTATGAGTGTCGAAATGTGCGTTTTATACGATATATTCGGCTGTAACTTTTTTTAACGAAAACTTAGAAACTTTAGTTTACTTTCTGCAGCAAGATACTACGAATCTGCGTATATGGTTTTAATTTCAATTCGATACCTTTACGCGTTCCCGAGATAAAGGTCTTGACACCCGGACGGACGGACAGACGGACAACAAAGTGATCCTATAAGGATTCCGTTTTTTCCTTTTTAGGTACGGAACCCTAAAAACGACCTCAAAATACGCAATTTTGTTATAAAAACTTAACTACTGAACTGATTTTCATGGCATTTTCGCGTAGGTTGGAGCTCGTCTATCTAGAATACATTTAATCACCCTAGCCTTGAAAATTCCAAAATGTCGTTCTCAGGAAACAGAGACGGCGGCAAAGAATTTCATTCCTGTGCTGTACGCATCAAGAACGTAACGTACGTTTTGCTCTTACGTCGTTTATACGCTGACAGTGTGGCAGCCACTCCAAGTCTTCACATCGCAGATTCATTTCGCATATTTTCCGCGCCATTGTTGGAACGCGAAAAGGTAACCTCAGAATTCATGAATATGTAATCAGTTAAAACTCTGCTTAACCGAAATTTTGGGCTAAATTTGTTAATACTTTATTCTGCTGGACGTGTCGGGTTTAATTATTGCATGACGTTCATTAGGTAATTTAAGTTAATTAAGAAAGTTTATCTATTAAAACTAGCAATTATGCGAACAGTAGAACTCGTGAGCAAAAAGTTTTTCGTTGAGATTTCGTGACTTCCCTATACTTTACAACTTCTTGGCCAATTTTCCTCGTGAAATTCTCATTTAAAATTTATTACCAAGTGGTTGATTTTTTTTGCTAAATAACTAGTTAATAAAATTGGACGGTAAATGGTGCTGCAACAAACTTTTCAGAAATTGTAAATAACGAAAAATATCTTTATAACTGTAGAACCTGTATAAAAAATGTCATCAAGATTGGTAATAATACAACCAGTACCTTCACACAATAAACTTAAAAATATTGTAATAATTTTAACCCCCGACCCAAAAGCGGGGTAGTGTTATAAGTTTGACGTGTGTATCTGTATATCTGTGTGTGGCGTCGTAGCTGTCAGACGGATGGACCGATTTAGATCTAGTTTATTTTAAAAGAGGTCTTCATCAAGAGAGTTCTTAGCTATGTTTCATCATAATCGATTAATTTTTTTTTTATTGGGGATTTTTGAGTTTTCTAAACTCATTATACTTGTTAAACTAAAAAAATCAAAAATCAATATATTTAAAAAATATACGGTACGAATTGATAACCTCCTCCTTTTTTAAAGCCGGTTAAAAAGTAATAAAAAATAATAGCAATAGCAAGCTACATTACCACATTTTCAGTTCTTGTCTTCACAAATCGACTAAGTACATACTTGGTAGTATTATTATAGGTACATACTTGGTAGAATTTATTATAAGTACATACTTGGTAGTATTTATTATTGATACGTTCTGTGGCACAGGTTAGCAAACACCTATTTAGTATTTATGAGGTTCACATTACTGGAAGTAAAGTTTATCCTTTAGAATTGCTTTCGGGTTAAATGTAGCGATAATATTCAAGTGAAAACACTTTGGAACATTAAGTACCTACTTGTAAGTTAACACATTTAACACACTTCTTTTACTTACTCAGACATTGATTCTTAGATACTTAGATACTTTGAAAATCATATGCCTTAACACGTATGGAGTACTGCTGTCACCTTTTTGATGGAGTAGCCAAATATCAGATGTAATTTTGGGTCGATTGATTGGCGAGCTATGAGACTATCGCCAATTTTTCATTGAATTTCCCAAAATTTTAACTCAACGATTACAGACCACATTCGTACAAATGTGGAATTCTCTGCCACCTCTACTGTTTCCTGAGAATTGAAATCTTGAAATTTTCACGGCTAGTTCTAGATTGCCGTGTTCTCGGCCACACATTGTTGCCAAGATGGTGATATTTTGTATAAAAGCAACTATGTAAATATTTTCTTTTAATGCAAAATTATTAGTGACAAGTCTTCATTTCTACATCAACCGGTCAACAAATCAAATTTTGTAGATTCTCACGCCACTGTGAAGCATAATTTATCGACATGACGTCTTTCCCTTGTTATCCTTCTAAAGTGTCATGTTGAACGTGACCAGATTCCCATATCCTACAGCTGCTGTTGCTGAAGGCAAGGCCTCCTTTCCCTCTTTCCATTCTTCCCAGTCTTAGGCTAGATTCATCCTATTTCTCGTGTATGTCAAGCTCGGACCGCCACCTTTTTCGAGGCCGTCCGAGAGGTTGTTTTGGGACCCAGTTGGTGGTTGTTTTGATCCAGGGTTCATCCGGCATGCGACTAACGTGTCCGGCCCAAATCCACTTCAGCATAGCGACTTTACGAGCTACGTCCCATATTCTATTGTTTTTAATAGACACAATTACCTACATTACCTACAACGCTGTTCACAAACACAATGTAGGATTACAAATTGTAAAGTACCCGCATTTAGTTAAATAGGTTCACCGCAAACCACGGAACAATCAAAAACCCCGGATAGGGTGATTTTCACATAGCTGGGTTGTTCAAACACTAGAATAATTTAATTGCTTATCAAATATAGTAAGTGCGCATCAAAATGTCGAGTAAAATTATACTAAGTATGCTTTTGCATCGTCGCAGTCAAGTAGCGGAGGCAGAAGTTGCTAATACTTGTGAGATCCTGCTTTAGCTTTGCTCTTTTTATTAATTAGCAGACTTCTGGAAAATATTTTTCGGGTGTGTATTTATTTATAGATAGATAAATAAACTCTTTAATGTTTTTACCACTATACTAAAACACTAATTAACACTAGAGAGCTTATACGTTAGCGAAAATAACAGGCGCCCTTATCGCTGAAAGCGATCTCTTCCAGGCAACCTTGTGATGGAGATTCGAAACAATGATCCGTCGATCATTTATATTGTTTCGAATCTCCATCACAAGGTTGCCTGGAAGAGATCGCTTTCTTCTTCTTTGTTGCACACCCGACGGGACAAGAAAGAAAAGGAAAGAGAAAAAAAAAAGAATTAAAATAAATAAATACCTAATAATATTTATATTGCCTCTTATAGCATAAACAGGTTACCCTATAGCTAGGTTATTTTTTTAACTGTAATTTGTCACATGTAAAAATAAACATGGTATCCATTATGTTGAATCATTGGATCGTATAACCGCCAGTCAGATTCTGTTTCACACAACTTTGTGGTTTCATATAAATGTAGTCGACTTTTTAGATTGTATCATGCGTTCCCTTTATATATTTTAAAGTGCTGTTTTATTATGTAACAGCTTAATTTGCGATATTGATCTTAGTTGAAAATGAAAGTAGAGTTGAAAAGTAAATCATTTTGATCAGCGATTAAACAACGTCCGTCAAATACAAAATAAATATTATTAATGACACGTAAACGTTTTAAATTGTGTTAATTCTTCATTAAATGCGTTAAATGTTGACTTTATACTTATTTATTTGATGTTAACTGCACCACCGCATTTTATTTTATTTTACTTTTATAATATTTTATAAGTAATGTTATTGTCTGTATTTTAATTTTACTACTGGCGAATTTTTGTGGTGTGAATGAAGTGTTGTTATTGTTTTTAGGGTTCCGTACCCAAAAGGTAAAAACGGGACCCTTTCAAAGTTAAAATTAAAATTAAGCGACCTACTTAAAATCAGAAGATTGTAGTTTACAAAAATCTATATTAAAAGAAAAACAAAATATCCGACTGCAGAAAAGCGGTTTGAGCAGTCTAACTTACGATTTCGTTACGCTTGAAACGCTATTGATTGTACGTTTTTTAGGAGGAAGTATGTATAAAAGCGCCGTAGAAGATTATAAATGCGCATACTTTAGAATATTTCTAGTAAAATCACTTGTTTATTACGAAAAATTTCGTTGGAGGTTACGAAAAAGCGCATTTTTTTGCGAGAGATGTATTATTACAAAAAATATAGTCAACACTTAAGGAATGAAGACGAATCTAACGACACCTTGCACTTCATAATCGGTCAAGCCGTTTAGGCTGCATGCAATCTTATAGAAACATACATACCCACATATATACTTACGTCTTATCAATAGGGTCCGATTCTCAGATGCACATTGAGCCATTAGGCCTTTTTGTGCTTTACATACATTAACATACAAACATACCCACATACATACATCCAGTCGAAAAATATAACCCTCCTTCTTACGCAATCGGGTAAAAACAAGTAAACTGTATAGCAACTACACAAACATCTTTGCATACAGTATTGTGTGTATATTTGAAATGGTAACCAGAAAAGCACTCACCGAGTAATTTCGATTTGCCACGGAAAGTTAACGTTCAAATCCCGTGAGATCTCTAACAAAACTGGGTTAAAGTATGGTCGGTATCGCGTTCACCATCTACTTTTAACCTACTTCAAAAAAGTAGGTTATCCATTTAACTGTACGTTTTATGTGAAATATATAATGCGGCGATAATTCCAGTTGTCCTCCACTGGTGGACAGTGACATGTTTGAAAAATTTGTGCTGGTGTCCACCAGTGGGGGACATCGCCACAACTTTCCATATTATTCTCGCGGGTCAGACCGTCTGGTGGAGCGGCGTCGTGTCTCCAACTGGGCCAGTAGGATTGCTAAAACAGAGAAAGCACCCAACAAAAAAAAAAACGGCTGAACCGATTTTGATGAAACATAGAACACTCTCGATTAAATCCTCTTTCAAACAAAAACCTATATCAAAATCGTAATAAGAAGAATCTAGAAAATCTCGTAGAAAGAATCTTGAAAAAAATAAAACATTTTTAAAGATACAGTGGGAGTTTTGGCGGGAACGTCTTAGTAATGTGTTTTTGCTTTATTTTATTTTCCTAAACTTGTGTTATTTTCAACATTAATGCTATAAAAATGGTGGTGTTTTATTCATTAAGTGTTCGATAAAGTGCGTGAGTGTGGGCAAGTGAAATAAAGCAGTAAAACGTGTGATTTTACGTTGTCGGCAAAACTCCGTAGAAGCTTCTAGTAAAGTCGCCACCACTTTACTGAAGCAGGACTCGACTTATAAATTGACTGTATACGTGACTTAGATTGTGACTAGAACATTTACAACTTGTTTTATCCAAAAAACTTGAAAAAATCCTAATACTTGACACTGGCAAATGCTTTAATGCGGGTCCAATACAAAAAAGAAGAAGATACAGTGGGGAACACGGTGGGTGTGCCAAAACCATTTTTCAATTTACGTATCCGTTTGTGAAAGCTTTGAGTTGCTAATTTTTGTTAAAGTCATGTGACTTCGTTGCATTTTAGCTTCATTAAAGGAATATACGTAAAAAACAAACACATTTTCCCATTTATCATATTAGTAGAGATAAGTTTCGAAGAAATTTACGTTGGAACTAGGGTTTATTTGTTTTTTATTTATGTTAGGATAATTACATCGGGGCACACGTAATGAATAATGTGGTCTTTTCCGCGGTTAGCGTGAAATATATTTCCGTTTTTATGGCCATTATATTTGTTTTGTTTCATTTTTAGGAAAACAAATATTACGCGCTTGTGTTGTTATTGAAGATATAAAATGAGGAAATACAATAATAATAAATAAACCGTATTAGAAAAATAAAATTAAAAGAAATCTTAGTTTGAAAACTCTGATAAATACTACGGAAGTTAAAAATAAAGTAAAAAGTATTGATAAAAAACTGCAGTTAATACAACATTACATATAAAGTTTGAAATAATGTTACTTATGTTATTGTATAAAAGTTCATATCTCAAGGTTCATTTCTGAAACAAAGAAAGCTCGTCACGCGTCACGTGAATGTACTATGGTAGGTAGGTAAGGTTGATATTTTACATTTTGCTCCGTTTATTTTATTAAATCCCTTCGTCATATCATGCAGAATATGTATGCAAACAAAGTTTAGTCTAGGTAAACTCTTTTATGTAAATATTTTATTTTAGTTTCATAGTAAATTTATTTTTCATCAACAAATTTGAACAAAACAGATTGTTTTTTATTCGAAAATAGGCTTGCGCTTGACCGTCAACTCACCTGGTGTTAAGCGACAGTTACGGTCTACGATGGAGCGTGCTTGCCTAGAAGAAACCTATTCACTCGCGATTTGATATCATAAATTTAACAGGTACACTTTCTCTTTCGCGGACGACATAACTATTATGACATCATGTAATAATAATGTAAATCTAAATGAGAAACTAAGTGACCTGTTTAATAAAATAACTGACTGGATGAATGACCATAACCTTGATTTGAATTTCTCTAAGACTAAACTTATGCAATTTAGACCTCACCAAAAATCACCCCTTGACATAAACTTTAAATTTAATAATAATAAATTAGAATTTGTTGACGCAGCCACACTATTAGGTATAGATATTGACACTCATGTAAATTGGAAACAGCATATTTCTAAACTAAGGGCAAAACTATCAAGTTTCACATATGCGCTTAGAGAGCTACGGCGAGCAACTGACCTAAACACAGCCTTAACAGCATATTATTCATTCTGCTTCTCACAGCTCAACTATGCAATAATACTTTGGGGCAACAGTACAAACGCGAAACAGTACGAGCTTTTCACACTTCAAAAGAAATGTGTGCGTATTCTCGCCAATATTAAACTTCCGGATATAAGTGTACCAAATTTCCATCGACCGTTTTTTATCAAATATAAAATTTTGACTCTGACATCCATATATATTTTAGAAAATTGTAAATTTGTTAAGAAATATCCACAACTGTTTAAAAAAGTAGCTGACAACAGATGCTACTCAGTCAGGCCAAACTATAAACATAATTTGATTGTACCATCATCAAAACTAGCATTGCACAGCTCCGGGCCACACTCATCTACCATAAAAATCTATAATAATCTCCCATTAAACTTAAAGGAAATAGAAAACTATAGCGAATTTACAAAAACTTTAAAAGAAATATTGCTATCAAAAGCTTATTATAATTTAAATGAATACTTACATGATAAAACATTTACTATTGATTAAATCTGCCAGCGCTTCATATTGTCCCATCACTATTGTTTGCATTGTGAACATTATTGATTACTGAATATGGAATTATAGATTAGATTAATTATTGTTTAGATTAGACAGAAAATATGGAATAAATCTCCCCGCTCTAACAAAATTGCAACACCCTACTAGGGTCATTATGTAATTACCAAACAGTTAAAACAACATCTTAACATAATTATGTACATAATGTGGCAATAAAGATTTGATTGATTTGATTGATTGACATCGCAGGCAATATTTACACATTTCAAATTGTACCATGTATGACGTGTCTTTCTGCAGCAAGATACTATGGATCTGCGTATATGCTTTTAATTTCAACTCGATACTTTCACGCGTTCCCGAGATAAAGGTCTTGACACCCAGACGGACGGACGGACAGACGAACAGACGGACAACAAAGTGATCCTATAAGGGTTCCGTTTTTTCCTATTGAGGTATGGAACCCTAAAAATAATAATATTAAATGCGGGAGGGGTATGGGCAACACCGTTTCCTTCCTCTAATACACACACACACACACAAAACACAAGTTAACCTCCTAAGAAGCACTTTGGTAATAATTTAATGGAAATAAAAGTAAGCAAAAGTAAAAGTATATCATCTGGCACCTCAGTTCTGAGTTACTCATATGAGTAACAGTATACGGTCAAGTAATAAATTTCCAGAGAGCGTTACCTTGAAACCCTTTAGTCAAAAGCTAGCAAGAAGTGCAATAAATTATTTCGCTTGTGTACGTGAGAAAACGTGGAATATCAGAAGAATGGAAAAGTCTTGATGATAAAAAATGCGTGTACTAATGTATGAGCTATTGCTCACACAGGTACGATAATCAAACGTCCAGTTAACTATATAATATAGAAATAATCTAAAACAGACAGAATTTATGATTTTATTTTTATTTTTTATTTTTATGGTACAAGTTCATATTTTTTTCTTACAACACAAATGATTAAACTGAAAATAATAATACTATAGTTTTTTCTGATTTAGTAATATATGTTAAATACAAAAAAAAATGTTAAAAATGCTCACGGATATTTAAGCACAATTCTTACTCTTTTGTTGATTAACAAAGAAAAAAACTGGTCAAATGCGAGTCAGACTCGCCCACCGAGGGTTCCGTACAAACTAAATAAAAGGGGGAAATCAAGATATTTTTTATATTTTCCTTCATAAACCGAGAAATATACATCGTAAAAATATTTGAAAACCTGTTTTAGCTTATGCTAATAAAGCTCTTTCATATGATATCCCAGATAACACGGTTAAAGAACTTTAAAATATGTGTCCTCATTCCTTGCATAAAGACACTATTATTTTGTGATTGAAATGACCAGTTTTCGGATGTTTTCCTATATGTGTACTCTAACACAATGCTTCTTGCCATATTTCATAGTTCTAGGTCAACTGGAAGTACCCCGTAGGTTTGATTCTCTTGTGAGTGTCGAAATGTGCGTTTTTTTACGACATATTCGACTGTAACTTTTTGTTACGAAAACTGAGAAAATTGATTTTTCTTTCTGCAGCAAGATACTATGGATCTGCGTATATGGTTTTAATTTCAACTCGATACCTTCATGCGTTCCCGAGATAAAGTCTTGACACCCGGACAGACGGACAGACAGACATACGGACAACAAAATGATCCTATTAGGGTTCCGTTTTTTCCTTTTGAGGTACGGAACCCTAAAAACAGTTGTAACTAACACTACACGCAAAGAATTAAAAAAATTACAGAACAGTTAATTTTTACGCTGCAGTTTATCTCCCAGGGGGTTGACAGGTGACTCTGTTTACATACTTTTTAACCGACTTCAAAAAGGAGGAGGTTATCAATTCGTGCCGTATATTTTTTTATGTATGAATACAAATTACTCCGTCATTCGTGAACCAATTTTTGTGTTTCTTGAATTGGAATATAGAGAAAGCTCCCAAGTTGGTCCCATAAATATGATCTGTCTATTGACCTATACTTCAAAATAGGTAGGTACTATTGGTGTATTAGTACATAAGTACATTCTTGTGTGTATAGTACTCCAGTTCTATTTTTTTACTCCAGTACGCACTTTCGCGTCCCAGTAGTTACTTTAGAACAAATAAATAATTCACATAATTTTATATTTAAATGTGTGTCATAAAACGATATAGGTTGTGACGTTTCCACATATTTTTATTGCTCCACGTTAGAAATAATAACTCTGTGTTTCTAAGATTTTGGCAGTAAGTATTATTCACACCTGTTCAGTCTGGAAGCATCTAATCACAGGCCTCATGGCTCAGTGGTAGTACGACTGCTTCCTGAGCTGTATAGGTCGTGGGTTCGATCCCCACCCAGGGCAAACATTTGTGTGATGAGCATGGATGTTTGTTCTGTGTCTGGGTGTTTCTATGTATCATAAGTATGTATTTACAAAAAAAAAGTATATATGTATTCTATCAACCATCTAGTTTCCATAGTACAAGCTTTGCTTAGTTTTGGGCTAGATGGCGTTGGGTGAAATGTCCTCCAATATTTATTTATTTATTTATCTACATAAATTCTTGCAAAATTATTATAATTCAGAGAATCCTACTCTTGGGCTTAAATTATCTTGGTCATTGTCGTTCTAATTCAAATGAAAATTAGAGTGAGCAGCGCAACGGTAATAATTGGGGTCGTTCTCATCTAACCATAGAAATCTTACCTCACACATGACATCATCATCATCATCATCTCAGTCACAAGAAGTCCACTGCTGGACATAGGCCTCCCTCATGGATTTCCAGAAAGACCGGTTGGAAGCGGCCTGCATCCAACGTCTTCCTGCCACTTGTTATGGTTGGTATTCTTACGCTGCGTTTGCCGGTTCGTGCTCTCCATTCGAGAACTGAGTATTTTGACATAGTAACTACAAATTAAGGGTTTTACAATCACCCAGAGTTCCTATATTTTGACTTAGTAACTACAAATAAAGAATTTTTACATATTTGCTATTATTACTAAATTTTAAAAAAATGCTGGAACTGTAGCCTAAGTACCTTAAATTAACAAAGTAACTAGTATTAATAATCTGTCGTAATTTTCCCCCAAAATAATATTTTACGTTGATACAAATAAACCCCCCGTGGTTTTCTCCTCAAAAGCCTTAAACTCATTAAAATCAACCGAGAATATTACTTTAATGAAAAGGGGTCTTAAACTGCAATCTTTTGTTAAGGACCGTTTCGTCGCCGGGAAACCAACCATTGTTCTTGAATGACAATCATAAATCTACTGGGAACTACTTTGGGGCATTAAACTTAACTAAATATCTTAATTTACTACACTTAAAGCGCCTATTTAGCGAGTAGTATTATTTTTCACTCCTGAAAAAAAATTGGAGTTGTATTCTTGTGCATTTTTAACGGACTTAAAGAAGGTGGTTATCAATTAGGTCTGTTTTTTTTGTATGTGTGTTCACCGATTATTCAGCCAATTGTGCTTTGATTTTGACGATTCCTTTTGTATTTGGTAGGTCATATTTCAGAGGTGGTCCCATATAAATTTTATCAAAATCCATGCAGTACTTTGGTTTTTATAACAAAATAACTGGTAAAATATCATCCAAGTGCCTGTAAAAGTGCCGCTTCAAAAATATTACTAAAAGCAAAAATATGAATCTGTTAATTTAGCAGAACCAGGTAAAGCTCTACACAGGAAACTAAACAATAAATCATTGTTGCCAGTTCCGACTCGGTTGATCCCGCGCTAATTCGTAACCTAGTTTCTCGGTTTGAGCTTGATATATGTGGCCACCAACTACCAACTACTGGATACATTTTGAATGGGTTTTTATTACATACTTTTTTTTGTAGGTAGATATCTTTTGAGTCCGTGGTTCTTCCCAATACCACATCTTTGACCATCGCTCATACCACTTTGCAAAAAATATAACTGTCTTCTAGTCTCACCTATGACCTCGGACGCAGCAAAGTGTTCAAAACGTAGGGTCTTAACGTAAGGTAATTATGTAAAATATACGCGTTAAATCTGTTAAAATTGTTTAATTTCAATGAGTTACAATCACAAAAACCATAAAAAAACATTTGTGTCTACAACTCTTAATTGCAGAAAAAGAAAGATGAAACCGGGTGCGAGTCAACTTTGCATCGTTATATGTAAGAGTTAAGCGTAACTCTCGGTAACTCTAGCCTTCCGATTAGGCAGCAAAAGCAGGTTAAGCAGGTATCTGCAAAAGTATGATAAAATTTGAAGAAAACAAAATGTGCCGGCATAGTAAGTTTCAGTACCAAACACATATAAAATAAAACCGGACAAGTGCGAGTTAGACTCGCCCACCGAGGGTTCCGTAAAAATTAGTAGATAAAAAAGTAGTAGGGAAATCATATTTTTTTCATATTTTCCTTCATAACCGAAAAATATACATCGTAAAAATATTTAAAAACCTGTTTTAGTTTATGTTAATGAAGCTTTTTCATATAATACCCCACATATGATATGGTTAATTCGCATTAAAATTTGGCCCCTCATTCCTTGCATACCTAAAGACACTATTTTTTTGTGATTAAATTAAAAATGTCCAGTTTTAGGATTGTTTCTTATATATGCACTCTAACACAATGCTTTTTGTCAAATTTCAAAGTTCTAGGTTATCGGGAAGTACCCCATAGGTTTTGATTCACTTGTGAGTGTCGAAATGTGCGTTTTTACGACATATTCGGCTGTAACTTTTTTTTACGAAAACTGGATTTTTTTATTTTTCTTTCTGCAGCAAGAGGCTATGGATCTGCGTATATGGTTTTAATTTCAACACGATACCTTTACGCGTTCCCGAGATAAAGGTCTTGACACCCGGACGGACGGACAGACGGACAGACGGGCAGACAGACGGACAGACGGACAACAAAGTACCTAGTAAGTAACTATAAGGGTTCCGTTTTTTCCTTTTGAGGTAAGGAACCCTAAAAATGAAGTAAATTGGATAACATTTAGGGGGAGGAATCTGTCTACCCTTTTTGTGTGATTTTGTATGGAAAAAAACGCGGCTTCTCTCGTCTTAGCCGACCGATTTATCTTTCAATCAATTTATTTTTATTTAACAAAATTAATCTAAACATACTCCGGGGTCCGTGCCTTTTAAAATCTAATATATGCATTTTTAACTACTTACTTACATTTTTTTCCATTTTTTTTGTATATAAATCAATTTAACACAAGTCATTACAAAAACGAAACAAACTTACAACTGTAAATAATTATACTCGAAAAACATCATCCTACTTCTTGACCAGATGGTTAAAAAGTAATTTGATTCAATCGACTGCTATACAACAACATATCAACTTGTTGACATATCTATTAAGTCATAATAAATTAAGTAGAATATTAAAGTCATATGTGTATGTTAACAATTTTGGTCGTAATTTAACAATTTGAGTTCCCATCAAAACTCCAGTAATAAGAGTTAAATAATTTACTGGCAACATTAAATAGGATATGGAAATAACACTTATAGTCGTGTTACGTATAATCAACAAGCACGCGCGAGCTTTACGTGTAGGTAGTATTTTTACCGACTTCAAAAAAGGCGGAGGTTCTATGTTCGACTGTATGTATTTTTTATGTATGTTCACCGATTACTCCGCTATCCCAAATATAAAAAAAAAACTGTGTTTCTTGGCTTGAATAATTATAAAGAGAAAATTCTCGAGGTGGTCCCATAATTAACTTAGTTATTTTACTATATTATTTTTTGAATAATCTCTAGTAATGTGAATATTTTCATTGGGTGCCTGAGTGAAGTGGTTCATATTATAGAATCGCTTAGTTCCACCGACACGTTTTTCTTTGCAAAAGTGACAAGTGTTGAGGATTATTATGTAAACATCTGCAGATTTTCTAATCTTCGAAGACGAAGCGGCGACAAACTATATTTTTGACAAACAGAAAAGCGAGCGCGACAAAAAGAAAAAAAGCGATGATTAATTTATGTCATTTGCGTAATATTAAGAGTTATATTTTATGTTTCGTTACTAAAACATTGCAACACCAAACTGATAACCAATTTATTACTATGCCAGTACACTTGTGTCATAATGTGTTTCCATATTGCATTAGTGTGTGTTCCAAGAGAGCGGCCACACACACTGACGCTTTGGGGGCATGACATGAACACAAGGTAACGCGCAATAGTGATTTGCAAAAGCAAATAATAATATTATATAATATTATTATATGCTATATAATAATATTTGACTGTATTCATGTTCACAAATACTTATTGGTCCGTAAGGCATGCTTTATCTAATACCTATAAACGAGCAATTCTTGTGTATATGTACATATATGATCTGAATCTGTTTGTAGGTAGATTAGGGGATGAAAAATCGATCTTACTAGGTTTAATTTTTAGTGAACCAGGGTTTGCTCGTATTTTCAGTCATAAAAAATCCGAGTCGACCTCGGTCGCCCAGGTTACTATTATGTGACAAAACTGGATAGGTACTTCCATTATTTTATGATGCAAAAATTTTACGTTGTTATTTCATATTTCGTCACTAGCTCGTATAACTAAATGAGTAAAATATCACCAATTTTACTCATTAATACGCAGTTGCTGAAAATGTTTATATTCTGAATTATTTGAACAATATAAGAGTCATGCTTAAATCAAAAATAGTAATTTTCATTTTTTTACTTTACTTTTTATCAGCTACGTGTGAAGATTCCATTTTTTCCTCAATACTGTATTGTACAATATTACCTCTTGATAAAACTTTCAACAGCGGCCATAAAAAAGAGGTAGAATATGATTTTCACTGCAGAGTTTGTATCGTATCTCATACTCCGTTGTGCATCTGGCTGGCACAGACAAGGCTATTGTGTGCCCCTCTAGTAGCGGTTACGCCGTTAGTCGCCCGACGACCGTGCCACGGAACTGTCGTACCGACCGATTCCACATTCAAAACTTGTGAACTGAAATTTAATTTCCGAACGCCCGAGAACACAAATCAGTGGGATTCAAATTTCGGAATTCAAATCGCGACTGACGATGCATTCGGATTTATTCCGGTTCCCGATCGCCGCATGTGTGAATAGACCCTAATTTTGTGAGTGAAAATTAACGAACCTTTGAAAAGGTACAACAAGTTTGCAATAAATAAAAAAGGTAAGATTAAAAAGCGGTTTTCTACGAAATTGGCAATTATCCTTTATGCCAAAGTACATACTTGTTGATTCGCGTTTTAGATCTTCTCTTTATTTAGGAAACCTTACCGTTTGCGCCTAAAACGTTTCAATAAACGCAGCGTGTTTTTTATGCAAATAAAATGGAAGTCTATTTATCGCGGAGCGTCAGAAGTTTTTCGGATTGCAGTTATGATAAGGCTTTTTCGAAGGTTTTACTTTTTAATTGCGCGGCTTATTTCAAACTAGGAAGTAGTTATAAGTTTTTCTATGAAAGAATCGTCATTTATGTACAAGATATTTATTTTTAATTATACACAAGATAGAAAAAAAAAAAACAGAAACTTTCGTTCTGAAAATACTTTAGCTTTTTTTAGGGTTCCGTACCTCAAAAGGAAAAAACGGAACCCTTATAGGATCACTTTGTTGTCCATCTGTCTGTCCGTCGGTCCGTCCGTTCGGGTGTCAAGACTTGTATCTCGGGAACGCGTGAAGGTATCGTGTTGAAATTAAAACCATATACGCAGATTCATAGTATCTTTCTGCAGAAAGAAAAATCTAGTTTCTCAGTTTTCGCACAAAAAAGTTACAGCTGAATATGTAGTAAAAAACGCACATTTCGACACTCACAAGGGTATCAAACCTATGAGGTACTTTGTTACCTAGAACTATGAAATTTGGCAAAAAAAATGGTGTTATAGTACACTAACTTATAGGAACAAATCCGACAACAGGACATTTTTTAATTTAACCACAAAAAAATAGTGTCTTTATGCTAGGAATGAGGGTCCAAATTTATTGTGATTGGTTAAAAAAAACGCGTTTTACCCGACTGCGTAAGAAGGAGGGTTATGTTTTTCGAGTGTATGTATATATATTTATTTGACACGCCCTAGAGCCTAAACGGCTTGACCGATTTTGATGTGAGTGAACTCAATAGATTCGTCTTAGTTGTGAGAGTGACACTGGGTACATCAAAATAAAAAAAAATCATAAGTTAGGCTGCAAAAACCTCTTTTTTGCAGTCGGGTATTTTGTTTTTCTTTTAACATTGATACTTGTTTGTATGTTCGGTACGAGATTACTACGACAATTATGTTTTTTTTTTGTTTGGTAAGTCATACTTTAGAGATGGTCGGTCATGAATCGGTTCAGTACTTAGGTTTTTTTTTTTAAATAAAATAACTATAAAATTTAATCCAAGTTAACGAAATTATATTTTGAAGTCGGTTGTTTCAGTTTAAACTATTATCATTACCAATTATGTTCGTAAAGAGTGTAGTTTTTTAAGTAAGTCTTTGTTTTAGCTTTAGTATCGGTAAATAATGCTTGTTGACGAAAAAAGTTGAGATGATTAGCAAAAAATTTCATTTATTGATAAATAAAATTTTCGATAAACATTTTTTTGAATAAAATTTCCATGACAAATATGATTTACCGCCAGTAAAGACCAATATTAAAGCTAACCACAATCACTTCACAATTTTACGTACCTAACTGTTATCTAAGATCTATTTGCAAAAGCGCAGACATACTGTCTTTTTAACCGACTTTCAAAAAGAAAGAGGTTCTCAATTCGACTGTTTTTTTTGTATGTTATAAATTATGAAATGTATTCATAACTCTTTCATAACATTGATAACTCTTTTTTGTTTGTTAGGTGGCTCCATATAAATTTTATCTAAATCGGTTCAGTAAGTAAAAGAAAAGTAAAAAAAAAAAAAAAAAAAAAAAAAGTAGAAAACAAGAAGAAAAAAAAAGAAGAAAGAGGAGTAGTAAAAGAGAAGTAGTTTGAAGTCGGTTTTTTCAGATTTTTAAACTATAACTATTTTCGAAGCAATTCCCAGTAGTTTTGATCACCATGTGTCGTAAATAAAGGTAAAAGCTACTTTCTACACTACCAAACTTTCAGTAAATAAATTATAAGTTGTCAATTTCAAAATTGTAGTATTTCGACGCAGGTGAAAAATCTATGCAATTTCTATCTAATCTATCTGTCTTAAATAGGAGTCAACGAAGTTATTCGAGATCTTTGATATTCAATTAACTAACTTTCAGTTATATACAAATTATTTATACAAATCGAATCCATCTATTGAAATTTCCAATAATTCCTTCCAGGTATTCTGATGATTTCATCTGATTTTCCTGAAGTAATAATTCTAAGAAACTTCCAGATGTTGTTTAACGAAAAGTTCTGCTTAATTCAATCGGAGATGATTTACTTGGTATTTATTTAAGTTATTAAAGTAAGGTACTTACAAAAACTAACATAGATCTTAGTTTTATTTTTTAGTTCGTAAGATTTTTCTTTCAGTATTATTTTGTAAATGTTTTGTTAGTTTTTAACGGACCGATAAATGACTTAATGTGAAAGCATCTCTTTTTTACCGACTTCAACAAGAAGCAGGTTAAAATTCGGCTGTATTTTACCAGACTGTGTAAGAAAGAGGGTTATGTTTTTCGTGTGTATGCATGTTTGTATGTAAGTTTCTGTGTTGCCTCCTACAGCCTAAAAGGCTTAACTGAATTTGATGTGCAAGGTATCGTTAGATTCGTCTTCACTCCTTGAGTGTCATGAGCTATATTTCTTTGTAATAATAATAATACTACTCTCGCAAAAAAAAACGCTTTTTCGTAACCTCCAACGAACTATTTCGTAATAAATAAGTGATTTTACTAGGGTTATTCAAAAAATGCGCATTTATAGCCTTTTATAGCAATTTTACGCATACTTTCTCACAAAAAATGAACGTGCCCTGAACAGCGTAACGAAATTATGAAACTACCTATAACAATTGTTACACCGACAAATTTTAAAATTTACGCCTTTTTTCTTAAATTAAACATTCTGTTCGAACGCAGAAGCTGAGTACGGTGTCTACAAGTTTCTTAAATTTGGAGTGGTTGATGGAAAACTTCCACACAGATGGCGCTTGCTAAGCATCCTCTATACTGACGAATGGACTTTTTTTGGTATTTCAATCGTAATATTCCGGTCACTGTCAGTATATACGGGGTGATATATACAATAAATTGATAAATTGCGAAATGCACCTTTCACCCTGATATTTAAATCAAAACTAAAAAATGGTTGACAAACCATACTTTTTATGACTTAGAGGAATTTCAAAAACTTTGATTTATTTATAATTATCGTATATTATTTATTAATATTACTATTTACAATATAAATTCTTTATTAACTACAACACAACAATATACAGACTCAACTACTACACAAAAAAAATATTAATATTTACATAATAATGCTTATTGTTATTCATTTTATTTGTTTTTTGACGTGACAACGTCTAATAAATCGATGAACGCCGGCTGCACGCATGAAAAAGTATGACTCATGTCCCACTACGCGTTACGTTCGTTACATCCATCTTAGACGCGCCACTGAAGTCCGACGGCAAAATTTTGGAACAAAATTTGACAGGTCCGCCATTGTCCGCCGGAATGCGAATAAAGCCGTACCTATAGGACTTCAGTAGGGCGCGGAATCTAATACTACCTTTTTGTGTATACCGCCAAAAAATTAAATACGCTACTTATATATAAGGGAAATTCCGAAAAGATACGATCTGTATCTCTTACTTCTCTGTCTCATTCGCGCATGACAATATTTTTGAAGATATTAAATTTCTCAATCGACTACAAGGAATCTGCCAAAAGAAAAAACCAGACAAAAGTATTACAAACATTTACCAAAATTGCAATTTTGATTCAAACAAGTTTTTTAGTCAATAATTATAGTTTAAAAAACTGAAAAAAAAACGACTTCAAAATACGCATTATACGCAACTTGCTGTTAATTTTTCTACAGGCGTTTTGTTATAAAAATCAAAGTACTACATCGATTTTGATAAAATATATATGGGACCACCTCTGAAGTATGATCTACCAAATACAAAAAGAATCATCAAAATCAATGCACAATTGGCTGAGTATCGGTGAACAAAGGTACAAAAAAAAACCATAAAGACTGAAACTGAAACAACCATTTTTAATCGACTTCCAAAAAGAAGGTTATCAACCTTCTTCTTGGAAGTCGATTAAAATCGAATTCTAGTCTAGTACGTTTTGTTTTCGATTCTCCTCACTAGAAACTAGAAAGATTACCAAGTTCCAAGCATCTAGGACCAACGCTTCAGGCTGTATGTTATATATCAGTAACCAAGGATAAACCCTTATAGGCAATGACATTACATCACGTGGACGTAAAGTCTAAAACAAAATTCACGAATAAAGTGTCCTGGGTTGATTGATACTCATATACCAACAATGACGAACTTAAAGATTTTGATACAAAGACTCATGTCGCCGCGCTGAAGTCTAATTTAGATTGAGAAGTCTAGAAACGACTATTTTGCTGCTTCGAATTATTTTGAAAATCGAAATGATTTTAATCGTGTAAGGGGTCTAATTCGAGCTCATTAAGCTCGGATGTGTTTGAGGACTGACGCTACATCCCGTTGATACTTTATCAAAGTTTATAGGTGCAGATTAAGTGAACACGCTACATCGCTGTATCTGTAGTATATATCATAGTACCTACTCCAGGCTAACATGCAAGATAAATGCCTTGGGTAGGCCACAAGATGAATGTGAGCCAACGCGATAACAATGGTGAGAGGCTGACGGGCATTTACCTTTATTATTTTACGACATACCCCCGTTATGACTAGGAGAATGTGGGGTATAAGGGAGATAAAAGTGATATAGGTTATGAGCTTATTATTATTATTACTGTACTGATGTTAATACTAGACTCGTAAGACTCTTGAAAGCTCCGCGATGGCGACGTATTTATACCTTTCTTTGTTTTTCACACTTAAAAAAGAAGGAGGTACTCAATTTGACATATTTTTTAATGTTTATTACCTCAGAACTTTCGACTGGGAGAACCGATTTTGATGATTCTTTTTTATTTGAAAGCTGGTCCCATTTCAATTTGGTCCAGTTCTGACAATGGCATCCATGAAAAGTCGGTTGCTTCAGTTTTTTAAACTATACTTATTTTAAATGTTTGTTTCTATTTATTATTTAATAGTAATTTAATTTAATACCGTTATTAATAAACAGAATTGAAAAATTATTTTACTAATATACCTACTTTTTAACTGGTTCCATATAAATTTATTCTAAGTCGGTTTAGTAGTTTTTTAAGAGTAGGTTTTTCAGTTTTTTATACTTATTATCCAATAATAACCCTGACACTGCCACTCAGTCTATACGAACAAACTTACTTACTTTTTATCCAAATGTCTCATCATTTTGTTGTTTACAAATAAATTGCACGAAATTTTCATTTCCCACTTTTCTTGTTTTTGAATTGATCAACTACATATTTCTCGTTAACATGTTAATGCTTAATTGCACGATATATGGATCAACAAATGGAGTAAATGAGAAAAATAATTCATCCCACTTTACGCGTCGGGATACCTCCCCTAAGCGTAAAATGGGAATGAATTATTATTTATTCCTCATTTTTTACAACTTTTTTGTTTTAATTTTTCAATGTACACCTTGTTTTTAAGATTTGAGTACATTTGTACCCAAAATATCTTAACAAAGTCAGATGACGACCTTCACAGTCTCCAGACTGGCGAGTGGCGAGTGGCGAGGAACCGGGAAAACGTCTACAAAGTCCGCTAGATATTCATTTGCACAGAATATTACGCGCTGTAGAGATATAGTCTAGTAAAAATAAATCCGTTTGTATGAAGCAGATCACAGTATCTGCAACTGGGGGGATTCTTTGAAATTATGATAGAGAGAATAACTAAAAATCATCCTCCTCCTCTATTCGTTTGCTCACTGCTGAGCGTCGTGATGCTCCCGATCCTGGTGTGGCAGATGACGACAAATCTCTTTCCATCTCTGACGATTCTCAGCCTGATGTATTGCATCAGAGATATTACTAAAAATCATAAATCAACAATAATCCCCGATTTATAGACTAGCTGCGCTGCGCGGTTTTACTCGCGTAGTTATGAAAAACGGTGATGTTAATGATGATGATAAGTAGCTTATGTCCGTCTCCCGGTCCAAAGCTATCTCTATACTAATTTTCATAACGATGGGTTCAGCCGTATGAGCGTGTAAAGGTAACAAAATTAGCTTTTATAATATCATTATGAAATTGTGTCAAATGTATTTCAAAACACCAGTACATTCATTTAAATAACAATATACTTAGTTGTCTATTATGTTGTCACAAATCTTATTTTTACTAGACTAATACTTTGAATTTTGAATTCTTCGTAGAGGCTCTACGGCGTAGAACTACATACATTCTTCATTTTTCGAAAGTTAAAAAATCGAAAAGCTGACGTCTTTTCATGGTGGATATTTCAAACATCCGCTTACTAGATTACTTTTATACGCTACATGGCATTTTTAAATATGATTTGTAACCTTGGTGTTTCCTAATAGTAGCTGCGGTTTCGAAATATTTATTTTGTCATAAGAATTACATATTTACTTACTAAGATACAGAATACACTTGAAATATTTTAAAGTATTTAAAGCACAGTCCGCAAAGGATAATGAATACTAATTAAATTTTTGCGATGTCAAAAAACCATAAATCAGTTATATGTATATAGTTATATGTAAGGTGTATAATATGTGCATAGTTGTATATAGTTATATGTAAGGTAGTTTATAAAAAAAAACATTACACGGCTTGCACTTTGTAGGTAGGTACGAAACAATGCAACTTGCGAAGACCGACCACTAACACAAAGATTGCGTTAGGTCCTATTCACGCTTGTTATTATTAATAATAGTTAAAGGTTTATTCTAAGCTAGCGCACTGCATCTTAGACCAATAGTTGCTTAACACTTAGCGAGCTAGTGATCAATATGCAAGCATATAGTTAAAATAATGTAATATATATATTCCTACATGAAATATTTCTCGTAGTTAATATAATGTAATTATATATACTCCGTTCCACGTCCAGCCTTCATAATAACACACAACACACACTACATTACACTACTAATTCTTAGTACTATTACTATTTATTTTTTTTCTTTTTTTTTTTTGTCTATTACCTTTTTTTCTATATTTATTTTTTAGTACACGAAGTAATCAAAAAATATTACTAAATTGTTATCAAATTTATTAAACCGATTAAAAAATAATCCAGCACGGGTTTCATTTGGAGTAAAATGATAATTTACGTATACCTACAACTCCATTATAATCATGGTGCATGTATAAATAAAGAGATTTCGCGCTCGGTGAAGCCGGTACAAAAGGTTCGAACGAAGGCTGGCCGTAATAAATTTCAAAGCCATAAAACACATACTGAAACCGGTCAGCTGCAAAATGAAAACGAGGATTATTTCAAACTTGAAGATATAATTTTTTTATCTGACCACCCAATAGATAGTTTAATTATTAACCGACTTCCAACAAGGAGGAGCCAATATCAATTCGCCTGTATGTTTGTTCACCGATTAGGTACTCCTCCAATTATGAATTGTTTTTGATGATTCTTATTTTGTTTGTTAGATATCTCAGATATAGTCCCATATTAATTTTATGAAAATTGATTCAGCACTTTGATTTTTATAACAAAATAACTGAAAAAATGTCATCCAAGTAAACGAACAGCGTATTTTGAAGTCTGTTTTTTTAAGTTTGTAAACTAAATTTATTTTATGCATTATGTCTATCATTCCTGTAGCGTAAACGGTTTGAATACGTTTTTATGTGAAATGTCAAAACAAAAAAAGATTGGCTTTACCCACTTATCCTATATTTTACATATAAAAATTCTAATACTGAGCTCGAAATAAGGATTCCAATTAAAAGCTTTTATTCTACTTGCCCTGTTAGTATGGGACAAATCGAGTTAAATTAGAACTACTTCCTGTCGTTAGATTAGGTTGAAATTTGGTTTACTTACGTAACTTCGGTGACAATGCAATAATATGGTACCATGAAGCTGGTCTCAACAAGATGGCGTCGGAAGGTGGCTATCGGAACTTACGAGTCCAAACTCGACAGTTTTATCTCGTTTAGTTTAGGAACTAAACGAGATAAAACTGTCGAGTTTGGACTCGTTTGAATAGTCTTGACAAGCACTCTTTTTTTAGTCTAGTAAATAAAATATTAATAAAAAAATCTTTTTTAAAACAAGCTTATATTTATATCAATTCAAAATTAATTTTCTTCGTTTTAGAGCATTTAAATAAAAGCTTGTTTAAAAACCAATATCTAATAACGGTCCGGACCAATATCTAATAATAAATATATATTTAACAATTTTTTTTACCAACATGGATTTATATTGTCTGAATAATAAACCATTTTAACGGAATTTTAATTATAGGAGAATAAATTTATTACCATAAAAAAATCATTATAGGATAAATCTTTATAAAATCTGGTTGAAATAGAGCTCAAATAGATTTTGATTCTTTGACGGACAGTTGTATTGTTTTGCTTTATAAATGCACTGCATTTGTTAGCTTTGCTTTGTCTTGGGTATGCATTTACTAAATAATCTTGGTGTAGTGTTTTTTAAACGGTTTTATTTAGCTTGCCCTGTTTGTTGTTGTTATTTTGGGTCAAATTTAGTAATCGAAATTTCAACCCCTTCCTGTTTATAGATTGATCTGCAATTTGGTACATACCTTTAGTTTTGATGACAATACAATTAAATTTATTCAGTGTCATTCTAAATTCAAGATGGCCGCCGGCACAAAATGGTCGGTTACAAGTTATATTTTTCACAACCCTGACAAACCTTTTATTTTCGAGCCCGATCAATGCCCTAGATGCTATCAAGACCTATCTAATTATTTTTTGGTTTTTATAACATTACCATCATTATCTTTCTTTTCAATATAATCGCTTCACTTAACAAGTTTTTTTTACTTATTTTTAGGGTTCCGTACTTCAAAAGAAAAAACGGAACCCTTATAGGATCACTTTGTTGTCCGTCTGTCCGTCTGTCTGTCTGTCTGTCCGTCCCTCCGTCCGGATGTAAAGACTTTTATCTCGGGAACGCGTGAAGGTATCGAGTTGAAATTAAAACCATATAAAAGAAGAATCAAACTACTCAGTTTTCATTAAAAAAAGTTACAGCGAATAAGTCGAAAAAACGCACATTTCGACACTCAGAAGGGAATCAAAACCTATGGGATACTTCCCGTTGACCGAGAACTATGGAAATTGGCAAGAAGCATTGTGTTAGAGTACACATATAAGAAAAAATCCAAAAACTGGACATTTTTAATTTAATCACATAATATAGGGTCTTTAAGCAAGGAAAGAGAGTCCAAATTAGTAAGTACTTTAACCGTATCATGTGGGGTATCATATGAAAGAGCTTAATTAGCACAAGCTAATACAAGTTTTTAAATATTTTTATGAAGTATATTTTTCGATTTATGAAGGATTTTTTTACGTGTAAAAAGTCGCAGTGTTGGCCGCGACTTTCAATTAATTAATGAAAATTGATAATTTTGACAATAATTTAAGATTATCTGTAAGACTTGAATTATTATATACATTTTTGTTTTATCAGTAAAGAAACAGAACTGAGCAGTTAGCCATTGTTCACGCGATGCTGGCATGACTCTACTAATGTACCAAGTATACCTATATCTTTGTTATATTTGAAACTAGATATTAATGTGTCGAGGAGTAAAGCCATGACAAAGAGGTTTTTGGTGTTACTATATTTATCGTATATTAATGTTTATTTGTTTTATTAAATAATAAAAAAATATATAATTAAGAAACTTATAAGCTGGCTACTTAAAACTCTTAATTGAAACTCCTAGTTAATTGAACAAAGCCGTTTAGAACATCTTCCGTAATATTTTAGTTCTAATGAATTCAAAATTATCTCGATACTGTGTAAGGAACTTGATTATCAATTTGTTTTACTTAAAATTTTGATTAAACTTCTTGAGCTTTGTCATACTTTATTTGCTGTTTTAAGAGATATCTAAAATTTTGTCTGAAAATCATATCTACGTATTTCTCATTTTCGAACAAAATCCACACTTAGATGACAGAAATGTTTTTCTTGTTCTTATCGATGATAGTAAAAGATCTCTATGTGTCGTTAAAGTTATCCTTAAAAGTATCAAGAACATAATTATCAAAGCACACTTTATAGTGGGGTTCTGTAGCCAATATTATTGTCAATAATTTGTTAAATTTAAAAACACTACATAAAAAGAGCTTTACAAATTTTACAAGTTACATTGCAAATCAAAAATACAACAGTTAATAATCGGTTCCTCCGTTTCTGACTTACAGTCTCTCAACACAAAATACAAGCACATAGTAATAATTATAGTTTATAAAACTGAAAAGCCACCATCAAAATGCACAATTTTGTTTTAAAATCCAAATTACATAACCTATTTTGATGAAACTTCTATGAGAGTAATCTGAAATAAACAAAAAAAAAAACGGTTATAAAATTATGGAGTTATGCAGTAACAAATATTTAAAAAAAAAGCTGTATTGTTAACTTCCTTCTTTTTGAAGTCGGTAAAAGGACTGCTTAGCGACCGTTTCCCAGTAAACTCATTTTGTAAAAAGGCTTCTCTCAGAAACGCAAAGGTAAAGGACCTTTGCGTTTTTTAGAAGAAACCTTCCACGGGTTATTTCAGTCACTTTTTACTTCGCTAAGTTTCATGGTTCCTTGTAATTTTCACATCATTCAAAAGAATAAAGCCAAGGAGGCAGTGTATAGCGTTAATTTCTTTTTATACCTGACGTTAAAAGGCTTTAACAGAGTTCGGGGCTGAACCCTTTGAATAAAATATCTCACTTCCTTATTTTTCTTGAATCTTCCTTTGTTACCATAAACGAACGCCTATTTTTTCCTACTCTTACCAAAGTTAATTTGTGGGAGAATTCTGTGGTAAATTATTATTTTCCTGAAAAAAACAAGGCTGAAACTTATTCGGGCTTTAGTTACACGCGAATAAAAAGATTTTGGTTAAAATAACAAAAATCTACAAAATTCTTATTCTAAGAATATTGGTTCAGGTAGCACTTACTTTTAAACGCGGTCTGTTGGTTGTCAAAATAACGTAAATACATTAAAAGTACCAATATGAAATTAAAATGTAAGTAACCTCTATGAAAGCTAATATAAACTGTCGCGTTACACCTATGGGTGTAACGGACTGCTAGACCTAATTGGTGCAGTCCTACAGTAGATCCTGCCTAACCTAATTAGACCTTAAGTATCTAAAATAAAAAAATGAAAATTACAATAGTATAAATTGTATTGAAATATAAAAACATGAAGAATATAAAAAAGAATTTAGAGGTTAGCTAAACTAAAACAATCAAGTTTATAAAAATCCTTTAAGTATCTGATGTTGGAGTTGAAGTATATAGGACTCCAAATAAATTTAGAAGGTTCCAGTGGAAATCTAGATGAAGAGTCTCCAGGCAGGTTCTCTCGTAAGGTATGCAAAACATCCGAGTTTTTGATATTTTTGACAAATACAATGTAATCTCAGAACCGAAAAACGTTTGTTCTGAAAAAATCACTGAAATGAGATAGAACAGTATGTCATGCGAGAGAAGATTTGTATACTTTAATGTCTTTAATAACCCTTCATTTGAGTAAAAAAAAAATCTTACTGTCACTGACTATGGGTCTAATCTCAAATGTTATCAGTAAGCAAATAAAATTTTACCTGCTATTCAAAGTACGGATATTTTCATTCTGCTTTATTGAATTTATATTCAAATTTGAACACGCTTTTTGGGGACTGCCTGAAACCCGTCCGGACCCATTGTCATGCGAAAACAATATATAATTACAACCCCATATTACACAGTTATTACATATTTTGAATACGTGATTATCCCGGAAGCGATCCTCTTTCAATTCCAGGGAACCCCAATTTTTGTGCTATTACGGTACTTTCATTTCCCACTCATATTCGAGTGAAAGCATTCATTTGGGTACCGTTTTCATTTATATTTACGAAATATGGGAACAATTTTATGTATTTTAATGCAAATCCCAAACGGTCTATCTGTTGTTTTCGGTTTCACAGCAACAATGCCATCTATTTGAATATTCGAATTTTTAACCGACTTCCAAAAAAGGCGGTTATCAATACGGTCTGTATGTTTTTTTTCGTATGTTTCTTCACTGATTACTCAGCCAATTGTGCATTGATTTTGATGATTTTTATTTTGCTTTGTGGTATTTGGTAGGTCATACTTCAGAGGTGGACCCATATAAATTTTATCAAAATCGATGCAGTACTTTGGTTTTTATAACAAAATAACTGTTAAAATATCATCCAAGTGCCAAAAAATTTAACAGCAAATCGCGTAATTGTATTGCGTATTTTGAAGTAGTTTTTTTCAGTTTTTTAAACTATAATTATTTCTAAAACTTTTGCGGGTTGATAATGGCGATCAATATTCAATGTAGTTGCTTTGATATTTATACATCATCATGTAACGTAATAAAGGCGCTTTTATCACATTTCAAAATTTAATTGAATATTTTTACTGAGAAAACCCTCTCAAAAAATTTACAACCTCTTACTTACCGTAAGAATTCCCTTTGCCAAATAAACAGAGCGATGCGAATTCAATTTAGGAATACTTCCGAGCTAAATAACTGTCCCCTCGAGTCTACCTTCAGAAAGAAAACTCCACTCCACTCCACCAGGATGTCGGCTCTGTTTTGATCTTTTATTTCAAATGGACATAATTGGAAAACTTTTTGCAAGTATTTGCGCAGAATAATCTGTGCTCTAATTTTACCGGAAACTTTATAGTAAAGTGATTATATCGGGTTTCTGAAGCGACGCCTTGTTTTAAAACAGATCAAGTTGAAGTACAAATTAATATTGAACTGAAGTGCTCAAATTAGTAGAGTGAGTCTGTGTTTCCTGACTTCGGGTAATACAATTTGAGTAACTGCAAGTAGAAACTGGGTTTCCTTTATACAAGCTTGCAGAAAGCAAACTCAGTTTACTTGACTTGCTTTATGGTAGACTGTATCATTATATTATTACTTTACAAAATCCAAACGAGTTATTTTACTGTGGCTATTATCAGGTTTTCAAAATGTTGTAAACCTTGAATGCATCTGATTATTTCATTGACCATCGCAAGAACTAACATTGATATATCGTATTTCGTGCAAACAATGGAATGATTAGTGAAAAGATCGAACATTGATTTTTTCACTAATCATTATTACATTTAAAATCTAATTATTTTCAAATTTTAATATTGTTAACAAGATTTGAAACTATAAATTTTTGGTAAAAAATTGCATACTTACTAAAATAAATACAATCAATTTTAAACGCAGTGTATATAAGCGTGTTTGTTTTGTTATAACATCTACATTCTAAATAGAACTTTTTGTTTTGAAAAATAAGGCTCATATTCAAAGTGAAATGGTAAAAGAAGAAGCTAGAATTATCGCTAATTAGAGTCTAAAAACCGATAACCGCAGACGATGGTAGCGTACGGTGGACAGCTCGAGAGAAGTAAATGTTTAAAAGCTATTCAGTTCAGATTTAATTAAAAATATATCGAGTTTGTGTCATTTATTCGATGTTTTGTTTTCACAGATGAAATAGACGTTTTTACATTAGATTTACGATTCACCAACTAACCTGATGTTTAAAAATGATGTGGCCGAAGATGGAGCTATACTAGCTCTAGGTATCTATGATTTTTTTAAATAAAAAACAACGGAAAGTGAAAACATTTCCATATTTTATACACTTTATATCGTTTGTTGAGATGTCGTATTTAAAAAAATAGAATAGCAAAAAGACTGACTCGTGAAGGATTTGAACCTCCGCCCTCCGATTCAAATTTAAATTTATATCGGTGTTCTAACCTACTGAGCTAACGAGTCTTACGCGCATGTGTCGAAAATAAGCATTCGGCGCAACGAAATGACGTCGTGCTACAAGGACAAACTTGTACATACAATAATGAACTTTAAATGCAGAACGTTAGAATAGGTTTCTGACTAAAATAATCCGTCCGTCTTACGAATTTTCGATCAGGTCACGTGACACCTGACGCAAGTTTAATCTGACGCGAGTTTAATTTTTTTTACCCATCCCATAAATGTACAACGCCGCTAATGAAGTTTTCACTTCAAAATAATATTTAAGTCTAATGGTTTAAAATTTCCCTTTTAATTAACTTTATTTCCCACAATGTACTAACCCACTTTACCTTATCTAACTAGGCATACATAATTTTAGGATGCGATACAGCTTATTAATATGTATTTGAATTGTGTACTTTCTCTTATTGCATTCTGTCGTGTATGTTATTGAATAATGAATAAAGAATAAAGAATAAAGAATAAAGAATAAAGAATAAAGAATAAAGAATAAAGAATAAAGAATAAAGAATAAAGAATAAAGAATAAAGAATAAAGAATAAAGAATAAAGAATAAAGAATAAAGAATAAAGAATAAAGAATAAAGAATAAAGAATAAAGAATAAAGAATAAAGAATAAAGAATAAAGAATAAAGAATAAAGAATAAATAATAAAGAATAAAGAATAAAGAATAAAGAATAAAGAATAAAGAATAAAGAATAAAGAATAAAGAATAAAGAATAAAGAATAAAGAATAAAGAATAAAGAATAAAGAATAAAGAAGAAAGAAGAAAGAAGAAAGAAGAAAGAAGAAAGAAGAAAGAAGAAAGAAGAAAGAAGAAAGAAGAAAGAAGAAAGAAAGAAAGAAGAAAGAAGAAAGAAGAAAGAAGAAAGAAGAAAGAAGAAAGAAGAAAGAAGAAAGAAGAAAGAAGAAAGAAGAAAGAAGAAAGAAGAAAGAAGAAATAAGAAAGAATAAAACAATACATATGAATCTGATACCTAATGCGTAGTGGTAGAAATGTTCTTTTAGAAATCGGTTAGATTTCGAAAAAGAAAGATGTTCTCAATTTGCCTGTATGTTATTTATATGTTTGTTACACGATTGCTCCGTTAATTATGACTTGATTTTGACGATACCTTTTTGTTTGGTAGGTAACAGTTCAGAAGTGGTCCCATATAAATTTTACAAAATCGGTTCAGTACTTTGGTTTTTATAATAAAACTAGATGACCTAGATAAAACTAGATGGCGTACTTCGTATCACCTGTCAATGAGTGGACCCGATATTTTCTCAACGTTTAAACCTTCCCTGGACTACGACAAACATTTCAAAACCAAAATCAGCTAAATCGGGCCAGCCGTTCTCGAGTTTTAGCGAGACAAATGAACAGCAATTGATTTTTATATTTATAGAGATAACTGGAAAAATGTCATCCAAGTAAACGAAATTTCCTATTTTGTCTATTAAGTATGTTGCTTCAGTTTTTAACACGCTTTTATTAGCTTCACCTGTATGCATGTTTGTTTGTTTGTAACCGACTCATTTGGAATTGATTTTGACCCGCTTCAAACGGTCAGATTTCATTCAAACTTTTTAGACTTATCGATGACCGATGACAATACAATAATTTGACACGTGCTTGTTTAGTTTTTTTTTGTGTAATTATTTAAACTATAACTATTGTATCACAGAACACTCGACAACGTTTATTTTAGTCCCGAAATGTACATACAATTTGCTTTATACTCCACGGTCTATTTCCTAACAATATTCAAGTAGAACTCTGGCAGGTACCTGATACAATTAATGGTAGTTTTCATTGTGTTGCCAGAACTCGGACTCTAGTTGTCTACGGTAATACTGTTTGAATGAATTACTACTTGTTACCAGTATAAATTGTTGTTTCATGAAGATATATATAGGTACTAGCTATTGATAACAGGTATTGTTTCGTAAGTAATGATAAAGGTTCATTAGAAAGCTTTATCTGGTTTCATCTGGTTGATATTGAAATGAAGTTATTGCTTCGTTGAAAAATATAACAAATTATTATTTTACAAATATTAGATTTTTTTTGCCATTATACGTAGAAATCGAAAATCATTGCAGACAAACATGGCATGTCACATAGTAAGCAGAACCGAAAAGTTTCAGAGTGGAGAGCACGCACCGGCAATAACATTTTATTGACACCATAATAAGAGTACCTGGATGACCGAGCCTTGCTCGGTTTTTTATAATAGTTTTTCTCACAAAAGAAGAATCTTGAAAAAAAAACACGGATAAAACGACGTTTTCTAAAAATGAAACCTAGCTAGATCGATTTATTGCCCCCGAGACCCCTACATACTTAAATTTCATGAAAATCGTTGGAACCGTTTCCGAGATTCTGAATCTGAATATATATACACATATATATATATATACAAGAATTGCTCGTTTAAAAATATTAGATTAGATAACAATAAGTACATTATTTTTTTTCGACTTCAAAACAAGTACATGATTAGGGCGTAAGAAAGGCATAAAAGGTGGCCTTAACGCTAATAGTGATCTCTTCCAGACAACCTTTAGATGATAAAAGAGGAATGTGGTGAAAGGTGGTGAGATTACACTTGAAACAAATCTTATGGCCAAATATGTATAGATACATAAAAATACACCACATACAAATATTATGTCAGTATGTTAAATATATACACATTTACATACATAACATTTACATTTACATTTACAAGATTAACTTTCATTAAACAAACCTAAGCAAATATTGTGAAATGATAGAAAACTGAGTCAGTTGACTCAACTGAGTTAGGGAAAGATAATAATTTCTGATCTGTGCTCTGAACGAGTCAACACTCTGCGGTGTGCCCGCCTGATGCTCAGCGAAAGAGAATTCCAAAGAACTGTTGTTCTTTGGCCGTAGTGTAGGAAAACCAGCCACAAGGCGGACAGAAGAACTCATACAAGTAGCAGGAGACGTCGATTGTAAACCGTTTCCAACGGATCTTTTTATATATCCATGGAAGAGGTTTATATTCAGCAGTAGACTTCTTGATGATTGTAATGACAAGGACGAACCTGAGTCTGAGAGATAGATATAGGGAATCAGAATTTTTGTAGTAGGTACTAAGGATCCCCAAAAAAAATAATTTGAAATCAGAGAAGATATTGCATAACAAATTAATATTACACGCAAAAGTATTAGTTAACCCGAGAACCTTCTTTTTTCTGGTCAGTTAAATATAACTCACGACACATTTCATAATATTCTGTTCCGACACCACACACACGCCACATTTTTATAGTTCCGTTTTATCACATTGAAATCACTCAAATACAAAACTATGAGTGGGACAAGAAATAATATCGATGGGAATAAGGGACAAAAAATTACCATACTTATGTTATTCATTGGTTCCCTAAAAAAATATTCATCCGAATTGTTATCTTATTTCAATCACTTTAGGGTTGATAATAAAATTGTTACGCGGGCCAACGTTTCATCTCATTGTGGCCAAAAAATGGTTGGCAGCTAGAGATTTATTTCATGGCACAATGTAACGATTCGGTCAATCCGGGAAAACCGAAAAACCGTTGAATGCGAGCTTATCTCAATACGGGCTTGAGTGATAAAAGCCTCAGGGACTTTTATTTTTGTGTGACCTATTACAGCTTTGGCAAATATTATCGGAGTGGCATTTTGTACATTTGTTATCTGTCTTTTTGTTTAAATGAAAATAAAGCTTAAATTATTCCAATCTAAGCTTTATTTTCATTGATATATATAACGTATGTACGTGTCATCAATTTGCTTAAAATTCTATAAATTGTCATCATTGGTAGGAAGACCAGAGTCCCAAGGTGGACAGAAAATGACATACAAGTGTCAGTCACATATCGTCGCTCGAATGACATACTGTTCTATGTCATTTCAGTCATTTGTTCAGGACAAATGTTTTTCGATTCTGAGATTAGAGTGTATTTGTCAAACATATTGAAAATCGAATGTGTTCACATACATTATGATATTAGCTTTTTAAATGTAATAATTACTTTTTTCATATTGTTCTGTAACTGGCCAGTTCCGGATTCATAATAGCAGCCCGATGGAGTTATGTGGTATATACAAACAAATCTGTTCCTTTAATAAAGTTGTTTGAAAAATGAAAATTGAAAGAAATATAACGCTTTCTAATGTGTATCCTGTCACCCTCTATAAGTGATGGTTCTGTTTACTCCATCAGAAGATTGATGGAAAGCAATAGACATTTTTTCCACAAAACGCGCCTTTTTTCAGCAGCTCCTGTTCGTATAATCTTGAAAAAGTTTTGTGTTTTGTTTGTAACCTGATTTATTTCTTGTCGTAAAAAGTTGAGGGTAAAAATTGAGTCCGTGTATATAAGGTATAAAATTAACACGGTAAAGTAATAAACTAAGTGTATTATAAAAAACTAAGGGTGTTATATAAAAGTGCTAAAAATTGGTTATTAATTATTTTTACGGTGTGTAATTTTCGGTTCGTATTTTTTTTTTATTTTTTTTTTTTTTATGTAGAAGTAGGTTCGCGCTTGACCGCCAACTCGCCTGATGTTAAGCGACGTTGCGGTCTACGATGGAGCGCGCTTACCTAGAAGAAACAAATTCACTCGCGATTTAAAGACACCCAGATTATATCTATCGGGAAAGACCCACTCAGGAAGCGCATTCCACATTCTAGCAGTCCGCACGATGAAAGTGGAACTAAAGCGTTTCGTTCGGGTTTTTGGGATATCCACCATGAAACGGTGACGCTTTCCCTCTTCCCTCTTTTACAATGACTAGATTCGCCCTACGGTTTTAACAACGTAGTTTCCAGTTTCGTGAGATTTCCGGGATAAAAAAGCACAAAACTAACACATAAATGATAAGTAATTTATATGGTAACTGAATTTCAGTAAAAGCTTGGAAAAACTTTAACGCTCGATTCTCGAACTATTTATCATACCTAACCTACTAGTTTGTACTGAACCCACGGTGGTCGATTCTGACTCGCACTTGTACGGCTTAATACTCACTCATATAATATAAAATGTTCTATGGTATGAACCAAACGTTTTATTTCTACATTTCTAATCATTAAGCAAACAATATGAAAACTCGTGGGCGTCCTCGAGTCCTAACGTAAAATAAATAAAAAAATATTAATTTCGCAAGGAAAATGTTTACCTATTAAAATTTCAAGTATCATCAATACAGGTACTAAATTTTAATAAACCTTCCATTTTCGAGTATAAATAGCCTGAGGATGATTGTCTTCATTACACGTTTTGTAGATATTTTTAATAAAAATAACCGCTTATTTGTATGTACGAAACGTTCTTTTGTTTCTGCTAACGTAAACGAGGTAATTTATTAATTTCTATTTTTGTATTGCTTTCGTTCGTACATTCGAATTGAATACTCAAGTAGAGTGTTTTTATGCTGTATAAATATAATTTAGGAAAAGTATTTCTTATTATATCTTTCATTACAAATATCTTTTTATTTGACAACTTAGAGGTAGCAAACATAAAAATACCTATTGTTTAAAGAATAATTTAGCGTAAATTGGTACATTCACAATCTATTTGCTTAATATTCGATCGATATACTTCTTTAGAAAATGTTTTAACATAAGTGATCATATTTATTACTATTGTTTATTTAACAGTATTGACGTACGAAAAAATATTATATGATTGAAATAATTAAACCCTTTAATTGGGTACCCATTACACCCCCCTTTGTTTTTTTAATTTCGTGATATTTATGTCTTCAGGCGGGCGTTTTACAGATTTTTCGGTGTCGTCACATAGCCTATAACCAGTGGTCGATCAAGACCCTTTAGTCGCTGACTACCTAAAACGCAGTCTGCCAATTTCGCATTTTGCCTACATTTAACGAGAGATCAGCATTTTAACGATACCTCAAATTATGAAAAGTACTAAGAAGAATGCCTTCAATTTTATGTAAAAACGTTTGAATTCAGAATAGATAATGATTGTGTTAGGATTATAAAAGTTTTCTCTTATTGTATAGAGAAATGCGTTATGTACTTGTCTAATCGATTCAGACGTCAAAATATACTTAATATCAGACTCATTTGTTTGTAATAAATTTATGTCTACTTATATATCTATGTCTATGTAAGTATATTTCTAGAAAAATAAGGCTACATAATGTAATACCTTCTGTCAGGATATTGAACGCATAAGTACCGATAAAGTATGAAATTCAGGTACAAAAATATCAAAAATATACCTTATGTAACCCCAAAAGCTTGTATAACTTACTTTTTTCTTTCGTACCTAGAATCCACAGAAACAACGTGTGACACTGAGTATATTGAACACATAAATTCAGATATACCCTACCCTAGTGACAGTAGCTTCATGCTCATATTACTTCGCAAGTTTACGCCGTCTCCTTTCTCTAAATTGTATTGTATCTCTGAAACACGGAATATCTATAAAGTGGAAGAATCATGTTCTTTATGGCCGTAGATATTAATATACTTTTAACAGAAATGACATGTGTCATTTAGTCTTGCTACATTTGATCATGAATATTAAAAATTTTGGCGTTTTATTTTCTTGAATTCGTTTTTTATCGTACATTATGTTTTGTAACAGTGACGATTGTTCGCTTACATTTATGTTTGCAAAAAAATTAATTCATTTTCATTACATACACATAAGCGAATGCAATAAAACTGTAAACTGTAACTGTGTTAAATACTGTATTCAAATTGACAGTACAATTTCAAAAGAACTTTCAGTAAATTCCTAACCACTTATCGAGGCGTGACTTAGACTTGATAGCCATTTGTTTTATTTCAAATAAAATATGAGAACAGTGACTACTTAGGCTAAAATATAGCCCATCATCTTACGAAGTCGGGTAAAATATGTTTCCGATTAACATAATAATATGATTTTTATTTGATTATGGTAAATGCGCTAATCGTGCGGGTCCAAAACAAAGAAAACAACAAATACAAAGTGTTTGATAAGATACTTTTTTGGCATTACGTTTTAAGACTATGTAAAATAAAAATGTTATAGTCATTAAAGTTGTTTATACAGTCCTCCTGAACAAAAAGTGAGTAATATCAATTAAGTGGAAGAGAAATGTATATTATAAATAGTTGACCTTTCCAGAATACTCTAATGTTCCGTACTTTAAGGGGATAGGGAAAGAATTTTTGGAATGGGCTTTGTAAACTCGATCTCTGTCATTTTATGAGGAACGCTACTGGAGTGTTTCGGAACGCTCAATTAGAGCTAGATGACTCTATTTGCTTTGAGTAATATTATCTGTGTCTGTGATACTCTTGGCGGAATTGAATTAATAGCAACTAAGAATAATATTTTTTAATTATGTATTATTTTTTAAGGACAACAGTGGTGACTCCCGTTCTTCTTCGTTCCTGGTGCAAAGGTTGGCTATTGCCATACAGCGTGGCAATGCTGCTTGCGTTATGGGCACCTTTCCACCAGGGTTGATGCAGGATGGGTTTCAATTCAATTGACGAAATTTTAATTTTAATCGATTACTTTTTTACATCCTTTTTAAATTGTTATTTTTTATGTAGCCTTAAAGTGTAGATATAGTAGAGGTATAGTCATAATTCTTAGTATAGTTTTTTCTTACAAGCATGTTCAATTTAATTTATCCGAAATAAACCTTTTTTCAATTATGTATCTAAAATATGTGAACGACAAACATACTTTGATATCAGTGTGTTCTGGCTACCAGACCGTCTAAAAAGGATTCTGTTTTCGAGTGTATGTACTGATGTACGTACTTATCTACCCATGTAAGTCTTAGTTAGCTGATTCATCTCAGTTGCGCGATTAACATAATTAGGTATATTATTTTGTAATAATAATAAGTTTCGCTTAAAAATAAACTTTGTACTTTTTCGGCGCCTTCTGTGAATTATTAGTGATTTTATAGGTTTTTTTTATGAAGTATACGCATCTAAATAAATGTGCTAAGACTTTGAGCATACTTTATCCCGAAAAAAGTACAATTAACATCATATGAAGAATAACAGTTACATCTTGTTTTTTTTTTAATATTATGGTATTTACTCTTCTTGAATGAGTCTTCCCGAATGGATATAATCTGGGTGTCTGAAAAAATCGCGAGTGAGTAGGTTCTTTCTAGGCAATCGCGCTTCATCATAGATCGCAACAGTATATATTAACATCAAGCGAGTTAGCGATCAAGCGTAAATATATTTTCGGATAAAAACCTGACCATTAAAACTTAGGTATGTGAACGCAGATGAGACTTAATTACATAATTATGACGAACATACTTTAAGAAGTCATTGTGACTCATTATTATATACAGTTTTTAACCGACTTCCAAAAAGAAAGAGGTTTTCAATTCGTCTAAAATATATTAAAAGGACTAATTTAATCTAATATAAGATGATTGACCTTGAACAGAATATATGGAACTGTACTAATAATCAATGTTTCTATAATTACAGGTTAATTCCACCGTACTTTTTTTATTAATGATGATTTGATTTGATTCTTTATTGGCCATTTTATGACATGTCTGTCATATTAGACAAGTCATTTTACAATGGTTGTTACACAAATATTACATTTTATAGTTACATATACAAAATTATTCTGTGCAGTACAACTAATGAGTGTTTACAAATTTTTCATAATTTTAAGTCCAAAAAAAAGTCAGTCAGTCAGTCAGAAAATCAGTCAGTCAAAAATGATTATTAAGTAATGATCTTGAATATGTGTGAAGTCTGCCAACCCGCACTTGGCCAGTGTGGCAGACTATGGCCTAGCCCTTCTCACAATGAGAAGATGGTCCGTTCCCAGCAGTGGGACAGTTATACAAACAAGCCTGAAAAAAATTAAAAAAAACACAAATTAAATGTGAATGAATGTATTGTAAACATAATTTTCATTATGTATACAAAAAATGGTAATCAATTAAATTAGGGGTATTTTACGCAAGATAGATTACAAAGATTGACCAACAATTCGTCTGATGTTAAGCGACGGGTTTAAGGATATTTTACTAAAAGGCCCAAATTAACTTGGTGCAAAATTAAACTAATAGGACTCAGATGTTTGTCGTTTAGCTGAAGGCCTCGTCCTAAACCATCTAACTGGGGTTGGATAGTGTTGGTAGATAACATTTAAAATTTTCAGCGTTGATAAGGAGTTACGCATTTAATATTATTTTGAACCCACCGACATAAAAAGAGGAGTTTTTATAAGTTTGAAGTGTGTATCTACGTATCTTTATACCTGCGAATATGGTTGACTGTGTATCTGTGTATTGTTTTATCTGTTGGTGGCATTAGTTTAAAAAACTCAAAAACTCCAACAAAAAAAAACAAGATCAACATCGGTCCATCCACTTGAGCTACAGTGGATGGACCGATGTTGATCTAGTTTTTTTTATGTTGGAGTTTTTGAGTTTTTTAAACTTATGATTGTTACATAATCATTGTACGCCATTTGCTCTGCGTCAAGCATTGTACGTAGCCTTTTTAGAATGTTCTCGATTTTTTCCCAACAAATTAGTAGTTAAGTTACTTGATTAATTAATTTACAGTCGTTTTGACTGCTAATCTCTTGAGAAAATAATCTACAACCTTCTAAAAAGGCCACGTACAATGTTTAACGCAGAGTCAAAGTTACCCACGTTAAAGATCGTCTAAAGGTTACTGCTCTAAAGCAGCAACCTATAGTATAGACTGAGGTTTAAACCTCATTGAACTCGGACATGTCTGAGCGCTGATGCGAAATCCGTGTCGATATAATATCATTGTATAAATGTGTAATTTAACTATCGAAATCACTTGCTTAGTTCAATTCACTGAACCGGCACTGATTGCGTCACGACGTTTGTGTCATCAATGAAATTGCCGTGCTCCTTACCATTTTCACATCTCACAAATTTTCGGAATTTTCAAAATTGACTATTATTTGTAATATTAATTTTTGTGAGCAATCTTATTGAAGTTTTCCGGTAATATGTAGCAGTAACTTTATTATTTTGATTGAAATAGGGCTAATATTTCAATCCTCAGATAACATTATCTGTCAGATAAATTTTAGCGCTGTCCTTTCATATGATTTCAGAAAAACACAGCACTATTTTAACTGACAAATAGTTTTTTTATCTGAAGATTGAAAAATTTGCCCATATTTAAAAAAAAAAATAACATTAAAGCTTTATTTAATAGGTTGTCGTAACTGGAGCTCAGTCATGAACATAATTGACAGGCCAGACCAGTTCTTGGTTAGAGTTCAGTGGATTATGAATTACAAATACAAAATACAAAATAATTGTTCACGTAAGATAATACAAATGTTCGTACTGGCATCAACCACCAAACTGGGTGTCTCGAACCCGTGTCTTGGCAGTTGGTTCATTCTTATATACTAGACTATAATGATACGTAATTATATTACATGTAACAGTTTTATTTTTCCAATGTCTAATTTTACAATTTTCATCACCTTGCAATTTTTTATTTTGGAATAATTAGTTAATATAAGGGTGGGAACAACTAATTTTTATAATGCTTGAGATGTGATAAAATTGATAATCAATCTAAGTATACCTACTACATAAAAGACAAAAGTAGGGAAAATAGAAAAACAATGATAAAAATAAATCCAACGCATCCCAATATTCTTCCGGTATATTTATCTGGTGTGACGAGGAGCAATAGCCAGATTTGGTTATTTATTTGTATTATAAACGATGTGTCTCTGGCAATACGCCCGATTGTGAGAATGTGAAAGGTAGAATTTTCTTATTTCTAAGATTGGTAGCTAAAATAAAAATATTTTCTTTGCTATTTTTATTTATTAAACTATAATATCCATTTAATTTCAATGTCATCATCATCATCATCTCAGCCATAAGAAGTCCACTGTTGGACACAGGCCTCCCCCATGGATTTCCAAAAAGACCGATTGGAAGCGGCTTGCATCCAGCGTCTTCCCGCCACTTGTATGAGGAATTTCAATGTACATGAATGTAATTACACGCCTTTGCTTTTGTACTAGAGATAAAGTATAAAGTCAGCTCACTGCTACCATATGATGTCGATTTTCCTAAGGTACTTAAAGGTTTGATTGTACTCGTACGATTCTGAGTTTTGCATCTAGCTTTTTTATTTTTTGAGATATACAACAGGCCACTTTTCAAGAAATATTTTAAATCTAATTGTGTTATCATATTCATTCATTAATATCTTTTGAAACAAAACGGACCATTTAAATTCTTAAGTTAAATTACTAACTTTGTCAGTTGTCAGTTGTATAAGTCAGTTGGTTCTAGTTCTGCATTTATTAAAAAAAACTATTTTGCGAATTCATTATTGAGATAAAATATTAAGTCTTAAGTCAGTCACAGCTTCTGGACTTTGGCCCGTAAAGTATTAATTTCATTCAAAAATTATGTATTATTATCGTCACGGTAACTTACTAATGACGTAAAGTTACAAACTCCCTACAACGGCGTCCCTATTTTATGAAAAGCAGGAAAGGTTCTACTTTTATCCATGTAGCGTTCGAAGCAGAGTATCGGCCGTTTATTTTAATAGAGCGCTTTGTTTACACTTCATCAGCCGATCGAGGGGCTTATGCGAAAAAGGAAAACATTTTTATGACAGTGTTATCCTATCTCGTGGCGACGTGTAGCGCTTATGTCGTAGCGTATTCGTAGCGCTCGTAGGGAAGTGAGTGCTTTCGTTGCAGTCTAGTAAAAGATTTGTGACAACATAAAAACAACTAAGTATATTGTTATTCAAATGAATGTACCGGTGTTTTGAAAGACATTTGACACAATTTCATAATGATATTATAAAAGCTAATTTTGTTACCTTTACTCGCTCAAACGGCTAAATTGATCGTTATGAAAATTAGAATAGAGATAGCTTTGGACCTGGAGACGGACATAAGCTACTTATCATCATCATAATCATCACCGTTTTTCATAACTACGCGAGTGAAACCGCGGAACGCAGCTAGTCTATAAATCGGGGATTATTGTTGATCTATAATTTTTAGTTATTTTCCTATCATAATTTCAAAGAATGCCCCCAGTTGAAAATACTGTGATCTGCTCCATACAAACGGATTTATTTTTACTAGACTATTGTACCATATTTCTAATGCTTATGGGTAGCGTAGCGCTTACGTGGTAGCAAATTCATTACATAGCGCTACGCTAATAGGGTAGCGTAGCTCTACGTCGTAGCGTATGTGAAATGCATTCATAGCGTAGTAATTCGTAGCATTCTCACTGCGCTACATAATTGTATTTAGTACATAGTTATTGACGTCTTTTTTGCACAGTGCTGTGTGACCAGATACTGATTCAATTTCAAATATCTATGACTAAAAAAGTAAATAAATAAACTTTTTGCGATATTTTTTTTTATAAAGTTTAACAGGCTGTAGTTTAAGCTGGTATGCCATTTAGACTACATGAGAAAAATTTTAATATGGTAGGTACATCAATGTGAGTATATAGATACAAGTACATACATACATATAAACGAAAAATGTTATTATTTTGGACAGTCATATAAAAACGTCGTCTAAAGATAAAAAAAAATCCTATCAAAAATACAAAACTCATCACAATCCAGAATTACCTACATTAAATATAGGAACCTAACTTTTCCACTAAGACCTTGAAACAAAAATGGCCAAACTTGGGAGAACCGTTGAACCAATAACCAAAATTATATTTGTCATAGGCCAAATAAATATCTGCCCAGTGCCCAAGTTTGCTAATTCGGATTTGGGTGAAATCGAGTAACTTGCAAAGTTTATTGTGTCGCAGCTGGGCTTGATAAAGATTTTCGGATCGGAAATTTGGGACTTCGAGTTTGAGACTGGGTTGCACCATCTTTGGGTACCGCTAAAATTTCTATTAAGTAACTAAACAATCATTGGTGTTCCGGTCTTCAGAATGAAGAAGTGGGTGGTGACGTTAATTAATTACTTCTGTTCTCATCTATATCGAGGTTGTCGTAGCTGGTATAATATTTGAATAAATTAATTTCTAATTATTTCCAGGAAATTGTAAGTATCTTTTTTAACAAATACGTGTACGTAGTCGAATAACGCAAATGCGAATAATTTGTTCAAACTGAGAATGTAATCAATTTAAAATACGGCGAAAGAGTGTTAAACATAATCATTTTTTTTGGAAAAAAGTAAGTATTGTTTTTACAATAGCTATTAAACTTATTGTTTTTATTTTGTTACGTAATTGAAAAATCTATCAGGGTTCCGAGATTTTGTATTACCTACTTAATTTCTCTAACATATGTATTGGATACTAAAATAGTACTAAACTGTTTTAGCAGACAACAATAGCATTTTTATTATCCAATGTTCTACGGTTAAATGTAATCTTTCTTTTAATAAAACCGAAAATTTTAGTTTACACCTGGACTATCAAAGAAATTCTAAAAGTATATATAGATTGTACAACCCAGCCTCCGTCATGTGTGTTGGTCAATAGAACTTTATTAAGAATTTGGGTCAAAACGAATTTTCTGAAAATGGTACCCAGATGTTCTCATTTAGAGAGCCCGAAGTATTTTTTGTGCGGAAACGGTCAGCCTTTTGCTGAGGTGTGCGAAATATTTGAGGTTAAAATCGGGCTCATACATGTGGTGAATACAAGAAGGTTACAATTTTCTGATGTGTGTATAAAAATATCTTAGGTTCACTGAGGGTAACCTTTGTTCCAATATACACGTATTTTATCAAGAATGATGTTCTTGATAAAATACGTGTATGCCACGAAACGGACGCCCGGAACGTGACACTTGCAGCGAGCTGCCATTTTCGACAGAGATGGGGATATTGCTATCGCAGTACATGACTTACTGGGTCATTACAGTGGATGGTCAATAGCAATTATAACTGGAGGATAACCTTGCAGTTACTAATTATGGCACATGACAATATTCTGACAAACTCCGATTAACATTACCTTTTCATTAATAATTTGTGGGAAGGAGGTACGAGTACTCTTATTTTAAATAATGACGTAGATAGTTAAAATAGGTACTATTTAAGCGCAGCGTAGGAAAAGCAACCACAAGGTGGACTGACTACCTCAAACAAGTGGCAGGAAGACGTTGGATGTAAGCCGCTTCCATCAGCTCTTTAATTATGTGATTAAAACTTACTAACTTCAACGTCTAGATGTTTTAAGTACTTGTTTATAATTTACTATATGATTTGGAAAACGAAAAACAAATGCTATTAGCTAAATATAATTTCCCTATTATTTTACCATAATTCAAAATTACTATACAATTTCACAACAATCATTTGACAAAATTCATTCATCATTCATTCATTTTACAATTTGCTATTTTTTCCATTTAACCTAAAAATTACTCTACTATTTTGTCATATATATATATATATGTTGTTTAGCATAAATGATACTTACTATACGATAAATTTATAATTGTATATTCTACCTACAAAATTGAAAACTACAAACCAAAGTAATTGCTAAAAATATGTATCCGCCTACTGCACATACCTATAGGTTCATTAAAACCGTATAATATAAAATCTGTCGCAAACACAATCGGCACGGCAAAACTTTAATCAATTTCACGCTTTATGAAATGCTTTTTTGCATATTCGATCTTCGCTACGAGCTCAAGTGGTTTCTGATTTGCGACAAAAGAACATTGTTCCGAAATTTAATATCACGTTACAAGACTGAGGCTTTGGCGAAAATTAATTTAATTTTGTAACGTGTCACGTTCGCTATTGGAGTTAACGTGCTGAACCTCTCTGGGATCACGTACGCTGATTATCTTCAGCTTTTATAGCCTATAGTGTCTATTTTGCTCGACTGCGCAAGAAGAAGGGCTATGAAATGAAAGAAATGTTAACGGATTTATCGCGTATATTTTGCTTCAATTTATGAAATGACGTTTCGAAAACTGTGCTGCGTCCGTGGCAACAAACATATACGGGATAAATCCGTTAATATTTGTCTCAAAAAATGTTTTTTTATAAATTTGACGTCTGTATCTGTGGCATCGTAGCTCTCTAAGGGATGGACTGCTTTTGACGTAGTTTTTTTTGTTTGAAAGAGGATTTAATCGTAAGTATTCTAAGCTATGTTTCATCAAATTCGGTCTAGCCGTTTTTATGTCGGGGCTTTTAAATTTTCAAAACTTAATTGTGATACATGTTTATGATACTTATAGTTCGATGGAACTAGTATTTAGTGGATTAATGGATAGGAAACGCATCTCTGATTAGATTAGTCAAAGCTTCGAACATCTGCAATAATCCCTTGTTTTGTTTATGAAGGTTTCGTTTGATCGTTGAAAATGAAGGCCAGCGGTTTTTTAAATATTATTAGAACGGGCTCTCAAATGGAAAAATCTCACGGACCATGAATAATTTTTGAATATGCTTTGTTTACATTTTATGTTTTGTCTTGAACAATTTTATCATCAATTTTTTCTGTTACAATAAGAAAGAGAAAATGGCAATGCAGCAGCATGCTGGATACGTATCCAACTGGTAGTGGGTTTGAGGATTTGGATTGTCTTTATACCTTTATCGGTCTGGGGTAATCGATTTGCTTTTTGTGTAGTAGTTTAATTAGTTAATTTGTATATTTTTTTGTTGTAGTTAAAAAGGGCACTTGCCCATTTAACAAAAAAACACAGCAAGTTATTTTTTTTCTAAATTTGTAAATAACTGTAACAACAGACTTCAAAATACGTAATCTCGTTTATTTGGATGTCACATTTTTTTCAGTTATTTTCTATTAATAATCAAACGAAATTATACATTATTACATATACTATAATTTATTTCTATAAATGATCTAAATAACTAAATATATTATTATAAATAAAAAAAACATATTACAGATAAAAAACAGAACTCAGGTCACAGTCCCAAGGCAACGTTCCCAAAAGGCTGGCGACATTGCCTCGTTGGATAGCAATGCTAATCCGCTGACCGAGGTAAGCGCCAGCCCTTTGGTCATTTGTTCTCTCTATCAGTCGCATAGCAATTTCATTATAAAGCTGCCACGCACTTGGACCCCATGGACCTAAAGTTTCCACACCAAAAGGCAGAAATATGTAACCATCGCCAAGAGATTCATATTTCCGCCTTTTGTTGGATTCAGCAGTTGCCGCCGCCGCTCTTGCAACCTTGCAAGTAGAGGTTATGTGGGACGCCGCTAGCGTGTCAACGCAAGTGGCATCCCAAACTAGAGGCCTTCCACGGCTCCATGGAATTAATGTCATTCCATCGGGTCTCTTACCATCGTCACGAGCGATACCGTTCGGCTCAAGTATGGCCGGCACGTTGACGGTGGCAAGAGCCCTACGAATGACATCATTCAAGGAAGCGTGGCGGGACTGTCGGCCCGCGCTTCGGCGGCAGGAAAGACCGTGATGTCCTTGGCGGTCTACTGATGTTCCGCAGCGGCATTAATGGGGTTCATTTGTCTTTGCTCCAATACGCAAGCTGATAGAGAGAGCAAAAGTATTGTTGTCTAAGAGCGTCCCAATATTACTTGAAGGTAACGCTTGAAGCCAGAACCCTGATTCCTTTGCAGCAGAGGCTAGAAGTCGAGCACGATCTAATGGAGAAGATGAGTCATTTAAAAGATCATGTTGAATTTTTTTAGTTATTGGCTCATCCCAAAGCTTCTGCAAGTGTGGCTTAGCAGGGAGATTGTCATCAGGACAGATGGAGGTCCACGCGTCTGTAGCTTCAGACATAGAATAAACCTGCATATTACCCAAAGAATTTTCTATAATTTTTGAAAATAGAGCTTTTGTACTATACACTGAAGATAAAAAAGCCGGGAGTGACACGCTAGAAATTTTGCGAATTCCTAGACCGCCAAAACGGATGGGGAGTGTGGCCTGGCTCCAGGAAGTGTCAGACATGGGGCAATTTAGAATTTTAACTAGAGTCCTTTTTAAACAATTATCTAAAGTTGACAAAAGGTCGTTAAATGACCAAAATGGGCAACATCTCAAAACATATGTTAATTTAGGTACAAAAAGACAAAATCGAATGATGTGGAAAGCCATATGAGAGTAAATTTCTGAGAGACGGTGAGAAGATTCTTCAAATTTAACTTTTTGCTTGTGTATAAACAAAGGAAATCCATCAGGGAAAATCGGGGCGCCCAGTAAATGTAAAGATTCTTTATCAAGAATCTTAATGTTTGGTGCCACAACATTGAACTTTTCTATTATTTCATTTCTTCTCGATAAACTGACTGAATCAGCAATGAAAAGTTCACATTTAGAAAAATTTAGTTCCAGACCAATGGAACTAAAATTTTCAATTAGAATCTTTAGATCTGCTAATACTGTTTCTGGATCTCCACCAATGGTGCCGTCATCTAGATACCACACGTTTAATTTTGATGTTAAAGATGAAATAATTTGATGAATAGCAAGGCTGAATATGGCAGGCCCAAGAGGGTCACCTTGTTGACATCCAGTGGTAGAAAGAATACGGTGATTTTTGTAAATTAGTGTAGAGTTCAAACCATAACATTGACACATGTAGTCATAGATTTCCGGAGTATGATTTTGAATTTCGGTAAGCAAAGTAGTTCTTGATACGGAATTGAAAGCATTTTTAACATCAACTTTTAAAACCACTTCGCCGCCGTCATTTAACAAATAAGTCCGTAGAGCATGTACCGCGGCTTCACAGCCACCTTTACTTCCAAAACCTAGTTGCACCGGTTGAAAAAGTTGGGTGAGTTTGGGTAAAATCTCTTTGCAACAAACTTTGGAAGCAATCCGCCGAAATGTACAGCCAACTGCAATTGGGCGGATGCCACCATCTTTTTTATTTAAAGCACATAAGTTTGCCCCATGTAACAAATGGGAAACATCCTCGGGAACTTTGCTGGATATTATAAGGTTAATCAAGGCAGTTATATCGATCAAAAGTGCCCTACCAGCATCCCCTGAAACACCTAATAGGTCCTTTAGATGTTGTGGACTCAGGCCATCAAGTCCGCTTGCAGAACCACTCTTGAACGACATGATTGCTGCCTGGACATTCTTTTCACTGGCTTGGATTGGCTGCACAGATGGGCTTAACGGGGAAGGAATAGCAGGACTAGCACATATAGGATGTTTATCCTGTAATGCTGCAAGAATTTCCGGAGAGTTAGGAGCAATAGAGTCATCTGAAAACAGCAATTTTGCAGCGCCTTTCAAATCTCCATCGCTGACTTTGGACTCAATTTTGTGAATTAATGTATGTGAATTGGATAAGTGTGATGTATGGTTACTAGAAAGTGAATAATTTTGATATGGTTGCCCAACAGTATTAAAATCATTACAATTATTCTTAATGGATGAAGTGAGTGATTGGTTATTTGTTTTATCAGCGTGTAGAATTTTAAATGCGAAAGTCAAAAGGCTTTCCCATCTTTTTGAAGAGGTATATCTTATTCTTTTATTATATATTATTCTTGTATATCTTATTTTCTTCTCTTTTATCTTAATCAAACTGATTTGATCATGAAATTTCTTTAGGAGCGATCTGAAAGTTTATCCTTTCAAGTTATGAGGTAATAAACGTAGAATAATACAACCGAATTTATAACCTATTCCTTTTTTTAAGTTGGATTATAAATTATTACTTAATCCGCAGGTCCTGGGTTCGAATCCCACGGCACGCACCTCTGTCTTTTAGAAGTTATGTGCGTATTGTTGATTGCCGCCTACTTCAAACGGTGAAGGAAAATATCGTGAGGAAACCTACATGTCTGAGAGTTCTCAATGTATAATCTTGAAGATGTGTGAAGTCTGCCAACCCGCACTTGGCCAGCGTGGCAGACTATGGCTTAACCCTTCTCACAATGAAAAGATGGCCCGTTCCACACAGTGGGACAGTTTGTACAAAAAGGGCTGATAAAAAAAAAAAACATACGAAATATGATTAATATAAAAGTCAGCCTCATGAAAACTGTATTACATAATTATTAAGAATCACTTTGTTTAATATGGTATAAATTATATACATACATTATACACATTTCACGTTTTGATAAAAGTCTATTTCATGATAAAAAAAATTAACGTAAATAACAGAGATAAGAAGATGCCGTGTAAAAGCGAGACAGATGCCATAAATACATTTCGTTCATCCTTACAGACCTAAAGCCAAAATATAAGGTCAACATCGCTATTATTGACTCCCTTGTCCATATAAATCTGTTCATTCGAGGTGATTGCTGACGACTTCCACATGACTTCACACTTTCATATTTTTTTGCTTCATTGACTTTTCGCGGATCGTCACCCACTTCACTTACTTATTGACATGGGAGCATTGTCTTCACCGAAGAGGGGTGCAAACTTATCCTAATAACTTAACTTAATTCTTTTCCTTTAATGTTCAAAATGTGTATGCATATAATATACTATATATATAAGTTTTTTCTGTAGTATTTTCACTTTTGTATACGCAAGGTTTATGTTTTTTTTATGTTTTAGTTTTAAAGTTTTAGTTTTTATTGAAAGATTAGCCATGGTAATATTGTCTTTTTAATGCGTTTGTACAATGTGGTCTTTTAATAAAGAGTTATTTAGCTATCTATCTATCTATCTTATCTTTTATAATGGTGACGCGTAATATTATATAATGATAGCATTTTACTCAACACACTCTTACAATTTAAGGTACATAATGTCACGCCTTGTCTACCTTTTTAACACGCTTTTATTAGGTCGACCTGTACGTGATGAAATCTAAGGTAACTAATTTAACCATCTTCCAAGGATCGTAGCATCATGAAAATTGGCAGCTGTATGTAGTTCTGATGACAATACAATAATATGGTACTGTCGAACTGATCTGATGATGGAGCCGGAGGTCGACCTGTATATAATGAAATCTAAGGTAACTAATTTAACCATCTTCCAAGGATCGTAGCATCATGAAAATTGGCAGCTGTATGTAGTTCTGATGACAATACAATAATATGGTACTGTCGAACTGATCTGATGATGGAGCCGGAAGATATGAACTAGAACTTCATGATGGAACATCGTATCATAGTTGTGTTTGGATTTGTTAGAAAAGTCTTGTAATGAACTTTGACCACGATTAGGTTTATGACAATACAATAATTTGGAGCGTGTTTTTTTTAGTTTGTCAAACTGTAATTTATTGTTTGTTACCGCTTCTTTTATATACCGAGCCGACTTCGTCATTTACAAACCGATTCGATAAAATATTTTTTTGTTTCAAAGGATTTACTTTCAAATTAGTCCAATTGATGTAAAAATGTGCAATTATCAAATTACTTGACCGATTTTAATGAAATTTCTGCGGGACCAAGCTGGTTCCAAATATCCTAGTAAAAAAAGTTTTTTTTTGAAATTCGTATGTAAATGGCGGAGTTTAAGCGGTAATAAACATAAAAGAAAAAAAGAAAAACAATTTTTGAGCGAAATTTAATTTTGTAAAACAGGCGAATTGTTATTGATGTCGGTAAAACTTGGAGCGGAGTGTCTGTGATTGTTATTATTCTGAGACTAGTCAGAGGTTCGGAGCTTTTGGTAGAGATAAGTAGATTACATAGAGAAGCATAGCAGTTTGGTCAAAGAGTAAGAAATACTTGTATATATGAAGGGTTCGGCATATACGATTGTAAACAAAACTGGCTAAATTATTTTACCATGAAAACTAACGTGGTTTTCACATTTTAAATAAAAACTTTTCTACCACCCCAACCCGTTTGCAACCGACATCACGTGCGGCGCGAGCAGGCACGTCGCAGTGCGAGGCGCGTTACCGACCGAGAGTGAGGTTTGCGCTGCTCCTTTGAAAAAGCTCGCCGATTGCTGTTGAAACTATAGTCGACTCAAAACAAACAAAAACTTACAAGATAATCCTCTCTATAAACACCAATTGTAGTAAAAAATTTAAAATCTGACCCTGATCTCTTTACTGAATGAAAAGCAGCTGTATGTTTTCTACTCGCATGAATAATTATATTTTTACTGAAAAGTGCATTAGGGAAAACATCTTCTGACTTCTTGTCTACTAATAAACAGGATTTGGACGCTTTAGGGAATTTTGCGACCCCCGTTAACCCTTTCGGAACGGGTTTCTAAAATATATGCTTGCCGACTTGTATAGAAATTCTCGATGTGTTAAGTTATATTCAGGGACTTTTTATTTTCTAAAAATCACAAATACAGGAATGTATTTGTGATTTTTTTATGTAGAAAAAAGGCGCAAGCAAAGAGAATATAACTATACGGCGCAATTGTAAATATCTGGTTAACTACCACTCTCGACCTTAAATTCTACCCCCAAGCAATGAACGAAGTATGCCTATCGACCATAAATATTACTTTCAAATTGATCCTATCGACATTTCATCAAAATCAATCCAGTAGTTTGGTTTTTCAAAACAAAATTGCGAATTTTGAAGTTGGTTTTTCAGTTTTTAAAACTATAATTATGTTATGTATGCTACTCTTATGATTTTTTGCAAAATTTCCAATACCAATCATTTACCACTTTAGGTGTATGTAGCCTAAAAAAAATAGATTATACGGACTACATTTATTGCGCTATCTTAAATCTTTGGAGATTTTTTTAACAATACTCACTTATATTTTAGCCATCAACGCTGGGAACGAATACCCCAATTTTCTCGAAAATCTGCCGGTTTGGTATTTTACTCTGTTGCAATTTCATTTCATGCATATCGTGCAGGGAATGGAGAACTCCGGGGAAAATTTATTTATTTATGCAGTTAATTGAGAGTTGTTGCGGAATAATTTGGCTTCAGTAGTATTTATAGTATTATATTTACCTACTTTTGTGGATTAGCGTTGTTTCAAATTACAATACATGGATAAAATATGCATATTACTAATGTCGCGTTTCTGTAATTTTTTTATGGGCTGCATTTCGGTGAGTATGCACTCGAACTACTTTATTCTAACTCTACTCTGGTCAGAATGCCTAAACCATAAGTAGCTTAAAAGAGATTAAAAGAACCATTGTATCATCACAATACCGACAACAATGGCTTGATTGATGAGTACTGTGTGTTCATCTTTCTAATCCTGGTTATTGCTATCATAAATCAAACTAAGTTTACTATTTCGTCGATCTAGTGTGCCAGATGGGTGCTTACAAGTTAGAGTAGTGCTAGGAGTGCGATTATCTTATGTTGATGATCTTTACTTTATGATGTTGCGCAGTATACTTTATATACTTACGAATTCTTGTGTTATGTTCAGTATATTGTATTATTTATATTGGCTAACTTTTACGCAATAATTATGTAGCAAACAAGTGGTATATATTTTCAATTCGTTGTGTATGTGTAAGTATGTATTGTTAGAATTGCACAACATTTGCATCTGATATAGTCCAGTAAAAATAAAATTTTGACCTCATAAAATGCAATAATAAAAAATTGTTATTTATGTGATAGTATCGGTGTTTTGAAGTACATTTGTCACAATGTCATAGTTATGAGATGTGAAGAACTTGAGAAAAACCATGGAAATACCTAAAGTTGTGCTTTTCAAGTTTATAGTTAAACAAAACATTCATATTGGTTGATAATTAAGAATTACATATACTTAAGGATATACTTAATTTATAATCACCGGGGTCATTTTGTAAAAACATAGATAAAACGAGTTTTTTACATTAATTATATATTTGAATTTCCGCGCGCTACCGACTGTCGCAATGGGGAGCTGTGCGCATGCGCGTAGCGATGGCGCTGGATCGGTTTATGCAATAAATTATGATGTTAAAGTACATTTTTGACCTACTGACGGAAAAATAATATTGAATATTTACGTTTTTTTTTTTTACTATTTTGTGAAAAGGTCAATAACCTCAGTACTATAATGATTTAAGTGTTTTATATATTTATCGCTGTATCTCAAAAAGTTGTAGAACTAAAATCGAAACCTAGTTTTATTTTAAGAGAGCTATTCAACGATACCCTACACTATGGGGAGGGATTGAAAAAAAACCATCCCTTCTTTACTTGTATGGAGTACCCCTATTTTAATTTTTTTGATAATTTGACTACGGTATTTTGTAGTGATTTACCTTCATGCTAAATATCTGTATGTAGAGCTTATAGATTCCGAGTAAAATGGCTGTGACGTACCGACAGACAGACAGACAGACGCACAGTGATCGGGAAATCGAGACGACCTTTCATAGTATTTTTTTTTTCTAAAATTCGGATTTTGGTTGTTTAAAAGTATGTAACTTTGTTAAAACTAGCATTCTATTGGATAATTTACTAATATACATCCTTTTATTATGCTTGATCAATGTAAACAATGACCTTGAATATTTCAAATGTATGGAAATGAAAATTATTTTCCCAATACCTTTTTTGTTTCTAAAGATGTAAATCTGAAACATTCAGAGATTAATAACGAAGTGCTTATGCAGCTATACTAGATTTGGGCTTAACTTAAGGTGTCCCCTATCAAATGATATGAATGATTGAAAAGCAAATTTTGGCGAAAATTTCATCTAGCTATAGGTAATTACATTAAAATGTAATTTAATCGATCTTTTTTGATCACAATCGCTGAATAACTTTCATATTTTTAACATTAAGTTAAAATAATATTCATTTATTTGAAAATATCTAATGAAATAAGCATAAGCATGAACTTTAATATTTGAGATATCTGACTATTCGGCTGATTTAGCGTATAACTTAGAAGCTAAAACCTTTAGGCATTAAAAGATTGCTGACGCATCCATACTAACTTTCACCTAAACTTATCTCGTCCCTGTTCAAAGATATAAAGGATTGAAAAGTTCAAATTTTAAAGAAATGTTAAAACCATGTCGTCAAGATATAATTATCATTCTGAAAGTCACATATTTCAGCTATGAAAGTTCACGTTTATGCTTATTTCATTAGATATTTTCGATTAAATGAAGATTTATTTCACTTAAGAGTAAAGAAAATAACGACTGTAAGAAAACTTTGTAAGAAAAATAACGAAAAAGTTACATTTTAAGTATATATAACATATAATATCTTGATGACGTGGTTTTGTAATTTCTTTAAAATTTGAACTTTTCAATCCTTTATATATTTTGAACGGGGACGTCATAAGTTAAGTCCAAACCTACTATAGCTGCATAAGTACTTAGTCATTAATATCTGAATGTTTCAGATTTACATCTTGAGAAACAAAAAAGTTATTGAGAAAATAATTTTAATTTCCATACATTTGAAATATTCAAGGTCATTTTTTACATTGATTAAGCGTAATTAAACAATTTATATTAGTAAATCATCCAATAAAATGCTAGTTTTAACAAAGTTACATACTTTAAACAACCAAAATCCGAATTTTAGAAAAAAACCTATGAAATAAGGGTGCCTCGATTTCCCGATCACTGAGACGGATAGATGGACATGCCGAAATTATAAGGGTTCCTCGTAATTACTACGGAACCCCAAAAACTGACAAAACTGACTCCAAAATATTAAATGATAAAATTATAATTCAAGTTTTCGGCAGCCTAGTCGGGAGACCGTCTGACTTGCGATCCGCAGGTCCTCCTGGGTTCAAATCCCGCGGGACGCACCTCTGTCTTTTATGCACTGTTCTGATTTCTACGTATTTAGTAATACAAATGAAGATCATACCAAGGTCTTAATAATTGCTCACCTACGAAAAAGAGTAGGAGTTATTTTTCGAGCGTGTATGTTTGTGTTTTTATACTACCTACGTCCAATATATGTACTTAACTAATATTATCTTGTACACATACATCGTTTTGTGCCTGTATAAGTAAAAAATATCTGGTTTATAAAAAATACTTATTACTAAGTTGAACGATGGATCATATTAAAACTTTTTAAATCAGCTTAGCATGCAGTTGTTCTTTTATTTTTTACTGACTTCATAAAAGGAGGGGGTTATTAAATCTACTCATTATACTTGATAAGTAATTACGCAACAATAAACGTGTGTTTGATAACTGCCTGTCTGTCCTACGAAAAATAGACAAATTTTCTTTCCATTATTTTCTGCATAGGAAATTAATAATACAGTATCGACGACTACGAGTATGTAATAAGCAGATAAAACAGTTAAAACTTATCCTTCTTCTTGAGCAGTTGCGTAAAAATGTCAAAATGCGAAATTGAAATAAACGCGAGGATGAGGTGGCCGGCCGGCCTCCCCTGCCCCGCGCACCACCTCGCCGCCGCGTCGGCCGGCCGCCGCCGCTTCGCGCTGCGGTTTTTAAATACTTACTTATATATACCTATGTACTTGTGTATTCATCCGCGAGATTTTGTGTTTTTACTGAATTATTAAAAACCTTCAATAGATTTTTTGGAAATTCTTGTCATTTCTGATAAACAGAAATTAATGCTATCGAATCACATAAAAATCGTATGTTATATTAAACCTACAATAGTTAAAATCAAATAAAACATATTTTGTTGCTAATTACTAAGTAAATATGTATTATAAATCGGGGATTATTGTAGATCTATGATTTTTAGTTATTTAGCTATCATAATTTCAAAGAATCCCTCCTACTGCAAATACTGGGATCTGCTCCATACAAACGGATTTATTTTTACTAGACTAATAGTCTATGTGAGCTGAATGGCTAAATTTTATACGTGTGGGTGTGATGTATGTTGTTATATTAATCGTTGTATTTCTCAGAAACTAGAGAGAGTCCAATATCTCTAATAGAGGAAATTTCCCATTTCTTCATTTGTAAATCAATTAACAAATGAGTGTGCAGCGAGAAAATTATCGGTCTTAGGCTGAAAGTGTCTTTTGGCTATCTGTTGAATAATTAATATCATACATATTTATTTTTAACCGACTTTCAACACAAAAAAAAACATACAGACCGAATTGATAACCAAGGAGGTTATCAATTCGGTCTGTATGTATTTTTTGTGTTGGTTCACTGATTACTTAGCCAATTGTGCATTGATTTTGACGATTCTTTGTGTATTTGGTAGACCATACTTCAGAAGTGGTCCCATATAAATTTTATCAAAATCGATGCGTTACTTTGGTTTTTATAACAAAATAACTGGTAAAGTATCATCCAACTAACTGTAGAAAAGTGAAGAGTAAGTCGTCTATTTACGCATCGGTATACGCGACTTGCTATTCACTTTTCTACAGGCGTTATACATATTGCGTATTTTAAAGTCTGTTTTTTCAGTTTTTTTAACTATAATTATTTTATATAATGTTCGTTGTTTAAATACTATATTATGTAATTACAGCATGTCTAACAACCACACGATTAGATTCAAATACAGAAAAGTTTTTTTTACAAACAAAATATTCTTGTAAGCAACATATAATGCGTGATCGGATTTTCGCTGTCTGAATGACCACAATCTCAGAAACGGTTTATTACAATCTCTCACCCTTGCCAGGTAATGCACTTATCGCATTTTGTGGTAGCAACAACCGCTGTACAAATTGGCCCATTTAACTATCGGGTTGCCAGGAGCTAAATGGGAATCGTCCATTGGGAACTCTAATACGAGTCACCGGATTTGTAATTGGAAGCTTCGGGATGAGGAGTACCGAAATACCGAATACCGAAAATCGAATGTACCGAATGTTTCGGCAGGTTCTGAAATTTTGGAGGTTTAAGTTGTGAATACCGCAGAATTCGAGGCCCTATTTACGTAAGGTCGTTGAACATATTTAAATTAAATTTTAGAGATTTTTTTGTAACTTGGTGGTTGCATTTTTTGGGCTCTAAAGTTCCTCTAGGCGTTTTTCTGTTCATATACATTCTAATGTAAGAGAATATTTTGAGGAACACAATATTTTTTTGGGGATTTTTTTGATTACATATCCTGCGATTCACCACACGACGGGGTCGATAAAAGTAATTCATCCCCACTTTACATGTAAGGCAGGTACCCCATTTTTTATTATGTACTTAAATTAATGCCAAATTACAGCTTTGTAGTACTTACTAATAGTCTTTGAACAAAGCCGCGGACAGACAGACAGACGGACATGGCGAAGCTTAGTCTATGTGTATATTGCTATGGAACCGCATGTACTACCGAATTGAGAACCTCTTTCCTCCTCTTTCGAAATTGGTTAAAATGTAGTTTACCATTATGTTAAACCATTTTCCAGTTCACCAAAAAAGTAAGTTGATTAATTGCACAATAAAAAGCGAACCACGATCGAAGAGCCATCACTGCCCAATTCACTGGAAATCTGTAAGCAAAACACATTGTTTGCAACTTTGATTAATTCTCAAAAGCCTCCAAACTTTCGGTTTCTACTTTATGTAAAATTGCCCTAAACACAGATAGATAACGTGGTTTTAGATCTTTTCAACAATGTATTTTTGAAGTAGAAAATATTGGAAGCTTTGCTTTTAGGTATATAAACACAGATGTCAAAAAAAAAACAGTTTTTTTGATTCGAAGTGAGCCATTATTTTCAGTATTAGCTCATTTTATTTACATTTATACGATAGCTGTACCCGCGACTTCATACGCGTAAGAAAACACATCCGCCGCGCTCCAACCTAACTGTCGACTCAAATTATCTGTGTCGAGTATGTGGTCAAACGTAGATGTATTTAAATGAAGAATAAACTGCCGTCCCCTTTTTTAACTCGTTCCAGCCCTGCTCAAGTTCAACTCCTGCCTCGATCCCACTTCGCTTCTACTCCACTCCTGCCTCACATCTTTTCCACGTCCACCTTGCTTCCGTCGCACTCCCCTTTTGCTGTCACCTGCTCCCACTCCACCCCTGTCCAACTTCTGGCATATTCCCGCCTCGCTCCCACTCTACTACCTCTCTTTCATTTTATTTCCTCCTCGCACTTATAGCGTTTACACCTTGCACTTCTTTTTCTCCAACTTCACTCCCACCGCACTTTTGTCTCGCTCCCTTTCAACTCCCATTCCGCTCCCGCTTCGCTCACATACCACTTACGTCCCGCGCACCCACCTAAATCATTTATTGGACTCCCATCTCACTCCGTCCCTCGTTCCGTTTCATTCCTGCCACGGAATTCAGCTCCCAGGTCCCACCTGTCCCATTTCCATCTATACTACTACCACTATATACTCGTACTACTAGCCGCACTTGAAACTTGCTCACTACTCGTTCCCGTTCCGACCCACACTCCCTCACGCTGGTATTCGAATTTTATTATCGCCCCGGTCTAATCTCCCTCTAGCCCCGCTTCCGACCTGATTAAGCTTCAAAAATTTCAACCTCAATCCCGCCCCCTAATTAATCCCTGTTGTAAAAATATAATAACAGTATTAGTTCCGGTCTATTAATTAACCTAAATGTTGTTATTTAACGCCTCTAACATGAAAATTGTGGGTATTTTATGGAATAAAATAATTGGAACCTAATTTGGCAACCTTAATTCAGCCCTGCCGTAAAAATATAATAAATGTTTGTGATTATTAATTTGAATACTCAAATACTAAATTTTACGCCCCTGGCATTAAAATCGTGGTACTTTCATGGAATATTTCAATCCTCTGTTGATCTCCCTTATTGTTGTTGTTGTTATTTATCCCTGTCAGATTTTTTAAAATTTGTAATTTGTAGTAATTTATAGTCCAAATACTAAAGATTTCAAGATTCTAACATAAAACTTAAGGAAGTTTCATACAAACTTTCAACCGTCTTTTGGCTACCTTCATTCATCCCTGTCGCTGAAATATCATAATAGTATTTATTATATATCTATTAGGTAACCCAAATACCAAATTTCATACACCTAACATCAAAACTCAGGAACTTTCATACATTCGTTTACCCCCCAATTTGACCCCTTAATTCAGCCCTTTCACAAATTTCGTTCTTAGCTGACCTATTTACCCTATAAGTAACATACATGCTAAATTTCAGATTCGTAGCTTATGTAGTTTTTGAGATTTAGTGATGAGCAACGCAATACTCGTAATGTTGAATGTTGTAATTTAATGCTATATCCCAGGGGAACTATCCAATTATTCGGGATAAAAAGTATCCAAGATCCTTCTACACAGTATAAGTAATAATCCTGACAAATTTCGTCCAAATCCGTCCAGTAGTTTCGGCGTCCAGTGGACACACCGTACAGACAGACAGACAAAAAATTAAAAAAATGCTGTTTTGGCTTCTGTATCGATAGGAAGGTATCCTCCAATCAAAATTTTTCAAAAATATTAAATGTACAGAATTTGACCCGTTACAGTCTTATTATATGTATAGATGTACTACATTTAGACTACATAGATAAACTACATTTTGTTCTAGTAATTTATAAGATGCTACGTTTTGAGGTATGAGCAGAGGCGAGAGCAAGGCGAAACACATTACAACTGGGATGATAGTAAAATGGCATATTTTCTTCTGACATAGAGCTTTGTAGATGTAGTTTTGGATTTCGATGACATTCTGATTCTTGTCACTGACAAGAAGTCCACTGCTGGAATAAGTATAACAACTGAAATAAACAATGCGTAGGTAGTCATTTTACTGTCTCGTCTGCGCGTATAAATTGTTTGAAGATATAATAATATTACTGAATTTACTTTTGAAAAATAAATACTTATTAAGCGAGTTAAGAACCCGGCGAAATGCACAAACACTAAACAAAAATCTCATTGCGATCCAAAATGTGTATGTGTGTGTGCGTGTGGGTTTGTTACTACTTTTAACCGGGATTATCCACATAGACTACATCGCAACTAAAAAAAAATAGTTCTTGTTAGCGGATGCTAGGAATAAAGAACTATATCTCTCTCTTTCTTTCTCGCTCTCTCTTTCTCAACTAAAATATTTTCATTCACTTTTTATAAATTAACTTCTGCTGCTGTTAAATACAATGGATAAACACTTTTAAAACACAATTTTAGCAAAGTTTTTATTTGGATTTCTAAATCCCAGATGTAAATAATCTTAATTTATACCAAAATAAAGTTAAAATAATAACCATTAGCTAACCAGATAAACCTTAGTCCACGAAACGGTTAGCATAAAATTAAATAATTATGCTTAACATTAACCGAATTGGATATCGCAACAGATACCACAAAACGAAAATGTATTCAAAACTCGCAAGAGGTCCCAAAAATTAATTATATTTGTTACTTTAACAAAAGACCGACCTCTGAATACCCGTTATAAATGATCCTAGCCGCGTTTTAATTTTACCGAGGTATGGAAATGCTAATGGAATAAAAAGTTGACAAATTAGTCTCCAAAATTTTGCCCGGAAGTACTAATGGCCTGTCGAAGGTCGTTTAAAACCTTCACATATTGTGACATTGTTATAGCTTTTAGAATTTAATAGAATTTGTAATTTTATTTGTTAAGGAAATAAAGGCTTATTAATTATTACTATGGAAATTAACGTGGTTTTCACACATTTTTAAATAAAAACTACGGGTCACTCACGTCTGTTTTGAGCCGAAATATACGACTATAGTTTCAACCGCATTCGGCGGTCTTTTTCAAAGGAGCAACACACACATCACGTCACGTGATCCGTAGTTTTTATTTAAAAGCCTTATTAATTATTATTATTTGTTTATATTTCCGTTTTTCCTGTTTCTTATTCATCATTCATTCATTCTTTTTCATTGATTTATTACTTTTTAAATAATCTCTAAAAGTAAAAATATTTTCATTGTATTCCTGAGTGAGTGCGTCAGATTATAGAATCGCAGAGTTCCACTGACACGTTTTTCTTTGCAAAAGTATCAAATGTTGAGGTTTTTCGTATAAACATCTGCACATTTTCTAATCTGCGACGACGTAGCATTTGACATTCAGTGACAAATATGTCATTCTTGAAAAAAAAAACGAGCGGGTGAGTCTTTTAAAAAGTTTACAATCGTGAGAGATTTATTGAGCTTGAAAAGTAAAACCTACTTACTCCTCATCCAATGGAGAAGGACAAAGGAGAAAATAGAGTTACTTCAACGATTGAGCGCTTTGTTTAATTATTATCCTTACTTATATGTATTACAAGTAAACGAAATAACGTACTTTGAAGTCGGTTTTTTCAGTTTTTTTAAACTTTAAAATTATTGTTATAATACCTATATACCTATCACTGCCTTGAATTTTATTATACATCTACCATTTAGCCGGCAGGGGCTGAATACATTTGAATTTATTCAAGCTACTAGTGGGTACAAATTAATAGTCGTTAAAACTGTTAGGGTTTTTGTTGACTACAAAACCCTAAAAACCAAAGTAAAGCTAGAACACTACTTTATATGTTACTAGCTGCGCCCCGGTGTTATGATGGTGTCGATTATGTTGTTATTGTTTAATGTATCCCACAGGAACTGTCAATTTTTTCGGGATAAAAAGTATGCCAATATCCTGCCAAATTTCGTTCAATCCGTCCAGTAGTTTCGGTTTCCATTGGACACACCGTACAGACAGAAAGACAGACAAAAAAAAATAATTGCTGTTTTGGCTTCTGTATCGATAGGAATGCATCCTCTAATGAAACATTTTCAAAAATTTTTAATGAACAGATTTTGACCTGTTACAGTCTTATTAAATATATATTAGACTGGCCTTGTGGCTCAGTTGGTAGTGTGTTTACGTCTACCTGCTGAACTGAAAGGTCGTGGGTTCAATCCCCACCCAGGGCAAACATTTGTGTGATGGGCATGGATGTTTGTTCTGTGTCTGGGTGTTTCTATGTATCTTAAGTATATATTTACAAAAAAAAAGTATATATGTATTCTATCAGCCATCTAGTTCCATAGTACAAGCTTTGCTTAGTTTGGGCTAGATGGTATTGTGTGAAATGTCCACAAATATTTATTTATTATATATACATATACAGACAGGCTTGCGCTTGACCGCCAACTAACATGATGTTAACTTTGTGGTCTACAAAGGAGAGATGAATGGAGATATTGTATATATCGGGAATTGACTTACTTAGGAAACGTATTCCACAATTTAAGCCTGCTTGATAAAAGTAGAATTGAAGCATTCCGTTCGAATATTATGAATATTCACTACGTGATGATGAAATTTTTACGTGTTTTTAACTGAAGAATCGCCCGAACAGCGTAACGTAGTATGAATTGATTTTAACAGCTTGGCGATGGTCCTTCAGCGACGCCCTAGTTTCCGTCCGAACCGTAAGAAATGGCGACGGAGCGTTACATTAGTTTGAAAACAGACGATGGTAGCAAGTGCCTAGTTTTTTATTGTTCTTCCTCAACAAAAAGGTCGGCATTTAGGCTTTTGAATATTTTGTGAGGATAAAGATCAAAATCTATGAAAAAATGGTGTGCGAATTTTCTGCGATGCTTTGATCTTTTATCTTTGTTTTATTTATGTTTGTTGGTCTTCGGTCGCTGATTTTTAGGGTTCCGTACCTCAATAGGAAAAAACGGATCCCTTATAGGATTACTTTGTTGTCCTTCTGTCCGTCTGTCTGTCTGTCTGTCCATCTGTCCGGGTGTCAAGACCTTTATCTCGGGAACGCGTGAAGGTATCGAGTTGAAATTAAAACCATATACGCAGATCCATAGTATCTTGCTGCAGAAAGAAAAAAAAACTCAGTTTTCGTAAAAAAAAGTTACAGCCGAATATATCGTAAAAAACGCACATTTCGACACTCACAAGGGAATCAAGACCTATGGGGTACTTCTCGTTGACTTAGAACTATGAAATTTGGCAAGAAGCATTGTTTTAATAGTACACATATAGGTAAAATCCGAAAACCGGACATTGTTAATTTAATCACAAAAAATAGTGTCTTTATGCAAGGAATGAGGGTCCAAATTTTAAAGTGAATTAACCGTATCATGTGGGGTATCATATGAAAAAGCTTAATTAACATAAGTTAAAATAAGTTTTTAAATATTTTTACGATCTATATTTTTAGGTATAAGAAGGAAAATATAAATAAATATTAGATTTCCCCTTTTTATCTACTAGTTTGCACGGAACCCTCGATGGGCGAGTCTGACTCGCACTTGTCCGGTTTTTTATTATTTAGGCGTCTACAAACTTTCTTATATTTTATGATATTATTTGACTTAATTGAAATTGTTTTACATCTGGAATAAATAATTTTCATTAAATATATTTTTTTATGTGACGATTGGCTTGCGCTTGACCGTCAACTCACCTAGTGTTAGGCAACAGTTACAGTCTACGATGGAGCGAGCTTGCCTAGAAACCTATTACCTATTTATTATATCATTACATTTACAACCTTATCGCGCGCTTTTCCAAAAAATAAAAATAAACAGTTTTTTTACTTCTAAACATTATCCGATTTTTTTTTATCTGATTAGATTCATAAAAGTCTATGTTATATTTATTAAAATTTAGTTAGAACTTCAAAAAAAAATTGGATTTAAAATAAAAAAAAAACAATCCATATAATAATCATGTCTCATAATCATATTACGTTAAAGACTACATTTATTTTTTGTATAGAATATCAGATTCGGCAGAGAGAGAGAGAGAGAGAGAGAGAGAGAGAGAGAGAGAGATAGAAAGAGACGGAGAGAGAGCGAGCGAAAAAGTATTTACTTACCACCCATTTTATTTCTGTGGCAATGTAATCTAACAAAACTAATCAGATAGTCGACTATTTATCTTCATTACAAGTTTTCCAGAAAAAAAATATGAGAGGCAAGTTGGCGCGGAAATAAATCACAAGTAACGTCTCTCGTGGTTCGCGTAATTATGTTACAATAATCTCTTCTTATACAATTATTGTGATGAAGTCTGCTTGTAGTTTGTACGTCCATCTACAGAAAGGGACATTACAATGTTTAATTTATCAAAAGAATTTGGTGTAGTGAAACTTGAGTAGTAAGGTGTTATAATTGTATTTTTTGGTTTGTTTAGTTGTAATGGGAATTAAAGTTTTCCGTCGCTTATTTGGTGTTGAGCCTTAAGGAACCATAGTTTCGTTCAGTCCGTCCATCTGTTTTTAGAACCTTCTTTAATCATTTAGACTCTATATTTCTATAGAATTGTGTGTGAGCTGTTCCTTTACAATTTGGCCACGGAGATGTCACGTAGGATAGTCGAAACTTTGAATAGTCTTTTTTGCTTAAACCAATCAAGCGTTGGTGGCGCCATGCGCCACCAGTAACATACGCTAACAGCAGCTTGATTATATTAAAAAACCGGACAAATGCGAGTCAGACTCGCCCACCGAGGGTTCCGTACAAACAAAAAAATAAAAGGGGGAAATCTTACATTTTTTTTTTTTATATTTTCCTTCTTATACCGAAAAATATACATTGTAAAAATATTTAAAAACCTATTTTAACTTATGCTAATTAATCTCTTTAATATGATACCCCACATGATACGGTTAATACACTTTAAAATGTAGACCCTCATTCCTTGCATAAAGACACTATTTTTGTGATTAAATTAAAAATGTCTGGTTTTCGGATTTTTCCCTATATGTGTACTATAACACAATGCTTCTTGCCAAATTTCATAGTTCTAGATCAACGGGAAGTACCCCATAGGTTTTGATTCCCTTGTGAGTGTCGAAATGTGCATTTTTATGACATCATCATCTTCATCTCAGCCATAAGAAGTTCACTGCGGAACCCTAAAAAACTATGAGTGTATTGCATTACCGCACAGGATTTTGAACTGTGAAAGTCCAAAATTCTTGGAATATTTTGGGAAACTGCTATGAGACTGGCTTGAATCGTCTCGTCAGCTGCCTAGAAAAACCACATCATTTTTAATTTCTCAAAATCCTTCCTCGGGACACATTTAAAAAAAAACAGGCTTCATCATCATCATCTCAGCCACAAGAAGTCCATAGCTGGACATAGGCCTCCCCCATGGAACACAGGCTTAACTTATCATATTTACAATCAAAACGAGCAGCTTATGTCAATTAGTAATCAGTCAGAGCTTAAATTCCATGTATACAGAGATAGTGTTTATATTTCATAGTAAAATTCGTAACTAAGCCGATCGTATAACAGCATATTTGAAATATTAATGAAGGGCAGGGTAAGCCGTACTCAACATCAAAGTGCAGAAGCCGCGGTTGAGCAGCTAAAAGCCTGGCTGAGTAGCTCTTTAGAAATGGCGCTTATTGGTGCAGTTGTGCATGAAACATGCAATCAGGATATATATATCTGCCTTGTGGCTCAGTTGGTATTGTGTTTACGTCTACCTGCTGAACTGAAAGGTCGTGGGTTCAATCCCCATCCAGGGCAAACATTTGTGTGATGATCATGGATGTTTGTTCTGTGTCTGGGTGTTTTTATGTATCATATGTATATATAGGTATTTACAACAAAAAAAAAAGTATATATGTATTCTATCAGCCATCTAGTTCCATAGTACAAGCTTTGCTTAGTTTGGGCTAGATGGTGTTGTGTGAAATGTCCACAAATATTTATTTATTTATATAGGGAGCGTTTCCGGTTTCCATTGTCATTTTTTTTTACAAGATAGATCTACGATTGACCACAAACTCGCCTGACGTTAAGCGACGGTGTGGCCGAGGATAGAACTTGTTGATCTAGAAGGTAGATCGAATCGAAGGTTATAGAATCTATTCACTCTAGCCTTGAAAATTCCAAGATTGTAGGTCTCAGGAAACAGAGATGGCGGCAAAGAATTCCATTCTTGTGTAGTACACAACAAGAATGTGGATCAATATCGCTGAGTACGGATTTTTGGCGTTTCAACGAGAAATAGGTGAGTGAGAAATGGTTTAAGTCTTTTATGTCCCGAATTTGTGTCTGTATATGTAGGGTTGTTTGTGTGTAAGCATTCGACATTGAATACATACACTCGAAAACATAACCCTCCTTCTTATACAGTCGGGTATAAAGACCTACAGTCTACATTGTAAAACAAAAGATTCCAAGAAGAATTTTCAGATATTTTTACGACGAAAGGAAATTTTCATGAATCTGGCAGACGCGACGCCTCATAATACTCATATTAACTCACTACGAGTGTGTATGAAATATTCAGTTTCAAAGTAAAGGATAGCTGTCATTGACACAATAATGTAATATAACCTTTAATAAATTTACTAAAGCGATAGTTTATTCAAATATTTGAAAATATATTTTTGCTATACAATTATATAACAATTACATTTATAATAAATTTTAAAATAATATTTAAAATAAATTCCAGTTTAAAAAAACTAAAAAAACACACTACAAATTATTGTGGTCAAAGTTCATTACAAGACTTTTCTAACAAATCCAAACACAGCTATGATACGATGTTCCACCATGAAGTTCTAGTTCATATCTTCCGGCTCCATCATCAGATCAGTTCGTCAGTACCATATTATTGTATTGTCATCAGAACTACATACAGCTGCCAATTTTCATGACGCTACGATCCTTGGAAGATGGCTAAATTAGTTACCTTAGATTTAATTACATACAGGTCGACCTAATAAAAGCGTGTTAAAAAGCATAGATGTATGGACATAGATGCAAAATGACACTTGCGTTTTTGATATAGACGCAGAATAACGCATACGTACTCGTATCGCGTAACGACTAAGTTCGATGTAAGCGTTCCAAAGATTTTGATGATCCAAAGATGTTACTTGACGTTTTAATAAGTTATTAATATTTACAAAAGTTTTTATAAAATCAACATTAACTGTCAGACGATCAAGTACACGTCAATATTTTTACCCGAGAAGGAGGGTTATGTTTTTCGAGTGTATGTACGTTTGTACGTATTTATCTATGTATGTATGTTAGATAGGGCTTCGCTCCCTTAGTGTGATATGTCATAGGCTAATATTTTTTTTATAATAATAACACAAAACACGGACACTCAACAGCGTATCATCATCTCAGCCATAAGAAGTCCACTGCTGGACATAGGCCTCCCCCCATGGATTTCCAAAAAGACCGATTGGAAGCGGCTTGCATCCAGCGTCTTCTCGCCACTTGTATGAGGTCATCTGACCATCTCGTGACTGGTCTTCTTACACTGCGCTTGCCGGTGCATGGTCTCCACTCGAGAACCTTTCGGCCCCATCGGCCATCAGTTCTACGTGCTATGTGGCCTCCCACTGCCACTTCAACTTACTAATCCTCTGTGCTATATCGATAACTTTCGTACGTCTACGTATCTCTTTATTTCTTATTCCATCTCGTAGAGTGACTCCGAGCATAGCCCTCTCCATAGCTCGTTGCGTGACCTTGAGCTTCCTTATAAGGCCCATAGTTAGGGACCACGTTTCAGTGCATGCAGGGGGTGGTAGCCGGATCTCTGCCGAAGATTCTTAGCACCCCTTGCTCCGCCGTTACCGGGGCCGCTACCATAGCCCGTAATAGCGGAGCTGCCGGGGACTGGGGGCCTGGTATTTTTGTTGCTCGTCATTAGGGGGTTTTTGCCAGTATACTCACCACGCTTGGCAAGCGGGTAGGCGAGCGCAGTAGATTGTGTTTTACGCAGAATGTGCTGCGAATGTGTGTGTGTGTGTGTGTGATATTTCCCTTAGCCGGTTCTTACGGCACCCACGGGAAGAAAGGGGGAGGTACTATTCTAAGCCGGTACCCCACGGAAGAACAACAGCGTATCGAGCGTAACGAAATCGTAAGTTAGACTACAAAAACTGCTTTTTTGCAGTCGAGTATTTTTTAGTATATATATACTTATTTAGAATCTAATACCTACTCGTATTACAAACAAAATTCGAAGTAACTTCGTAGATAATTTCCATGTCGGTTTTGTAGATATACTCCGTACGTTGTGACTTAAAATATTTAAGTTGAGAATGTGGCGTTATGCCAAATGATAATTTCTGTTTACAGAGTACAACCTGACGGAACTTTCTTGAAAATTGTGTGGTCAGAATACATTTGTGGTGTCGGTATTTTGGCTGGTTTGCTTAATATTGTTTTACCTAACTTATTTTGCGCAAGTTATTTTAGCGGAACAGTTATTGTGTTAGGATTGTGATGCTGACTTCGCCTGATATGCAAAAATAATAATGGTCCCACATTTCGAATCGCTAGTTGGTTATATTGCAGAATATTAAATTGAGAGGCCTGCAGTGGGACAGTTACGGCAAATGAAATGAAATTATTGTGGCTATTTTGGTCATAAAATCAAAATTGCTTAAATTTACAGAATCTCGTTTCTCAATTCAATTCTAAGAAAACAACCTTTACAAATAAACAAATAACTCAAAAAAGTTAGTTGGAAAACACGTGTTACGCTTTTGTACAACTTCCTTTTAAGTTTTGTTCGAGACAGGGCTTTAGAACAAGTTTAGATAAAAAGCCGTTCACGATAATAACAGTAAATATACAATGAGACTCTTGTTAAAATAATAAAAGTAACAATAGTAAATATAATATTAAAAAATAGCTGTACAAATTTTTGTGTCAAATATAACAAAAAATAAAAAATCAGACAAGAGCAAGTCAGACTCGCCCACCGAGGGTTCCGTACAAACTAGTAGATAAAAGTGGGAATGTATATATTTTTTTAATATTTTCCTTCATAAATCGATAAATATACATCGCAAAAATATTTAAAAACCTGTTTTAGCTTGTGCTAATTAATCTTTTTCATATGATACCGCACATGATACGGTTAAAGCCATTAAAAATTTGGACCCTCCTTCCTTGCATAAAGACCCAAATTTTTGTGATTAAATTAAAAATGTCCAGTTTTCGGTTTTTTCCGATATGTGTACTCTAACACAATGCATCTTGCCAAATTTCATAGTTCTAGGTCAACGGGAAGTACTAAGTAAATAGGTTTTGATTTCCTTGTGAGTCTCGAAATGTGAGTTTTTTACGACATATTCGGCTGTAACTTTTTTTTACAAAAACTTAGAAATTTGATTTTTCTTTCTTCAGAAAGATACTATGGATCTGCGTATATAGTTTTAATTTTAACTCGATACCTTAACGCGTTCCCTAGATACAGGTCTTGATACCCGGACAGACAGACGGACAGACGGATAACAAAGTGATCCTATAAGGAGTCCATTTTTTTCCTTTTGAGGTGCGGAACCCTAAAAAACAAACAACGACAAAGGCAGTCAACACCTAGGTACAGATGAGTTAATGTGAAAACTTTGTTTTCTTCCCGTGGGCTTTTCGAATACTCCCAAATAGAAGCCGCATTAATCAGGTCAATTTGAAGATCTACGTAAGATCATTCACTCTACTAAGATCATTTACTGAGCGATTTTAATCATATTTGTTAAAAATGCGAAACTACTCAAGAAGTTGTCGTGATAAAATTTATGAAAATCTCAGGTGAAAAGAGGAGAAGTTTGCTACGAAACATGGACTGCCGATTTTGATAATATTTGGCATTAAAATTCAGGTTAATTCTAAACAAAGATTTTGACAGTTTTTAGCACAATTAATTCTGCAAAAGTTTGTGCTAACGAATTTAGTGTTCGTAGAACTACTAGTTATAATATTTCATCATCATCATCATCTCAGCATAAGAAGTCCCCTGCTGGACATAGGCCTCCCCACAGACTTCCGAAAAGATCGAATCGAAGCGGACTCCATACAGCGTCTTCCCTCCACTTGTATGAGGTCATCTGTCCATCTCGTGGCTGGTGTTCTTATGCTGCGCTTGCCGGTGTGTGATCTCCACTTGAGAACTTTTCGGCCCCATCGGTCATCAGTTCTACATGCTATGTGCCCTGCCACTGCCATTTGAACTTACTAATTCGCTGTGCCATGTCGGTGATTTTCGTACGTCTGCAGATCTCTTCAATTCTGCATAATAAAGCTATGATACATTCGAGAAGGACTGGAAACAGACAGCGCTGGATCTTAATTTATGGAAGTAAATGGGGGAGACTTTTGCCCAAGAGTGGTCAGTGCAGGTTCATAAAAATAAAATAAAGCTATGAGTTTGATGAATACAGGAACAACCCTATTCCCATTACACCTCCTCCCTCTGAATATTTGATGAATCCCCCAATATTTTTTCCAAGCGCATCTTAATCGTGACCTATCGCTCATATTTTCTATTATTTTATTCGTAATTTATGAAACAACAGTCAATTTACTCGTCTTCATTACGTGAAAAATAAGATACCATAATATAGAGTAAATAATAATTATTCGGCCCACTGATACAAGTTAATGTAGGAGCATTAATTTATTAGAAGCAACATGCTTGCTCGTCTATAACGCTCATGTTTACGGGGAATGAGGAAAATGGAACAAACATCAGGCTTATTTTAGTTTAATACGAATATGGCCTTACCGAAAAACGTTACTTAACTTTGATCAACGTCTCAAATTCTCTGTTTTCTTCAGCGAGAAGTTGACAAAGTATGTTGAACATTGCTCAAGTAACGTTTTTCGGTAAGACCTATAATGTTTGTAAAATGTGATTGTGATGTGACAATAATTTAATTACACAATAATTCGATTTTGGGGGCATATTGCGATTTTTTAGATTGATAGAAAGATAATATGTAAGGATGTTTTGGAGCTCCGTAACCGAAACTACCGCATATCCGGAATAAAAATGTATCCGTAGTTGTAACCAAATCTGATATGAAAGTTACGAATAATTTCGGATAGGGGCGGAGATAAATGCGACAAAGATGAAGATGAAGCTTTTATACCGTCAAAACCAATAAAAGACTCGCTTCTTGACCTTATCGTTATTTACTTTTTTGACAGACCATAATTTAACCATCGTTCGTCTCGCTCGCGCATACCATTATATTTGAATATAATTTTTATACATAAAAGTGATTTTCACAAACTATTTACCTAAAAATAATTATTAAGTAAGAACATTAACTTGGATCAAATTTATTTTTTGTTGAAAACTTGTTATGTTGCTTTCTGGTGTTTTGTGGGATATTTTTTTTTTAAATTCATCCAGTCATTTTATATCTACAAAAATATTTGTATGCACGAGCGAGACGGACGATGGTCCAAAAGTCTGTATTTCGACCATCGTCCGTCTCGCTCGTGCATATTAAACAAATCACTATGTTGTAGTCAACCGTAATAACATGCCAATTGTCTTCATTGTCCAAAGATCAAAGACTCAGCACATTCAGTGAGACAAAGCGTAAGTGCAGTTCTAAGATCTCCGGCGAGAATGTAGTCTGGGACACCATCAGTGTTTCAAAGAAGCCATCGCCTCAGGCTGAACTCTCAGCCCTTTGCTTTCAAATGTACGTACTACGTCTGGAAGTATATTTGAAAACACAGTAACGAAGCAGTAAATAAACTTCAACGAATTCTGGCAAAGCACTATTATTATTAACGGGATATTTACCGTGGTCCGCGTTAATTTTGAGCTACCGATATTTCGGCACAGTTACATGCACCATGTTCACGGGTGACTGAAGACAAATAAAGAGGGTAGACAGATATGTCTGCTCTTAACCGTATCATCCAAACGCATTCTTCAGTCGGCCGTGAACATGGTGCATGTAACTGTGCAGAAAAATCGGGAGCTCAAAATTAACCCGAACTACGGTAAATATCATGTTAATAATAATAGTGCTTAGTGTTTTTAAGGCATGATCGTGATAGTTTACATAAAACCGGCCAAGTGCGAGTAGGACTCGTGTACGAAGGGTTCCGTACCACTATCTATAAAAACGCCAAATAAATCACGTTTGTTGTATGGGAGCCTCCCTTAAATATTAATTTTATTTTAATTTAATTATTTATTTTTGAAGTGAATAATATAACTCAATATTCAGTGAATATTTCAAGCGTCGACCTGTTGCCGTTATCAATATCGAGCAAAAACGAGCAAAAAAGAGCAAAAAATCACGTTTGTTGTATGGGAGCCCCATTAAATATTTATTATATTATATTTTTTACTATATGTTGTTATAGCGGCAACAGAAATACATCATTTGTGAAAATTTCAACTGTCTAACTATCACGGTTCATGAGATAAAGCCTTGTGACCGACGGACAGGCAGACAGCGGAGTCTTAGTAATAGGGTCCCGTTTTACCTTTTGGGTACGGAACCCTAAAAATTATTAACGTGTCAGCGTAGGTTTTCATAAAACAGCTCTGAACTTTAATACAAATGTTCAAACTAAGTCTCGCTTTTGTGTGCAATTGTGCAGTCTGCAAACATTTTCTTTGTTTCTTCACAAAGGGTAATGAAGATAGCAAAATATTGGTGTAGATTAATGTTTACCTAAATTTTGCTCTTATTTATTTAATTATGTTACTTTATTAATTAATCTTTGTTTAATCTTGATTAACTTTTCTTTAGTTAATAAAGAATACAAAGATATTTGCAATAGAAATTGTCTGAATCTAAATGAAAGTAATTATGATTGAGTTTTTATTAACCAACTTAAAAAAAAAGTCGGTGTCTGTATAGGTTTTAGTTGATGATAGTTTAGGGCCTGACACTCACCTCAAAAATAGTTGGTGTACGTAACTATCTACTTAGGTAAATAAATAAATAAATAAATATTTGTGGACATTTCACACAACACCATCTAGCCCAAACTAAGCAAAGCTTGTACTATGAAACTAGATGGCTGATAGAATACATATATACTTTTTTTTTTGTAAATATATACATATGATACATAGAAACACCCAGACACAGAACAAACATCCATGCTCATCACACAAATGTTTGCCCTGGGTGGGGATCGAACCCACGACCTTTCAGTTCAGCAGGTAGACGCAAACACACTACCAACTGAGCCACAAGGCCAGTCAACGCCCAGTTTTGATTTTCTTCGAATTATTTCTTTCTTTTCAGTTTGAAGTTAGTTTAATTTTTTTAAATTACTTTTATTTTGCAATCAATAATTTATTTATTGATTGCAAAATAAAAGTAATATAAAAAAATAAACCGAATAATTACATTATGAAATAAATGAACTAAGGGATCATAATATTATACCGGGATAGATAGGCTCAAAACATTTTAGTTGTAAAAGTCGCACTTCAGTTATTGTTATTTTAATCTGTATCACATGGGGACATAAACGGCGTTACCGAAAAACGTTACTTAACTTTAAACATTGCTTAACATATTTTGTCAACTTCTCGCTGACACGTAATGACACTTGCGGAAAGAAGACGATGAAGAAAGGATTTAAGACGATGGTTAAAATTAAGTAACGTTTTTTGGTAAGGCCGAAAGTGGATAGGTGAAAGTTTAATGTTAAGTTTTGCTAAGTAGTAGATAAATTGTTTGTCTACATGCATATAATCACGCCTATTTTTCCTTTAGCATCAAATACCAACAGGCCATTTGACGCCACATTTGACCGTTGTTAGAGGGTTAAATGGAAGGGAGAGGGGTATTAGAAGGTTAGAGGGAAAGATGTATTAGCTTGCAGTGGGGGGTCAGCTCATCGCCTACATAAACGCCAACTTCCCTCAAGTTCCATAACTGACTTTTAAAGTATGCCCGGGAAGAGAACCAGTTGGTACATTCTATGTTTTTCTTCTTCTCTAAGTCCAGCATGGAATTGTTTATCTAATTCTCTTTACCTAACTAAATAAATAATAATTATTTTTTATTTGGCTAGATACACTGAATTAAATGTTTACGTACCGAATATTTCCATTTCAATATACCTAGAATAGAATAACTTTATTGTACATCCGTACAGAGTAATTTAAATATTTTATTTTATTTTTATTTATAAAAAAAAACGTGTAAGCTCAGTTAAGCTCAGTCAAAAAGCCCGCCCCGAACTGTACCAGGTGCAAAAGTACCCATGAAGCTAGCTGCGTTACCGCGTTGAATAGCGATGGACAACCTTTGCACCAGGTAGGAGCCGGAGCGGTGGTCACCACACTTTTCCCTTAGCCGGCGCCCTAACTCGTGAATCAAACTTTTATATATTATATATACATAATAAATGGAATTGAAAGTACAACGGCGGCCTTACCTCATAGAACGATTTCTTCCAGATAAGCTTAGGGTGTATTGGAATCTAACAATTATGAGAAGGAGGTTGTGGTACACAGTACATATAATAAAAAATACAATTTTATCACACATACTTATAGAAATAATACTTATTATATACAAATTCACACTGAACAATATAATATATATACATACATATATACAAATGTACTTGTAATTTTAGCTCCAGTTATATAATTATATTTGAAGTAGTTTACTACTAAATCAAAATTGATAACAATTTTATGAGACCACTGCGAAGCTATTTCAACTAAAAAATAATTTTCAAAATCTGTCCACCATTTACGGAGAAATCAAAAATGAACGTACGAAAAAACATATGCAGTCGAACATATAACCTTTGTTAAAGTCAGTAAAAAATGTAAGATACAAGATTCACAGACATCAAAGAAAAATACAAAAATTGTGTAAAATGATAAAGGTCCCAGGGGTTCAATAGCACTGAGCATTCGCTGAAACAGCTGAATAGTTCTCAATCGTTTTATGTGAAGTTCAGTACATGTAGTCTGAGAGGATACCTACATTAGAGCGTTCACCCTAACCTTTAACTTGTGTCTTACAAAAGGGCACTTTGTTTTTTTTTCTTTTAAGCTGAGTATGAAACATAACGTGCCTTTATTTGTGATAGAAATGAAAGAGAACAAAATCAATGTTAGCAAAATACGCAAAAAGTTTTTTTTTTGTAAGTTCATATATTTTGTCAGCCAATTAAATCCAACAAACCACTAAACCTACCTGAAGATTGCCTGATATAAAAAAAAAACATTTTTGTAAAAGCGCCGCACAAAGACGGCGGCAATAAAAGTTTTTCCGGCTTTTATGTATTTTTCTTTTGCGCTTGGTATTGTCCAATGAAATCCCCGTGTATTGTCACACAGCTTTCCTATAAATTGTCTTATATAAAAAAAAAAACGGGTTGCACTCCGGGAGTGCCGCCAGAAGTGAAAACAAAAAAGTAAAATAGTAAAAAGACTGATAAAAATTTACATACAATAATGAACTTTAAATGCAGAACGTTAGAATGGGTTTGTGACTAAAATAATCCGTCCGTCTTACGAATTTTCGTGTTGCGAATTCGATCTGACGCGAGTTTAAGATTTTTTTACCCATTCAAAAAATGCACAACGCCGCTAAAGAAGTTTTCACTTCAAAAAAGTTTTGCGTCCACACTTAGATAAACAAATAGTTTGTGTGTCTGTCTTCAACCAAAGTGTGCAATTCTATTATATTGATATTCTATTTCTAGTTTTAAAAAAGAAATTAATTAATTAATCTTTCAGATTTTCATTCGGTTTCTATGCAAGGATCATACAATAACAAGGACAATAATGAATACCCAGACCTCCCACCGTTCGCATTTTTTTTTATCAGCCCTCTTTGTACAAATTGTCCCACTGCTGGGAACGGGCCATCTTCTCATTGTGAGAAGGGTTAGGCCATAGTCTGCCACGCTGGCCAAGTGCGGGTTGGCAGACTTCACACATCTTCAAGATCATTTTTTTTTTAACATGGCAAGCGCCTTTATTAACTACAACACAACAATATACAGACTCAACTAACTAAACTACTACACAAAAAGCACATCGATCACCCCAGACCGATAGTTCTCAAGATCATTGAGAACTCTCAGACATATAGGTTTCGTTACGATGTTTTCCTTTACCGTTTGAAGTTGGCGGCTATCAACAATACGCACATAACTTCGAAAAGACAGAGGTGCGTGCCGTGGGATTCGAACCCAGGACCTGCGGATCGCAAGTCAGACGGTCTCACCACTAGGCTGTCGAAAACTGCACCGTTCACATATCCTGTAAAATTAAGTTTGAACCTTACTTGCCCGAATTCGTTTTATAGAACTGTTTGATTTCAGATGACACAAGATTCAAAACAAAAATTCAAATATTTATTATTATTTATGACTGGCCTTGTGGCTCAGTTGGTAGTGTGTCTACCTGCTGAACTGAAAGGTCGTGGGTTCGATCCTCACCCAGGGCAAACATTTGTGTGATGAGCATGGATGTTTGTTCTGTGTCTGGGTGTTTCTATGTACCATATGTATATATATACAACAAAAAAAGTATATATGTATTCTATCAGCCATCTAGTTCCTTAGTACAAGCTTTGCTTAGTTTGGGCTAGATGGTGTTGTGTGAAAATGTCCACAAATATTTATTATTTATTTATTTATTTATTTATTTTTATTTATTATTTATGTTATGTTATGATGTTTGTTAACCATCAGTTTCATTTGATCGAACAGTTATTAAGTTAGGTTTCTGTTTTCCGTCCAGAAACCTTATTTACAATGGTTTGGTTATTATGTATTATTAATTATTAGGTTAAATTCGTTTGGTTTCTTTTTATTATACACATAAATTTTCTTATTATAAAGATTAAGTTATCAGAAGAGTTGTCAAAAGAGCTTTCGGTATTTTATTAAAATGTCTTTCGAAAAAAAAAAACGTTTTCGGGGAATTGATATCGGTATTTCACAATTCAGATTATAGATAGGTAAACCATTATTACCCGACTGCGTAAGAAGGAGGGTTATGTTTTTCGAGTGTATGTATGTGTGTATGTATATTTCTTTGACACGCCCTAGAGCCTCAACGGTTTGACCGATTTTGATGTGAGTGGTGCCAATAGATTCGCCTTAGTTGTGAGAGTGACACTGGTTACATCAAAATTTAAAAAAATCATAAGTTATGCTGCAAAAACCTCTTTTCTGCAGTCGGGTGTTTTGTTTTTCTCTTAACATTGATACTTGTTAAAGTTAGTACCGTAGGATTTCGTAAGTATTTTGTTTGTACATACAATTCGAAACAGAACATACCCACGAGCATTGGTCGTTGAACCAATCTTACAGCTTTGAATTCTCGCTCAATATCTCTCAAACACAGAAATGTTGGTACGCTCCGAGCTTAACTCCGTATAAGTTTGATCTACAAAATTGAACGGTTTCAAATAAGATTGTATTGTTTTATTGTGCTACCCTCGACCACAGTCGTTCGTAAAATGTAACAAAATCAATTCTTGTCGCGTTTGTTGTTTAGTTTCTGCAATATATTTTTGATGGAAAAGAGAAATTGAGTAAACACAATAAAATCTGAAAAAAATATATTTTCAGAATGATATGTTAATGAAATTATTTTATAAATCCTTCATCATCATGCTGGACATAGGCCTCCCCCATGATCATCCTTCATAAATCCTTACTTAAATCATTAAAGCGAAAGTAACTCTATCTCAATGTGGGTAAATTTTTTAATTGAACAGATCACTCCATATTTGATAAATAGATACAGTATACAACAAAATATAAGAACATAAAATTATTTTTTGAGATCAACAACATCTTTTTCTGTCAAAAAAAAACTGAAAACTGGCAATAAAAAAAAAACTATTGTAGGTTTTTTAATTGCCAATTTCCAAACACGCCTCAAAATGCAAATTGTAACAACTATTGCTTGTACTGCATGCGGTATAGTTTACGCAACAGAATTCGAGGAATAGGAATTGGAAGTTTTACGCTTTTGTACAATATTTATATGTATTAACTTTTATACGAACATAATACATGAAAAACATAAAAAATTACCTTTTTTATGTCACTATAATTGATTTTTGCGTATCAAAATATCTTTGGATCAATATAAAACGATATATAGCATTTAGTAGTAAAAGTGTTGCTAAGTTCCATAAGTACAGACTAAACGTATATGTATAACGTATATTTTTGAAAAATATTAATATTTAATATATGCGTGAACAGGACAGCGTGCTTTATTCATATATATCTTAAGACTAAAGGCGTTACCTTTATTTATATAAGAAAATAAATATCTAGGCATTCGTAAAGCCTGAGAGGCTAAGTGCTAAATTTGTTAGGTTTACTTATTAACTTGGTAAGTATTTTTCCCTGAATAGCTGATTTAGGCTAAGGCAATACTTAGTGCTTCAATGTAAGGGCTTGATCAGGGATACGCGTGGCGTCAAACGGTGCTTCAAGTGGCACATTGTGTGGCACATCATCATCATCATCTCAGCCACAAGAAGTCCACTGCTGGATATATTTCACTTTCTAAATTTGCACTTTCTAAACATACAGGATGGCATTGTCACTGTTCACTAGTCACGTCATGCGTCTAACAGCATTGCCAGATGTGTCACGAGCACGACTGAAGACAAGTCGGGCGATTATTTTACTTGAGGCTTGCCACGCAAAACCGGACATAGCCTATCTACGTATAAATACATCATTGACTAATTATCATTTCTTTCTTTCTTCCAGGTAAGTCGGCACCATCGTGGATACAACGTCGCAAGTTTATCGTGGATTGAAAAGATATCGGTGAGTAAGCAGTAGGTGAGGTAGATAATGAGTGTATATTACCATCGAGATGACGAATAGTGACAGGGGAGGCCGCCAAATGGATTCCACCTGATTGATGACGCCTGTCAACGTACCCTGCACCGGGTGGCCTAGCTTGGGGGTCGTGAACCGCGGATCCATTGGAGTTATATAAAATGTTGTTTTTTTTACAATTTCATGTTGTCTTATATGTGGACCCTAGCGAGCCCAAAACACGTTTACGAAAAAAAAAACCACATCAACTGGCAAAATTTACTTTCATCTGTCAGAATGTTTGCTTATTTATTATAATTGATAATCTTAGTAATAGCAATAGGTCTACGAGCTCATATTTGAAATATACTCGTACAAAGTCACGTGTAACTAGTATCATTATAATAAGTTTCAATCGTCATCATCTTCATCATCTCAGCCACAAGAAGTCTACTGCATACATACAACAACATATTGGGACATATGTCTCAATAGTAATTTGTTTATTGCATTCATTATAATTTATATAGAGATGTTGAAGTACAGTTTGTTTTTAGTTTTATAATGACCATGATAGGGTGTAGCAACCATGGATTTCCAAAAAGACCGGTTGGAAGCGGCCTGCATCCAGTTTTAAATAGGTACACCAAATGGCCTCACCGATAAGAAAGTCGGGAATTTTACGTGTCACAATAAAATCCAGGCTAAACTCATTAAAGTATACGTTTGACCCTGCTTATATTCAAAATTTATCTCAGTTTTGTTTCTCCCAGCTATAAAAAGCCTAAGTAACATAAGCCGGGGGCCAACCATAATCTTGCAGGGATAAGAGTTTATATTCTAAATATGCAAAGCCATAATCCTATTTATTATTTGTAAAGTAAGAGTACATTTACTGTAGAAAGTTTCTCGTCCGAATTTGTGCCAAAACCTGCTTTCAAAAAAGTTGGTAGACTCTTCAGACTGTGGTATTGCAAAAGATAAATAGATAATATGTATTTTGGGAGCAAGCTGTGATATTTTAAAGAATATTAAAATACATATCTGTACTTCATACTTAATAATGTTTATAACTAATTTTCCATTAATAGAAGGTCACTATTATGTCATTAATATACTTACCTTTTTTAGTTAAAATTATAAGTAAATATTTGGCGTCATTGCGGAGGCAGAAGATGTAAGTACACAAACAAGTATCCATATTAAAAGAAAAACAAAATACATTTCTATTGTTGATTAAAGTGATTGATCTAATGATGTCTTATACGTAAACAGGTTTTCCCCAGCTCTGCGCGGCAAGCTTCAAGTAAGGTAATCTTCAGACTCGTATTCAGTCGCGTCACGTCGGGCAAGACTGTTAGACGCGTGTCGTGTCTTGTGATCAGTAGCAAAACAATCTCGTGTGTTTAAAAGGTGCAACACCAAGATATGCAAGACCAAGATACTAAAATACCTACCAGACCAGACCTACTACTGGAAGTACTGGGAACTGAGTTTTGGCATTCTATTAATACATATTGAATGATAAATAACCTCTCTATAGATAAAATCTCATTGGATTAATCACAATATATTTCTGAATAGCCAAAGGTAAAACGGGTGGACAGTGGCGGATTTACCAGCAGGCTGAGTAGGTTGGAGCCTAGGGCGGCAGATTTTAGGGGGCGGCAAATTTGGTCCAAATTTTTTTTCCATACATAAATGAAAGACCCATCAAGCACAGAATCGTCTAATGTAGGTCTCATCCTGGTAGTCGATGAAGTGTACTTTTTGCAGTGCGCTCCCGTACTATACGTAATTATTCTTATTAATATGACTTTGAACTAGGGCATCGATTTTCATCGGGTTTCTATGCACAGAGGGCGAGACCGCAAAATATAATTATGTAATTAAGGTAACTCATCATATTTAAATGCCGAAACTGCAAAATATAATTAGGTAATTAAGGTAACTCATCATATTTAAAAGCCGAAACCGCAAAATATAATTATGTAATTAAGGTAACTGATCATCATATTCAAAAACATCTGACAAAAGCACAGAACCGCGTATCATATTTTGAAAGATATTAAATATGTAGATTAATCTACAATTTTCATATTTGAAAGATTATATCCAGATCACTTAACAGCTAATATTCCCAAAGTGCTAAATCATCCGTATTCATCCCACGCGTATTATAACCGGTTATAATCTATTTATGATACTTAATCGTCGGATATTATTTGTATTATAACTCAATTACTTGAATATACTGCTTACTAATACCCACTTAGTAAAACCTACATAATTATCTCCTTTGACAGTTAGGGAAGTAAGTTGCATGATTGATTAGCCTAAGTGGTGTGAAATTTGGCCAAGTACGAGTTAGACTTGTAAAATAATGATTCCATTTGTTACTAATAAAAATTCGTAAATAGTAAAACGAAATCACACAAATTCGAAGCCCCGTCAAAATTGTACAGCTTGTTGTGTTGTATTGTATTGTTGTTGGTTGTGTTGTCGTCCTCCTATTGAACAGCTTGTTACTTTGTAATTGTGTGCAATAAAGAGTTAAATAAATAAATAAAATTTATTAATTTATTTATTTTCAAAATCTTATTAAATAACTAAATAAGAATTTTCTCAATTTTATACAGCTGGCAAAGAAATCATGGAATGAAAATAAATAAAGACTAAAATAAATAAAACTGTATATGACAAACGTTAAATAGATAGATAATTCTGTATTAAAAGACCACATTATACAAACATATAATAACGTGGCAATACGTTCAGCATGCTGGGTACGCTGCCAACTGGTGGGTTTGAGCATTTGGATTATCTTTAGACCTTTATCGGTCTGGGGTGATCGATGTGCTTTTTGTGTAGTAGTTTAGTTAGTTGAGTCTGTATATTGTTGTGTTGTAGTTAATAAAGGCGCTTGCCATTAAAAAAAATATAATAATTACAATATTACTATGGCTAATTTAGCAATAGTCGGCCTTATCGTTTATAGCGATATCTTTCAGACAATCGTGTATGGAATAGGATAGTTGGCACAGATTGCCTTTACAACCTAAACATACTCAAAAAAAATCTCCTACAAAACATTTCAAAACGGTTTTATTTTATCTTTATCGCTATCTCTTTTCCACGCACAAGATTCGCCTTTAAATCCAACTACTCGTATCTTCTCACCTAATAGGTTTGTAAAAAGAGACTAATTTTAACAGTAGATACAAACATAGGCGTCCAATATTACCATTAGCTGTACAGGCACGTGCGTATGAATAACGAGCGGTCTACCACAGTTACAAAGCTATTAGCTAAGTTTCCCAACTAATTAGCACTTTAGGTCGAGTGGAGTGCTGACACTATAAGGTAGTAAGGTGCTTCGAGGTAGTTTAAAACAGTTTTAGTTAAGGAACAACTCCATTCTAATGTGAATTTTAATATGACGGGTTAATGCACTAGTTTGAAATTATCGACAAATTTTGTTTAGGAAGAATGTTTATTTTTATTTTTTAAATCTTAAATTACATAAACTATTATGATTATTATGTAGACGTGCGCAGGTTACCGGCATAGCACAGCGGATTAGCAAGTTCAAGTGGCAGTGAGCAGGGTACATAGCACGTAGATTTTATGGCATTTGAGGCCAAAAAGTTCTCGAGTAGAGACCACGCATCAGCAAGCGCAGCGTAGGAAGACCAGCCACGAGATGGACATATGACCGCATACACGTGACCGCTTCCAATCGGTCTTTTTTGGAAATTCGTAGAAGGGGCCTATGTCCAGCAGTGGACTTCTATGGCTAAGATGATGTATCTTAAGTTACATACATATGTAAAACAAAACTTATTATCTACTTCATATGGTAAGAAGATCATCAATGATCATGACATTGAGGCCGGTGAAAACTATTTTTTTTAAATCTACTCTTTGCATATTGAGAAGGCTACAAGATTTATAACATGCTGATATACAGAAGGTCAGCCCATCCCTTACATACCTTAATGTCAATTTCTCATTTCCCTCAAATCCCTGAACTGACTTACAGTTTACTAGGAAGAGAAGCAACATAGCCAAAGCTAGGAGAATAAGCCTTCTGCTTAATCTATGACATCTCCCAGTCTTTTAGTTTTCGTTTTGGAAGTCTATTACGATTTACGAGCGATAAGAGAGAAAGAGAGGCTAGTTTTACGAAAATCTGTATTGAACAGGTTGTAAAAACAGAAATTTAGTATTTCTTCAGGAATTTTATACGGATATTGTACCTATTTATTGTTTCTCTCAAATATATATTTAAAAGCAATAAGTAAAGTTTCATTGGTACTGGTGATAAGAGAGAAAAAGAAAGAGAGTGATAGATAGAAAGAGAGGCAAATAATTACGTGCAGTATCGTATAATGATGGCAATTTTTTTTTTTTTTACTATTAGTGTTAAAATCTCGATAAAGATTGAAGAAGTAAACTTGATTACAAAAAAAATAAACATCCAATATTTTAAGTGGCAATCATGCCATCAACAGTTTTCTACACCGGAAAATCCGAATATTTCGAAAAATCTCTTCAAAGGAAATAACCATTACCCACCCGAGTTAATCTCCCTAACACGGGCCATTTGGAGGGTCCTGCGAGGGAACTTGGCGCTGATAAACGTATCCATAGCCTTAAGTGGATCGCCGATACAAACACGATAAAAGAAACGTTGGGACAATCCCGTTTTAAAAGATGTGCTGGACACCCTACTTGGAGGGAAGATCTTTCATACACAGTATTCATAGCTGGTAGATAGTAGAACTGGTATGGGGTTAAAGTTGTTTTGTTGCTAGTTTTTTTAATTTTAAATATAATAAATTTTGACGGATTTACTGTGTATATTTTACATAATTTTATGACGTATCCTGCCCGGCCCGTCTGACGTTCCCGATTATCAATTTTTTTTCTGTTTCCTGAGACCTACAATCTTGGAATTTTCAAGGCTAGAGTGAATAGATATCTTCTAGATCGACGAGCTCCATCCTCGGCCACACCGTGGCTTAACATCAGGCGAGTTGGTGGTCAATCGTAGATCTATCTTCTATAAAAAAAAAAAACTAAAATCTCAGCCTCAACATAGATTTGCACAAAATTGGGAGTACCTAATTAATATTTTCATAACAAGCAACTGTCATCTAGTCTCACCCGCGACCAACGGACGGACGCAACAAAGTTTTCAAAATGCGAGGTCATAAAATTTTGAAAATATAGGTACGCGAAAAATTCGTTAAAACTTATTTAATTTTAATGGTAAAATAAGTAAGTTTGTATAGACTGAGTGACCAGCCCTAGAGTGTCAGAGTTATTAAGCAGCTGAAAGGCCTCTGACCTGGCTTGACGATTGCTATTTTTTTTTAAACAATCAACCGGGACCTTCAATTTAACGTGTCATCCGACCTACGGTAGCGCTCTGAAAGAAATGCCACTCACGATCACCCATCTGAAGACTGACCGGTCCGTCCATTGCTTGACATTGGTGATCTTTCGAGAACACCAGTCAAGCTACGCCACGAGCGCTACTATTTAATGGTAACCACCACAAAACCCTTAGGAAACATTTTTTAAAGTTGTCGATTTGAAATGTGAAAACATTGTTTGGGATATTTTAGGGCTTAAAAATACGAGGAACTCTTAAAAGTTTATCATGACTGTTTGTCTGTCTGGAGTGCGCTACATTATAGCCTATCGTATAGCTTAATATCACATGTTTGATGATTAATTGCAAGGACTAAAAATAAACTAAATTGAAAATGTTCAATAATTCCATGAAGGTCTTTCAGTTTTAATGGTTAAAGATGTTTATTCTGAAAATAATGATGAAATTTTAGTACTTGTTGACTATATCCTTTATTAATTGAATATAATAGGATAGTAAAATTAATCAAAATCTAAGATTTGGCGTCTAAAAGCAAAATTTTTGCTAGAACCAGTTTTCTTTTCTCTTTCCAAAATTTCACGACACACGGAATGCGATATCATATGAATCATCAATTCCTGAAAATGAAATAGTAAGTAGGTTTAATTTTAATTTAAGCAATATTTAAGTCTTTTATGTAACATTTTAAAGAAAAATAAAACCCCACAATGGTAAGCTTTAACCGGATTTTTCAGAATATCTGCATCAACCGTAAGGGTAAAATATTAGGTATATTTCAAACAGACTGCTCTATACCATTTGTCACATCGAATTTTACTCATACAAGCTTATCATTCACTTACCTACACAAGAAAAAAACTAAGTAACATCCGCCTTTCCTTCCGTCAGAAGAGGGTTCCGTAAATTAAACACGAAAACCATTTCACCACAAACTAAAATGTGGCAAAAACACAACTCGGAAGAAACGACATTCTGACTGCCTCTAAGGGATAATATGACTAACCTAGGGAACGTAAGATCTTCTTACAGTTTTTTTATTTTATTTCGCATAACTGTGATGTTATTTGACGAAAGTCAACGAAAATTAGATTTTTTTCAAAAGATTCTCTACAGTAAAGTGTTGATAAATCTGTAAATATGTCACTGAAAAGGATAAATATTAGGTTAAATAATGTTTTGCCAAAACAAATTGTAAATTGTTACCAAATACAATGTACATTTGGCAATATGTAATGTAATAATTTAACAAAATACTATTGTAATAAATTTAAAAATTTCGACTGAAAAGTTTTGTAGCTTAATATTCCACAACATTTACTAGGTAAATGATGACCAACCTCTAGGTATTCTGTATCCATCTGTCGCCTCCTATTCTGAGATACCACACAGATGGTTATGAAAGTACCGTCCAGAAGCAATAATATGTACAATGATCCGTTGAGCGGACCCTTTTCAAAAGAAATCCAATTGGACAGTACGCCCACCTTCTTATATACTTAGGAAATGCTATTTGGGTTGTACCGATATGTTTTTATTGAAAAGTTTCGTGCAGGTCTACTTAGTAGCTTTTGTTAGAAAAGGGATATTTTTTCTAAGATGGTAGAACTTTGGTACAGTAACCCCGACTCAAAATAAGGGGTTTTAAATTTTAAATTTTAGTCTGTATATGGCATTGTAGCTCTCAAATGGATAAACTGATTTTGATTTAGTTTTTTCGGGTTCCGTACCTCAAAAGGAAAAAAACGGAACCCTTATAGGATCACTTTGTTGTTCTTCTGTCCGTCTGTCAAGACCTTCTATCTCGGGAACGCAAGGAGGTATGGAGTTGAAATTAAAACCATATGAGCAGATCTGTAGTCGCTTGCGGCAATGAAATAATCAAACTTCTCGGTAATCGTAAAAATAAGTTACAGCCGTATATGTTTCAAAAAATATTTCGACACTCACAAAGGTATTATAACCTTCAAGGTACTTCCCGTAGACCTAGATACCTAGAACTATAAAATTTGGCAAGACGTGTAATATTACAATATCTTATAGTACACATACTCATAAAGGAAAAATCCAAAAACTGTACATTTTTTAAATAAAAAATAACAATAGGAATGGGGTCCAAATTTTTAAAGTGACTTTTGACCGTATCATACGGGGTATCTTAAGAAAGAGCTACATTAGCACAAGCTAAAACTGTTTTTTAATAATTTTTACTACCTATGTGTACGAGTAATTTCCGGAAAATGACCGAAAATTAAAAAAAAAAAATCGCCCTTTTATCAATGACTAGCTTCGCCCGGTAGTTCTTTTATATAGTTTGTACAGAACCCTCGGTGGACGATTCTGACTCGCACTTGTTTGTTTTTGTTTAGAAGAGGAATAATCGAGTGTGTTCTTATTGTTGCTGTTTACTAACTCACCTGATGGAAAGCAACAACGTGTTTACCTTTTCAAAATAGATTAATATGTAGGTACTTATATATATTTGTTCTCCTATTAAAATATAACCTAGCGACGCTAGAAACGGTCGGTGTGGGACTCACGGTGTCTCTCGTTTTATTCCAAAATCTCGTGAGTCCTTTACTTTACACTCAATTTATCATATTTATCCTCTTTTATTGAGACAGCAGAGAGACAGGGGTTTTCTCCAGTGATGCTGTCATCACTCTACCGGATTTTTGGTATAAGTATTTTTTTAGTGATAGTTTCGTGAATAACTGTATCTAGATACATACTTTCATAGTCATAAGTTGTATGATTGTGAAAAGTTAAGACAGACAGACAGGCATAATTACAAGGTTCATTGGGGTATATTTTCAGGATCCCATTAAATTAATTGCAATATTAAAAATAACAAAATAAAAAAATAAATACATATGAATTACGTTTTTATGCAGGGTTTAAGGAAACCTTAAAGCCCCTGAAAGTCTTTTAGAATCTGATGCTGTGATCTGAGTAGCTGTCGAGATTAGGATTATTAAGTTTTAAAGTAATATTTTTTGTTAGAGCCAAGTGTCCTATTATAGCAAAATCAAAATTTTTAAGTGAGAAACCTTGTTATAAATCCACATATTATGATATGTAACTACGTAACCCCACACTGCGCGTGGCCCGACACGCATTTGGCCGTTTTGGGTTGCTTGATTGAAGTTAATATAATTTACAATTAACCAATTGAAAATAGCAAATGTGTAAATAGCGCGAGATCAATAATATATTTGACGAAAAATAATGAGTAGGTTTTCAATCTTCAAGTCCCGTGAGAAGACGTCACTTGCCAACAAACATCTTAACTCACAATCGTGTTCTTAAGCCCATTGTTGTCAATAGCTTCGAAAATGAAATTTCGAAGAGAATATCGCCCGTTTATTCTTTCTCCGTTTTCTTATTAAAATTTCAATTTGAACGGAACAGGGATCAATCTTGGTTCGTTTTTTAAAACAAATCGATATAAAAGTTTATGATCCTGATGAAAATTGCTTTGCTGAAATTTGCTTTAGACGCTAACTGGAAGTTCGTGAAAGGGTGTCGACTGAACTGGGAGTGGTAAAGAGAAAAATAAAGGTAAGTTTTTTTAAATTTGAGGTTAAAAGTTGATCGTGCAAGTAGATTTCGGGGCTTATTAACTATAGTTATTTAGGTGAAAAACTACTATAATTGATGAAGCGATACATGGGAATACGTTTCAATATGGTGATGAAGAGAGAAACTACTAGGTAAAACAATCTGATATTCATGCAAGTGGGTAGTTTCTGTAGTCTAGTCGCTGATTTATTTCAGCGCCATCTAGTGATTATGATTACTTACTAGTAATGTGAACATTGTAACCAGTTCACTCTGAGTTTTGGCGGGAACGTCTTATTAACATGTTGCTTTGTTTTATTTTCCTAAACTTGTGTTATTTTGAACATTAATGCTATAAAAATGGTGGTGTTTTATTCATTAAGTGTTCGAAAAGTGCGTGAGTGTGGGCAAGTGAAATAAAGCAGTGAAACGTGTGATTTTACGCTGTCGGCAAAACTCCATAGAACCTTTTTTATATACATTATAGATCTAGTAAAGTCGCCATCACATTACTGAGGCAAGACTTAAATTTAAAAATGACTAGTTACGTGACTTAGACTGTGACTAGAACACTATATAACTTGTATTATTCAAGAAATTTGAAAATATTTCAATACTTGACATTGGCAAATTGCTAATCGCGGGGTCCAATACAAAAAGAAGAAGAAGAACCATTTCACTGCTGACTGAATGATAATTATATATTATGGCAAGAAACATAATTAAGGTACTATATAATTTCCGTAAAATGGTTGAAAAGGTTGTCAGAATAATAATAAGGTTATCAAATCTCATTTTGGAACGCGGTTTGAAAATTGCTGGCTACTCTTGTGTAAAAATTCCTCATGTTGTATGCAAATAAAGAATCTATCTATCTTCTCGGTACCAAGTTTGATCACATACACAAGTGGAATCTCATTTTTAAGTATATTTTTTTTACAAAATCAATCATTTTTAACACGAATACCTAAATTCGTGTTTCAAAACGAAGAAATATGTTTTTATCAGTTAACAAGGAATATAAGTTGTTCTATTCCTTGTTCTATGGCTGTATGTATCAAAATGTAAAACTAAATAAGCCATCTGTTATTTAATCGTGCAGGACCAGAGATCACAAGTAGATCTTCACTCTCCAGCCTTAATACAGCGCAAGAACATGACATGCCAGTACATGTTTTGTTAGCAGGTTAGCACCACTGCGCTAAGTGCGTATTACTAGTACATAGAAAGTTGCATCTCGTTCAATTGTGTAGATGTACTTAGCTTATTTTTTGGCGCGCATCATAGTACTGAACTGGCCGGCTTATGTAGTATATTATACTAAAAGTGAAGAGAGCGCCTGGTCTGACTGTACTAAATCTACCAGTATGATCAGAACTGCAACCGGTTTAGTTTTGCAATCCAAGTTATTGGAGGAAATTATTAGAAAGCATTTATGGTAAAATACAGGTATTTCTGGAACAGCATTTTTACAACTAGGAAAATCCAGGACTGGCTTTACACCTTATTTATTTTGTTGAAATGCTTCGAAATATTTGCGCTGAAGAGCGAGCCAAATCATTAGAAATAATAGGGGAAAATGAAAATAAGCACCTTTTTAATTCGTACCGTAAATTTTTTGCATGTCATTCTATATTGTTTTATATGTTGCTATGTATGAGCAAGACAGAGGATTTACTACCGACAGCACCTATTAAGAACTCTCATATTTTGATTTCATCAATATTTATAGATTTATACATAATGAAAATTATGTTTACAATACATTCATTCACATTAAATTTGTGTTTTTTTTATCAGCCCTGTTTGTACAAACTGTCCCACTGCTGGGAACGGACCATCTTCTCATTGTGAGAAGGGTTAGGCCATAGTCTGCCACGCTGGCCAAGTGCGGGTTGGCAGACTTCACACATCTTCAAGATCATTGAGAACTCTCAGACATGTAGACATACATGTCTCACGATGTTTTCCTTCACCGTTTGAAATTGGCGGAAATCAACAATACGCACATAACTTCAAAAAGACAGAGGTGCATGCCGTGGGATTCGAACCCAGGACCTGCGGATCGCAAGTCAGACGGTCTCACCACTAGGCTGCCGGAAACTTCATCACGTTTACCTTCATCGTTTACTGTTGGTGTCATTAACAATATGAACACCATTTCGAAAAGAAAAGCACGTGCCGCGGGATTTGAACCCTGGACTTAGTAGGTCAAGTTAGATGGTCTCTCAACTAAGCTACAGTAACTTCATCGGAATCTTTATATAGTTCCATCAAATTCGTAGATCATATTTGTTAAATGAACCTCTTCCAATTCGAGAAAAGCAGACTTTATAAATGTTGAATTCACTTTTAGATTTTGTACTAGCCTTGCCATTATCTAAATTTGTAGTTTTTTAAATGTTTAGACTTTCAGTATTCTAAAGTATACAAAATAAATAAATCTCTTATGGTTTTTGTCATAGAAAATGCATCACTATGAAAATTGAAGAGCAGTAAAACAGAAAAGTATTTAAGTAACAATGCACGTGATTACTTGCATTTCGCACAAAGAGCTTCTATTTTGCTCACTGAGCATGAGCACGGACTGAAAAATTTTACGTCCGCTTGAAGCGTTGCAGCGCTGAGAATTCTTTTATTTCGATTTAAGTGCGGTATTTTTTTACGATACACCATCGATTTTTTTTCTCATCGGCGCGGCGTTCTTTCGTGTACATTTGTTATAACAAAGAAAATGTACTCAATGTTGAGTTATATTTTTTTCAATGGCTCTAAATACGGAGATACCTTTCCCAAGAAATTTGGTATCACGGTTCAACTAGGTAGATAGGATATTGATTATTTCTAAAATAGCTTTTATTAGAAGTCTCACGGTACTTGTTTAAGCGGAAGATGGACTCAAATCAACGTTTATTAAAAGATTTCTTTCGGCGAGTGTGCGCAAGAGCTTCACAATCTTATTCCACCCTGTCCCTTTCCATTTCACAACAGGACTAGAAATAGACTCGTGGCTGTATTACGGCGCGCCGCGTCACCAAAATAGCAACAATGAAATAAGCATGAAAATAATTTGACAGCCACTATTCTGCGAATAGAAGTCAGTGTATTAAATGATCTAGTTTTGTAATAAGGTTGTTTATGTCTAGTTTGTAACAGGGAGTTTCCATTATGCATAGTGCTATTAGGGCTCACACGGACGCAAACTGAAAAATGCATGACTCGCCGGGGACTAATTCCACAACCGGGAGAAAAATTACTTTCATTAGTTAGTTATGTTTGAATACTATAAGGTATGCATGTTTTATAGCATTTTGCGCTTACGAAAATGAATAGCGGTCGCTATGGTTATTATACAGGGACTAAACGTGAAATACGTAAATATTTTAGAAGGTTAGGTACTGTATCCATCATTATGAGAAACTTTTACACTGGATACAGATCAAAATTCACAATGAAAAAACATCGGCTGTCCTAGATATATAAGTATAGTTAATTGGACCGGGATGAAAAATATGAAACATGGGTATGATTTATTTCGTGAACTTTTAATAAAGTTCTGCCAACAATACATAAAATCACAAAATCATAATTTGTGTACATGCATAAAATCACGCCTAATTTCGCTTACGGGATATACAGAACACCAATGACGATGCTGTTTGACGCCACATTTGACCGTGGTTAGAGGTTTTTGTGCCTGTAACAATGCTTAGATGTTTATAATGACGAGTACAATGACCTATTTGTGACTTGCTACAGGTCACTGTAAAATCCCATATGTCCGACATCTTGATTATCAGTGATTTATTCTTAAACTTTATACATTTCGGACTTTTCGGATTGTATCTAAGTATGTCCATTTTACTATATTAATTTTTGGTGCGTGAAATTTTTGATCGTGACTTTTTTTGTGAAGTACATTCAACATTTTCAAAGAGCATAGTTTTTTTTTTTTTTAACACGTTTTTATTAGGTCGACATGTATGTAACTAACTTTGTAATGAAATCTAAGGTAACTAATTTAACCATCTTCCAAGGATCGTAGCGTCATGAAAACTGGCAGTTGTGTGTAGTTCTGATTACAATACAATAATATGGTACTGTCGAACTGATCTGATGATGGAGCCGGAAGATATGAACTAGAACTTCATGATGGAACATCGTATCATAGCTGTGTTTGGTTTTTTAGAAAAGTCTTGTAATGAACTTTGACCACAATAATTTGTAGCGCGTTTTTTAAACTGTAATTTATTTTAATGTCTTTTATTTAACGAAAGAAAAAAAAGTAATATCTGCAAAGTTTCTCTTGCGTTGCAAATTTTGACGGATCAACAATTTTCGTCTAGGGGTTACGTCCTAGGCAGTCTGCTAAAATACCATTCGTAACTTCCCTCACCAGTAGATTTCATAAGATATTCCTTAGATAGAAAATACGTGACCTAAATAATACAGCCATAGATTCTCCTCTAGCCGCGAGTGTTCGTTGATCAAGCATTTTTATTCCGGCCGGCTGATCATGATTGACCATTTACTGCGTACGATCGTGTGGTTTCCGCACGCTTTAGGAATTTCTTATATGATAAGGAAAATTTTGGTTTTGTTCAAGGAAAAACAATGTAATAATATTATGTTATTCAGGGTGCAATAAAAACATAAATTTATGGAAAATATAAAATATCGAGCATTAAAAAAGAATTTTAATTAAAAAAATAACTTGCAAGCAGCGTTATACCATCCCTGGATATAGTTTTTTACCTCTTGCGGTTTCCATCATCCAGCCAGCCAGAAAAAGCAAGCTGAAATTCCGGAGTTTAAAATAAAAAAAACTCATTTAGCCCTGGGAAAACTTCGGGGTAAGCGATATTGCCATTCGACGACGACGACGACGGCTCGTCATAAAGCCACCCCTGCGGTATATTATTATTACAAAAATTTATATAGTTATAGGCTTATTATATACACTCAGGAAGTAAATACAATTCTAACGACACCTTTCACGTCAAAATCGGCCAAGTCAGGCTGGCTGTAGGTGGTAATATAGAAACATACATCAACAACAATCCTAATATTTTGAAATTTTAAAGGCTAGAGTGAATAGATATCTTTTCGATGGACGAGATCCATCCTCGACCACACCGTCGCTTAACATCAGGCGAGTTGGTGGTCAATCGTAGATCTATCATATACATATAAAAAACACAGGTAGATACATAAATAAAAATAACATAACATAAATAATATAATTCTTTTCGGGCTCTTCTTGGTCTGTCGGGTAAAAATCTATTATCTACGCAAACGGCGTTGCGCGTATATTTTTTACCCGATTCCGCAAGAAGGAGGATTATGTTTGTCGAATGTATGTACATATGTGGGTATGTAAGTATGTACGTTTCTATATTAATTCCTACATCCTAAACGGCTTAATCGATTTTGAAGTGCGAGAGCATTAGAATCGTCTTCAATACTTAAGTATCATAGGTAGGCAATAATAATAATAAAACTCTCGTAAAAATTAAAAAATGTACTTTTTCATAACCTCCAACGAATTTTTTTGTAACAAATAAGTGATTTTACAATAAATATTCTACAAATGTAATTAATTAATTTAAACAAGTAAATACAGTAGCTTTGTGCTGTGCATATCACGCATCGTAAGGCGCATCGCCCACACGAGCTGGAGTCGAGGCGGCGTCGAGGCACGGGCGCACAAGCGGCGCGGCGCTTCTACGTTTCCTTCAGGTTCAAATGGCAGTGCGCCCACACACTAGAGTCGCGTCTCAGGCAACGTAGAGTCGAGGCGCGGTCGGGCCGCCTCGCGGCAGGGGTGCAGTGCGCTACCGCGCCGCGACTCCACCGCCATTTTGTTATTTTGTTTCGTGCGTAGACGTGTTTACACTGTAATGTGTGAAGGAAGCATAGCCGCCCGCGCCTCGACTCTAACATAAACACCACGCCTCGACTGTGCCGCGACGCCGCAGCGACCGCGCCTCGACTCCACGTCGCCTGAGACGCGACTCTAGTGTGTGGGCTCACTGCCATTTGAACCTGAAGGAAACGTAGAAGCGGCGCGCCGCTTGTGCGCCCGTGCCTCGACGCCGCCTCGACTCCAGCTCGTGTGGGCGACGCGCCTAAGCTTAGAGCATCTAGCTCTAAGCGTCTAAGTGTGAGTTGCACTCCGAAAAACTCGCTCTTATGCAATCGTTTTTTTTTATACAAGATAGATCTACGATTGACCACCAACTCGCCTGATGCTAAGCGACGGTGTGGCCGAGGATGGAGCTCGTCGATGTATAAGATATCTATTCACTTTAGCCTTGAAAATTCCAAGATTGTAGGTCTCAGGAAACAGAGATGGTGGCAAAGAATTCCATTCTTGTGCAGTGCGTAACAGGAATGTGGATCGATATCGCTGAATACGGAATTTTTGTTATATTGTTTTCTTTTTAACACAGATACTTATTACTTGACTTCAGAACTCCTTGGCTCTACCCCATAAACAGTGCATAAAACCAAGCCTTTAAAAAGATGTCAAAAAGAATTATTTATAAAAGAGTTTTTTACCCGTAAAGTTTTTACTTGAAGTGGTCGTTAAAGTTAGGGCTTCACTTTACTCTCATTAAAAATATACGTTTATGAAAATCTATGGCACCTATACATAACGTTTTAAAATTTTATTTATATTTTTATTGTTATTTTCTCGTAAGCCTTCTTGAAATCATACTAAATATAAGTAAGTTTACATTTAAATTTAGAACACTTATTTTTAACACCCGACAGAAAGACAATGACAGGGTTTTTATAAGTTTGACGTGTCTCTGTTTGTGTCTGTTTGTGGCATCGTAGCTCCGGAACGTATGAATCGTTTTTTTTTTTTTTTTTTTTTTTTATTGTTTGAAAGGTGAATTAGTCATGAGTGTTTTTAGCTATGTTTCATAAAAATCGGTTCAGCCGGGTTTTTTGTCGGGGGTTTTTGAGTTTTCTAAACTTATAGTATATGTATGTAGAAGCGAGTCACAATAATAATAATTATAAAGGTAATAAAAACATATCTAACTCAGTAATCACGTAACAAACATACAAGAAAAACGTACAGTCGAACTGAGAACCTCCACTTTTTGGAAGTCGGTTAAAAAGAAAATAACAAATCGATCCTTCAGACTGGTGGCAGTCATTGACTTTTATGGGGACCTCAACAGAGCTCGTGTGAAGAGGGAAATATCCCCTTCAACTCAATTTAGCAATTTGAGTTGGTACAATTTTTGCAGTCTCTATGGAAATCATTTCAGGTATAATAAAATGAAACGGGGCTTAACTTTGGGATTTAATTCGATTCCGAAATAATTTCATGAGTTTCAAATTATTTTTAGGGTTCCGTACCTCAACAGGAAAAAACGGAACCCTTATAGGATCACTTTGTTGTCCGTCTGTCCGTCCGTCCGGCTGTCAAGACCTTTATCTCGGGAACGCGTGAAGGTATCGAGTTGAAATTAAAACCATATACGCAGATCTTGCTAGTATCAGTATCTTGCTGCAGAAAGAAAAATAAAATTTCTCAGTTTTCGTAAAAAAAAGTTACAGCCGAATATGTCGTAAAAACGCACATTTCGACACTCACAAGGGAATCAAAACCTATGGGGTACTTCCCGTTGACCTAGAACTTTGAAATTTGGTAAGAAGCATTGTGTTAGAGTAGGATGGATATTTTTTATTTAATCACAAAAAATAGTGTCTTTATGCAAGGAATGAGGGTGCAAATTATAAATCGAATTAACCTTATCATGTAGGGTATCATATGAAAGAGCTTCATTAGCATAAGCTAAAACAGGTTTTTAAATATTTTCACAATGTATATTTTTCGGTTTATGAAGGAAAATAATAAAAAATATATGATTTCCCCCTTTTATCTAGATATACTAGTTTGTACGGGACTCTCGGTGGGCGAGTCTGACTCGCACTTGTCCGGTTTTTTTTTTTGAAAGAGTATTTCATCAAGAGTGTTCTAGCTATGTTGTATGTACGATGTATACGTATAAGTATATGTCACATGAAATTAACTGTCAACGTAACGTTCATTTGTCAATTTTCGTGTCTTTTTTGTGGACTCAACAAGGAGGTTTTTAGGGTTCCGTACCCATAGGGTAAAACGGGACTCTATTACTAAGACTTCGCTGTCTGTTTGTCTGTCTGTCCGTCCGTCTGTATCTCATGAACCGTGATAGTTAGACAGTTGAAATTTTCACAGATGATGTATTTCTCTTGCCGCTATAACAACAAATACTAAAAAACAGAATAAAATAAATATTTAAGGGGGCTCCCATGCAACAAACGTGATTTTTTTGCTCGTTTTTGCTCGATATTCATAACGGCAACAGGTAGACGCTTGAAATATTCACAGAATATTGAGTTATATTATTCACTTTAATTATTAATAGTTAAATTAAAATAAAATAAATATATAAGGGCTCCCATCTACAACAAACGCCGTTTTTATAGAATTTTTTTATGCATCTACGATTGACCACCAACTCGTCTGATGTTAAGCAATGGTGTAATAATAATAAAATAATACGTTGGTACGGTGTATAATGGTACGGAACCCTTCGTGCGCGAGTCCGACTCGCACTGAGCCGGTTTTATTTAATTGTTCATTACTTGTTATTTGCTGTTATACTATAAAGAACGGTCACATAATTTTGACTGACTGATTTTATTGTTTCCTTTTCAACATAAACTATCTACGTTTGTGGACCTGGATCTTAAGAAAGTGGTAGTAAATATGTACCATCATTAACTACGCTCCATAAAAATAAGTGTCATCGGCGAAAAGGTAATGTTCTCATAAAACTTCAGATCAGCAAGTTACGGGAGTCTACCTTACTGGTAGTTAACTATTTCATATTCGGTGGACAAAGATGTAAACTGAGTCAGATGTTTTAGAACGGAGTTTTGGTGTAGCTTGGCGTATACGCCAACAGGTTAAAAAAACTGTAGACAGAAATCCTACTACGTTATGTTTCAAGTTATCGGAAGTCCTTAGAAAATATCCCGTTAATGTTAAAATCAGTGCAATGAACATACATATTAATTCAATGGCAATGAAAAACCATTACAGCTAAATTCACTTGTTTTCCATTTTTTTACGCTATAACAAAAATAAAAGCATTTTATTTATTTATTTCTATACAAGATAGATCTACGATTGACCACCAACTCGCCTGATGTTGAGCGACGGTGTGGCCGAGGATGGAGCTCGTCGATCTAGAAGATATCTATTCACTCTAGCCTTGAAAATTCCAAGATTGTAGGTCTCAGGAAACAAAGATGGCGGCGAATAAATCCATTCTTGTGCAGTACGCAACAAGAATGTGGATCGATATCACTGAGTACGGATTTTTGGCATTTCAACGAGAAATGGGTGGTAATCCGCTGACTTTCTGCTAGTCCTGTAGTGAAATGTATGTTTCTGTCTCTATATTTCTGTTATAAATGCTATGCTATCACTAAAGCATACATCCATAATTACTGAGAATAATTAATTGCTAAAAAAAAAACATTTGCGTCATATAAAATATATGCCTTAAATTTAATATAAGTTATTGATTTAAACTTGGTAAATAAGCTTACTTCTAAGAAAATGTATAACTAGGAATTAATATACACTAGCCAGTACAAACTCCTGTAAAAAATATGTCTGTTAATAAAGATACTTTGAAATTGAATTGAATTGTAGTGAAATGGCATTTAAACAAACCTTTTCATTTCAGAGGGTTATACTTTCCAATAAGATAGGAGTACCACCTCGTAAATATTTATAACTCAGACAGGTAAGGTGAAAATGAAATCTTTCACACACACCGCTTCATCTGTTGATGCCGCAGTTGAAAAAAACGGGGCAATTCGTTCAGCGAAATGGGTGTGTTTTGGCTGCCAGGATAAAGATTTGAATGACAGACGTGCGGGAAGTTTTTATTAACACGCTTTTATTAGCTTCATACGTATGTTAGTATGTGTGTAACGGAAACTTTGAACGTGATTTTGACCCCCTTCGAAACGTCGGATTAACTCGAAATTTAAATTTAATTAATTTTTTTTACAACATACATACATACACACTCATACATAGATAGGTACGCTCGAAAAACAAAACACTCCTTTTTGCGAAGTTTGTAAGAAAATTACGTCCAAAAATATATTTTACCTCAAAATTAATAAAATACCACCAAAATTTAATTAATTATTTAATACCTTTTTAAATTCAAAGTAAAGTATCTGTTTCAGTAAATTATACGATTTAATTAAATAAAAAAAAAAACGTAAATTATCAGTGTTCAAACCTAATCTAACAATTTTTTTTGGGCGACATGATTTTGCCATCACCGTTTACCGCCAACAATGGAAAAGTCGAGGGGAGACATTTGCCTAGCAGTGGGACACTACGGGCTGAAAACAACAACAAAAATATTATTTCTATTCAAATAATGTCAATAACACAATCATACTAAACTTTGATTCTACTATTCATCTATTCGTTCATGTCCAAAAACTTTTTTATTACTTAAAACGACTTAACATAATGACTAATAAAATGAACCCAGACAAATACTTTTTCTTTGGCTGAATACCGTAATAATGAGACCAAAACTCAGATTTCAGAGTTGAATAACTTTTAAGTTTGTTATTTATTTGCATAAATTAACTATAATTAACTAATTAAAATTAAATTTATATTAAAATGCTAACACTCCTCTCGAATTATAAAAGGAAACCTGCAAAAGTAAAACCCGTTACAGGTTTTAAGCTCAGTGTATTTAAAGGCTTAATTTAAAATAATTTGCATATTTATGTTATTAAATTCCGTTTTCAACTTTAAAAGTGTAATTAAAGTCAGTTAATAATATTCAGTGGCAGTGGGCAGGGCACATAGCACGTAGAACTGATGGCCGATGTGGCCGAAAAGTTCTCGAGTGGAGACCACGCACCGGCAAGCGCAGCGTAGGAAGACCAGCTACGAGATGGACAGATGACCTCATACAAGTGGCAGGAAGACGCTGGATGCAGGCCGCTTCCAACCGGTCTCTTTGGAAATCCATGGAGGAGGCCTATGTCCAGCAGTGGACTTCTTGTGGCTGGGATGATGACGATGATGATGATAACAATATTTATAGGTTTACCGATATATCCATAATCCATTCACACTCATTTTATTCTGTGGTCTACAATAGCATAACATTATTTTACCCGACTGTGTAAGAAGGAGGGCTATGTTTTTCGAGCGTATGTATATATATGGGGGTAGTATGTATTATAGATAGATTCACCTTCATTTCCTGAGTGTCATATGTTTTTTTTTTTTTTTGTAACAATAATTAAAATACCTACATATCTCGAGAATATAACAAAAAATATCCAACAAAAAAATTCGTATTAAACAAGTGGTTTTACTAGAATTATTCTAAAGAATTGGCATATACAATCTTTTACAGCGGCTCTACGCATACTTTCTCACAAAAAATGTACACTCAACAGGTTATCAAGCGTAACGACACCGTATGTTATACTGTTAGGTTGCTTTTCTGTAGTCGGCTATTTTGTGTTTCTTTTAATATAGATACTTCTTTGAAATTTGGTACAGATATAGCAGAGTATCTGGAGACACACTTTAGCCATCATCATCATCATCGTCGTTTTTCATCACTACGTGACTTCATGAAACCGCGTGAGTAGTACCGCTAGTAAGAAAATATATGTAAATGAAAAAATTATATACCATATACTTATAGTATCTCTACCACTTTAACGAATCAATCTTCAATTCATATATCAAATAATAATGCGAGAACAATATTTCTGCTTTAAAAAAAATAATTAGAAATTTAAAATATAATTTCATTGCAGTATATATATTAATTAACGCAAACACTATTTCAATTAAATCATGTCAATTTTCAACTAACATAAATTCGTATGTATGTACCATTAAATTAGTTTGCATAAGATTTACGTAAATACTCGAAACTAACGTAAAGTCGTTAAGGAGAACTCGAAACGGAAATTAAAGCAAACCTTTCGTCCCATCGTCGCTCATTCATGATATAAATGACTTCCGGTACAATTTGTACATTACGAAATTGTTGAAAATTCAATTTACATAATTTCTGTTAGCAGAAATACTCAGTATAATAATATTTGTTCATATAGAAGTTCATCATCATCATCATTTCAAAGCCACAAGAGGTCCTCAGCTGAACCTACACATGTTCAGCAATCCATGGGGGAGGCCTACCCCTGCTGGATTTATTCTTTATTATAATTATTTTAAATTACTTTATAAAAGCTAAAGTAACTTTGTCCCTCTGTCGCTCTGTTCCTTAGTCTGTTTTTTATGCTTTTCACGACACTAACAAACTCATAGTAGTCTGATAGTGTGTCGTGAAAACACACAAAAAAAAACAAAAACTAACAAATATCATTATGTTCACTGGATAATTCTTATTTTCTTTCAGCAGTCCTGTAAAAATAATCCCAGTGGCTAAAGCTTATTAACCTTTGCTAATCTTTTTTTTTAAATGCAAGTAAATTATTATGAATCCAATTTAATGTATATTATTCACTTTGTAAATGTTAAAGTTCAAACAACATGACGTTCACAAAGTAAATATAGATGTTTGACTTCGTGCATCTATTTAAGAATTTAAATTAAATTTTCGCCCGTATCCACCGAACTGCTTTGACATAGCTCGTTTGCCAACTTCGCAATAAGTTTCACCTTCAGTTCAGATGCTGTGGTGAGTTCTATTTTGGGTATTTGTTGTTTGTGACTTAAATTAATACACACGTTTCATAGAATATCAAAAGAAAATTAACTAAATTGCATAAGAGTTATTTTCAAACTGTAAATTACGTCTACGTTATGCTTATGTTTATTTTCACGTGAAAAATTATGTGCAAAGCTGTTGTACAATTTACCCATTTATTTGTCCATTTTAGAACAATTTTTGAAGTAGGTAATTTGTCACTTAAGTTAAAAAAAAAATTTTTTGCTAATATTGTATTGTTATCATTAATGTTGATTTCTATAAATATTTATTTTTATTAATCATCATCATCTCAACCATAAGAAGTTCACTGCTTGATATAGAATTGAACTTCCAAAAATACCGATTGGAAGCGGCTTGCATCCAGCGTTTTCCCGCCACTTGAATGAGGTCATCTATCCATCTCGTGACTGGTCTTTCTTCTGATATTTTTTTAATAATTAATATCAAGGAATCATGTTTTTTAATAAAAAATCAAACATATCCCTTCGCTCTTCGAGGTATCAAGCAAATTTTAAAGCCTTGAAATAAAGGTTCTAAAGTGTTAAAGCACGTCAGACACCTGAAAGTGAATTGTTAAACAGAAAGGCTACAAGTTATTTTTCATATTTTTTTATTTCTACTTTTGCATGAAAAAACAACAACTCATGAATAAAATTGTACATTTACAAATGAAACAGGCGATGGCTTATTCTCAGTCACCGGGCGCGCCGTGTCGGGCTTAATTTGGAGTCCCAACATCTGTCAATATTTTAACTTTACAGCTGCAGTAGTTTACACATAAACTAATTCAAAATAAGTCGACTGTAGGTTTGTTTTTATTTCTACATTTGGAAGTTCTGCGATAGAACTGCGTAGTATTCGAATTTTATTATACTAGGTACCTATATATAGTGGAAATTATTAATCTATGGTGGACACATACTTACATTACTTATACGTAGTATGCAATGACATGTTCATATTGTTCATGTCGGTTCCTTATTATCCGTTTTGGGTTCACGTTCTTGATGCGTACTACACAGTAATGGAATTCTTTATCGTCTCTTCTGTTTCCTGAGAAATCTGGGAATTATCTAGGATTTTTATAAATTTATTTATTCTTTCAGAAAAAATAAATAAATAAACCGGCCAAGTGCGAGTCGGACTCGCGCACGATGGGTTCCGTACCACTATCTACCATGGTGCTATCACCATGGTTGCCTGGAAGAGATCGCTCTAAGCGATAAGGCCGCCAATTAAAACCCTTAGCCTTAAGTATTTAATGTTATCTGTCTGAATTTTTTGTTATTATGTGGTTATTAATAAAGAGTTATCTATCCATCTATCTATAAAAACAGCAAAAAATCACGTTTGTTGTATCGGAGTCCCCTTAAATATTTATTTTATTCTATTTTTTAGTATTTGTTGTTATAGCAGCAACAGAAATACATCATCTGTGAAAATTTCAACTGTCTAACTATCACGGTTCATGAGATACAGCCTGGTGACAGACGGACGAACGGACGGATGGACGGACAGACAGTGACTTCTTAGTAATAGGGTCCCGTTTTTACCCTTCGGGTACGGAACCCTAAAAAGATATCTATTCACTCGAGTGAATAGATATCTTTTTAGGTATCTTACGATATCTTCCAGATCGACGAGCTCCATTCTCAGCCACATCATTGCTTAACATCAGGCGAGTTGGTGGTCAATCGTAAATATATCTATAATAAATAATAATAATAATAATGCTTTATTTCTCAAATTACAATTTTGCAGCGGTACACATACGTATAGTTTAGGCTATGCGGTTTGGATAGTTAACTTATGTACCCAAGTTGGATCTCTGCACCCCAGACTAGGCAAAACCTGTGTCCTGAGGTTACAGCAGTTCATCACTGAGGGCATAAAGTAATAAGTGGTTCTAAAAAAAAACAAATCAGAGAAATAAGAAAAACGTTAAAAAACAACAATAATATTACAAACACAAATGCGACTAATTTTCTTATAAAAATAAGTACTTAATAAAAAAATAAACCTTTTTTTAGGTGTTACTTAGTAGGTAAAACATTTTTAAATAGATGATACAATTCGCTTAAGACACTTACTTATTGTGTATTTTTGTTCGGTGTGTGCGTGTACGTGTAGTGTCTTATTTGTTGTAGTATTTATGCCGCGTGAAAAAATCAGTAAAAATAGATAACTTCAAGATATGTCCAACAGTCATGTTTTTTTTTTGTAATGTAATAATTATCATAGAGTATATAATTCTAGTTTCATAAACTGAAAAACCGTCTTCAAAATACTTTATTGAGCTAAGCTGTGGACGGACAGACGGGCGCTGCCTGTCCGTCTCTACGTCCATAGCTTGGATGTAGACGTGGCAAAACTATAAAGGTTCTTTATACTATGGAACCTTAAAATTACTATGACCACACTTTCTTTATTCCACGCAAATGTTAAAAAAGTGAATAGATGAATGCACGCATACTTTCCAAAGTTACTCCCGTAGTGATGCTTCAAGTGTTTAATGTTGTAAAGCTCCCATCCCGACGCAGATCGACGAGTACTGTCGCTCGTGGTAAAGCGAGGGATAGAGTAATACTGCATAGTTTATACCTTTCACCACATCCAGGTTTAGTGGGGCTTTAATCAGAGCGCGTGGAATTCCGGACGGTGCCCAGCTCCATACAGTGTAAACGCACGTTTTATTCCGTTTAAAGATGATAGGATTGGAATTCCCAATAGCATGTTGATGGATTTGGAGCTAGTTTTGAGTTTATTTATCTGTCGTAGATAGGATTCATCATCATCATCATCTCAGCCATAAGAAGTCCACTGTTGGACATAAGCCTTCCCCGTGGATTTCCAAAAAGACCGATTTAGTTGCATTTTTAACGCGTTTAAAAAAGGAGGTTATCAATTCGACTGTATGTTTTGGTGTGTTTGTTTACAGATTACTCCACCAATTGTACAATGATTTTGATGATTCTTTTTTGTTTGGTAGGTCATAGTTCAGAGGTGGTCCCATATTAATTTCATCAAAATCGGTTCAGTACTTTGGTTTTCATAACAAAATAACTGATAAAATATCATCCAAGTAAACAAATTGTGTATTGTGTAGTGTTTTGCAGATTATTATTTTTATTTTATTTTTTATGTAGGTACTATATGTTTATTTTTATGCGAATCATTAAAATATGTATAAAAGGTAAAATGCAGCACTATACAAAGTTGTAATTATGTGTTAATCTGCGATCTATAGCACACTGGATACATTTCAAATGAATCCAATGTCGCTAAACCCATTGATGTCAAAGCCGCATTAATACGTTTGGCTGTCAAAGCTGTGATTGCAATCCATTGGAATTACTGGCTATACTTGTGCGATAGTTAGATAGATAGATAACTCTTTATTAAAAGATCACATCGTAAAAACATATTGAAAAATGACAGTATTACTATGACTAATCTACTATCTATGACGTAGTTATCACCCGTAGAGATACTGTTCAAGCTTGATTAGGTTGCCATCTTAATAAGATTAATCAATTTGAATAATTGATGGATTTAGGTTAGATACACACAACTGAATTGACACGTTTTTCGTGCGGTTTTTTACATGCTATAATGATTATCTTACCATAATAAAAAACCGGACAAGTGCGAGTCAGACTCGTCCACCGAGGGTTCCGTACAAACTAAATAAAAGGGAAAAATCATTTTTTTTTTATATTTTCCTTCATAAACCGAAAAATACGTACTACTAGTTTGTACGGAACTGACCGGACAAGTGCAACCCTCGGTGGGCGAGTCTGACTCGCACTTGACCGGTTTTTTTTATTTAATTTCGGAATCCGTTTACAAACACGCCACTTTTAGATGTTGACGAGTGTTCTGCATTAGGCTATCAAGGCGGTTACGTTAGTTTACCCACGGTGATCCCCCAAGATATCGAACGAGCCCTGAATAAGCTCAAAATAGAAAGCTCACCTGGTCCGGATAACTTACCTAGCTTTGTCCTTAAAACTGGTAAAAAACATTTAATTCTTCCACTACACCATATTATAAATCTTTCGCTTAAAAATGGCAAGTACCCCACACAGTGGAAATTATCAAGGGTAACCCCCATCCCAAAGAATAATAAAAAAACCGTAGTAGAGGAATATCGTCCAATCGCAATTCTATGTGCGCCTGCCAAAATCTTTGAGTACATTCTGCACAATGAAATATATAGCCAGGTAAAACAACAGATAGGCGAAGAGCAGCACGGATTTAGGCCGGGCCGATCAGTAAATTCAAACCTGTTGTGCTTGACAGACTATATATCTAGCGCTATGGATCGTGGATCACAAGTTGATGTAGTATATTTCGATTTTCAAAAGGCCTTCGATAAAATTGATAATGATATATTATTGCATAAGTTATCTACGTTTGGATTCACTCGCGATTTCTTAATTTTTATGGCCGATTTCTTGAGGGACCGGTGTCAATATGTGAGGCATGGTACATATGTATCTCAACCATATTGCACTAGTTCTGGTTTAAGCCAGGGTTCTGTCACTGGTCCGTTACTCTTTCAAATGATGATTCACGACCTACCTAATGTACTATCTACCGCCAAATGTCTTTTGTATGCGGATGACCTTAAACTATTTTTTGAAATTAAATCTTCTAGTGACTGCCTGAAATTGCAGGATGATATCAATCAAATTTACGAATGGAGCGTGAGAAATAAAATGACATTTAATATAAGTAAATGTAACGTCATGACCTTTGATCGTAAAAGAAATCCAATACAGTTTGATTATCATTTAAACAACGTACCTATAAATAGGGTTAACTGTATCAAAGATTTGGGGGTAAATTTTGATCGCGGTCTAACTTTTCATGATCATATATCAGAACTCGCAAAAGAGTCTTACCGGCGCCTTGGCTTCGTCCTACGGAATGCTAGAGACTTTAAAAATCCTGAAGTAATTAAAACATTATATAACTCCTTAGTTAGAAGCAAACTTGAATCGAGTGCTTGTGTCTGGAACCCCTATCATGTCACCTACGCGCGAATGCTTGAAAAAGTCCAAAAGGCCTTTTTAAGGTCACTGTATAAGAAAATTTATGGTTACTATCCGTTTCTGTATCCAACTAAATTCCTGCTCGGTCAGCTTGGTTACAACTCTTTGGAAGTTAGAAGGATGTTTGACCAGCTAACTATCTGCTGTAAGGCGCTTAGGGGGTCCGTCGATTCTATACGTCTGCACGACTTGCTATGCGTACTGTTCGTACCGGACGAGCCCGGGGTTCCAGCAAACAGACGTGGTCGCCCGCATGACCTGTTCCACGTAGATCGCGGTCGCACAGTAGCACGTTCTATGTCGCCCCTGAATCGTGCCCGTCGCCACTTAAACGCACTCCTTGCTGCCAACCCTGATTGTGACATCTTTTGTGATAACTGGAAGACTATTTTAAGTACCTCCTTGACTTATTGTGAAAATCAATTGGATCAATGGGACAGGTGTAAAAAGCCTGATGATTCATTGGACTTTGACGATAACCTTTGAGTTTATTGACTTGGTACTCTGAGTACTTACCCGAACGGTATATTTTACTTTGTATGACATAATTATTTTTTTGTAATGACATGCTAGGCGTATTGCCCATTTGACATTTTTGTATTGACATTTTAAATGATATTGTATTTATATAATGAATATTTTGTAATCCTCAGACATTTGTTTAAGACATTGTTTAAGAATAATTTTTGAATATTGTGAGATAATTGTAATTGGTCTTTTTTCCGTTTTTATCTCAATAAACGAATTTATCATTTATCATTTTAAAATATTAAGCCTTGAAGTGTTAATTTTTGTTAGAGTCACGTGTCCAAAGTTTGACGTGTCTGTGTATGGCATCGGTAGCTCCCGAACGGATGAACCGATTTTGTTTGAAAGGTGAATTATTCGGGAGTTTTCGATGTTTCATCAAAATCGGTTCAGCCGTATTTTTTCTGTCGGGGGTTTTGAGTTTTCTAGACTTATACTTGTTGTCATGATAGTTCTTTTTATCTGAGGGAGACACAAAACACAAACAATATATTGATTGATTGGGATAAGATTGTTAATAATGAATAAAGTTTGATGAATCCATATTTGAAACGTTCCTAATATCGATTTATTAAAATTATTACAAATGTGACTAATATAACAATAAATAATATCTATTCTATTCCATTCTGTTCATTCCTAACAGACTACTACAAAAATCATCGTCAAGTTAGACACCAAGTATTCAATTTCTAGTACCTAACACAGTTAATTTTAACAAAGCACAGTGCCGAGTTGAACATGTTGTTTTTATTCGCCGGTACCTTGATCACGTACAAAGTTACTGTTCCTGAGATAAGGGACATCTTCTATTTTAAGTGTCAATGAAAGCAAAATAACAAGGGAGCCACCGGAGCGTACTTTACTGCCTTTTTACTCGACTCGTAAAGCAAATTTTTTATAGCTTTGAACGTTGAACCTTCAATAATAACAAGGGTGTCTTTTACATTATTCATAAAATAATTGAATTAAAAGGTTGGTCTATGTTTTTCTGCAATTAACCGCGTGATGGGGTCAGGAGCGACAAGCGTAAAAATAAATGATGAGGTCAAGCGTTCGACGGTAGTAGGCACAGCCAAGTGTGTGTCGAGCTACGCATTTTAGGCCGTCAAAACGTGGGGAATTAGAACGGGGCTTTATCCCGACTTCAAAAAGAAGGTTGAACAAAGACTGAAACGAAGAAAGGTTAAAACAAAACTCACGACCAGTGTCTTGAGTTGGCCGATATTGACTGTGTATCTTCTTATAATTTTAATTTTAATTATAACAGCTGTGCTAAAACCTAATTTAGATTGAAAAGTTTAAAGTCATCTATTTTGCTACTTCGTTTTTTTTTTAATGAAATTTATTTAATAATGTGCTCTAAATTTACCCGCTTTAGATCTCATAGAATTCCGATATTTTTGAGCGCTGATACAAAATCTTTATCGATATTATATCGTTAATCTTGAATCTATTCACGGCTTTGAGACTTGATTCTAGAGTTGCAAAGCCAGTAGTTGACGGAAATGACGCAACAACAAAGGTTCCTTGTTGACTAGGGAATCCTAAAAAGTTAAGTTAACATTTGGGTCACTCTAGCACAAGTCAAGGAAAGTTTTACATTTTATTTCATACTAGCTATGCCCTGCGGGTTCACTCGCGTAGTAATGATAAAAATAAATTGTTGTGAAATGTAGCCTAGTCCGTCTCCGAGGTTTCAGCATTTATTTTAAATAAATTTCATTACAATCCTTTGAGCCGTACAGTTGTGAACATTTTATAAACAGACAGAGAGACAGAATGGAATTCTTTGCCACCATCTCTGTTGCCTGAGAACTACAATTTTAGAATGTTCAAGGCTAGAGGGAATAGATATCCATTAAATCGACGAACTTCATCCTTGGTCACACCGTCGCTTAACATCAGGCGAGTTGGTAGATCGTAGATCTACCTTACGTAAAAAAAAAACAGTTAATTGCGCTTTTGCAATAATAATTACGAAGTTAGGATTTACGTACTTGTGTCTTTTTTTAAATCCCCAACCCAAAAAGAGGATTGTTAATAATTTTGTAAAATTGTCTGTCTGTGGCATCGTATCTTTCTAACGGATGGACCTATTTCGATCTAGTTTATTTTTATTTGAAAGAGGATTGCATCGAAAGTGTTCTTAGCTATATATTTAATCAAAATCGGTTAAGCCGATATTTTTTTTACCGGTTTTTGAGTTTTTGTTAACTTATACTAGGCTTGTTGTTATTAAATTAACTAATTGTACTTGTAGACAACCCCCTTCACACAGGTAACAACATCTATTATTAAACCATCCATATTAGTGTGAAATGAAATATAACTAAGGTGAATCTACACTGTCGCCAGATTGAAACAACTGGAATAATGTACGGGGAACGCTGACGTTTCATCTAGATCGAGCTCGCCTTCGATTCAGCGCCGGATATTGCTAGCTGAATGAAGATGCCATCTAGTTAATATTAGTCTGCCGTATAAGAAATGCTGAGCTTGATTAAACTGGTGCTATTTACGGAGTTGCTATGCCAAATTATTATGACTATCAAACTATACTGAAATATAGTCTATAGTCACGGACCCCGGTGTCTGTGGAGCTAAAAATTATTTAAAAAAAAAAAAAAAAAAAAAAAGTAGAAATATTATAACACGAAAGTAAACCTAAGTGTAAAATGTGTTCTTGTTTAAATTTTGTGCGTTCTGACCGTATCCAAATCATATCTATAAGCGGTTACGTCGACAATCGTTATGGTTAATAAATAAACCTGTTATACACTGAAATATTGTTTTTTAGGCTTCTGCATTGAGGGTGTTGGAGCTTATTCGTAAGGCTTCGTTGTCTTACACTGTATCTATAACAGCTGTGTCTTTTGAACGGTAATAGATTCAAGTCTCAAAATCGGCAAGATTAGAGTTTACTTTGATATAAAGCGACAAATATTAAAAACTGGCCAAGCACGAAAAAAGCTAGCGTAAATAATCTTAGCAAAATATATTTTTGATAAATCCTCTATGTTGATTCCACAAAAAAAAAGAACCGAAAAATTACATGCGCAGGTTTCGTTGACCAACTGTCGACCAACGAAACTTTCATTTTTGGGTTCTTTTTACCGGTATACCGATTTGAAAGCGAATAAATTTCCAGGTTCACATTCCTTTTGCACTAGTTTACTTGTAAAGTTTCCTTACCCGTGATAGATTGTATTTTAATTTCATCATATATGATACTAGGCAAACGAATTCATAAATTGTAAAATGATTTCTGCACATCATCAATGTTTTTTTTATTACCCTATCCAACAATGGGGTAGTTGAGAAAAAAATATTCATCCCCACTAAAAATGTAGGGAAGGTGACCCATTTGTTTTTCAAGATTTTAATTTACGACTTTCTCGGCCATATTTACATTCATACCATTATTAGTTTATCATCATCATTTCAGCTATAAGAAGTCCAATGCTGGACATAGGCCAAGGATTTCAAAAAGACCGGTTGTTGAGGTCTTCTGTCCACCTTGTGACTGGTCTTCTAACGCTGAGCTTTTACGAGTTAAATCGATGTTTTCTTGCAAGTATAAATTCTATCGACAAAGATACGAGTTCACACCCCCCATCTCTATAATCGATAGGAAAGGTTCACACCAGCTCAAATATTTGTCTCAAACATCGCCCGGTTAAACAGAGGTGGGGAAAGGTGACCACAGTAAGAGATAGGTATATAGAGTTATTTCTTCATGTTGGTAATATACATGAAGTCTATAATTATGTACCCACTTTTTGTGTCAAATAAATTATTGAACTGATCTGCATTTTGTGGTTTTATCCTTCTGAGGTAAGTAAGTAAGTTCGTATAGACTGAGTGGCCAGCCCTATTGTCAGGGTTATTAAGCCACCGAAAGGCCTCTGACTTGGCTTGACGATTGCTGAACAACTGGGACCTACAATTTAACGTGTCATCCTTCTGAGGTGGAAATTACTTATAACGGGGATGATAAAATGTTGCTTACGATCTTTCTCTTTTCATTTGTCTCTATACCGAATTTCATAATGCTAAGTTTAACGGTTTTTTGTGAACAGTTAACAAATAGACAGACAACGTTGGTTTTGCTTTTACCATAATTTCTATTTATAGTTTTTTTTTTAAATCCAAAAATTCGCCAAAAAATTATTATTAAATGTAATTTCAGAAAATCACCAAATGTACCTACCTTAGTCAGAAAATGTAGCCTACATTACATTTTACATTATTTGCTTTAATTACCATATAGCACAATGATTAAAATTATGTTAAATATATTGTAACTTAAAAAAAACTGAAACAACCAACTTCAAAATACGCAATTTCGTTTACAATTCACATGGATGAAATAATTAATAAATAAAATAATAAATATTTATGGACATTTCACACAACACCATCTAGCCCATACTATGCAAAGCTTGTACTATGGAACTAGATGGCTGATAGAATACATATATACTTTTTTTTTGTAAATATGATACATAGAAACACCCAGACACAGAACAGACATCCATGTTCATCACACAAATGTTTGCCCTGGGTGGGGATCGAACCCACGACCTATAGCCTGCATAATTGACACATAAGACACGCAGAAACAGAAACACAATATGCAAAATTATTTTTTTCATCATCACTATTTCTTCATCGTCATCATCACTATTTCTTCATCGTCATCATCACTATTTTTCACCCCACGCGGGTAAAATTGCGAACTGTACAGTCTGTTTAAATAATACCCAACATTATGTACACATTGTTTGGGTATCGAAACCTAATATTGTCCAAACATTCGGTCACTCGTTCTCGAATTCTTACAGAAAGGAAGACCCTTGGATAGTTTATTTGCTTAGAGGACTTCCGATACCTATACTGTTTGATCGTAGTGGATTTTTGTTATTGGGTTTAAGTTTCACATGTGCATGAGGCTGACTTCTCCTTCCTAATGTTACAGAGGTTCTTATATATAGAACACATAATAATTATGGTTTAAAAAAACTGAAAAACTCGACTTCCAAATACGTATTTTTTTACGTGGATTATTTTTTTTCAGTTATTTTGTTAAAAAATAATAATAAAGTACTGAACTAATTTTGATAACTTTTACATGGGACCACCTCTGAAGTATTACCAAACAAAAATCATCAAAACAATTCACAATTGGCGGAGTAATCGCTGAACAAACACACAGTCTAGTTAGGAACCTTCTTTTTGGAAGTTAAATAAATAAATAAATATTTGTGGACATTTCACACAACACCAACTAGCCCAAACTAAGCAAAGCTTGTACTATGGAACTAGATGGCTGATAGAATACATATATACTTTTTTTTTTTGTAAACATATACATATGATACATAGAAACACCCAGACACAGAACAAACATCCATGCTCATCACACAAATGTTTGCTCTGGGTGGGGATTGAACCCACGACCTTTCAGTTCAGCAGGTAGACGCAAACACACTACCAACTGAGCCACAAGGCCAGTCAAGTTGGTTAATAAATAAAATAAACCAAGTAACTTAGCGAAGCGAACAAAGGCCTCTGCGTCAGCGTTCCGTGTTATTAGTTGTCCGGATGCTTATTAGTGTTCACGTACGTGAAACAGTTCCTATTTTTCACCCAATCTTTACGAAACTTGGTATAATTTATACAATTTTATAGTTTAAAGTTTTACTATGGAAACTAACGTGGTTTTCTCACATTTTAAATAAAAACTACGGGTCACTCACGTCTGTTTTAAGCCTAATCAAACTATAGTTTCAGTGCGATGCGCGTCACCAACCGAGAGTGACGTTTGCGCTGCTCCTTTGAAAATGACCGCCGAATGCGGTTAAAACTATAGTCGGATTTTTCGGCTTAAAACATTTTTTGTAATACAACAATTTTTATTTAAAATAGTTTAAAGTTTAAAAAGAGTTTTTCAACAACATATTATAATATGTATATTCACAATATTGAATTACAGCTTTCTAAGTCTTTGAACAAAGCCATCTTACCCGTCTGTCTGTATGTGTGGATATACAGACAGACGGATAAGACGAAACTATAAGGGTTCTTTGTTTACCACGAAACCCTAAAAAATATAAACTACGGTAAATACCACATAAACATTACAGTAATATAATCACGTTCAGCCTTTTTATAGCCAGCCTAATTAAAAAAACGTAAAAAAAAACGTTAACCGTTAACATTAATAAAACGTTTAACATTTATTCAGCACTTTAAATAACGAGGTACCTACTGTTACCAAACTTCTGCATCGATTCATCATCAGACCTTTGAAAAGGTCGATTTTATTAATAAAAAGGCTTTAAGCAACCCTATTAGAAAGTTCGAAGATGCGTAACAAAGTCGATAAAAAAGGTAAAATAAAGGCTATATTAACACCACATATATTAACATAATGGTTTGTGTATTCATGAAATTATAATATTCGGTACCGTGTACTTTTATTTACATTTTTTATTATTTTTTAACAGCCCTGTTTGTACAAACTGTCCCACTGCTGGGAACGGGCCATCTTCTCATTGTGAGAAGGGTTAGGCCATAATCTGCCACGCTGGCCAAGTTATGTGCGTCTCAGACATGTAGGTTTCCTCACGATGTTTTCCTTCACCGTTTTTGAAGTTGGCGGCAATCAACAATACGCACATAACTTCGAAAAGACAGAGGTGCGTGCCGTGGGATTCGAACCCAGGACCTGCGGATCGCAAGTCAGACGGTCTTACCACTAGGCTGCCGGAAACTTTATTTGCATATATTTTGTTTATTCTCTTTCGGAGCGGATGTTATTTTACATAAATGTATTGGATTATGTTTTTGCTACTAAATAAGTTGTATATATTTACATAAAGGTGCCTTTTGCTTAATATTCCATTCATTAATATTTCAAGTAAAAAAATCAAAGTTGTCAAGAAATAAGATTTTCCAGTTTTTGTGACGTTACAATTATTGTGGGTTTTTCCGTCTCACTGCTTGTTAATAGTAGCAAGTTACACTATGGTCGAATGTAAACTATTTAGGCACGAGATGGAGCCGTCGCTACGCTCGTGCGCCAATAGTTCGACTGCCTAAATAGGTTTTTCACCCGAGGTAAACAGTTTGCTTTATATTTCGAATATAAGGAAAGTAGACAAGACTCAAGGCTCGAGACTCAAAATGTAAGACTCCAGACTCGGGACTCAAAACTTGAGACTAGCGACTCGGGAATCAAGACTCAAGATAAAAGCGACAGTTTAAAAATGGAAATTGAGCTGTTTGAGTTCCCATCCCCATAAAGGAAACAAAGAAGAAGAAAAAAATTGGTTGTCTGTAAAGTCGGTTTACGGACGATAGTTTAACGTGAGAACATACGTCCGCGCGCGAGCTCCGAGGAATGATAATTGAAGCGACTGTCGGGCGCGGCGCACACCCGCCCTCGCTTCCTCAGCCACCGCTCGCGGTTGTTACGGGACATGGAGCGTAACGTAACGGGACAATGAGTCATACTTTTTCGTGCATGCAGCCGGCGTTCATCGATTTATTAGACGTTGTCACGTCAAAAAGTTTCGACATAATGAATATAAAGCGTGAAACGTAAAATAGAACGTGATTTTCTAAAAAAAAAAAATACAGCACGGAAGAGTAGTGTTTTCGGCTCCGTGTACATGCGTACTTTCCGAGTATGAGAAGTGAAAAAGTCTCTTGATCGGCTATTCGTTTTATGGCGGACATTCTAAAAGCTCGAACGAAACGCTTTAGCTCCACTTTTATTGTACGTACAGGAAAAGTGAATACGCTCCCTGAATGGGTCTTTCCTAATACATATAATCTGGGTGTCTTCAAATCGTGAGTCAATAGTTTCCTTCTAGGCAAGCATGCTCTATCGTAGATCGCATAGTAAACAGTAGTTTAATATAAAAGATATATTCGTCATTCAAAACTCTTTATGTCCTTACAATTTTTACGCAAGATAGATTGACCACCAACTCGCATGATGTTAAACGACTGTGTGGCCGAGGATGGAGCTCGTCGATCTAGAAGATATCTTGAATTGATACACAGTACTCACACAGTTATGAATACTCTCTATGCTAGATATGCTAGGTTAGGTTAGATTAGGTTAGTGGCTATAAGAAGGAAAATAACCAAAAGTCAGGTAAACTTTATCGTGAAGCCGTAAAAGCTCGTTAAAAAGATATCATCAGGATAGTCCGTTGGACTATCGGAACTTACGCCAAATTCCTCTTAGCCCGGCGACCCTGAACTGAAAATATTCCCATTATGTACAAATCCGGGCTATTTCCCGGGACCTAGCAGTAATCCCACCCAGCGTATTGGACGTCCCTATATTGAAATAGTGCCTACAATCATAAATTTTGTAAATTTTCGTGCTTGAAGAGAATATTGAAATATTCTGACTATGGATACAATAGTTAGTAAGTAGACCTAGAATGTAGTTGTTCGGTATTGTTATAAGTAACTAATGACGATTAACGATGAATAAAACGATTATGAATTTTTCGTAATAAATAAATGATTTTACTAGTAATATTATTCTAAAAATGGGCATTTATAACAGTGATTTTACGCATACTTTCTCATAAAAAATGCACATTGAACAGCGTATCAAGCGTAACGAAAACAGCTTTTCTGCAGTCGGGTATTTTTTTTTCTTTTAAAAAGATACTTGTTTATCTATACCTTTCCAAAAACCATAAAGTAAACAAAAGCATCCAACGAAGTTGGAGGTCTGATCGTAGGTTTCGAGTTTTCGGACACCAACAAGCATTGGTGGCGCCACCTGTACAATACTCTACATATCATCATCATCATCTCAGCCATAAGAAGTCCACTGCTGGGCATAGGCCTCCCCCATGGATTTCCAAAAAGACCGATTGGAAGCGGTTCGCATCCAGCGTCTTCCCGCCACTTGCTCTACACTTGCTTTACTCTACATATGCATTGAAGCAAGTAATTACCTACGAGTAATTACTCAGCCACAAATCCTTTACGAATTTCAAAGATTGGCGAGAAATATTTCAGTCCTTTTTCAAAAGTACTAATAATAGAAGTTGTACTACTATAGCTACGCTCCCATACCCCAGGAACAGACTCAGTTAAGCGGTTCGGCTATAAAGACGAAGTTTGGGTACTCTCAATATTAAAGTCAACTTTTTTGACTGACCTCGCATCTGATTCAGTAATTGGTAGCTCACTTCGAGTCCACGTCAATATTTTTGAGCTAATTGTAGTATCTTTTACTGCATTAAATAATTTAAAATGTAGAAGCAATTTCTTTTAAAATAGTGAGTAAAACCACCGAGTGGTACTTATAAAGCTAAGCAATATGGTTAGCAGATTGTAGGGAAGTTCTCGCGTGTTGGCATTTGAATTTCTCGTGTTATCTAAGGATTTGCGGCGCGAAGCACTCAACGGATTACGTCGAGTAGTTCTAATTGATATTATGATTGTTAGTGTTTGTCTTCCGCTGTTTTACCCGACTAACCAAGAGAGAGAGTTTTTTGCACATAATAGATCTACGGTTGACGACGACCTGGCCTGATAGCTAGCGATGGTGTTTAAAGATAAAGTTCGTCAATTTAGACTAAGTAGTATTTTTAAGCCCCGACGCAAAAACGACGGGGTGTTATAAGTTTGACATGTCTGTGTGTGTGTCTGTTTGTGGCATCGCAGCTCCCGAACGGATGAACTGATTTTGATTTTTTTTTGTTTGAAAGGTGAATTAGTCGGGAATGTTCTTGGCTATGTTTTATCAAAATCGGTTCAGCCGTTTTTGTCGGGGGTTTTTGAGTTTTCTAAACTTATACTTGTTATTAACAGTAGACCTCGCGAGTACAACTTTTGCAAAATTTTACTTTTAGTAAAAGGTCTATGTTCGGTAGTATGACTATTGATATTCGAAATCCTTGCTCGAGTTCTTCTCACCGGGACAACTGCTTCATCTATATCAAGCACAGGTCCGATCGTGTATGGAGTACTGCTGCCACCTTTTTGATGGATCAGCCAAGTATCAGCTGGAAGCTTTAGAATCAGTGGACCGGCGAGCTGTGAGGTTAATCGGTGACGCTAAACTAGCTGCCAAGAAGCTACTTAGTCTCGAGCACCGACGTAAAGTAGCATGTCTGACTATTTTATACAGGATTCATTTCGGGGAATGTGCGCAAGAGCTTCACGACCTAATTCCACCCTCCGCATTTCACTACAGGACTAGCAGAAAGTCGGCGAATTACCACCCATTTCTCGTTGAAATGCCAAAAATACGTACTCAGCGATATCGATCCACATTCCTGTTGCGTACTACACAAGAATGGAATTCGTTGCCGCCATCTCTGTTTTTTGAGACCTACAATCTTGGAATTTTCAAGGCTAGAGTGAAAAGATATCTTCTAGATCGACGAGCTCCATCCTCGGCCACACCGTCGCTTAACATCAGGCGAGTTGGTGGTCAATCGTAGATCTATAATGTATAAAAAAAAAAGTTTGATGACGCTGCGAGTTTAGTACGACGATATAAAACATGTGCTTCGAATTATCGTAGTTAGACGTGCTGTGAAGTCCATCTCGTGGCTGGCCTTACTAGTTCTGCGAGGAGGTATGTAGCGAACAGGGCACATAGGTTGCCTATGTGCCCTGCCCACTGCCACTTCAACTTGGTAATAAATAAATAATAAATAAATAAATATTTGTGGACATTTCACACAACACCATCTAGCCCAAACTAAGCAAAGCTTGTACTATGGAACTAGATGGCTGATAGAATACATATATACTTTTTTTTTTGTAAATATATACACAAGATACATAGAAACACCCAGACACAGAACAACATCCATGCTCATCACACAAATGTTTGCCCTGGGTGGGGATTGAACCCACGACCTTTCAGTTCACCAGGTAGACGTAAACACACTACCAACTGAGCAACAAGGCCAGTCATCCGATGTGCTACGTCGGTGATTTTCTTACATCTACGCTGAGCAAATCGCTTCCAGAAAAGACGGAGGTGCGTGCCGCGAAAGTATACATAATTATTTTATATTATTATTGAGATTATTTTATGCCACTTCAACTTGGTAATCCGATGTGCTACGTCGGTGATTTTCTTACGTCTACGCTGAGGCTGGATGCAAATCGCTTCCAGAAAAGACGGAGGTGCGTGCCGCGAATATATCCATGATTATTTTACATGCAGATTTATTATTGAGATTATTTTACATGCAGATTTTTTAAAAGTACTATCAATTATTCATTTCGTTAGTAATTAATTAGTAAAATTTGAGCGAGTTAGCGAGCTCTACCTCCGTAGCCCCTTAAGCTCGCCGTATAAAGCACCTTATTTAACTAAGCACACTGAAAATAATTTTCCCATTATACTTCCATTATCCAACAGGTAAACTTCCGCCCTGTATGTACAATGTTGTTAATGTAGGTACTTTAGTTAGGAAGTCACGTACGGTTACTGAATTTACACAACTTGTTTGAGAGGCACTGCAACCTAGAGATGGGTAGAATTTATTCGAAACAATCGAGTATTACCAAATATTCGAATATGTCATTATCAATTTTAATTCGAACACATGCCATTAATTTTAGGAAATGTTGACTCGAAAAATAAATAATTTTAATGCGGTAGGTACTACCAAAGAAACTAAACTTATTTATTTTAGCTGTGACCCGCAGATTAGCCATCGTGTAGTGTCAAATAAGCGGCCAAGTTAGTGTCGTGCCACGCGCAAATTAGGGTTCCATAGTAGCAAGCACATCATAATTGATATGAATTTAAAACAGGGTCTTCTGTTTGATACTATGAATATATGAGTTAACTTTATTAGTTTAAATTATATTTGCACACAATTTTTATTTCTTACTTTTCTAAGTACAAGTTTCTTAATTTGGTCGACTATTACTCATTAACTTGTAAAGCCTATTTAGCCGTGATAGTTTATCTTGTAATTTCATCATATATGCTAATAGCAAGAATTTTTTCATACCTCCAAACTCCACCATTCAGCCGGTAGAGGGGGAATCACTTGACATTAGCAAAAATTATCACTAAAATATTAAGTTTTTAACTTAATATTTCGCAAACTGATCCCTAAAATGAAAAATGGTTTTCATATACCCTCAATATTTTTTGATTACCTATCCAAGAATACCCCACACAATAAGTTTGATGAGAAAAAAAAATCGTCCGTTTAATGACATCAAGGGTACATACATGAGATACCCCAATTTTTTTTTTGTTTCAAGATTTTACTATACTAGTTTCTTGGCATAACTAATGTGCATATTCCATGCCAAACTACAGCTCTCTAGTACTAATAATCTTTGAGCAAAGCTGCGGACAGACAGACAGACGGACATGGCGAAACTATAAAGATTCCTTGTTTACTACGGAACCCAAAAAGTATTGTCTAAAAATGTATTAATAGTTTGATAAGAAACCAAAAAACATTCGAATTATTCGAAAGTTTTCCAGTTTTAACGAATTTTGCTCCTCTCTACAAGCTATTTGCTTTGTAAGCTCCCACCAAAGACCAAGACTAGACCACCGTTATACCCAAAGTACTTCGAAAATTACATTTGCTCAGCCCTGTAATTGTTTTACCCTGTACGTGCATATTATAGACGGTCAAACAGTGTTTTGTTATGACTTTTAGACATAGACATAGACATATATTTATTTGTGGAAGGCGATAAGTACATACATAACAAGATACAAAGAAGAATATGAGACCGCCACAAATCGGTTCCAGCTCAGCATTCTGCTAGCTGTGATCAGCCAGCGCTGGTCTTCCGCTGGAACCGACGGAAACAAAAATATTTTTTTTTAGTAATTCGTACAAATGAGCTTATATTAAAAAAATGGTTGTCTGTAAAGTCGGTTTACGGACGATAATTTTACGTGATAACGATGCGTCACAAGTCGAACGCTTAGGCCGATCGTACCTCTCTATCGCTTGTTCCGCGCTCTCGCTTGCACGATCGGCTCAGGCGAAACGTGACAATGAGTCATGCTTTTTCGTGCAAGCAGCCGGCGTTCTTCGATTTACGTTGTTACGACGTTATCACGTCAAAAAGCTTATTCGCCTTATTTGCGTTTGTAGTCTACGAAGGAGCTTTCTTATTTACATAATGCCAATACCTATATTTATTTACGCATGTTTTTTTTTTATTCTAGGAAAGGCTTTTTCTTAAATTTTTTAAAACCTGCGTTAGGGTGAATTTGTGATAAGTGTGATTGGACACCACTAAAACCTCCGCGTTGTTATCGTGGTATTAACGGAAATCCCATAGGACCACACTCCCTTCTTACCTTGAGGCAACACTCCTAGAATACATAGATACCTAGAGGGTCATATCAAAAACTTAGGGTAAGGGAAGGTGTGTTGCTTCATAATTTCACCTTTGTGGTAATGAAAAACCGGTCAAGTGCGAGTCGGTTGCGCGCACGAAGGGTTCCGTACCATTGTCTATAAAAACGGCAAAAAATCACGTTTATTATGGGAGCCCCCTTAAATATTTATTTTATTATATATTTATATATATACATATATATAATTCTTATTGCATTTACGGTATTGGATACTATATATGTGATACATCAAAGCGCATTGAAAACCTACCACACAACCTTAAAGGATTCCAACTTTCGTCTAGGAAAAAAGTCTTCCTTGCTTATTTATATTCAAGTTTACCTCGAAGAGAAACGAAGAGACAATTGAAACAAATACAAGGATAATTTTTTGAGAAATGAAATCCTGAACAGGCTTTTTAGTCAATCTTCTTGTATGAATATTTAAGGCGTTCACGCGCGCATCTCCGCCAACGAATAATAAAGTCTTTTTAGGATTACAATCCTCAAAATGTACAGTGCCATGTGAAATTAAGGCACATTGGAAAAAAAATACAGTTCAAAGAAAGACACAGAATTTATTATGACAAAAAACATAAAGTAACACAAAGTAAACATCAAGTATGTATAGTAGAAGAAAAACAAAATACCCGACTTGAGAGAGTAAAGTGTTTGCATTCTAATTACGATTTCGTTACACTGGATACGCTATTGAGTGTATGTTTTTTGTGAGAAAAGTAAATGCTGTAAAAGATTATAAATGCGCATTCTTTAGAATAATTCTAGTAAAATCACTTGTTTATTACGAAATAGTTCGTTGGAGGTTACGAAAAAACGCAATTTTTGTTTTGCAAGAAATATATTATTGTTATCAAAAAAAAAAAAATATGCTACACTCTGGAAGCGAAGATGAATCTAATGACACCTGGCACATAAAATCGGTCAAGCCGTTTAGGCTGTAGGGTGTCATATAGAAACATACATACATACATATACTCGAAAAATATAACCCTCCTCTTCTGACGTGCCATAAAAATCCTTGCACTATACGTTAAACTCAAAGAACGCGTTCACGTAATAGATACATATACCTATATAAACACAAAACCAAACATTTTACTAATTTGTTTCTCTTTTTTGCAGGTGCCAGCGCTGGCAACCCTGGCGTATCAGTTTCTACTCAGGTGAGTTTTATGGCGTTGTATTAATATTTCCCCGCAATGTTGCCAGATAATGATTTCTGTGAAACTCGAATACAATATTTTCAATATTGTTTGTAGAGCGTATTTTAATTCCTGGGTTGTTTAATACATTTTACGGTTTTGTGGTTCTTTCTGGTCTGTGTCATTAGCACCAATAGTCACCTTGGAGTATATGAAGGCACTCAGGTTTAGAAAGTGTTATATTATACCAGTGAGTGCCATTAGTCACCTTGGAAAGGAACTCAGATTTAAAAAAAAAAACTTTATTTCTGTTCGGCTTAATTATCAACATTTTCATAATTGCCATGTTTGCTATTCCATAAGATATTTAAGAGGGGCTGTACCCCTCGACTCGAGTACCGATCACTGGATACCGATCTATAAAAAATATTCTTGTCCTGTCTTGCCGAACCCTACCTTGTAATTAAGGACAAGGCTCTTATTTTTTATAGTCTACTAAAATTTTATAGTTTACGGCCTTTATTGATCGCTTCGCAGTGCGTACCTTTTAGGTGATACGTTTTTTAAAAGGACGCTTTTACGCAATAAACATTTAAATGAATCTCTAAAAATGCCTTTTGCTTAAAAAATGTGCCGGTCGAAAATTTCCTTTACCCCTTCTTCCCAGATTGAAAACAATTGAACATTTTTAACCGATTTCCTAAAAGAAAGAGGTAATCAATTCGGTATGCATGTTTTTTTTAAATTTCAGTTTTAAGATAACAGGTAGAGTTCAATTCAATTTATTAAATTTTTCATAACTGAAAATTGTATTGTCAGGTTTTTTTTCTTCTATCTGCTATATGTGGAATGAGAAATCTAGCCAAGATTCAACAAGAAATAATGGGATGAAATTTTGTGTAATAAATTGTATAATTGTAATTTCCTTACATTCAGATTTGTCGTAAACAAATACATTCAGACGATTTACATCTAAAAAATATGTAGAAATACGTGAGTGAGAAATCTAATTGTCTTCGTATATTAAATCCTTAATCATTTAGGTCAATGGAAATTCTTTCAGACTTCCTCTAATATACTTATTACCTACTATAATTGTATCCACATGAAGTCACCTATGTAAAACCCACACAATCTAAATCACATTTACAAAGAAATATGAAACTACCCACTCTCAGTAAATAAGAAGCATCGAAACGACAAATAAAGTCCATTAGGCGGCTTCCTCTCGGACAGTCCCGGGAGTCGCGGCGGGTGGTAAGTGGCAAGTAGCTCGCCAACTGCACTCGGTCGACGATAAAGTTGTCATATTAACTAATGTTGCTTATGAGCTTATCTCTTTCTGAGTAAGTTTAACTCAGATTAAGTTGGGACGTTTTCTGTTACAAATATGTAAAAGTAAAATAGTATACTGGAGAGATTTACGATATTCAGATGTTACATACCAGTGTAGCAATACCTTGTATGTATAATAAAATCGGCCAATACGATTAAGCTTAATATAGAAATATGCAAACATTAATTAAATAAATAAATAAATAAATATAAATATTTGTGGACATTTCACACAACACCATCTAGCCCAAACTAAGCAAAGCTTGTACTATGGAACTAGATGGCTGATAGAATACATATATACTTTTTTTGGTAAATATATACATATGATACATAGAAACACCCAAACACAGAACAAACATCCATGCTCATCACACTAATGTTTGCCCTGTGTGGGGATCGAACCCACGACCTTTCAGTTCAGCAGGTAGACGTAAACACACTACCAACTGAGCCACAAGGCCAGTGTAAATGTGTAAATCCGAAAAGCCTTAAAATCCTTTTTAAGGGGAAATCCTTTTTACTATTAATATCTTCTGTGGTCGGGGTTGACCACAGAAAACTCAACAACTCTTGATTAACCATAGCGTAAACGTACAAAAAATCTGTCAGCGTTATACATAAACGAAACGACGGACAGAGCGGAAGCTTAGTAATGGAGTTCCGTTGGCAATCTTGGGTCAATGAACTTTACACAATATGACTCAATGTTGTTTTAGACAAAACATGTAGAATAATAAATAGTAATAATTATGTATAGTAATGTTGTATAATGTATAGTAATGTAGTATGTATAGTAATGTAGTATGTATAGTAACTGTAACTAGTAACTGAACGAAACTGGGTTTGCGCATTTGTTGAAGTAAAATGCGCATTTTTTTTTAAACCCAACTATTGAACCAATTTATATTAAATTGTTATTGGACCAAACTGAAAGTATATCCTATGTTAAAAAAAATTATTATCAAATCGCTATGTAAATAAATGACGGAGTGATATGGTAACAAACATAAAAAAATACAGCCGAATTGTTAATCTTCTTCTTTTTCATCATCATCATCATCTCAACCATAAGAAGTCCACTGCTGGACATAGGCCTCCCCCATGGATTTCCAAAAAGACCGATTGGAAGCGGCTTGCATCCAGCGTCTTCCGGCCACTTGTACGAGGTCATCTGTCCATCTTGTGGCTGGTCGTGGTGCTCTTCTTCTTTTTGAAGTCTTTAAACTTAACTTTAACTCGTTTGTATGGAGAGCATATCGTACCTATTAAATGTAAATTGGGGGATTTTTCAAAATTATAATAGGAAAATACCTAGAAAACGTAGATTCATAATAATCGCCGATTTATATAGAGACTGCACCCCACGATTTCGCCCGCATATTTATGAAAAAACCGGACAATAAATCTATATATCAAAAAAAATATCAAAATCAATACACAATTGGCTGAGTAATCGGTGAACAAACATACAAAAAAAAAACATAACGACCGAATTGATAACCTCCTTCTTTTTGGAAGTCTGTTAAAAATATGTAATAATGTGCCATTACTTACTGGAATCCCTTTAAGGCTGTCACACGATAAAGAAACTCCTTACACGATATTGAGCAATTGTTCTTTAGTGAGTTATGATAAGAGTTTGTTCCAATAACGGGAACTCCAGGAAGTTGACACGTTCAAAGGGTTGGAAGCGATGTAAGATGTATAAAGGTATTTAAGCGAACATATTTTTTTTTTTTTTTTTTTATATTTGTGGACATTTCACATAACGCCATCTAGCCCAAACTAAGCAAAGCTTGTACTATGGAACTAGATGGCTGATAGAATACATATATACTTTTTTTTGTTGTAAATATATACATATGATACATAGAAACACCCAGACACAGAACAAACATCCATGCTCATCACACAAATGTTTGCCCTGGGTGGGGATCGAACCCACAACCTTTCAGTTCAGCAGGTAGACGCAAACACACTACCAACTGAGCTACAAGGCAAGTCAATCAGTCAGTCAACATTGGACTGGTACACTGGTAGGAATCATTGTATCCATCTTTATACATATTTATATTTTTGCACGCACGCACGAAAAAGGATGACTCATTGTCCCGTTACGCTCATTGTAACGTTTGCATTTCATCAATGTTTTGTTATGACGTTGTCACGTTAAACTATCGTCCGTAAACCGACTTTACAGACAACCAATTTTTTATTTATTTATTGCTTACATATTTTTACTATAAGACGTAAATAAATAGATGTACTTTAGGTATAAAGTAAAGCATAAGGACTAATTTTACCGACCGGGATGGGCCTGAACGCCGCGCATTTTTGCATTTTTAACCGATCGAGGTTCTCAATTCTACTGTACGTTTTTTTTGTATGTTTGTTCAGCGAATATTTCATAAATTATGAATTGATTTTGATGATTCCTTTTTATTTAGTAGGAAATACTTCAGAGGTTGTTCCATATAAATTTTATCAAAATCATTATAGTATTTCGGATTTAAAACAAAACATTTGTGAAAAATATTGAAATATTGAAGTGTGTATTTTGAAGTCGGTTGTTTCACTTTGTAAACGACGACATCCAAAAAGAAAGAGTTTCTCAACTCTACTGTATGTTTTTTGTATACATACTAAATCACGCAATTAAATGAAGTAATCACTTCGCCAATTGTGAATTGATTTTGATGATCTCATTTGTGTTTGGCAGTACTTCAGAGATGATCCCATATAAATTTTATCAAAATCGGTTCACAGTACATTAGTTTTTATAAAACAAAATAACTGGAAAAATATGTCATCGAAGTAAACGAATTTCGTATTTTGAAGTCGGTTTTTTGAGTTTTATAAACTATAATAATTTAAGCTATATAATGTGTTATGGAAAATAAAAGCGTTATAAGTCGGTTTAGATATTATAAATTCATAGTTTCATATTTTTTCATGTAATGAAAAACCAGCTTTTCTTGAAAGATAAAACATTTCCTCGGTGAAGGTTTTAATCTTTTTCCCGCTTCTCGCAATTGTTTCAGCAGTCGGCACTTTCGAATCCGTTCTAATTAGTTCTCAGAAATACGAGCGCCACTTCTGTTAATATTGTGACGCCATAGCGACTATGCCCTATTCTGCAGTTGTTTTATTACGTCATCGTGGTAACTAGCTTGCTGTTGAGTTTTTATTGCTTCATTTAAGTACAATATTCATTGTTTGCATCGTTTATTGTGATGACTCTAGACGGGGCGTGGTTTTGAAGCACAAAATTAAGAGTCCGTACTATTCCGTAAAAAGTAAAGTCGTCCGTAAAGTAAAGTAAAGTCCGTAGTCGAAAGTTTACAACCAGTGTGTGTTACCAGTGATGACATACGGCACTGAAACGTGGTCCCTAACTATGGGCCTCATAAGGAAGCTCAAGGTCGCGCAACGAGCTATGGAGAGGGCTATGCTCGGAGTCTCTCTACGAGATCGAATCAGAAATGAAGAGATACGTAGACGTACAGGAGTCACCGATATAGCACAGCGGATTAGCAAGTTGAAGTGGCAGTGGGCAGGGCACATAGCACGCAGAACTGATGGCCGATGGGGCCGAAAGGTTCTCGAGTGGAGACCACGTACCGGCAAGCGCAGCGTAGGAAGACCAGCCACAAGATGGACAGATGACCTCATACAAGTGGCGGGAAGACGCTGGATGCAAGCCGCGTCCAATCGGTCTTTTTGGAAATCCATGGGGGAGGCCTATGTCCAGCAGTGGACTTCTTATGGCTGAGATGATGATGATGATGATGACTAGTCCATAGTTCAACCATCGTCCGTCTCGTTCGCGCATACCCAATTTTTTTTAAACATAAAATGATTGTATGAAGTTATAAAAAAATCGTCGTTTGGATAAACAACATAACAAATATTCGTCAAAAATTTCAATTTGATCTAAGTTAATTTTGATACATAAAAATATTTTTTTAAAATTATTAACGCACAAATGAATTTTATGTATGAAATTTGTCTTGTTTATTATTATATTATGTAGTATAATTATATTATAGTATAATTATATTTCGACTCTTGCAAGGGAATCAAAACCTATGGGGTACTTCCCGTTGACCTAGAACTATGAAATTTGGCAAGAAGCATTGTGTTATAGTACATATATAGGAAAAAGTTCGAACACTGGACATTTTTGATTTAATCACAAAAAATAGGGTCTTTGAGTAAGGAAGTAGGGTCCAAATTTTAAAGTGCTTTAACCATATCATGTAGGGTATCATATGAAAGAGCTTCATTAGCATAAGCTAAAACAGATTTTTAAACATTTTTACGATGTATAAGCTCGTATTTTTCGATTTATACAGGAAAATATAAAAAAATATATAATTTCCCAATTTTATCTACTGGTTTGTACGGAACCCACGGCGTGCGAGTCTGACTCGCTCTTGTCCGGTTTTTTTATAAATTATATACTTCGCTGTTTGTATACCTGTTGAAAAGTATTTGTGTCGACGCAGTAATCGTCTAAAGCAATGGTGCGAAATAAATGAACTGGACCTTAATAGTTTCATAGTCAAATTAATTAGGAGTGTAACTGTGAGACAATATAATATATACTATTATATTTAAAAAAAAATGCTATAAATGGGTACCAACTTATCGACTCCATCTTCAAACTAGCATACCATATATCAACATTGTCTTGGATGTGTTATAAGTTATGACAAGTGTAAATCACTGCACTGTAAGTTCGTTTAAAAAAAATGGTTGTCTGTAAAGTCGGTTTACGGACGATAGTTTAACGTGACAACGTCTTATGACGTTGTCACGTTAAACTATCATCCGTATGTTTACGTTTTATATGTTTTCTTATGAAAACATTGATGAAATGATGATGATGATGATGGAACGGGACAATGAGTCATACTTTTTCTTGCGTGCAGCCGGCGTTCATCGATTTATTAGACGTTGTCACGTCAAAAATCGCTCAAAAACCACATGAATACAAATAAAAAATATTGGTAAAATAAATCCACGTCTTCTCGGCACGAATTTAAAAAATCTTACTCCCACACCACTTTAATTATATAAATTCTACGAACAAAATGTTACAGCAAAAAGCTTTGCCATGTTTCAGATTCAAACTAAGTGTCGAGATCTCAAGAGATATCTCAAGTTTAAAAACTTGGAAATAGTTAAAACTCTTATATCTTTAATTTATAGAGAAGCAGGGATTTAGAATTTTATTTATATTAAGCTGGTAGGATACACGTTTAAAGCACTTCTTTATATGTCTCATAACTTTTCTATAAAATGCTTTTTACTCGACTGCGTAAGAAGGAGGTTTATGGTTTTCGAGTGTATGTTTCTATATGACTGCCTACAGCCTAAACGGCTTGACCGATTTTGATGTGCGAGGTGACGTTAGATTCTTCTTCACTCCGTGAGTGTCGTAGACTATTTTTTGTAATAATAATATTAAAACATCTCTCGCAAAAATAAAAAAATGCGTTTTCGCCAACTCTCCAAAAAAATCTCCAACGAACTTTTTTGTAATAAATAATTGATTTGACTGGAATTATTATCAGGATATGCATTTGTAACATTTTACAGTGATTTTTCGCATACTTTCTCACAAAAATGTACACTCAACAGCGTATCAAGCGTAACGAAATCGTAAGTTATACTGTAAATATTGCTTTTTTGCAGTAGGGTATTTAAAAAAATGTAGATACTTGTTTGCGATGTTTTTTTTTTACATTGGCAGCATATCTTCAGCCAATGGATGCCATTTCCGTAATCTGCCACCTTGTGAATTTAAAGATAAAGTAAACGCCCAAACAAGCAACCAAGTGGATAAATGCAAAATAAGCTTAAGTGACTCTTATTAATACTAGTGATAATTGACCTTTTTTACCCGACCTTTATTGACCTTGTTTATCAGTCTATGTATGTGTGTGTGTGTTGAGGGTGTGTTTATCAGTCTATGTATGTAAGTATGTGTATACCTTTGTGGCACTTTACAAGCGCGTGGACCGATTTCGATGATTCTTATGTCAATCACAGTTAAGACAAATGTCATAAACTGTCCAAATGTCACTAAAGACATATCTGTAATCAAAAGTCAATATAGCAACAATGACACGCCATATTGTGAAAAAGAAAAAATGTTAATTTGCGTACTGTATCGAGTTGAATAGGGATTTAAAAATAATTTTTAGGTTTCTCTTATATATTTACCTATTTATATGTTTTTTGAAGTGGATGTGAAGAACAGGTGTTAGAGAACTCCAATTCAAAAATATAGAATGAATAGCTGTGCTTAAACTTTGGGCATTCCAATGAGAAAACAAATTCATCAATGAGAATAACGTAATTTATACGCAATAAAATAGTTAAAATATGTTTAATAGATGAAAAAAATACCGAATCCCACTTTTCAGTTTTTTCACCAAATTATTGCCGTATATCCAACCGTGTCAACAGTTTTAGCTAAGTAGTTATTTAAAAACACATCTATCCAACCGTGTCAACAATTTATAGTTATTTAAAAACACATCTGAACTTAAACGTAGGTAGGCAAGTTTTCCATTTCATTTTATCTCTCGCATCAAGCAAAATACCGTTTCTGCAAATGGACTCGCCGGGGAAGAAACTCAATTTAATACGATTGAGACGAAGATAATTTCATTTTAATGAGAAAGTTTTATGTTCACTGAAAGCATCTGTATATGACGTTGTTCTATTTAAAAAAAGGCCCGTTTTGTTTTTGTTATATTTATCGTACGGTTTTTCCGCGTATAATATCTTGTAAATACTTATATGTACATTTATATTGTTGTTAGTTGTTTTTATCTTGTTATTAGTCTTCTCTTATTACTTTAGGTTATTTTATTTTGTGCACTAATCATGGGTAACGTCATCGTCGGTTCCACCAGAAGACCAGCGCCAGCTGTTTGTAGCCAGCAGTATGCTGAGCTGGAACCAGTTGGTGGCGGATACAGTTTTGTTTTATTTTTGTTATGTTTTTTTGTTGATGTGTCTACGATTAATTATATATTTATTTATCAATGTCTATTAAAGTTCTCTGCCTATTGCCAGTAATCTAATACTATAATACCGTTCAAATAATAAAAGAAATTCATGATTGTTTTTATAGACGTAGACCCACAATATTTTTATAAAGATTTGGAAATGGTTCTCTGAACATTACTATATTTGTATATTAAAAAAAAAATTACAAAATCTTGGTGGAATATTGCGGCAATTTTCCTTAAACCTAACGTTAACATTTGCAAATTATATATTTTTAATTTTGTTTCTCCTTTTCGGACATCGCTAACTTCTTAATTTGTAACAACTTACAAACATACATACATAATAAAATTACGCAGATTTTTCCCTTACAGAATACCTTTAATATTATAAAAGCGACATTAACTGTCGATCTGTCTATCTGTTTGTTACTGTTTCACAACTAAACAGGTGAACCGATTGTTATGAAATTTGGTACAGAGAAACATCAGAATATGGAGAGGGACATAGGCTACATCTTATCATCTTATCTTATCTTGTATAGTCACAACGGGGGCCAACAAACTGGTCGGCGACACTTCGACCCATGAGGATTTTTTGTGTACACCCCTAGACGGCTAGACCCTACCACACCCTTAGCCGAAAATGACATCTTACATCTTATCATCATCATCATCATTAATTATCATAACTGGGTAAAACCACAGGGAACAGCTAGCAATAACATATTTTGATAGCATGTCTAAGTAATTGAATAACCATACAAGTGAGTAATCTGCGTAACAGTATAACAAAATGGAGTGAGACCTCAAGTAAAGCACGTACAACTTTTACTAACTCACTCACGGAAGTTGCGAACACGCTGCGTCGGAACTTTGTCTTCTTCTCAAATATTTTCGCAACTTATGCAATTTGTTTATTTGTAATATGAAACTGTGTAAATATTTTGCGTGACATACTTTGTGAAATCCCGAGCGCAGGACGCCGCTGTTATTAATTTTAATTTGACCTACTTTCTGTGAAAATTATTATGGATGAGCACCTGTACTCTGTTTTTACCCGATTGCGTAAAAAGGAAGCCTATTTCAGCGTACTAAAAAGGAAGCTTATGTATTTCGGGTGTAAGTGTGTATGTTCGATATTTTCGACGTGTTTTCCCACACTTAAGTATCAGATTAGTCTCGGCCGGCAGATCTAAAATTTTTAAACTATATACATTTGGATTTTAGGATGTTTTTTTTTTTTTTTTTTTTTTTTTTTTTTTTTATGGCAAGCGCCTTTATTAACTACAACACAACAATATACAGACTCAACTAACTAAACTACTACACAAAAAGCACATCGATCACCCCAGACCGATAAAGGTCTAAAAATTAATATTTGTTATTACATATTTTAACGTGCAAGGTGTCGTTATCGTGAGAGTAAGATTCGTTTTTTTCCCGAGTATCATAAGCTGAAAATGACTCATTATCCGCCGAAACGTTTTTTTTCTTCGTAAAAACGCAATCGTCATTTAGTTAAATGATGAGCAAATAAGGGCCTCACCGATAAACGTTACTTAACTTTAACCATCGTCTTAAATTCTCCATCTTCTTACCGCAAGTGTCGTTACGTATCAGCGAGAAGTTGACAGAGTATATTGAGCAGTGCTTAAAGTTAAGTAACGTAAACGTTTTTCGGTAAGGCCGTTAGTGTCTGATATTACCGAGCAATAGAAATTTAGTCGAGTGTCTTAAACTTTTTAGTATGAATTAAATCACTAAATTACTAACATGATGTGAACAGATCTTTAGTGCAATAGCTTCTATGGATGGGACTGACCAAAAGGAAATATTGTTCTTTGGTCAGGCTGGCAAATTGTGCGATCTAATAACTTTGGGCCTTATCGAAAAACGTTACTAAACTTTAACCATCGTCTTAAATTCTCTGTCTTCTTTCCGCAAGGGTCATTATGTGTCAGCGAGAAGTTGACAAAACATGTTAAGCAATGCTTAAAGTTACGTAACGGTTTTCGGTAAGGGTCTTAGTCTACAAGAAACAGATTTACTAATTATTAACTTAGCATAATAAAAATGCAGAGCTAGTCATTTAGATAAAGTTCTATTTAGAGTCATATCCGGTACCCATCTGAAGACTGACCTTGTTTTTTAACCGACTTCCAAAAAGGAGGAGGTTGTCAATTCGTCGGAACCTTTGTTATCGGTGCATGCAAGAAGGCTTTAAACGTGTTTTCATTGGCTAATGTTAGTCAAGTAACATAACATACACACAGTACATAATAGTACATGTTGGCAAGTAACATAGTATAATGAAATAAGCATCATCATCAAAACTTTAAACGACGTGGCCAAGACCGTGGCGAGACACGCGTATAGTAGGGTTCTGTAGTTATAATGCTGTAATAGTTTGCCCACTTATTTTCTGTTGGAAATAAGATATCATCGAGTGTGTTTTTATATCTGTGTTTCATCAAAATCGGTTCAGCCGTTTTTTATCGCGGGTTTTTGAGTTTTCTAAACTTATACATGTATACAATGGCATTCCCATCACGATCAAAGCATGTATATGAAATAATTTTCAATAGTTAATACTAGCAAATGGGTTGGTCAAAAATACAAATCAAAGATTTACTATGAAATAGGTCATCCTCTTGTTTGTCGCGGAGAAGAGTTGGCGGTCAAGCCCAAACCTATTACTACATTAAACAAATATATTCCTTGAATGATTTGTCAAAACAATGCTCTCCATCTAATGAACAGTCGGTTAAAAACGATCATATCTCTTCCGAAGGACCTAGTAACTAACACCGCAGTGATGAATGCCCTGTTTAAGCAAAATTAAGAGGTGTCATTTGCTTTAAGCTCGCAAAAGGCTTTGTTGTTTAATTTAGTGTTCCCCTTATTTCGTTTAGTACAATTTTCTGAAGATTAACGACTGTTCTCGGTAATTCTGTACTGTGTCAGGTAAATTGGCTACGTTTAGTTTTGAATTTTGTACAGAGTTTTGCTTGTGACGTTTCGAGTTTGAGTTTCAGCCTACTTCTGAGTTTAGTTTCTAGTTTCTTGCTCACGATTTTGACATAGGTTAGAGATTAATTACTTAGCTCACAGCCAGACTTTCAAATATAATATCTAAATTGAATAAAATATTAATAAGTAATTATATTCTCTCTATATATATATATATATATATATATATATATATATATATATATATATATATATATATATATATATATATATATATATATACCTGACGATTATAATTAAATTGATCGACTTTTATTTATTTAAGTATACAAAACAGAATATAGTCTTATGTAATACTAGTTAACACGTGACAATCGATCAGAACCAGACTATAGTCCAAAGCATGTATAGCACATTATATTAGCAAACACATTTTATTATTTTATTTCTATGAAGCTTTTTTTTTACGCAATATGTTAATTAAATTAATTTTGCAAACTTAGTTTTGTAGTCGAAAACAATATACAAATTACGGTGTATGGTTGTAGTTAGATTTCTTTTTCATCTATTGTAACCATAAATTAACAAATCGATCTATCCTTTACCTGTAGGAGTTGCTAGATTTCGTAATTGTAGGCCAATTTCAGACAAATAAACATACCTTTAATTATTCAACCAATGTTCTGAGAGACGGACGGATAGACAGACAGACAGAAGAAGTTCTGTTTTTCCGAGGTACCAGAATCCTAAAAATATTGGCAAATTGCAAACGTCCCTATTTTAAGTATTGACCTATAAACTAAATAAATTGTATTTAATATAAGTAAGCCTTTTTAACCCCAACCCAAAAAGAGGGGTGTTGTATGTTTGACGTGTGTATCTGTGTATCTTTATATATATGTGTCTGTCTGTGGCATCATAGCTCTCAAACAGATGGAACAATTTAGAACTAGTTTTTTTTCGTTTGAAAGAGAATTTAATCGAGAATGTTCTTAGCTATGTATAATCAAAATCGTTTTAGCAGTTTTTTTCGGGATTTATGAGTTTTCCTAACTTAAACTTGTGTTCTATATTCTTAAGTTTATACTTAACCGCCTAGCAGCCTGATGTTTAATGACCTTATCGGCGACTTAAATACCATACAAAGTAGTGAACTACAAAAACATTCCCTAATTACTCCAGTGAGAGAACTAGTTCATAATAAAGAGCAGTTAATGAGGTGTACTGAATGACTTCTAGGCCGTTAGCGTTCTCTGGGCTATTTCTGACGCCGCGCCTGAGGGTCGAACTCAAACACTGACGTACTGGATAGATTATTCTAGAAAATACGTCATGGCAGCCGAGTGAAAGAGGCTTTTTACAATATACAATACGTAAATAACAACAATAAATACGATACGACACGATACGATACGATACGATACGATACAATAAAATACAATACAATACAAAAACACTATTGACATCATAATAAGATAATAATAAGTACATAACAAAAGAAAGGCGTAAGAAAGGCACAAAAGGCGGCCTAATATGATTTGTTCAAAATACAACTAAATTTAACACTAAAATGAAAATCCTCAAATCCTCCACTACATCATCTTCAGCCGAGTTAATGATCAAATGTAAATATCATAATCACCATCACCTAAGCCACAAAAAGTCTACTGCAGAAGATAGGCTTATGCTATGTATTTCCAAAACGACTGATTGTAAGCGGCTTGCCTCTAATGTCGTTCTGTCATTCTCTCGTCTCTCTGGGTACTTCGGCGTTTCGCACCGCAAGTAGTTCGAACCGCGGTCCGAATCACCCAAGAGCTCTTTTTGAATAGGTTCTTTCGCATCGCGGTGCGAATCGACCAATAAGTATCATTTTTATGTCTGAATTGTGAACGAAATTTTCATTTCTCACTTTTTTAAGTATATTTTTATGTTTATCTGTCTTATGTCTTGGCGACTTTTTACCAGTCGGGTATTTCTAGATACTTGTTTATTAAAATAAATATTGTATATATTTTTTATAAACATGCGATAGTAAGCCTCATGATAACTCTATTACAATGAATTCAATAACACATATCGAAATAGGTATATCTTCATTTATTTTGATATGTGTTACTTTGACTGAAACAAATATCCAAAGCCATTTTTTTTACAATTGGAGGTTTATTTAGGAAACTGTCAGAGTTATCAAAATATATAGGTACTGTTTTTATATTTTTTTAATCGACTTCGAAAAAGGATGATGTTATCAATTCGTAGCGTTTTTTTTATGTATGTACACGAATTACTCCGTCATTCGGGAACCCGTTTTTGTGTTTCCTGAATATGTATAGAGAAAGCTCCCAAGTTGGTCCCATAATTATTTTATAAACATCGCTTTATTACTTTTTGAATAATCTCTAAAAATTCAAATATTTTCATTGTATTCCCGAGTGAAGTGCGTCAGATTATAGAATCACAGACTTCCACCTACTCGTATTTCTTTGCAAAAGTGTCAAATATAACCTACTTGATTATCACCTATCGATGAGTGGACCCGAGTCTACCGCACCGAAGGGACGAATGTCAAATGTTTGACAGGAAAGTAAGTAGAACAGTTTATATGGGAAAATGAAATTGTTGTTTTTACTATCTTCCTCGGAATTTTTCCATATTTTCATCAGCTAAATCGGCCCCGTTCTCGAGTTTTAGCGAGACAAACGAACAGCAATTGATTTTTATGTATATAGAGATATACTAGCTGACCCGGCGTACTTCGTATGACCTATCAATGAGTGAACCCGATATTTTCTCAACGTTTAAACCTTCCCTGGACTACGACAAACATTTCAAAACTAAAATCAGCTAAATCGGGCCAGCCGTTCTCGAGTTTTAGCGAGACAAACGAACAGCAATAGATTTTTATATATATAGAGATATAGAGATTATCCTGTAGACGTCTGCACATTTTCTAATGTTTGAAGACGAGCATTTGACATTCTATGACAAATCGCATTCTTGACAAAAGAAAAAAAGAGCGAGTGAAGAGAGGTATCTTTAAAAAGTTTACAATCGTGAAGGATTTAGTAAGTTGCGTTTGAAGTCGGATGTTGTTTTAATGAAGCTGACGTTCACATATAAATCATAACACAAAAAAAAAAAAAAAAAATTGTAACTTCTAAAATAATGTGGCGTTGTAAGCGAGACCGTCGCGGCTGTCACCCCAGCACCTTAAGTGTCTAAGCACACTATGCCGAAGGTACGCGACCGAAGTTCCGCGGCTGATTTTATGTTCCAACGTATTCGGCTGATATGACACACCATTAGTGCCGAACTTACGCGGCAGAAATTCAGTTGCGCAACTTTGAGTACCATGGAGTACCTATGTTTTAATGTCAAAAATGCAATTACGTGGAATATCTTCATTTTTCTTTAATGGTACTAAGGACACAAAGCTGTGTCACTTGTACCATCAATGTTATTACTGATATTAAGGCCAAAAAAGCACGTGCGTCGTGCAATCGAACCGAACTTCGTTCGCGTATAATGTGTGCTCAACAGAATAAGTTGCCGCTGAACTTACGCCCGACCGAAGTTAGCATGTACGCTATAACGCAACGTAATTTTGGCATAATGTGTCGTCAGTAATTCAAATAGCATTGCAGGCGTAATCATCCGATCTTCTGTCGCGTACCTTCGGCATAGTGTGCTTAGACACTAATACTTACTGCTCAGCGTCAGTTCAATGCAAATAGAGGAACTTTCAATAGTCTACTTATAGAGTTGGACAACACCGATAAACTCGCTTTGTTCCGTGATACTTCTATTTTGTGACTTTCGAACGAGTTCCATTTTGTTTGTAGAGTTTTGGAATAGTTCTTTGTTTTTTGGTATTTTTATTATAGGTATTGTTTTTTCGTAATACATTGTGGGATGTGGGACAGTGAATGGGAATCTAAACGAAAATTTCAAGGGTACAGTAAATACATATCTTTTTTTTAATTTATTTTTTATTTAATTTATAGCTCCACAGACACTGGGGTCCGTGACCTTTGTCAATTTTGCTAAAGATCGCTAATAAACATACATTGTTACGGGAAGACAAGATTTTTGTTTTTAACTTACCTAACTTATTACTATATTGTGTGTATACCATGAGCAGACCAGCGACCCTCAATACATATCTTTGAGATAGATGTGTTCTATCCTTGGCTACATTTATCATTTACTAACAGTCAAGTTGTTAGTCAAACGTAGATCTATTTTGTATAAAAAAACAATGTAATAAAGAGCCATTTTTGGTTCCAGGCTGACATAGCACATTCCGCCAAGGGCTACGAGTCGGAGGATGAGAACGCGGGTAGAAAGTGGCACCGGGCCAGCGACGAGCGCCCAGGGAAGACCACCATGTACTCCAAGCAGGTAACACCACTAACAAAGCTATGAGACAAGACTATCTGAAAGTTTCGGTATATATAGTAAAAAAAAAATGGACAAGAGCGAGTCAGACTCGCCCACCGAGGGTTCCGTACGAACTAATTGATAAAAGGTTTTTTTTTAATATTTTCCTTCATAAATCGAAAAATATACATCACAAAAATATTTAAAAACCTTTTTTAGCTTGTGCTAATTAAGCTCTTTCATATGATACCCCACATGATACGGTTAATTCACTTTAAAATTTCCACCCTCATTCCTTGCATAAAGACACTATTTTTTTGTGAATAATTTTAAAATATCCGGTTTTCGAATTTTTTCCTATATGTGTACTATAACATAATGCTTCTTGCCAAATTTCAGAGCTCTAGGTCAACGGGAAGTACCCATAGATTTTGATTCCTCTGTGAGTGTCGAAATGTGCGTTTTTACGACATATTCGGCTGTAACTTTTTTTCACGAAAACTGAGAAATTTTATTTTTCTTTCTGCAGCAAGATCCATAGGATCTGCGTATATGGTTTTAATTTCAACACGATACCTTCACGCGTTCCCGAGATAAAGGTCTTGACACCCGGACAGACAGACGAACAACAAAGTGATCCTATAAGGGTTCCGTTTTTTTTTATTTTGAGGTACGGAACCCTAAAAATGTAAGAAACCTGAAAATCACGTAACAAGCTATAGAGAAGACTATGCTCAAAATCTCTCGGCGAGATCCAATCAGAAATGAAGAGATCCGTAGATATATGTATATTGGTTTATAGTTTATTATAGCTACTTACTCAACGAAGAACAATTAATTCTTTTCATTTTCGTATAAATGCAACACACAGTCGAAGAAAAAAAGTAATTTTTATAATTTTAGGAATTCCGTGAGCAGTACTGCATCAACAACAAACAACTGGATCTGCTGGAACTGGAGAAGTCAAAGAAGGACAGATTCCTCGGATGTCTCTCTCAGTACCACATCGAGAGTCCATGTTCACGAGCCAATAGGTAACAAAACTAATAAAAAGAAATATAGCTTAATAATAATATAAGAAAATAGCTTAAATTAATTTTCTTTGGTAAAAATTATGAAATTTTTAGAAAAGAATCATTTAATTTGCCAGACAGCCAGAATATCCAACATTGATGCTGAAATAATAATATCTTTCGTATAACCTATAAATACCCGCTGGAGTTGACGTCTATAGATTTATATAGTGGAGATCGCATGTCGGGAAATCTTATGTTTATTTATTTAACTACTGCTCAAAAATGTACAGTAATACTTATTCTTTAACTAGAACATTTTTGAGGCATCTTAAATTTATAATACCTATATTATATGGAAATATATGAAACGAAATATTAAAAATTACTGGACGATAATTTTGGTATAGTAAATAATTTTTTACTTCTATAGTGAATAATAAAAGGATTTAACACAATTTTGGACTAAAAATATCACATTCCGGGAAAACATATCAACATCAAGACTATATACAAATTGATTTTATGCATACTTTCTCACAAAAAAACGTGTTCTCAATAGCGTATCAAGCGTAACGAAGTAAGTTAGACTACAAAACCACTTTTCTGCATTCGGGTATTTTGTTTTTCTTATATTAAAGATACTTGTTTTGTCGTGTGAGAAAGAGACAATTGCAGATACCAGCTTACAGCAGATGTTTAAGATTATCGCTGAAATAGTACGAATCGCCTGTGATTTACTGGTCAAAATAAAAACAATCACACACTTAGTCTAAAATATAAGTATACGCTTTTCTATTCTGTAAAAATACGAATTTATCATAGAAAATGACAAAAACATTTCCAAATATTATCCATAAATAACCTGTTCTCCATACAAATCCACATTTAGCAACCCGGCCTTGTCAACCTATCCCTGTACTAATTTTACCAGTCCCTTGCGAATCCTTTGAATACCTTAATATCAAAGTTGGGCTAAGTCAATAAAAACCCTGAATTTATTAGTTTCTATCCACATGTTCATATTTCAGAGTAAACATCTAGAATTCTAAACTAGCTCATACAACATTTTACATTTGACAATGTGGAATTTAATATTTAAAAAAAAATCTACGTTACTGACGTAGAATTAAAAAAACCGGACAAGTGCGAGTCAGACTCGCCCACCGAGGGTTCCGTACAAACTAGTAGATAAAACGGGAAAATTATATATTTTTTATATTTTCCTTCATGAACCAAAAAATATACCTACATCGTTAAAATATTTAAAAACCTGTTCTAGTTTATGCTAATGGAGCTCTTTCATAAGATAACCCCTTATGATACGGTTAAAGCACTTTAAAATTTGGACCCTCCTTCCTTGCATAAGGACACATTGGGATTAAATTAAAAATGTAGGTACAGTTTTCGGAATTTTCCTTTATGTGTATTATATGGCAATGCTTCTTGCCAAATTTCATAGTTCTAGATCTAGGTCAACGGGAAGTACCCCATAGGTTTTGATTCCCTTGCGAGTGTCGAAATATGCGTTTATTGCGACATATTCGGCTGTAACTTTTTTTAAGAAAACTGAGATGTTTGATTTTTCTCTCTGCAGCATGAAAGTATGGATATGCGTATATGGTTTTAATTTCAACATCGATACCTTCACGCGTTCCCGAGATACAGGTCTTGACAGACGGACAGACGGACAACAAAGTGATCCTATAAGGGTTCTGTTTTTTCCTTTTGAGGTACGGAACCCTAAAAAATAATGTATTCCGTACAGCCAAGGAATGGAATAAATTGCCGGCTTATTTGTTCCATGAGAGATACAATTGGGTCGTTTCAAGGTCTAGAATCTTCTAAATCTACATGCTACATCTTTGACTTCGTTCGGTCTACCGCTCCTTGATTGAACCATGTGGCCATTCCATACTGAACTGGGAGAAAAATAATAAAAAAAAAAATTTCAAAATTCATTTATTTCGGGCCTTTTGCACCCACAGAAATTTCACAAAACACATAACAAAATCATACAATAAATCATAATTATATAATTAAAATATAAAACAATAATAATATAATACTAATAAGTCATAACCATTTCATTTCAATAGCCCCGATTTGCTAAATTCCATATTGTACAATAGTTCCACCATCCATCCACATACCAAAACACTGTATTTTTTATATTATTATTATGTAATAGGCCTCTCAGTGTTGGCTTCGGCTCCACTGATGCCCATCAAAGGACCGGGCTGCGACCCGAGATTTAAATTGAATATAATACTAAAATAATAGAAATAGTAGCTGCTTCTCTTTTCGGGTATACCTACTGTAAAAGGCATACTTGTATTTACTGCAAGCTAACATTTTGTACATCTTATCCCTTATTCTAATCCTATAATTCTCCTATACATCTTACACTAAAACTACTAAAACAACTTTTAAATATTAATCATCAAAATAATAACCTTATAATTTCATACTCAAAAATGTATTTGAACGCCTGATCGATTCGACGCGTGACCAAAACGCTGGTGCGTATCTGGCCCAACGCATAGGCATTGCCATTCAACGTGGCAATGCGGGCAGCATGCTGGGTACGCTGCCAACCGATAGTGGGTTTGAGCATTTGGATTGTCTTTATACCTTTATCGGTATGGGGTAATCGATTTCCTTTTTGTGTAGTTTAGTTAGTTAAGTATGTGTAGTTTGTATATTGGTGTAGTTAATAAAGGCATTTATTAATATTTATTTAATCAAATTATCACCGCGTTGTCGCGATTTACACTTATGGTATTTACAAAAAACAAAGTCAACACAGTTAATAATAAATCGTAAAACTTAAAGCACATAATATGTACTTTAAGTTTTGTCAATGTTAAAAACAGGAAATTAATAGCGAAAAATGAAAACAGTAATATACCTACTTAGTCAATTAGTAAAAAAATTCAGAAAATACTAACTTTAGTAATAAAAAAATATCAATTAAAATGTAAAATATGCAACATACATACAATTTTTTTAAATTTTTTATTATCGTATTACGTAATCGTCGTACGTATTTTTTGCGATATCAGCATTCATTTCATAACAGTATTTGTTTAAAACAATGACAAAGGCAAAGGTTGCCTTTGTCATTGTATTGTTCAAAAAAAACTAAAATATCCTCATGTTCCTAGAAATTTAATGTATGACAATTATTGAAAAATGTCTTTCTTATATGATAACTTCCTATTTTCATTGTCTCTGCATCCTAAATTTGAATTATTATTGCAAAAAATATAATGTGTTAGGCGGTACTTAAGTGATATCAAGTAACTGGTTGTGCTGTGTTGTTAGACCTAAATGACATGTATGATGTATAATTATAATACCTTATTAGCTTTTGACAATCTTATTATAGTGCATTAAAAATTAATTGATAACTAACTAAAATTATTATTGTTATAATTGCAAAATTACATGTCATTAACTGCTTGTATGCTTTAAAGCAGGATCTGGCAGAATACTAAAAAATGTAAATACCAACTTACCCTTGTACCCAGGACCACAAGCTAAATAAAATTTTGAATTTTGAATTTTGAATTTTTTAAAATGGAGAGAGCAGTATGTTCGCCGGTCAAAACCATACTTACAAGCTAAAAGGAAAAAAATCGCCATTATTTCCAAGTCAACCAATTTCTTCACACTTAGCGAAATACGTTCCACGATGGCAACACCAGATGCAAACCCAATTTCCTCGTTCTGAATTTTCCTAAAACATCGCAAAAACTTTATGCCACCGCTACAGAGCTTCACGTTGGAAACGCAAGGAATCCCCAAATGGGATATTTTCCGGTAGGCCTCTCCCATGCATAAGGTATGAGCGAACTTCGTCTATTAACATTTTGTATACGTCAAAAATACGTCTATTATTCCCATGTTGCTGAACGGGAAACCGGATATGAGAGCATTATTTTTAATAACATTATTACGGAAATAGGATTTGTTTTATTTTTCAATCATATCTTTTTTTTCTTCAGTGCAGGACAAGGGTCTCTCTTCCCTTTTTTTCATTCTTCTTGGTCAAGCACTTCAGTTCTAGTCCAGTCATTATAGTGGGAGTCAAGGTTATCCTCGCCATCTTTTGTGGGCCTGTCCCCCTTGTGATGTTTGGTACCCAATATGTTCATAATTATTTTTACTTAATCACATCATATTATATGGGATGAAAAGTTTATGGTCTATTGAATATTTGTATCAATAGATCCATACCGAAAACTTTAAATTTACCTACGTTGTTATTTTAACGTTCAACGTTGTTACTGTGTTTTTTTTTTCTAGATTTGGTAATAAATTCGTAAAACTTTCAAGATATTAAGATGTAGCTCAGAGGTCTTAGTCAGGATCTTAGCAACAACACCAAGTGCTTTTTTATAATTCCGTAGTTAACAAGGAATTCATATAGCCATATCCGTCCGTCCGCTTGTCTGTCTGGCTGTTCTCGAAGACTCTTACTACTAGAAAGTTGTAATTTGTTATAAATTGGACAGATCTATGTCTAAACACCAACTCGCCCGATTTAAGCAAAGATATGGCCGAAGATATATTTCATATTCACTCTAGCCTTGAAAATTCCAAGATTGTTGCTCTCAGGAAACAGACAAGGCAGTAAATAATTCCATACCTGTGCAATACGCATCAAGAACGTAGACGTACGGATTTTTGACATTTCCTTGAGAAATGGGTGGCAATGCCGACTTTATGATTGCCCTGTATGTACTGGAATGAGGGGGTGAAATAAGGTCGTGAAGCTCTTGCGCACACTCCCTGAAATTAATCCTATAGAATATAGACAGATATTCTATTTTACGGCGACGCTCGAGACTAAGTAGCTTCTTGGCTATCAGTTTATTGTCTCGGTCAACAGTTAAATTGTATTTAAATGCCATACAACAAAGCGTTGGAGGCGTCATCTATAATTCTTGATAAAACAAGCAAAAAAGTGTATAATTAATAATCAAAACACAGCTAGTTTGATTTTGAGTTTGAGTTATTAAAACGTAAAAGAACATCCAGATAATTCGAATTCTCGCGACTTTAAAATAACTTTATTAAAGTACGGAATTAGTAAAAAAAACCTTTTAAACTTACATAATTCTTACCTATATCAGTTTGATCTTGAGGAAACGAAGATGTATCAAAAGGAACTGTTTGTAAATTCATTCCTATTTCCTTGTACACCAAAAAATTTATATCTTTTTACACTCAGAGAGCTCAGATATTTATAGGAAGATTACATTATTTCTTTGTATAGGCGCCTATTAAAACATAAAAGCGAAATCATTTATTTTTCTACCCTAATTTCGCCTTCTTAAACACTTTTGTGCTTAGTAAGACTTGACCTTGGAATATTATCCCTTCTAATTCTAACCATGACTAGCTAAAGTAGATTCTGGCGATAAATGGGATCCTTTTAGCCAAGGTAAAGGTAACAAATTGGCCATTTTATTATTCTTCACCCTTGTAATCTTGTTTGGGCTGGAGTGGGACGAAACGGCCGATGTTCTCATACTTTACCCGGGCTTATTCGTTTGGTTAGGCTAGGAGTGGATCTTGAATTCTGAAAACACTAGTTTTAGTCTATTCCTATGATATTACCACATAAAGTGAATGATCAAATCAACTAAGTTTGTAGAATGCGAAGTCCCATTTGCGGCAAACTTAGTCGATACACAGATATCTAGAATATTAGGATAGGCTTAGTAATTCTATTTTAAAACACAAATAATTTATAAAGTATTTTATCATAAAAAGTGCTGCAAAAAGGCAGACAGCTCGCCTGATGGTAACCAATAGCCGTCGTCTATGGACAACTACGCCATCAGTGACTTTACTGTTGTTTTTCTAGCCCAGAGAGGTGCTTTTATTTACTATACCAAAACAGTATACAAACTTCACATACTTACTTTAAAAATTGACTAAGAAAATAAAACATTTTTTTTTAAAACACTTCTATAAACTATCACGGTCATTCATTAAAACACTGTTATTATTAACGGGATATTTTTAAGGCAGTAAAGAATAATGAAACGCATAAATCTGCCATAGCTGAACATCAGCTGGACTCAGGACCTAATTATTGGATAGAATTTCACAAGCCGGAAATCGTGTCTACTGGACGGCACTACATACCTAGGCTGGTGAAGGAAGCCATTGAAATCTCAAAATGTCCAAATTTCAATCGAAGTGATGGTTTTCAACAAGCCAGTACATGGAATCCAGTATTAGGTAATCTTAGGTAATAAAGATACGCGTCCAAAATGTGTCGAAAACAAGACATGCAGTGATATTGTGAGTGTGTTTTGTCGGGACTACCAATCGAGTTCGAGTGCCGGTGATAACGCTCTTCGCAGTAAAAGACAAAGAAAGAGGGTAGACAGATATGTCTGCTCTTAACCATATCATCCACCTGCATTTTTCAGTCATTCGTGAACATGGTGCATGTAACTGTGCCGAAATATCGGGAGCTCAAAATTAACGCGAACCACGGTAAATATCCCGTTAATAATAATAGTGTTTTTTTTTGTATTTCAGAGCATCATTTCTATCCGTGTGTGTCCGTCGTCGGGTGCCCTCAGATGAGAATCTCAACACCGATTATGCACCCATACAGAGGTATCCCAGGTAAATTTATATTTAAACTATCACTATTTTTCACTACAATTATAGGTACTGAAAGAACCTAAAAATATAATGTATTAAATAAGAAATAATATTTTCAAATATGTCCACGACTGTCTGAAACACGTTTAAAATTTTATATACGGCTGCCTAAGCCAACTTTATGTAGGTATTACGTACAGATGACCCAAGGTGAGCTGCAAATAAGCTCTGTCGCGAGGTCTACTGTTCGTAGTACTACTAGTTTATTAATTTGGAACAGAAAAACCATGCTGTAGGAGTCGTGAGGTCAGTTCAATAACGGCTCGCTAAAGAGCAGATTGGTGTAAAAAAAAAAACTGTGACAAAAACCCAATCACAACAACGATACCTTTGTCTCTCTCGAGAAAAGCGACACTATTAAACGCTAATTTCAAAGCCACGACTTTTTGAGGTTGCTAGAACATATTATTTAATTTATGATAAAAAAAACAAACATTAAAGTAGCACAGAAGACTAATAGTACTACATAGTTCTAGTACCTACGGGTATTATGTTAACGATACATAAATTTATTCATGAATCGTCGAAAACACCCAAAGGGTTTCCACCCTGTAAGCCCATTCTTGTTCATGATCCCTAACATTTCTTAATTAAAATTTACCTTAAAACGTTCAGCAAGACAGATCGCCAGCTTAGCGGGATTATACCTACAGATATCGCTTCATTTCCTCTCATCCTTCTTGGAACTACGACAGGATGTAACCGCACTGGTTTTATTGTTTAACACGTAGAATCTGTGAAGTCTATTATCTACTAAAATAAAATGAAGTTTCTAATTTATTTTGACGTGATAACGTCTTATGAATCGATGAACGCCGGCTGCACGCACGAAATAAGCATGACTCATTGTCACGTTCCGCCTGAGCCGAGCGTACAAGCGAGAGCGCGGAACAAGCGATAGAGAGGCACGATCGGCCTAAGCTTTCGGCTTGTGACGCATCTATCATGACGTTATCACGTAAAATTATCGTCCGTAAAGATGTGGGAACAAGGTCAGTATAACATCAAGCCCAGTGCGTCTTCAGCCTTAGACAAGAATAGTACCTGTCACGGTTGATAAATTGCTAAGGAGCCCTAGTTCACCGAGAGGCTTAGCTGGTCGCTAGTAAATGTTTGCGATCTAGATCGGGTTTGTGAGTGTCAATACGTTTATTTAGGGAGTTGATTAGGTACTGGTGACAAATACTTGCAGTTGGGCTATTTTGTTTTTCTTTTGACATAGAGAGCTACTTGTTTTTTTTTCTCTTCATGAGATAATCTGATTTCCGTACGTTTGCCCAGGTTTGGCCAACCCACCCCGGCACCGGCCGAGCTATGCGCCTACGATGCCGATCTGGAGTGCTCCTACTTCAGGCGACGGCCGCGCTCTGTATGCAGCCAGCCTGACCCCAAACGGTACACCTGGATGCCTGAGGATGAAGACTTCACCCGGATGGAATGGCCACAGTAATTATATGATATTATTATGTTGAGCCACGCTGTCCCGTTTTTGGATATATGTTTATCATCTCCATTTTCTCAGTGATAATATATCTCATTGAAAAGTTGCCATTTAGTATATGATAAAGCATCATTATTTCAGCCTTAAGAAGTCCACTGCTGGACATAGTCCTATTTTCATACGTAATATCATTTTAGATGATAATTGACATGTACATAATATATATTATAAAACAAGGCGTATACATGGAAAACTGTACATATATTAGAAATTCCTTTAAAACCAACAAATTTCTTGTTAACCTTTAGTTCTCAGCGTTGCTGTCGGAAAGAACAGATTTAGCGTTATCAGAAATTTTAATTGGATTCGAAGAGAATTCATTTTCCTTCATTAAGCGGCGAAGCCCCTAATTTTATAGGAACAACAATTTTAATGCGAACCTAACGAGTTTCCAGAGAAAATATACGTACCAAGAGAACCTTTAAGAGTTAAGGTGGTATTATAAAGACAGCCGCAAATTGAAATTACGGGTACCAGTGCAATTTTAACTAAGTTATGCAATAAATTTCCTTTAATTTAAATTATAATTAGTATTTCGTTGGACGTTTGTTATTTTCCTTCTATTATTTTTGATGGATGTTCACAAGCAAACCGAAGATCTAGAGCCTTAAAGTTGGGCTAAAAGCGCGCAGCTATCTCTCTCGCGCATCACAACATTTAAAGCATAATAAAATCATTGAGTTCAATCATGTCTCATTTTTCTAACAGAAAATGAGATATGATTTTGTTTATTTAAAAGGGGTAAAAATTTAAAAAAAGTTTTTTCTGTTATACTGGCGACGGAGTAGTTAAAAACAAATGAGGAGTAAGCGAATAGAACGTCACTTTTTGTGTACAAACTGTTTTTATATTTTAAGGCTAAGGCCGCACTACGGTTAAACCGCAGCGGTTTTTAACCGCGTGAGTTTATGAAACAGGAAAACGAATACAAGCGGCCGCACTTGCGGTTTTTTCCCGCGACTGATTTAGTACCGTCTCGAGCGGTTTCGCGGTCATAGTGGTTAACCGCTCGCGGGAAAAAACCGTAGTGCGGCCTAAGCCTAAAAGGAGTTTTTTGCAATGAATCTAACAAAATATTAGGAAATAAGTTAGAAAGAAGTAGCTTTTGTAAGATTATATTTTTTTTTTAAAGAGTAGTTTAAGCCAAAATCCCAAAATTTCAATCTATTGATATTCTGGCATTTCGATTCCTTCACTAGCTTAGTATGTAGTGGCACATATATACTCATAATTCGCGTTTTTCTTATTTTATATACTAGAAATAGTATTACATTGGAAGCTACTGAGATCTCAAAATTACAGAATTTCAACTGAGGTAAGTAATAGTTTTCAATTAGGTTGGGTTATGAAGTGATTGTGTTATTTTGGGTCCAGAAAACCCTGCCTTTCTCACTACAAAGTGGTACGAAAACGCTTCTCACCTGACCATCTTCGGTTTTTCCAAAGATAATGGTTTTTTGATGTGATCTTAATAATTTTACAGTCCGCAGTCTGCGCTCGGAACAGCACCTTTAATAAAATGTCGGGTTCCTTATTCTTGGCATTAATGACGACGAAGTGCTCGAGAGCACCTTTAAATTTTATACCGCAACGAAGGAAAAGAAAGCTCCGTTATTCCAACTTCCCTTTCGCATAATTGATTTCGAAGGGAAATTCCAGCGGAATAAAGTGGGACTTTTTAGTTTACGAGTGTTTGTGGAAAAGTACGACTTACCTGAAAATTAATCTTATGTCGAAATATTAGAGATTTTCGGTTCAAATTGAGAATTTACAAAGTATAGTGATTAGTCACATCTCAGCAAAATAATTTACCGTGAATAGATAAGTAGTATGTTATTATGAAGATATCGGGCGCCTACGCAACTGACTTTAGCAACTAGTTGTTTAAAAGGGTTTTTTTACTTTTTACTGGCAAGTACCTAGTTGCATTATAAAAATGTGAAATAATTAAAATTCTTAAAAGATTCGTTGTGTAGGTATTTGTTTTGTCAACCAAATTAATTGTTTTATTTTTTATTCGAAAATAGGCTTGCGCTTGGCCGTCAACTTACTTAAGCGACAGTTACGGTCTACGATGGAGCGCGCTTGTCTAGAAGAAACCTATTCACTGCGATTTGAAGATACCTAGATTACCTATATCTATTATTATTATATTTATCCTATAATTATATTTTCAAAATCAATTAGTATTAGTAGAATTTGTTAGTTCAAAGCGCGTGTCGGATATGATAAATGCCATAGTCAAATAAATAAATAAAACGAAAAATAAGACTAAAGGTCAATGTATCATTGTTTTCTGAGATGTGTTAGAAAGATTCTTCATGTTAAATACTCTAAAACTAACTTATCATATAATTCTCCTCTACCAAGACTATGTCGTACATACAATGAAATTAATGTTTTGCTAAACGATCTCGATATATTTCACGACAAATTTAACGCATTCAAGTTTAAGTTATTACTTTTTTTTACTGAACGCAATAGATTATAATATCACTGTTATATTATTTTATAGGTTTTAGTTTAAATTAATATAGTTATAGTTTTAGTTAAAGAATGATGTAGACGCCTGTTAAAGGTATACATATCAGAACCTATATTAGAGATTACCTACTAAGTCAATGTAATATGTATACTGTTGGTGTTTCTAAAATAAATAAATAATTAAATAAATGTGATGTATGCGAGTTACCTATAGCCCGCCAAAAGTGAAAAACATGTCCTCCTGCATTTCTAAACTATTGGGACTAGAAATTCATGAATAACCATAATAGTAGAACATATGAAATACTTTCAATTAAAATTATATTGAACACTCTATTTTTACAACTTTATTATTTATATTTTCTTTTTGTTATGTACATATTTATACGTATACACTCTAATGTAATTTAAGAAATACTGCATTTATTTTGTTGTTGCTGTGTACATATGTGTAGGAATACAATCTAGTTCGTATGTTTTATCGTATTTCTATTGTTAATATTCCAATTGTATTCTGTTTTGTGTGCCTAAATAAATAAATAAAATAACAACTTTTCGAGATATAGTGAAAAACATATAATACTTCAGTTATTATAGTATTTAGATTATTGACCTTTTTGCAAAGTAATCTAAACAAAATATACTCGCCAAGTAGTTTTCTTTCAAATTACAGCATTAGCTACAATACGCGATCTTGGCCACTTATTTATTAAATTAAAAATAAAATTTGTGTGTATTTACAGATCGGTAATAGAAGATAACGCGGGTTGGCCCCAAAATTACAATGTGGACCAAATCGCGTCAGTAAGCCGAGGAGGCTCTTTACCCAGACCGCCTTCTATCATCCCGTAAGTAAATTTATATACCTAGTTTCTGGTAGAAGATTGTATACTTATTATTCGCTTTAGCAAGCCCGAGACTTACCGACGTACTCCGAGCAGTCCCGAATGATTCCGAGCAACCTAGAACTGATCTGATACTATAATATATGGCATTTTTGTACACATTATGTACTCTGCAAACACATTTAATAAAAAAGCGAGACTTGCTGCGACGTAAAAAAGCGCAAATCGGCTTGTACTCGCAGGCCGTTGTTATTATAAATTAACTAATTATTTTTTAATATTATTTTTACTATTTTAAGAAAATAGCATTCATAGTGCGACAAAAAAAGACGCTTTATGAAACCGAAATTTGTCGATGTCGTGAGATCTCACTCTCAGATTTGGACTCAGATTAAGATGTACTCGTAAATTCATAAGAAATGTATTATTTAACGGCGAATATTAACAATGAATAAAATTGACGCGAAAATTCGCCCCAGTGAGCACGAAGCCTTAATATTCTTCCGTAGAGAAGTTTCTCGGAAATTGAACCAATCATCGTCGTCGTCGGAACTCCCGTATAATTCAGGAATCGAAATGATTTATAATTGGCGACGTAACTGCTATGGAATGAAATTAAGCACGAGATTGGAATACAAATCTCTAATGAAGTGACATGTAGACCAACGGTGCTTAATCGATACTCCGGGAATCACTTATGGCCCATAGATGTAGTTGGAAAGTTGACTAAATGGAAAAGATGGCGAGAAAGGAAAGTGGGTGAAGTCAAAAATAAAAAAAATAAAAAATGACTTATGGTTATAATGACATTTGATAAACCGTAAGCCGCAAACCGTAGAGGCGTATCCATTTAAAATTCCAATCAGACAAAAAAATCGAAATTGGTTCTTGTTTACGGATAGAAAGAAAACTTTTTTTTTCCTATTTGTATGGAAGACGCACGACAAAGAACATTATGTATGTAGCATTTTGTAAAAATAAAAAAAAAATATTGTACATCTCGAAAATTGGCAAATTTCACTGCTAAAATCAAAAAATGTCGGTGGATATTGTCTACTTCTCCAGCCAGGTAGAATATTCAAATTGTAGTGTCCACAAGTCCGTCTAACACAAACAATCTCTACATTTTCTACCCGCAAACTGTAACGGCCTTAGGACAACTATAATGACCTTTCCAACTACGTCCACAGTCCCATTGTACTAGGTCGTGCGTACTAATACAACCTTTTCGTTAAAATAATAAAGGTTACACTATAAAGTTTGTTTGATGGTAAATATGGATGGAACAGTAAGCTTTGACATTTGTTCTGTTTTCGTTTGTTACGACACGAATATGTTTTGGGGGGTCTAAAGAGTTGAAGGAGAAAACTAGAATAATAGTAAAATAGTGGCTATGGGAGAATAGATTTCTGTTGCTAGGGTAACCGTTATGGTTTACTATTCGTTATTCTGTGATGTTGATTCTTGATTAGATGCTCTTCCTGGCTTGAAAACGACTGAACCAGTTTGGTTTATTGTTTTTTTTTAATTAACAATAGACAAGGATAAAAAGTATTAAAAAATGCAACCGAAAATTGAAGAAAAAAAATCGGCCAAGTGCGAGTCGGACTCGCGCACGAAGGGTTCCGTACTATCATCTATAATAGAAAATCCAAATAGAAAACCACCACACCGCGGCGCGGCGCTCGCACCGCGTTTAGATGCACGGATTATTTTCATTTTGTGAGTTTTTATGTATTAGATTAGGTATTTATTTTTATAGTTAATATATTTCTAAATATTTACTTACAAATATTCAAGTTTCTACCTGTTAATTAAGATCGAGTAAAAATTGCTTAAAAATTACGTTTGTTGTATGGGAACCCCCTTTAATATTTACTTTATTGTTATTTAATTATTTATTTTGAAAGATAATATACAAGTAAATATTCTGTGAAAATTTGAAGCGTCTACCTGTTACCGTTTTTAATATTGAGCAAAAAAATACGAAAAAACACGTTTATTGTATGGGGACCCCCTTAATTTTTTTTTTTTAATTTTTAGTATTTGTTGTTATAGCAGCAACAGAAATACATCATTTTTGAAAATTTCAGCTTTCTAGCTATCACGGTTTATGAGATACAGACTGGAGACAGACAGACAGACAGACAGACAGACAGACAGACAGCGAAGTCTTAGTAATAGGGTCCCGTTTTTACCCTTTGGGTACGGAACCCTAAAAAGGTAAAATTTAAGCGTTTTTTCAATCGACTTCAAATAACAGGAAGTTCTCCACTCGGTTGTATTTTATTTATGTTTGTAACCGCATTACTCCGTCATTAGTAGATAAACCTATTTGAAAAAGAAATTGAAAGGATATATCTTCTGATTAGTTCCATAGAGATTTCATCAAAATCGGTTCAGTAGTTTGGTTTTTAAACGAAATTGCGCATTAGTCATTGCGACCAATTTTTATGGAGTTCATAAAAACTTCGGCATAAACAGATTTTTTAAGTTAAGGTAGGTATTACTTAAGGCGTTACTATAGATAATACTTATATGAGTATTTTTATATAAGTTTTTTTATATATTTTTTTATACAAGTTAGATCTACGATTGACCACCAACTCGCCTGATGTTAAGCGAGTCACCTAATCTATCAGACACCCAAGTTATTCTATCTCTTAGACATCATAACAAGTTATTCTAGTACGTATCTCTTAGACATCATAAAGAGCAAGTTATCAAATAATTCAGCAAACGGGGTCACATTCGTGAGGTTCGAAATCGCAATTAGTGGCGGAAGATCCACTGAGTGTACTATAAGTTCAGTCGTAATGGATGTTCGTGTCTATTTGGTCATGTTAACTATTTAATGGGCGCCTGTTACAAGTTTTGAATATAGAACGAGTCCTTAACTAACAATGTCTAAATGACACTTTAGTGTTAGGTTAGGTATCTAACTCTGCCAAAAGACAGAAGACAGCAATAGTATGTCAAAGTAAGCATTGTTTGCTGGCGACCTTTTTACGACCAATTTTTCTTGATAGTCATCGATATTATATCGACACGGATCTTGCGTCAGCGTTCAACGTTCGAACTCAATGAAGTCCAAAGCTATACTACGTAAACGATAAAAATTATTTAGATTTTTTTAAATTCGAAGCGACAGAATAGATGTATCGTCGTCGCCATCATTTTGAAAAGGGTCCAGCAAATAGCTATTGAGTTCGTGAGCAGTAAAACTGCGGTTTTTATTACCTCACTCAACTATTTTATTATGAGAAAACTGGCCTATACATTTAGATAATAAATACTGACGGAGTATTTCAGTCAACATATTAGTGGAAATAATGTAAATGGCACTAATCTCTTTACACCATTAGTTCCATTTTTAACCGATGAAAAGAAGGATGTTCTCAATTCGAATGCTTTTCTTTTGTATGTTTGTTCAGCAATTACTCCGCCAATTATGAATCGTTTTTGACGATTCTGTTTTGTTTGGTAGGATGCAAAATAACTGAAAAATATGACCCAAGTAAACGAATTGTGTACCATAGTTCACCAACCCAACTAGATGGCGTTAGTTCAAGCTGAACACACGCAATCGTTTGTACATTTTTTAAATTCTTTTTGGTACCTACAGATAAAAAGGTGGTTCTGTGACGTCATTTAGAGGTTGACTAAAGGTCAAATATTTTTTATATTATCGTAAAAATGCGCACCAAATCATCATTTTAAGAGCCTAAAGTAAATTATTTATGTATAATAAATCTTTCGAGACATAATATAATCTCGTAATGGTTCCAAAACCATTTCGAGATGATATTATGTCACATTTTTTTTTTATACAAGAAAGATCTACGATTGACCTCCAACTCGCCTGATGTTAAGCGACGGTGTGGATTATTCTTTACATACCTCATTATTATTGCCTGCATTTCATTTCTACGAGTGTTGTATTCAATGGTCATAACATAACTGTGTTGTCCTCCGGGTGTACTGATTGCGAGTAATTATGGCTCAGCGAGGACATTGTTCAGTTTATGTACGACCCGCGAGGGATGTTATGTTTCATTACAAAGTTTGACGGTAGATGTTGAAAATGTTCGTCATTTAAATTTGGTTTCAAAATCGTACCATTAAGGGTATTTATAATTATTTCGGATTACGTATCCGAATGAGTCAAAATCGTAATCCATTTGGCATCTATATCTCTGTCTCTATCTTTTCCATAGCGAATGACAGAGACGGAGATATAGATTCGGAATCGATTTCAAATCCGAATCTGTCCACAGAATACGAGTTCAATTGCTTGTAGTGCCTGATGAAGGAACGTTTTAAGAAAAAAAAATTGGTTGTCTGTAAAGTCGGCTTACGGACGATAGCTTAACGTGACAACATACGTCCGCGCGTGAGCTCCGAGGAATGATAATTGAAGCGACGCGGAGTCGCGCCCGGACGGTCGGGCGCGGCGCACACCCGCCCACTTCCTCGGCCACCGCAAGCGCGCGCGCAACGGGACAAGGAGCGTAACGTAACGGGACAATGAGTCATACTTTTTCGTGCATGCAGCCGGCGTTCATCGATTTATTAGGCGTTGTCACTTCAAAAACACGACTTGAAATGTTTGAAGATTTATTAGGTTTTGTAGTAATACAAGTGTCGTGTCGCGTATGTGTCGCGTAACTCATACAATCCCCGTATTCAAAACTCATTTGGATTCGGAATCCGAATGAGTTCTGAATACCCCTACAGGTTGACATTGAAGAGTTTTTTTTTCTGTGAAAGGTTTACGCTTGACCATTACGTTGCAGTCCATGATGAAACGCTTTATAAAGAAACGATTTACTTGTAATGTAATTTAGAAATACCCAGATTAAAATCAGTAAATACCAAAAATACAGGTGTTTACTACAAAACAAAGTCTAATTTTTTTATGTACATTTTTTGCGCAGTACTTTAATAGTCTTAGAGAATTAGGATTCTGTAATCAAATGCAAAAGCTACTCAATCAAAACGCTGAGCTACTGTTGCTTCTATATCTAGAGTAAAGCTGATATTCTTTCTTTGGAATAATAATTCTTTTCTAACAAGCTTATTTATTGAAGCTTTTCTGTAATCGAGAATAATATTTAAAGTAAATGCACTTCACCTACATATTTAAATCAGCAACTCTGCATAAAAATGCTTTACAGACTACGTTATACGTACTTTTTTTTATTCGGCGATAGGCTTGCGCTTGACCTTCAACTCACAAGCTCTATATCGCATTACACCCATTGCGTCGAGTTTAAAAATAATGTTACATCATGAAAGTGAAATTAATTTTGTAGGGTTGAAAATCTTTCGTACAGTTTGCCTGGTACAAGGATACCACATCTCTGCCAGTAAAATGACCGAAAAACAACCATTGACCAACAAAGTATATGTCTATGTCTAACAAGTATAAGTTTAGAAAATTCAAAAATTCCCGACAAACAAAAACGGCTGATTCGATTCTGATGAAACACAGCTAAGAACACTCTCGATGAAATCCTCTTTCAAAGATAAAAAATCTAGATCAAAATCAGTTCATCCGTTTGAGAGCTACGATGCCACCGACAGACACACAGACACAAAGATATAGAGATACACAGTCAAACATACAACACCCCTCTTTTTGGATTGGAGGTTAAAAAGAATTAAATAAATAATAAATATTTGGGGACATTACACACAATACCACCATCTATCCCAAACTAATCAAAGCTTGTACTAGAACCAGATGGCTAATATAATACATATATACTTTTTTTTGTAAATACATACACATGATATAAATAAACACCTAGACACAGAACAAACATCAAGCAGAAATGTTTGCGCTGGGTGGCGATCGAATCCACGACCTACAGCTCAGAAGGCGTACTTCTACCATAGTACACGAAGAATATGTATAGTACACTAAGAATAAATAATACGTAAAGAATATTTAACTAAAAATAAAAGTGACAACCCTAGGCGTCAACGCAAGAGTAGGCTATTAACTCGCCGATCGGCCTTAGATGACCTACTGTTCTTAGTATACTGTGCTACTACTGAGCCATGTGGCCTGTCATAATTGCCGTAACTATTTCATATTTATTCATAATTAACAATATCTTGATAAACAAGGAAGTATCTATCTAAAAAATATTTCATTCTTTGCTTCAAGCAATTATTACACGTAATTAAATGCGTCTCATGCAAAAATTAAAACATTAAACACAACATTAAAGTAATGCAAAAAATTATAATCTGGCGATTTCAATAAATAATAAAATTAATTACAAAATGTCAATTAAAAAAAATACAAAATATACTCTACAGATATTAAATATTTTGATTTTAATCGAAAATCACCATGTGTAATGTAATCTGAAGAGGCCCATCCCTCGTTATCAAGGTAAGCACCAGAGCCTCACCTAACATTTTTGCATTTTCAGTTGTCCTGCCCACACCCCTATACCGCCGCCGCCCCCACCGCCTCCGTTAACGATACCGCCACACAGGTAATATTACCCGTAATATTACTAATATTACCTGCAGGTAATATTAGTAATATTACCGGCTAAAGGCTTTCCGTGTTTAGCTAATGGGCGATATCATGCTTTTAACTCACCCATTACACTCTAAACTTTGTTGTGGTATGGCATGGTAGGTCAGTGTGAATGCTTTTTGCTCGTGTTTTTTTTTTAAGCAAATTGACTCGTAGTATGTTGTTTTGATGCTTTTTTCAGGTGTTGTGTTTTATTCGAGACAAAACCTGAAAATGATTATGCGATTCGATATAAATTCTGTTTTTAGACTGCGTTTGCAACACCTTCGCATTTTTATTTTGCAAATCAATTAGAAAATAAATTTTACCGAAGCAATCTTAAATATGGTGAATTATTTAATATTTTCATACGTCATAAAATTATATCATTCGTTACCTACCTGAACGAGAAACATCAGTCCTAAAACCAGTCCTATCGGTATTTAGTATAATTAATTCTTAAGAAAATTTTTTTTCGTCATTTAAAGTAAAGTAATAAGAACCGCTAAGAGAATTCTACATCAGATATATAAAATTAATTTAGAGGTTATGTTAAAACTTAATAAAAATCAATACAATAAGCACTACATGGGTATGTTTTCACACTGAAAGAAAAACTGTCATCAAATCAACCATATCATTTCTCCTTGTCTCTTCTGTACCTATGTATACTGTACGCATTTTCATTGGCTCATTCTCTTTCTCTCATCTCTTTGGACTTCGCTACGTTGAGCAGGTCTTTGGTAACATAATTTTATGAACCCATTTTTTATTCGTAAAAATTCACTTTATACCTAATTTTATCTTCAATAACACAAACGTCATCACAGTTTTTTTTTTGGTGCGGAATACGATAGTAGCGCTACCCTCTATATGGCCAAATTTTTTCTATATAAATATTTTCAACTCTCTTTTTTTATTGTCGATTCATATACAAATATAATTACAAATCGTCAAAAAGTTAAAAACTATATCAGTCAAATAACTTGCCCCTAACTGTACTTGGTGCAAAAGTAAAATGTTCCTGGTGCATTTTTTTAAAACTATTTTATCTATTAGAATTTTTTTCTGGTGTATCATGGGGATAGATACCACCTCATAACGGGTCTGTTAGACCTCTGCTATGTTACCCAAAAAAAGATCCGCAACAGGTGTGACCCGCTCAACTCCACTGAACGCCTTTATAAGTAGTTTATTATAACAATTTAACTGAATGTCGATGTCTCTCTTTCCAGAACGAAACACGTGTCCTTCGCTCGCTCCCACACCCTGACCACGTTCGACGACTCGGTCATGCCAGCTGCTGTCGGCGGGAACAGGTACAGGAGAGATTGCGAGAGACTGATCGATGGGAGAATAGTAAAGGTGAGATATATTCTTCTATGAACCTACACATTTTCTAGATATGGCAGAATTTAGATCGCCACTGGGACAGCTACGAGATTGGAGACTATATGTCAGCAAAACGTAGGGAGTGATGAATGTGTTATGATGGAGCGATGGTATAAACTGTGAAAGGCAGTGGTTAAAAGAAGAAAGGTGCAGATCGGGGTAGGTTTGGTGCCGTTTAACAGAAGAGGCCTATATCTAGCAGTAGACTACTTAAAATGCGCTGATGATGACAACAATGCCAATGTAAGAACAAGCGATACCATGATCTCCATGGAAATATCCCTGACATTCCATCAGTATGTTGTGTTAGGCAGAAAATATGGTCAATAATATACTTTCTGTTCTCTCTACAAAAACCGGGAACTACTTCATTCTGTTACAGTTTTCTTATCTCGAATATGAAAGGCAATAGCAATCTTATTCTGTACGGTGTTGCAATGAGGGATTCTTCTGTTCTGGTAATTTGAAAAAACTGGAAAGCAAATTTCGCAAATCGGAGGTCTCATTCCATTCATGCAGTAGAACATAGTAATTTGTATTTTTTTTAACAAATTCGTATCCTTCCAGCCTGAACCAAAACCATATTCAACGCTGCCAATTATGTACCAGCCGTTTCCACCGTACCCAGGGTATATGACTCAAGCGACGCAGGCAGTTCCCGGTATGCCCTTGCATTACCCTCCACCAATTGCGCCAATGCCGTCACATCCTGCTCCAAGCCTACCAAGACCTACGCAAACTGAACAGCCCAAGGTTGTTTTATTAGGTAAGTGTCATAATTTATAAATATTCGATATTCGATATAAGCATAGGACAAACATAAACTTAAAAAAATAATTAGTGTAGATCTAGACAAGTGTGCGAGAGAGAGAGAGAGAGAGAGAGATATATATATATATATATGGAAAGACGTATTTTAAGTTAAAAAATTAATGATGATAATTTGCTTTTCAGATAAAAAAGGTGTTATGCGAACTCAAGCTACACAGACCGAAGTATGTTTAGGGAGAAAACCACTGCCACCCAACTATTTATCTTTAAGTCCAAGGACAATTAAAAGGGTAAAAAACTTAATAAATCTAGTTTAGTTATTAAAATGGCTCTATATCTCAAGATGCCTAACTTTCAGGTGAAGATGGTAGCAGCGGGTGTACAGACTAATGGTTATACAGTAGGTGTAAGAAGATTAACTAAGTCCTTCTCAGAAGTAGGGGGCGATAGGTTAGCTGGTCGTGATACTCCTAATGATATTCCAATCAATGTAGAAACGTAAGTGTGAATTTTAATACATTTATTATTATAATCATTTATACTACTAGCTAATTATTTCATGCTATATCTATATATATTTTTAGCTTTATTGGGGGAGATCACGAAAAACTGCACAGAACACAATCAGAAGAACCTCCAAGATCACCACGGTCACCAACAACAGGTTCAATCTTACCGTCATCACCACATCACTTGGTAAGAGGTGACTCAGATGATGTTACGTCTTCATCAGTCAAATCCATCGCGTCTTCTCTAATAGACAAATCATCAGAACTGAGTGCTCTACAAAAACAAGCGCAAGAATATTTTCAACAAAACTTCCAATTTATACACGAAAGCGATAGAGATGACACGATAGATGATGATATAGAAACAATAGAGAAAAGCATGGCTTTAAATAAAAGAAATTTAGAATATTTGCAGCAAGAAATAGCAAAACAGACTAAAGGAGAGAAGAATTTAAGATCAATTTTATCTAAAAGTACAAGCGACGCTTCGCAAAAAACTATATCACATCCATTTTCGAAAACATCTACATTTCAATCGGAAGCTTCAACTGAGACTTCAGCAACTACTACAGATGATAGTGAAAAGAATGAGAGGGAAATTATCATAGATTTTGAACCAAGACCAGATGATGAAGCCATTCCATTTACGACCTTGCGGAGGAAAAATAAGAGGATGCTGCAGAAAACTCTTAGTGAAGGTGAAATACTTTGCGATGTGTGAGTATTTTTTTTTTAATAATATAAAAAAAAACATTAATTGACTTTTAAAATAAAGTAATAATAAATTATATATTATAATTTCAGAAGAAAAACTGAAATACATACAAACGGCGATGGAGTAAAAGATGCACCGTTAATCATGTCCACGAGCCAAGAAAACATGACAAGAGAAGATAGAGAGCGAGAAGCAATGTATAAACACTATATAGGACAAAATTATAGCCAAACACCTATCAAAGATGAAGGCGTATTTGGTTTTGAACCTGATGGCTCATTTAGGTAAGTTCTATCTCTTTGGGTCAAAATTGATTCTAAGGAATAAACACAACCACTACTGCACTTAGTCATTGTTCATTATTATAGTTGTTCTAATGCTGTCATTGAATTATAATTTTACTTGAAGAAGACTGTGTGTTGAGGTTCAGGTGACTTTTGTTACCATCGAAATTATTTTCATTTACTTAATTCATAAACATGTCTTCATGAAAAAATGCTTGCCTCTACATGCGCCATTAATCTTCTTCATAGTTCTTCAGATGGAAATGCACCATATGAAGATTTTCACGAAAAATATATTAGTTACAAGCATGAACCATTTAGAAATCGAAGTGTAAGTTTTGAAGAAAAAACTGAAATTATTAATAAGGATGTCGAAATTCTTGACAGCAGGTACGCACGACCTATTGGCTACTTAGAAAGCTTAATATGTTGGTAACCTACGTTCCTTTTAAGTGTTTCTCCCCATATTTTGTGTCATTGTTATTTTATTATTTAAAAAAAATATATTTTATTATGTCATCATGAAGAATCCATAATCATAAATATTTTATACTTAGATCTACCTTCAATGTTGTCTGTGTTGTTTCTGTGTAATGTTTATTTTATGTATTTTTACATCATTACTATTGAGTTTTTAATTTTAACTTTCAGTACTGCGAAATCTAGTCCAGGATCACCAGAGAAATCAATTGCGGATGATCATAAAACCAAACGAGCTATTATGTGTAATACAGTGACTACAATACTGGCACCTTTGGACAAATCATCACCTTGTGCTTCAAATGAATCGTTAGCAGTGGATCAAAGCAGGTATGTATTTATTTTGAAGGGAAGTTGTTCCCTGCTTATAATAAAATTCAAATGAAATTCTGCTTTACAGAGACCATTCGGATAGCATGTGGAATGAATCACAAACGACTGTTTTGCAAGTAGACTCTGGAACAGAAAATGGTACCGTGATAAGGTAATAATATTCATGATTATTAACAACATAGCTAATAAAAAACAATTTTACATAATTTTACGGTTCTTTTTTACAGTTCATCAGATTTGAGTTCATTGGCGGCATCACCAGGAGCACTTGCTTTGTTGACACCAACTTCAAGGAGAAAACAACTTTTACTATTGCAGCATCAGCAACGGTCTTCTCTCGATACTGACGCTTTGGATGAAGAATTTGATGCTTCTCAAGTTTGTATTGAATATTTGGAAGATTCATTCACATCACTAGCAATGATTGGTAATTATGAAAGAAATCTTTCAACGTGATGTCTAAATATATGTTTTTCGTTTCCCAGAGTCAGTCCCCAACGTCTCCCCGGAACAAGCTTGATACTTCAAGTTCAAGTTCAGCCCAAGCCAGAGCGTCATTGTCTCCACCCGCTGTTGTCCCGAATGTTGTGCTACCACCTATTACAAAACAACCAACCATATCAAAATCTACGTCACCTATAGCTCCTCCAAAATTAAATCATACTCCAGCAATTGCAATCACACACCCAAGCTTAGACCTAGCCGATGTACCATTTAAACGAACTCCCAGCTTCATAAATAAGAAGCGAGAAAGAGCGCTAAGTCCATCAAGAAGAAGAGACTTACAACGAAAGGCGCAACAAAAAGAACCAAATGGAAGTATTCCTCACCAAATCATAGAATCTCCATCTGAACCTCCCTTATCTAAACAAGCTAGCAGTGAAACGAGCTTAGCCAGAACTGATTCAGGAAAAATAAATACAACAGATGTCTCGGAAAGTACGACTACTACAGAAGATTATGTTACTGCCAACTCTGATAGTTCTAAGAAAAGTAATAATAGTAAGAATCAAAATCAAAGTAAGTGAAGTCAGTAGTGGTAGAAGTTTTATTTTTATTATATACTGTAGAAACGTGATGTTTTTAATGTAGATATTGTCAATATAGGCACTTTTGCATACCATAATGGCTTAGCAAACATTTCAGATCCAGAAAACAACAGAGCTCAGGATGGTTCATCATTTGAAAGCGCTTCCAGCTTATATTCATCCACTCGCACTGAAAATATTGCAGAAGATCTAATAGTGCCAAGTTTTTCACCGCCTTTAGAAATAAACGACGATTTTATTGTCCCAGACTTATCGTCACCTCCACTGCCTTTATCTGATAGAATACCCAAAACAAGTATGGAAAAAATAGAAGTCAAAGCAGACATAACTCCACACACTGAATTTGCTAGGAGAGATAAGACTGAAACTAAACCTAAAGAAGATATTCCTAAAACTTCAAAAGTAAGTTATTGCTGTTTTTATTATCAAATTAGGTCGGTATCATAATGCCTTTTGAATAACTTATATCTATAGCATCTAATGGTTAATGGTAATATGCAATTTTAGGCGATAAGAGGTACAATAAGTGGTAAAAGTAGTTCAAGTGGAAGCTACAGTTTAAGTGGATCAAATCCCAATGTTACTGAAGATCTGGAAAAGAAGCAGCAACCCAAAAAACTAAATCCACCTAAGCCTCCAGAAATCTTAGAAAAGAAAGAGTCTACTGAGGAAAAAGCGACAAGTCCTGTAAAAGAGATGGAGCAACTAGTTCCAAAAATGATGGTATACAAACTCTCAATAAACAGAAATTTCTACTTAACAACAACTTTCCATACATCTACATTATATACATCTTTAAAACTTAAAAATGGTTTGTTTTTTATTACAGGGATCATTGTCAGATGATGAAAGAAGTGTTCATTATTCTTCTTCAGGGTACTATGAAAGTCCAGTAGAAGATGACGATGATGGTGGCTTAAGTACGACAAAAAATACTAAGTTCATTAGTACTGAATTAGAATTCTGTTCTTCTTAATGTTTTTTTCTTTTCTTTGGTTACAGCATATAAACATTCACAAAGATATAGATCAACAAGTAGGCCAAAGTCTTGGTTAAGTGAAGATAAAAGAAGAAAAAAGAAAGCATTTACTTTGGAATTCTCAAAATCATATGATGATTCTGTTTCAACGTCGCAAGACGACTGGGGAAAAAGACCCAAAGATCCTGATAGCTTAAGTCAAAAATCTGAACGGAGTATAATATTTAAACCTACGTGTATGAAATCACCTCCAGACGAAAAATCTCATGATCCTCCCAGAAAAAAGAAAACACATTTTGTTGAAAAAACTAAAAGCGTGCAATCTTCTCCTAGGGATCCGATTGATATTGAGAAATCTATAAAAGAGAAAATGAAAGAAAAAGATATTGAACCAAAACGACCAGCTGAAAGAGAAAGATACGTTAAGAGAACTAAACTAAAAGCCAAAAGCCCAACTCAGAGTAAAACGTTTGATGGTCATAGCTATAGGCCTCAACATTACGATAGAAGAGAAACTATAGCATCAAATATGAAACTTCATTTGAATATTCCAACGTCAGATGATTCAAGTGAACAATATAGAAAAGATGGTAAGTAGTAGTAAAAAAAATTGGAAAATATAATATGACCATAACCGTAGATATCGCTAGTACACACTATTGATAAATTATGAGCCAATACTTTTACAGGAACCAATAATGGAAACGTATCACCAAGAAAGCATAGACGGTTGCGTGATAGCCCCAGAAGAAAAACTGCTGCTAGTTCAAATAACGCTAAATCTCCAACAACTAGTAATCATTCCGCCTATAGGTAATTTTATATTTTTACTGATTATATAATCTATACAAAACTACTTACAAAAGTGTCATTCAAATTCTAATTAATTTTAGACCAAGGAGAAAAAGTGGCTCAAATGAAAGCATATCACTACCAGGTAGTCTTCCTCGAAGAAAACCGTCGATACCAACGGTACCTTGTATGAGTTCCTTAGAAGCAGAAGATATAGACACTACGAGAACTTTAGCCACTGCTGGATCAAGACTGACTCCTTTGCGATATGTCAAAAGCCCAAACACTTCACCAAGGCATCACCGGAAAACGGATAAGGGTTTGAACATTTTAATTGATCTTAATTAAAAAAGTGGTTGCTGTGAACATTGAGATACATACCTCAATGGCTGTGAATTGTGCATTTAAAATATTAACAATTGGTTCTATTTTACTCAGGCGTTTTAACCAGTTCATTAGATAAAGTAAAAGATAGCCTATCGCGCGACAGAGACTACTATAAAACTGAAGCTGCTAATTTAAATATATCTATTCTTACGAAGTTGCTAGTTACTTACTGCGTGAACTTTTTGTGCAACTTGCGTTGGTATTACGAATGTGCTCATAATAAATGAAATTTCTGTGAGAATGTCAGAATTAAAAATGGCACCTAATATAATAATGATTTTCAATTTTTAGATTCTAAAACAGCCAAAGCAGCATCAGCAGAATCCCTGCGTTCCGTATCACCAGGATCCGATTCAGTGTTCTACTCTGAACATGGTACTGAGCACAGCACTGGCACCGGCACTGGCGAGTGTGAAGCTAAAGCACACTGTCTGCATTGCGGCAAGGAGGTCCACATAGTTACCGCTTCTCACGAGCATGACAGCGTGGCGTCGAGAACCTCGCATACTGATGTTGGTAACTTCTAATCATTAAAAAGCAGCAAGATACTCGTAGCCATTTTCAAATTGTACCCGATATAATAAAATATAAAGTGCAGCATAGAATTAAGTATTATACGATATGAAGCGATAGTATAAAACAAAATTAGTGAGAGATAGTTCTCCATCTATACACTAGCAAAATTTATTCAATATCTGAATTCACTAACAAGGTTAACAAACTAAGTCTTGGAAACTTATTTCGTTATATTCTTGCGTTTGCTAAGGAAAAAGTATTCGTATTTACATCTTGGATTTTTGTCTCCCAGGAATCCTACGCCGATGCAACACCAGACATAGTCCCAGCACCCGCAGGTTTTGCTGATTCTCCATCTTGCTCCTCAAATAAAAAGCACGCGACAGGCGCCAGGTTATATAAGAAACTGGACAAGCGGTACCGTTCTGAAGACAAGGGCAGACATCATTATAGGAACAGGCAAGATGTTCGGGCAAAGGTATATGAATTTACATTTACATAATAAATGTAGTAGAATATATATAACTTTGACACCTTCAGGCGTATTATTATTGTAATATAATTTATGTATGTTGATAGATTTTGAGCGAAGATAAAAATATAGTTTGCATACACTACGCTGACCTAATGATTACTTAGATCTCAAGAAATGGGAGGTGGCACTGATATAACGGAGAACTGATATAACGTTTATTCATGTCCTATATTGAGACGGGCGTATGTGATTATAATAAAAATAGTTATCTAAGAATACCATAATGTGATTTCATCAAGTTGCCAACCTTTGTTCTAGTCCGAAGAACGAGGAAAAGAAGAATATGCAGCAACAGAAAAGCCTCCAGACACTCGTATTGCCAGATCAGCAGGGAACAGTCTGGATAAACTAGCTAGCTCCAGCGTAGACCCTGACGGTATACAAACAGTTGGTTAACCATGAGTACAAGTAGTTCCTTACTTAATAGGGATTGTAACTACAAGGCACATTCATCATTAATTATAGGAGACAAACAACTTAGTAGCAAATAAAATTCTATGAACTGCTTGTGAAAATAATACCTTACCACCTCCACTCTCACTTACAATTGTTTTGTTCCACATAATATCGAATACTAGGATATTATTTTTATCCTGGATCTATTTGAAATAGAATCATTGTACTAAGAGTATAAGTTATAAACAACTGTTAGTATGGACAAAAGTCTGAAATCGCAAAAAGAAGTATTCTTTTCCGGGACCGATAAAACCTTTTCAATGAACCAGTTTTTTTTGTATTGTCCGTTGTTCATTTTGTTTGCTCTCTTAGAATTGTACCCATACTAAGAGTTGCTTATAATAATATTCCTTCTCAGTTGGTGATCTCTTTCCTACTCAGTATGGGGTATCAAAATTATTTCGTATTTTATTAGTTCTTATTTTTATTTTCAAGCTTAGAAAAGGCACGCGTACCGTCAACCAAATGAAATCCAATGAATAGAGCGATACTTCTACAACATTCCTTAGGAAGTATAGAAAACCGTAGTATGTTAATGCAATCCATTCATACCACCTTTGAGCCTGTTACACCATCTGTCTCACGAATAAAACTTGCTAGATGATTTCCTGTAGGCGCTTGGCTCACCTTGTTCACTGAATTCGCTCTTACCTTAACGAAGTTCTAGAAATTGCTGCACAACCCAAGTACCCATGCATTCTCCATATTTCTTCCACTAGAACAAGAAGAAGGATCAGGCAGTTCTGACGGAGCTGAAGGTGGAAAGGACGAGAGAGGGGTGTATGCTGCTCCTTGGTGGTGTGGGAACTGGATCATGTTGTCGGAAAATGATGACCATTGGACGAGGATTCCACCAGGTATATTTAATTAGTCAAAATAACCGTTTTAAAAGAAACCTTAACTGATATTATAAAAGCGAAAGTAACTATCTGTCGTCTGTCTGTTTATTACCTCATGACAGTTAACCAATCGTTATGAAATTTGGCACAGAGATTCTTTAGGACCTGGAAAAGGGCAAGCTATATTTTATCATCATCGTCATCACCGTCTTTTATCACTACACAGGTAACAACACAGGCCGACGCTAGTTTTTAGAGTTCCGTACCGCAATAGGAAAAAACGGAACCCTTATAGGATCACTTTGTTGTCCGTCTGTCCGTCTGTCTGTCCGTCGGGTGTCAAGACCTTTATCTCGGGAACGCGTGAAGGTATCGAGTTGAAATTAAAACCACATACGCAGATCCATAGTATCTTTCTGCAGAAAGAAAAATAAAGTTTCGTAAAAAAAAGTTACAGCCGAATATGCCGTAAAAGTCGTAGAAGTTTCCGGCAGCCTAGTCGGGAGACCGTCTGACTTGCGATCCGCAAGTCCTGGGTTCAAATCCCACGGCACGCACCTCTGTCTTTTCGAAATTATGTGCGTATTGTTGATTGCCGCCAACTTCAAAACGGTGAAGGAAAACATCGTGAGGAAACCTACATGTCTGAGAGTTCTCAACGATCTTGAAGATGTGTGAAGTTTGCCAACCCGCACTTGGCCAGCGTGGCAGACTATGGCCTAACCCTTCTCACAATGAGAAGATGGCCCGTTCCCAGCAGTGGGAAAGCTTATACAAACAGGGCTGATAAAAAAAATGTTGTAAAAACGCACATTTCGACACTCACAACTTCAAGGGAATCAAAACCTATGGGGTACTGCCCGTTGACCTAGAGCTATGAAATTTGGCAAGAACATTGTGTTATAGTACACCTAAAGGAAAAAATCCGAAAACTGGAAATTTTTAATATAATCACAAAAAAATAGTGCCTTTAAATATTTTAAACATTTATTAATATTTTTTAATATTTTAACTTTAAAGCAGGTTTTTAAATATTTTTACAATGTATATTTTTCGGTTTATTAAGGAAAATATAAAAAAAAAATTGATTTCCCCCTTTTATCTACTAGTTTGTACGGAGCCCTCGGTGGGCGAGTCTGACTCGCACTTGTCCGGTTTAATTTTATAACAAGAACTAGTATTTTGTCTCGAAATATCTGACTATAGACTTTTAAGTTTACCAACCACATTCGTTTCCGTATCAAGTAAAACGGCAATATAATTAATATAGGTATAAATATTAAAAAAACTATATTTGAACCACAGACATAGGAAGAAATCTGTGATTTGAACGTGTCATAAAAAAGTTTAGTACATAATCTATTAATAATTATAATTTAAAATCTGGAAAAAAACCGACTTCAAAATACTAATAATAATATATATAACACCTGCAGAAAAGTGAATGCGCGCATATATACGACTTTGCTATTCTCTTTTCTACAGTTGTTTAGATGATACTTTACCAGTTATTTTGTTATAAAACCAAAGCACTGCATCGATTTTGATAAAATTTATATGAGACCACCTCTGAAGTGTGAACTACCAAATACAAAAAAAAACATCAAAATCAATGCACACACAATTGGCAGAGTAATCGGTGATAACCTTTGATAACCTTCTTCTTTTGAAAGTCGGTTAAAAATAAATTATGAACAAAATTGAATTTTGGTTTCAATACATCAATACTGGAATATATATTTTTCCTGCAGATGCTCTAGAAGTAATTGAAGAAAAGAATGATCCAACCGAGTCTGAAACAGAGTTCAACAAGAGATACGTCGCATTAACACACAGGCTGGTACATCGGAGGGCTTGCATCGAACTCAACAGAAGACAGTCTGACAACACTTTCGGTGAGTAACAATGTGAATGTGAAATAGCCCTCCTTCTTACGCAGTCGGGTAAAAAAATGTGTGTGCTAAAGATCACATAACAGAAGTAAAAATTTCATTATAGGCGACGTTAATAATACGAAGTAGCGGTATAGCAGTGGCGCATAATTATATCTTTCTCGCTCTCGCCGACTTTATCCAAACAAGCGTTACATAGCCGAGCGTGACGGCTCAGTCTCATTCCAGGCAATACCCACAAAATAAAGTGCTCAGGTCAGGCCACCTATTTGGTAGAAAAGCTTGCCAAATGAGAACAATTATGTGTGTATACGCATTCCGTTGTATCAAATAATAGTATTTAACTTGATTTTACTTTATATTAATAGGGGGCAAATTAAAAGGGGTTGCTTTAATAAGAAAAACTGCTTTTATCATATCGTTGTAGAATCATTTACCAGAAAAGCATAATTTATGATAAAATATTCTATATTGGTAATAAATGTATATTAAAAAAAAACTCACAGTGGAATTTTATATATGTACATGTACATTAAGTGTATATATATTTTGTTTTGTAGATTTTGTAACTAATTTTAACAAATAACAAACGCCTCCCTCAATACATGCCATTCAGCTCACACTTCAGGTTTTCGTGCCGATACCTTACATGATTAATTATTTGTTGTCTTCTATACAATACATTTAATCAACCCCAACGTAATTGTTTACGGTAAAGAGGTATAAACTTTCAGTAGAACCATCGTTATAGTAGATAAGTGTGTTCTTTCATTTCAACAAGCTAAATAAAATACTATTTTTACGGTCCGGCGCGATTTCCGTGGTGCAAAGCTAAAATCTGCGAAGCGAGACGGTGACTAACCGATTTGCTCTGGATTCAGCAGAAAAAGATAATTAGATTTAGTTGCCTCTATTTTATTTCTGAAATTCGTATTCAGAGCGGTTTATGACGATGACGAATAATTATTAATTTTATAGGATGTGGGTTTCTTTTTATGTTCAGCAGAGTTTTGATTAGACCGCGCGTCTTTTGCTTGTTTGTTGTGTCTCTATCATTTTACTCCAAGTCCTTTTGAGTTCATTTAAGTAAAATAAACATTTAAGTAAAATTATTTTATAACTTTCCAGTTCCACGAAAATTAACAATTTCTAATATTGGATAATCTAACAGTCATTTGATTTTTTTGAAAATAGGTGTTATTAACTACATGCTAATTAACTATTTCAATTCAGGGTTATAATCGTAAAATAAGGTATTGGTTAAATCTTTTTTTTTTTTTTATAAATATATCGTATCTTTTATCGGAATTCTCTTCAATTAACTAAAAAAAACGTACTATTTTAATAATTTAAATAAAAATATAACAATTCATACTATTTTGTTAATTTAAGGTAAGATCTAAGGCTCCTAGCCTATTAAGGGCTATAGTAGTAGCTATAGTAAAAATATATATATAAAAAAACTTTCTATGGAAAACAAACTATGTTTGTTTATGCCAATACCATATTTCAAATAGGTCTATGAACGCAAATTTTGTCTCATGTGACTTATTTTAACATCCATCTGATCACCTTTTAGCAGTTAACCTTACGTCACAAACCGAACGCACTCTAACCGTTCCACTTCTGACGCGTGGACTATTTTCGAGTACTCTTTCTATTTAAATAGCATCACCTATTATTTTAGAAACGTCCTCTGAATTCTTTCATATATCCACTGGCGAGAATATTTTTTTCTTCCTCTGATGTAAGCCGGCTGACTCACCATTCATGAAAAAAATTGTAACTATGCAGATTTTTTTTCTGAATGACCTTGAAATGGCATCGTAAATATTGTAGGCAATTCTAATCGCCCAGACTGTATCCCATTGAATCTGTTTTATAAATGTACAAAATTAAAGGTTTGATTTCGTGCTGTACTATATTTAATTTTTCGTTTGGTGTGTTCGTTTATACGTCAGACATCAGTTGTTGACGATACGTGACTGCGGGCAGTTGGTTCTTGCTTCGCTTGTTGTAAAGAAATGTTCAGTATCTATTGATTTTATATCAAATATAGTGTCTAGACGGGAAATTGATGTGGTTCATGTCAACAGTGCAGTAGATGTTAAATTTAAATTGACAGTCAAAGAAGTTCAAGTTCATTTAAAAGTTGGAAAGATATATAAAATGGGGCATTCGTGTGAGTATAAGTAACCTTTGGATATTTTGGAAATTATGAATGAGAATTTCGAATATCTGTTTTTTAATTTGTAATGTTTTAGTCAGACAAGTGCTGACGAATCCAAAGGGGAGTTTGAGGCAGAAATTGGAAGAGATATTAAAGTTGATGTTGGTACTTTGGTGTCGGCAGTGTGAAGTTAATAAACTGGTGGCTTTGGAACCATGTGGTAATGTTGATGTATATTTATTAGTAAATGGAACAATAGTAAACATAGTAAAATATACTAACTACATAACACATTTATTGCTTATTTTAACTTTATTGTGCAGGTGTATAGCCTTACAAATACTAATATTTGTTTCAAGTACTAATATTTTAAGCGATTTGAAGTATGTGTACATAATTATATTCAAATTAGTAGGTTTTTTTTTTGAAAGTCTTTATAAATAGTAAAAATAAATATTAATTACAACAGAAATAGATTAAGATTTAAGAAGGAACGCTTAGTAAAAAACATTCTTTAAAAATATATTTACTTATGGTTTTTTTTTTAATTTTCAATTACTAATTATTAACCTTACAAATATCGTTTAAAAATATTCAATTTTCAGACTCTTGGATATAAATTATCACAATCAAATAACATTGTAGCTATGATAGTGTGTTGCTTAGTTAATTAGTTTTGCTTAGTTAATTAGTTTTGCTTAGTTAGTTAGTTTTGCTTAGTTTGGGACTGTGTGAAAATGTCCACCGATATTTATTTACTTGTCCGACCTTGACATTGAGTGATACAATGAATGTACACAATTAAAAAGTTGCGATCTCCTAAATAGACGTCCTGCTTTCCAGACCACCTGATTGGAGGTTTTGCTACATGGACGTTTAGACCAGTACAGTACAACTCATTAGGCGTTTTATGCTGTTGGACGTTTTGCTACTTCGACTTTCTGATAAAGAAGGACTTTTCTATTAGGACAACATCATAAAGGGGATTAGTATTTTCCGTTGTACAAACAGCTGTCAGATTCATTCTTGGTTTCACTTTAGATTCTTAGTTTTGTGTTATCTTTTGATGGAGTTTGATTTGTTTATTGGTTTTGGTTTCTCTCAACTCCATGCTAGTATCATAATCTCAACTCTCATCATTATCAATGGAAGAAATCGCTTTAAGCGATAAGGCCGCCAATTAAAAACCTACTCTAAGTACCTATGTTATCTTTCTATAATTTTGTTATCATGTGGTTTTTAGTAAAATGTTATCTATCTATCTATATCTCGACACTATATCTTAAATGTAAACACAAATGTTGATCATTCTTCTCTTCTATGTATGAAATTTTCTTTGTTTATAATAGACTAAATATGAAGTTGCTTGTAATAACTAGCTGCCCAGCTGATAATCACATTGTATTGTAACCATTATGTTTCCATTACCACACCTAATGTATGAATGAAACAAACTTTGATGGATGGCGCTTTGGCGGAGTGCCAAGCGAGGAAAGTCTATTATGGTGCAAATATTTTATTAAGGGACGCTCTGAATTTCAGCTGTTTTCATACAAACGAAAGTTTTTTTACTTAGCTACACAATAGAAGCTTAATTTTGGTCGGATAATGTAAGTAGCATTTTTAGGATTCCGTAGTAATGGAGGAACTCTTATAGTTTCGCCATTTTCATACGCGGCTTTGCTCAAAGACTTTTAAGCACTAGAAAGCTGTAATTTGGTATAGATATGCATGCATATTGTATATTCACTCCGGCAAAGTTGTAAAATAAAATCTTGGAAAATAAATTGGCATACGTGAGGTAGGAATGATTTCTTTTCTCGTCTACATGGTGTGAGGTGTCATTTTTCAATTCAAAAATATCCTGGGTTGTGTAAACCATTTTTTTATTTTGGGATCCCTTTGCGAAATATTAAGTTTTAATGTGATAATATAATATATAATAAGACCAGCCACGAGATGGACAGATGGCCTCTTACAAGTGGCGTGAAGACGCTGGATGGAAGCCGCTTCCAATCGGTCTATTTGGAAATCCATGGGGGAGACCTATGTCCAACAGTGAACTTCTTATGGCTGAGATGATGATGAATGTGATAATTTTTGCTAGACTCAAGTTTAAGTAATATTATGTGAAAAAAAACATATCAGTTGTTATTAAAATGGAAAACTTTCACATCTTAGTAGGCTTTACGAATTAACGAGTAATATTTGATTAACGACAAAAATAAAAATTACGTGCAAACGTTTTAAACCTTTCTCGTATGTTGTGTACTACAGAACCCTAGATAGCGCATGGCGCGTCGCATTTGAAAGTTTTTATTCGAAAGCTCTATGACGTCAAAAACTACACCTAGCCCTTTTGACTAATTATTTCTATTTAATATATAGATAGATAGATAACTCTTTATTAATAGACCACATTGTACAAACACATTAAAAAGACAATATTACTATGGCTAATCTTTCAATAGGCGGCCTTGTCGCTTAAAGCGATCTCTTCCAGGCAACCATGTACGGAGTAGGATATTTCTATTTAATTTATGTCATCATTATCATTTCAGCCTTTATCAATCTTGCTGAGCATAAGCCTCTTATAATTCCGGTCCTACACTGGTCTTATCCACCTCTTAACTTTGATTTGACCCTCCATTTGGCTGGTGGTCTTGCTAATGTCTTATCTTTTATTTACTGTAAAATAGGGCTAGTATCAAAAACTGAAAAAGTACATTTTTCCGGAATAGAACATGAAATAAAAGGAAAGGAACTAAATAGAAATCATTAATCGAAAGGACTAAGCGTAGTTTTTTATTTCACCTCTTTTATACATACAAAGCGGGCCTTTGCTTGATTAATCAAATATTATACTTCTGTATTAAGTAGGTATATAATATGCAATTAGTAAATATTTTGGGACACATATATCATTATTATTGAATCTTAGAATTGTATTATTATCTTCTTATATAGAAAAAACTACAATATGTTTCTTAAACATAATTATTTTAAATCCTCATAATCATGGTCTACCTTATCCTTTTTTCGTTACGTCATATTCTAACTGATAATTATTTTTAAAAATTATGGCATTAATCACGTAGATTGTAGAGTCGGATGTTTTGTCTACAAAATCTTGCGAGCTTTACTCGTTATTATCTAAAATCTTGTTGGTGTATTTTTTAAAGCAGTGACCTAAATCATGTTATTCAGCCCTAACAAAAGCATTTCAGGTTCTTACTGATAAATCCGTGTCACGGCCGAATGTTTTCAAGAGTTTACGGCCGTCTCTAGGCCAACATCGTTGTACTATTTAGATAACGGATAATGGCTCAGATAACTCTCATTGACGTAAATGTGAGGAATTCGATCATCAATCAGCTGAAACTGTTTCGGAAGCTTTTTCTGCCGTCACTACATTAGCGTCTACGTAACGTGGTGTTGTCTCTTGTTTTGTTAATTTGTTGTTGACGTTTTGTATTTTATCTTTGTTAATTATATTGTAACACTTAAGTATATTTTATGTCTGTAAATTCAATTTAAATATTTTACTATTTTAAACTTCGATCAAAAAAGAGAAGTGTTATAAGTTTGACGTATTTACCTGTGTCCATTTGTGGTATCGTAGCTCTCAAACGGATTGTTTTTTTTATCTATTTTTTTTTGTTTGTTAAAGGACTTGTTCAAGAGTGTTCTTAGCCGTCTAAATCGGTTCAGCCGTTTTATGTGTCTTTCTGAACTTATTAGAACTAATTAATCTTGATAAGTACTCAATAATTAACATGTAACAACAATTAATTTGAAAGCCATAAACCTAATCGCGTTTTTAATAAACTAATAGGTGTATGTCCTTGGTTGGATCTAGTATATTGAAAGTTTCAACTTTGAAACATATGCCTGTTTTACGATTGCGAGCTTTTGATTAGACTTTTCTTTGATACAAGATATGTCAGAGGAATCTAACGATACCGTGCAGAATGTTTTCTAAGGTTTTTGCGATTGATACTAATTGGAATTAAACAAATCAACTGTCATCTAGTCTCACCTGTGACCACGGACGCTGCAAAGAGTTGAAATGTCAGGTCATAAAATTTAAAATCCGTTTAAAATTTGTTTCAATTTAAATTCCATGATTACGTTGTAGATCAATATCGTTCAAGACTTCTTAAAATAGGTACATGAGTAAATGTAAATATATAAAATAGGCATGCATAGATCTCAAAAACATTAACTCATTTCTTTGGTAGTTGGTCAAACCTTTGAGGATAAACCCAGGATAATAATTGGTTAGAATCAAAGGAAAAGTTAATCAGTAATGGATAGTTATGGAATGAAAATGTTGATGATGTAAATTTTGTAAAAATTATAACAAATATTATTACCCATGTGTGTAATTTTTTGTTAACTTCGAGTTCTAGATCTTATCTGATGGATTGAAAATTAAAAAGTAATTGTATATTTTGTATATTTACAGAAAGTGACAAAACTGTCGTAGTGAGGCGAGGCAACGAAGAGTTTGGCTTCAGAATCCACGGCAGCAAGCCAGTGGTCGTGTCAGCGATCGAACCCGACACGCCAGCTGAGACCTCCGGCCTCGAGGTCGGCGATATTGTTATAGCTGTTAATGGTAAGACTTTATTGTAATATAATAATTATAGTTTAAAAAACTGAAAAAACTGACATCAAAATACGCAACACGTTTACATAAATGACATTTTTTCAGTTATGTTTGTTATAAAAACCAAAGTACTGAAACCTTTGATAAAGTATCAACGGGATGTAGCGTCAGTCCTCAAAAACGTCCAAGCGCAACGAGATCTAATTAGACCCCTTACGCGATAAAAATAATTTCGATTTTCAAAATAATTCGAAGCGGCAAAATAGGCGTTTCTAGACTTCTCAATCTAAATTAGGCTTTATCGCGGCGACATAGAGTCTTTATATTAAATCTTCTTTTTTCTTTTAGACTTTAGGTCCACGTGATGGAAAGTCATTGACTGAAACAAACGAAAGGTTTTGATATTTATATGGGACCTCTAAAGAATTACCTACCAAACAACAAGAATCATCAAAAATTGGTGAAACAATCGAATATCAATCGTACAATAAAAACATAGTAAAATAGAAAACCTCATCCTCTTTGTAAGTCGGTTAAAAAGATAGTAATAGAATTTTCTAACGTATTTGTTCTGCTATTTTTTTTTTCAGGAATCAATGTCTTGGACAAGACGCATTCAGAAGTGGTGAAGATTGCACATTCTGGATCGGAAATATTGGAGCTCGACGTGAGTCTGCCTGATTTATTACTTTTATCGATTGCTTTCGTTTTTGCCAACCATTTATCGGTTTGTTTATGATCCCGATCAAAGTCTATCAAGCTGTAAAATGTTCATGGGTTTGGCCTAATTCTGTGGTCTAGATTTGGACTTTGGTGAAAGTAGGTAACTGATTTTTGATAGCTACAAATCGTTCCTATTGTAAACATGTTTAGTTTGTATGTTTTGAATAGGCTATTGCTTTCTTATGAAGCAGAATACCTATATAGATTTTGGTATATATTTATTTTTATCGCTTTGTTTGACATTTAGATATTTTGACATTGTAGTAAGTATTTATGAAATAATATATTGTACAATATTAATATTCGAATTTCGGGCAGCCCTGGCAGAGAGTGCACGTTTGTATTAGTAGTAATTTATTAGTACAAAAAAAATTAAAAAAAATAATAATTCATTAGTAAAAGGGACCAAAGAAAAAAAAAACAAAGGGAAAAAAAAAAAAGGGAAAAGGGTAATATTAATTTAAGGATTGTAATTCAAGGGGCGCATACCTTATTTACTTAACTTTTTGTATAAAGATTTTATAATGCTATTATTTACTTACACCTCTTTATATTTGTTTTTTTTTATCAGCCCTGTTTGTACAAACTGTCCCTCTGCTGGGAACGGGCCATCTTCTCATTGTGAGAAGGGTTAGGCCATTGTCTGCCACGCTGGCCAAGTGCGGGTTGGCAGACTTCACACATCCTCAAGATCATTGAGAACTCTCAGACATGTAGGTTTCCTCACGATGTTTTCCTTCACCGTTTGAAGTTGGCGACAATCAACAATACGCACATAACTTCGAAAAGACAGAGGTGCGCGCCGTGGGATTCGAACCCAGGACCTGCGGATCGCAAGTCAGACGGTCTCACCACTAGGCTGCCGGAAACTCCCAGACTCCAAAACTTATATTTGTTAATCTTTAAATATACATTATTATTGTTGTATTATAAATTGTTATACTAAATCATACATTTTTACTATATATAAATATCTTTTATTTCCAGGTGGCCAGAACATGCGAGGTGGTAGCTTCCCTAGCACACGAAGGTGGGCCAGCTGCCTTATACTCCGGCTACTTGTGGAGAGCTGCTCCTCTGAAGCCTCATCATCCGCCGCGCTGGACGAGAAGGTGGTTCGTGCTAAAGAGGGACAATTGCCTATATTACTATAAGACAGATTCGGTGAGTAAGACATGTTAGCAAGTATCTATGTTAAAAGAAAAACAAAATACCCGACTGCAGAAAAGCAGTTTTTGCAGTCAAACTTACGATTTCGTTACGCTTGATAAGCTGTTGAGTGTACGTTTTCTGTGAGAAAGTATGCGTGAAATCGCTGTAAATTATTAGAAATGCACATTCCATAGAATAATTCTAAAAAAACACTTGTTTATTACGAAAAGTTCGTTGGAGGTTACGAACAAAAGGATTTTCTTTATTTTTGCGAGAGATGTATTATTATTATTACAAAAAAATATAGACTATGACACTTTGGAAGTGAAGATGAATCTAAAGACACTTCGAACATCAAAATCGGTCAAGCCGTTTAGGCTGCAGGCGATCATATAGAAACATAGGTACATATATACATGCATACAAACAAACATACATACACTCGAAAAACGACCCTCCTTCTTACGCAGTCGGATAAAAACTAAAGAATTGCGAAAGTGTTCAGTTTAGAGTACATATTATCAGGAAAAGTGTGAAAGAAGAAATGCAAATAAGGAACTTTGGTGCTGAGTAATGTACAAAAAGCTGGAATAGAAATTAGTAAAAATTTAGTCTTTGGTCGAATGAAAACACTTATGTGAAAAATATTGTGTAACTCTGCAACGAGCAAATATAATAAGATAGGTAACCTAACTCTAGATTTTATTTTTATGCACAAAAATGCGAGTGACGCTATAACTACATTGTATTGGCAACTGCATCAGAGTTAAAAGCTCAATCTAAATAAATACCAATGCTAAAACTAGATTGCACCTAGCTACTCTAAACGTGTCGTTAAGGTAACTTTTACGTGTACTTGAAAATTAAATCAGTGATACTAACGCCATCTATCCGTTTACGTTCGAACTTCTTGAACTTTAGCACTCATCCGTTACTACTTTTGCCATCTAGCAGTTTATACTTGTACTTCCAGAGCATTCACCTTCTAGAACTTTAGCACTCATCCGTTACTATTGTCATCTAGCAGTTTGTATTTGAACTTACAGAGCATTCACCCAGTTGGAGCGTTAATGCTGGTTAACTACACGCTCACTGAAGAAGATTCGGGGAGGTCACATGGATTCAGATTACAGCGAGGAGGAGGGACGAGGCTATCGTTAGCTGCGGATACTGCTGAAGCCGCCGCTAGATGGCAGGCTGTACTGGCACATGCTATTGATGCTAGCAATCAGGTATTTGAAATCGCTACATGAAAGTAGATAAAGAAGATGAGAAAACATTGTAAAACGATGTTTTACAGGGAGTCATTGGTGGTGATATCACTTTTGAAGATTAGTCTGTATTGTTTTGGGGTTACTTTATAATTATCACATTGCGGTTCACGACAGAGAGCAGTTATCTATAAAAAAATACTTTGCTATTTAAATTATCTTTCTTTCGAAAATTTTATACACAGCTCAATCGTGTCGAACTTCAACACTTTCTTTTTAGGATTCCGTAGTCAACTATGAACTCATAGAATGTAGCATTCTCTAAAATCTTTATAATATAAAACAAGTAACTCTATTCTAAGTCTGCATATAATGAAGTGCAACTACGGAACCCTAGTTTGCGCATGACACGACACGCACTTGACGATTTATTATCTTTTAGTTTTGATAGCACTACATCACGTATCTCTTTCTACAGCGCGACGGTTGGCTAGAAGTAACGATGAGAAACATGAAGTTGCCACCGTCTTCCATCCCCCGACCAGACTGCTTCGGTTACCTGATGAAGCTTGGCTCCAAATGGAAGTCCTGGGCTAAGAGATACTGTGTCCTGAAGGACGCCTGTCTTTACTTCTACAATGATGGGAACAGCAAGAATGCATTTGGTAAGTTCTGTGCATTTTTTTCAAAAAATTTCAAAGTACATATTTGGATGCTTTTTGGATCGGGTTATCGCAAACTACTACTTGAATAAGGAATTGTTATTTCCTAACAAAATACCCGACTGTAGAAAAGCAGTTTTTAGAAACTAACATACGATTGATACGCTGTTGAGTGTAGGTTTTTATTCATGTTCATGTTCAGTTATGAACTCTAAATAAAATGCCTCTTCGGTCATTCTGATTAGTTGTGTTCTTTCACTTAGGTTTAAATAGGTATTGCAAGCGGGAGCTGAACTGCTCGGCATACCTACACATGCATGTTAGTTGTTAACATTTATCACATATCTCGTCTTCCTTTTGGATACTTGTTTGAATAAAAACCGGCCAAGTGCTAGTCGGACTCGCGCACGAAGGGTTCCGTACCATTATCTATAAAAACGGCAAAAAAATCACGTTTATTGTATGGGAGCCCCCTTAAATATTTATTTTATTCTGTTTTTTTAGTATATGTTGTTATAGCGGCAACGGAAATCATCATCTGTGAAAATTTCAACTGTCTAACCATCACGGTTCATGAGATACAGCCTGGTGACAGACGGATAAACAGCGGAGTCTTAGTAATAGGGTACCGTTTTTCTCTTTGGGTACGGAACCCTAAAAAAGCATTTATACTTATGAAGTCGACTAAGTCTATGACTATGACTCTATGAAGACATCCCTTTCCTTGCAGGCATGGCTTGTCTACACGGCTACAGAATACAGACTTGTGCGCCGGGCGGCAAGAAGTATGCCTTCGAGGTGATGCCCACAGAACCGAAGCAAAGACATTTCTACTTCCATACTGAATCTGAAATGGATAAGAAACGGTAAGTGTCCTGTAAACCGGACTGTTTGTTTGTTTACTTCTTTCACTGAAATATCTGCGCATTTTGCGGCTTTTTGCAACATTATGGACAACAAATATTATTACTGCGCTCAAAGAGTGCACGTATGTATCTCTCTCTCTCTCGCTCATCAACACTTTTAAATATATATAATCACTTTTTAAATATACGTTTTTTCACTACTCCATCGCCAATAAATAAATAAATAATAAATATTGGAGGTCATTTCACACAACGCCATCTAGCCCAAACTAAGCAAAGCTTGTTCTATGGAAACTAGATGGTTGATAGAATGCATATATACTTTTTTTCGTGATACATAGAAACACCCAGACACAGAACAAGTTATATAATATAAGTTATATGTATTTGAATAAAACTTTTTTTAAATATTTTCCTATCTAAATAAACAAAAATTATGTCTCACTTTTCTAATATACCTTCTAAATGATTCTATATACTTAGAAATGTTGTAATAATTAGTAATAATATTATTATTAAAAAAAAATTGTATATATAGAGAGAGATATATATATATATATATAGAGCTGCGTGCTTTGAGCCCATCCTTAAAATATAATTTCTCAAGAAAAAAGGTAATCAACCTGCTTATTGTTATTTCCTGTTTAATATTGTTTGGCTATTAGAAATAGAACTGGATCAAACTAGGGGAATTCACAATGACTAAGATTTATGAGTTTTCTGACGTCTGTGCTGAACTAAATGTTAGTCGCCAGTCTACCACAACTTTCCGTAGAAAACGGCTTCTGTATATGTTTATATTGTAATTAAATAGGTATATTTTAAGTCAATACAATGTAAACCCAACAGGAAAAACTTTAATATGTATGTAGGTGTGTGTAGGTTCTTCTTAACTTCGTGGCTTTGTATGACAAAAGTTAAATTCACATTTAGTCTAAGATCCCGCTATAGCACGCCCTTCACCGAGCTGGTTAATGGATGAAAAGTATTTTATATTCAATTAAATATGTCAATAAATGCAAATGGGTTATCTAAAAAAATTCAGTCCAGAATATGATTATTTAATAAAAAAAAAAAAAAAAAAAATATTTCACTGGTTTGGTTAATAGACAAATTCAGTATATTTATGTGTAAATAATCTTTATTTTAATTTAACTTTAATTCATTAACTAGACTGGTGCAAGTTACTAGTATCGATTTACCTGTTTATACCTGCCTACCCAAGAGTTGTGACGGGAAAAAATAGTCAACTTAACGTTTGCATATTCTATGGGCTTCATACTTTCGATTAGTATGGAATTTGTCTATTAACAAAAACCATTCTGGACTGAAATTTTTTAGACAACCCATTTGCAATATATTTATTGACATATTTAATTGAATATAAAATACTTTTCATCCATTAACCAGCTCGGTGAAGGTCGTCCTATAGCGGCATCTTAGACCAATTCTTTATTTTGCTTGTTAATAGGTGTTGTTGGTGTCCATCTATTAACGACCACAAGATCATGCAAAATTTAATAGGTTGGTAATTAAAATTATGCGGTACATGCATAAATGTAAACAATGATTTTCAATCTCAAAAAAATATAAATTAACTTTCAACAAAATTATAATTACTTAAAATAATAAAATCGATACCAAATTAATTAAGCAGCATACATAAAATTACAATTGTTAATTAATCAAGTATGCTCTCAATATACATAATTGTATGTAGTATGACAAAAAAGTCCAATTGAAGTCGACAAAAAAAAACGGCAGAAGCGATTTTGACGAAACATAACTAAGAACACTTCCGACTAATTCACCTTTCAAAAACAAAAAAATATCAAAATCGGTACGTTCGGGAGCTACGATGCCACAGACAGATACACACACAGACACGTCAAACTTATAACATCCCGTCGTTTTCGCGTTGGGGGTTAAAAAAGAATCATAAAAATCGCATAATATTCAAAGGTTAGTACAGTTACATTTAGTAGTTTTCTCCTCTTTTATGAAAAACACGCAATTTGTGGCAGTGGGCAGGGCACATAGCACGTAGAACTGATGGCCGATGGGGCCGAAAGGTTCTCGAGTGGAGACCACGTACCGGCAAGCGCAGCATAGGAAGACCAGCCACGAGATGGACAGATGACCTCATACAAGTGGCGGGAAGACGCTGGATGCAAGCCGCTTCCAATCGGTCTTTTTGGAAATCCATGGGGGAGGCCTATGTCCAGCAGTGGACTTCTTATGGCTGAGATGATGATGATGATGATGATGACGCAATTTACTTGTGAATTTTACCATTACAACTCATAACTCTTAACTATTATTAACGTGCAGCCTGTGGGTCAAGTACACAAAAAAGGGCCTACAACTCCCTACGCGTCCTTTACAACAATGCTTTCAGGGCGCTGTTGGGGCTGCCACGCTACTGTAGCGCATCAGGGATGTTTGCGGATGCACGAATTGATGCCTTTACTGCAATTCTGCGCAAGCGAATCGAGTCCTTGATGCGTCGAGTGCGGGGCAGCTCCAACAGCTGCCTACAGCTGTTCGCCTCACGGATGGATCTTGATTGCCCAATGATGCAACACTGGACTAGTGTGCATATCGGACACTCTGGATCCAAACCGAAATATAGGTTAAGATAAAGATGTTTTATGTGTTTATTTTGAATTTAATATTTTTTAATTTAGTTATGACTTTAATTTAATTTTACTTGATTTTGAAATTTTTAGTCATGGATATTATTTGTTATGTATGGATTCTGTAATAATCTGAAATAAATAAATTATTATTATTATCTTTCATGACTTCCAGGTGGATGGCCGCTCTAGAATACTCCATAGACAGGTGGATGAAGGCCGGTTGACGGCGGCTGATCGCCAAGGCAGATTCCTTCGACTTCGTCTAATTTTAGTTCAATAAAGCTATTCCTTGTTGCATATCTTCATTTTTTTGCGTCATTATTTTTCCTTTTCCATTTTTAACCAATCTTATTTACGCTAGTTTGCATAAATTCTAGTCAAAGTTGTAATTGAATTTCCTACAGGCTTTTCATACAGCCGTTTAAAAAAATATTATGTTGTTTTGTATGTGTGCGTCGCAAGCTAGTGTGCCTTAATATTACAGTGCCACAAACTTACCTGGCCCGGTGGCCAAAAGTGGAACTAACAAAGCCATGTTGAAATGTCAATCGGTCTTGTCATTAAAATCGATCGCTACCCATAAACGGACCAGAAAAGTTTGTAGAACTGTAGAAACAAACGTCCTATGACTCGCTAGAGATTAGAGATATTTTGTCTGGCAAAGTTGGGCGATGTCTGGAGATATCGCACGACAAGTCTGAAAATATCGCACGTCTTACTTTCTGTCATCAAGTAACATTATAGTTGCTTACTAAAATATGTTTTGGACTAATATCGTAGAGAATCGTATTACAAACGCTAACTATAAATTTCATTATGATTCATACAAGTTTTAAGTCTATAAATGAATTCAAATTTTTGGTAGTTTCAATTCCATATTCGCAAATTTTTGCGAAAGGTTCATATTGCTATTTTTTTGTTCTGTGCGTACAATAGCTTGAAATTGCGAGATGATTATGTGATTTACTGTCGATAGCGCCTGAACAACTAACTAACACTAACTTTTTGGACAACATTTTAGATTAGAGTTGACATTTTTGTCCTCAAATGTGGACGAAAGTGGTCGTGAGGCAAAATGACGACATATTATAGTTTTTTTTTGACCAAAATTTCTGGTAAAGTTTGTGAGACATTTATTTCTAGTGAATACAAAGCCTAAAGTAGTAAACGGATTCTTATTACTTACAAAAGAAAAGAGTTTATCTCACAAAACTACTACAGAAACGAAACCATCACTAGCTTCCGACTCGCCAACTGAATAGTTTCTAATCTTGCCCTTAAAATCATTAAGAGTCTATGCTATCAGAGTTTGTTATCTCGCTCACACTATAAGAAATTATGAATATAAATTGACCTAATGTATGTACGTACCACAAATCTGTACATAAGGAATCTCGATATTAATATTACAAATATTTGGGAAAAAAAATGATTTATAAAAAATCTACTCTATTGAACTACTACATTACATTATATATATTACAAATTTTGTGTAAGAAACTCGTTTGAATCGTTTTTTTTTATATATAAGCATATATTATATAAAACATTTGTATACACACACATCTTGAGCAATGTTCATCATGTTTTCAAAAGAACAAAAGAGGGCATGATGAAATTGGCTCGAGATTTTGTCGTAAGTACATTTAGGCAACTTATAGTTTCAAAACATTGCGGGAGCGAGATAGCGACCTTTATGCTTATAGGCCCTTAATCTCAATAAATTATCCCGATAAACATTATTTATTATCATATTCCATAATTAAAAAAATCCTATGGATTGGGAAAAATTATGAACACAAATTACACCTACTTTCACATCATAGAAATAACATTTAGTAATTACGATTAGTAATGTGAAATTTATTTTAGTATAAGAGATAAATATTATTATTATATCGTATAACTGATGAAATATTATTTTTAGCTTGCAAATGTTACAAAGTTTGATTCCCGTCCTTATGTAGGTACCTTTGGAGTCATTTATTGAAATAAATTATATGCCAATATTTATTGATTGAATAGGATCAACTGTGGAAATTTGAATTGTCATACATGAGGAATAAATTGTCATAAGTATCTTGGAATTGGTAACTTATCTATGATCTTAAATATTTTTGTTCGAATAATATCTGTTCAATTCCTTTTCTTAGAACTGATTCTAGATATTTTATTTGAGATGAGTTTCTGATTCCATAGTATTGCAGCAACGTGTTATGGAGAGCACCACTTCTACTGGAGCCTGTCTGCAAGATCGAATCAGAAATGAAGAGATCCGTAGACGTACAAAAGTCACCGACATAGCAAGTTAAAGTAGGAGTGAGTAGGAGACACGAAACATAGAATACCGATGGGGCCAAAAGAAAATCGAGTGGAGATCACACACCGACAAGCGCAACGTAGAAAGACCAGTCAAAAGACAGAGAGAAAAGACAACCAACGAATAGCAGGAAGACGCTGAATGTAAGCCGCTTCCAACCATCGAGTTATATGAGTAGGTACATATTTATATAATAAATCGATGCTTCCAACCGATATTTTGGAAATCAACAGGGGAAGCCTATGGCCAACTGTTCTTATGATTGAGATGATGATAGCTTAACTGTTAAACATAAGTTTCAATTGCGATAAAAACCAGTAAGTATTTTTTTTAGTTTTAAGTATTTACCAGTAAGTATATTTACAGACACCAGGGTCCGTGACCTTTGTCATAATTACAAACTATTGTTTACTAATTATCTTACGGTTTTTTTTTTTTTTTTTTTTCAACCTGTAGGTTTTAAATGTTAAGTTCGTAATTTACATGAACCCTCAATATTAATCGCAAAATTTAGTTTTTGATCAAATTTGTCAAACGAGCATTCGGGATTTTGAAATTGTCTAATGAATAAATAAACATTTTCGGTTAAGGGTATTCGATGTTTTATATTTCGGATCATAGATATACAAATCATCAATTTTTTACAGTTGGTTCGCATATTTAGCCATTATTGTTACAAAAATACATAAATTAATTTATTATTCGAATAAAATTCAAAGTTATATCCGACAAAGAAACGGCGCATCGAAGATGAAACACTTTTAATACATAGCTTTAATCTATGTTATTATTTAATATATGTAGATATTTATAAATCACTGATGATAATCGTTAAAAATATTAAAAAAAAGTCTTTTGATATAACCGACATGACTGATAAGGATGAGACTAAAGGGTTGCGATTAATTAAAGAAATAAGTAAATAACAGAAATGAGTATGACATTCTATGAAGTAAAATAATATAAATGAAATTAAAATTTTACAGACGGAGCTGAGTTAGTATCAATCTAATGAAATTTAAATCATGTTACACCGTTCCGCCTGCAAAAGGTAATATTGATAATGAAACTGAAAACAAAATATTTAACATGAAAGGAACAGCAGACGTTCAAAACCAAATATTGATCGGTTTAAAAACTTTTTTTTTCATTAAACTTCCAAACAAACATTGGTCCACTGAGACAATATTGGAGAACATACACAAAAACGTACGATCGAATTGAGAACCTCTTTTAAGTCTTGAAAACTATTGTCATCTATTGGTTAAACATATGGAAAAGATGATGAACCAAAAGAGGATTCACAGAAAATGGAAACGTAGGTAAAGAAGTATTTATGAAGAAAGCATTAAAGCGACTGAATTCGAAAGTATTATTTCGAAAATAATAAATACCAATGTAAGTCAACATATTCCTATTATAGAAAAACTTATTAAATATTTAGGCGTGGATGTAGAAATAAACGTAGATATCGATGTGTGCCAATGTTTTAGAAAATAATAAGCAGTAGGTAGAAATTTTTAACTCGTGAAAAAGCACAATTTAATGGATTATAGAATAAGCATTTGCCATTTTATCTGTAACCCTGTATATTAATAATTGTGATTAATATCAGTGTTGTGAATTTTGTATATTACAATTTATTTATGAATTAGAATTTCATTTAAATTTTTATTTAAATAAAATGTCACGATTTGTACATAAAATAATAATTTGAATTTTATCAATACATTTTTTTCAATGATAATAATTGTATCATTTAAATGCTTTATTATTTTGCATCATATTTTTAGTAATAATCGTAAATGTTTAAGAAGTAAGTTAGTATTAATTATTTCCCATTTAGAGAGTGGTCCATTCTAGGTGACTTAAATTGTGCATTAAACTGATTATTATTAGTAATAATAAAGCCATAACAATCGTCTGTATATAAAATAATCATGTGAAAGCTCAAATACATAATATATAAATGATAAATAAAAGACTTGAGTATAAACAATCGGTTTAAAAGCTTAATAGTGTAGAATGTATATTAGTAAATGTTTAAATGAAAAATGTAAAGTTTATTTATAATTTTGTTTTGGATAATGCAAATTTATAAATGCACGTTAAAATATATCTAGTTTATCGTCTATTGAGTACTCATAGATTTTATGATCAATATTATATTATAAATATAGAGATTATAAAGATTGTGTTCAGTAAATAAGTTTTCCCGATTGTTCTTAGTTATGAAAATATTTGTTTCTAAGAATTTTTAACTTTTCTCATCTTTTTTTAGTTTTGCTTATTTAGATTAAAATATTTTTTGAAAACCGTTTCATGTTAGATTTGTTCGTTGTTTTCTTCTTCAATTTATGAAATCTCAGATCGCGGTGTATATGATATTGTAAAATTTACTGTCCAACATTTACTTACTACTTTACCCATATTTTAAGTACACTCTTTGTAATATTCTTTTAACATATTAACTCAAAAATTTTGCCATGTTATTTCAATGAACCAAAAACTTATAATAGTGTAAAACTACAAAATCTTATTAACTGCATAAAATTAATATGTGATTGTATGATAGATTTCGTTGTAATAAAGTATGATAAAAAAATAAGTACTTGTTTCATTATAAGACTATGTATATAAACTATTTATAATAAACATTATCTCTCTTGAAAATTGAGTCAATATTCAAAAGAAAATAAATATAAAATAAGCTACTTCTATAAAAAATAAGCGTTAATTTTATAGTCTGACTGTGAGACTGAGCGTTTGTCAATTAAACCATTGAAGAAGGAAAAGGGCAATAAGAACTTTTTATCAATTAGCGTGTACTGACGAAATTCACGATACTCTCCACAAAATCCGAGGGCGGTGTTAATTTACACGACTTATAAGCTACTAACACGAAAAATAAACAATACGATACGATATCCTTCCCTTTTTTATCGCTCCCAAAGTAAAAACGGTTTGGAGGCTTCGACCAAGGGAGAGGAGAGGTGAAGTGGCACAGGGGTGGGGAGGGGGGCTCTACGGGAGCGCTACTGCCTCTGGCTCTACTGTCGGTAGTACGCGCGCTCTACTCCCACCAGTCGCGCGCCATCTGCGCACACGCAGCCTTCACGACCACAGATAACCAATCAAGAAACAAAAGTGCCTTTATCCAACAACATTACAGACGGATTACAGTGGATTCCAGACATCAGTGTTCAATATCATGTGAAATACCAATTATGACGTTACATTAGTGACATTTTCGTGCCTATTAACTATTTTATTATCCGTACAGTGTATTGTTGTGTGCGCTTCCACTAATCTCCTATTCACCTGTCTCGGAGCCACCTACTGCGGTTGAACTGTGAAATGTGACAAAAAATTGCAATGATCGACTATTGTCATCTAGCGGACCCATAGTTTGTAAACTTTGCGGGTAGACTACCTGACTGCTTGAGGGTGAGTTCCGGAGGGGTCTGTACACCGATCGCCGACTAGTCGATGTGTGAGTCCTTCATTTTTTTGGTAATTTAATACAACGGATGTGGAATAAATTGGGTAGGCAGGGTGCGCTTTCTTCGCTACCTGTTTTATTAGGCATGTGTGTTGAATGCATGACCACGCACACTTGTTTATTGTTTTCACAGCAGATGTTGATGAAAAAACAATTCTGAGAAGTAACGGGTCTGCGGTTTTCTATTGTTCGTGTATTAACGTAGTTGGTAATGTTTCCTGCCACTGCGTTTCGCAGTAATTATTTGAACAGTAGTTGCATTGTTCTATGGGTGAAGATTTATTATAAGGTTAGACAAAAACTTAATTATCAAGGCACGAGCCAAATTTTATTGCTGATGCGACCCTCTTGTAATAATACATCTCAATTACCTACCTATATACTAGAGCTGCTGTTTTGTGGTTTTAAGCCACAACAATAAGCAGTTTTTTTTAATTTTTATTTTTTAATCACTATTTAGGTATATATTATTTTATTATCAGTTATATTATTAGTTTCAGTTTATCCAAAAACAACATGGAACTAGGGTCAATGTGCTAGTTCTCGTCCAGTTAGTGGAGTTGTCAAGTTCGGAAAACAATATAAAATATTTAGACTGTGCAATTTGTATAAGAAATTATTGCAATATACTTGTCATATACTCTATTTTGATAAAATGTATTTTTTGTGGTTGTAAGTTTACTGTTTTTTTTTATAATTCATAAAATGCTCAAAATTGCTGTTTTGCTAGTTTTCGTCCACTAAATTCAGTTCTTGTCCACCTATTAGCTAGTTTTCGACCACTTACTTGAAAAACTTTGGAATTCAATAAGAAAATATATACTTAGGTTCATTTAAAGAAAGTCAGTGATTATCATTTATTATCTTACATTTTAAACATCTGTAATTATTGAAACATCTCTAATACCTTCAATCTTTAACATATTTTTTTTACTGAAACTATAAAATTTAGGAAAATGAGATCGTATTTTACTTAATGTACACTATATTTTTACTTTAATTATGAGTGTATCTATTACAGTAATTAGTTATTTTATATTATAGTTATATTTAAAAAAATATGATCTTATTTTCCTATCCTTAATATACACTATATTCATAGATTAATACTTTTATAGTATCACTGGGTAACACTGATTCTTCTGTAACATTGAATCTGTCTTTATTTATTACCTTCTGAAAAGCAAAAACAATTTCATATTAGTATATTTCAAATTTTCATGAAATTTCTGTAAACCAAATACCGGTCGTAAACTGACATGTTCCCCTAAGCATTTTTAGTTTCCGACCGCATGATTTTCTAATGCGTATTTTATTACGTAATAAAAAAAAAGTGGACGAAAACTGATAATTAAATAGTATCCGCACGTAAGGTTCAAATTTCTAAATTTCATTTACTTGATTTTCACACATTATTAAATAGAGAAAACAACCTTATTGGACGGAGCCAAGCTAGTCTCCGACCACGCGGTCGAAAACTAAATGTTCTAAGAAAATGGTATTTCAGTTCTTGACCACTTAATTTTGTTTCTTTAATAGTGACATTCAAAATAAAAACGATGTTTCCCACATTCTATAGATCATAAACAAGGTCTACAAACAGTAAAAAAACCCAAAATATTAAAAAATCAATAAAATACTTACTGTGAAAGTCGCGGTGTGCCACTATTTGTTTTGTAATATTCACGTATCCACACTGGGTCGATACCAACCGCCAACTGTTGTTTTTTTTACGAGTTACACATACACATTAGGCTTTGTGTGCTTGTGTGTATATGTGGTTCAGTCTTCAGTCTTGCAAAGAAATATTTTTTTTTTGTTTTAAGATTGTCAGTATTGCTATTTTTAAACGATTTGTAAGAACGATCCGTCCGATGGACGAGATCTGGCTGTGGACGGCGAACTGGCACATTGACCCTATAATACATATAATATAGTAATATATACCTATAATAAGGAAAATATTTATATATAGGTATTCGTATATATAAACCAAAATACACAATAAGTATGTAGATGAACGTAAAAGGACGCATAAAGTGTAAAGATAAATATACATAAAAAATAGTGAAACCGACCATTATGTATTATGAATAGATTTATAGTTATGTATTTTTGGTTATGCAAGAAACTTATCAATCAGACTCTAACTTACTATTGAGCAACGAACAAAACAATTTAAGACATTACCAAATAAGTCTATAGCAAATTACTAACTCGGCTCGAAGGACCATGGAAGGACTAAATTTAACTCCGATGATAACAAAAAATCAACTGTAGATTTCGTCTGGAAAGGTAACTATCGTGGCAAAAGATGGGAAGTGGGAACTGATGTCTCAATTTTGTGGCTACCCGAACAAAATAATGAAATAAGGACGGACAGCAACGCTCTCAGTATCGCTTTAGTTTGAACTCTAGGTACTAAAATATCTTAGACTTGTTTCAAAACGGTAACACAGTAGAAACGACTGAAGTTGAACAAATACCTAGTAGTTAATCTTTGCCATCAAATGATAAGGGTTAATCTTATCAAACGTGTTTAGTGTGATGGTTATCAAACCTTGCGGCGAAACGAATGGATGCCGCACATGATTCCATCTATAAACTTTATTGTTTCCAGTAAAAGAAACCGTTATAGCAATATCTGCTGATAACTTAAGCACCGTTTTAACCGATTCTAATGCTGCCGTTGAATTTAAAGATATTTCTAAGCATATTTCAATATTCCTTTCATACATCTGGCAATTTTTTACTCCTTCTGTTTCATCATAGGCGTTATCATCATCATCATTTACATTTCATTTTAGATATTTAATTACTCACTCGACATACTACTTCCTTAAAATCTGTACATATTTATGATTTCATAATTTCGGCATTGTTTATAGATTTATCAATATAGATAAACTTAGGTATAGCTGATCAATCATCATCATCACTGATAACATCAGATGGCTTGAAATGATAGTAGCTTTTACTTAAATATTCGTTAAGTAAATGATCTATTTAAGTATTATCAATATCAAATTTTTCTTATCTTTTCCCATATAAGCGTATGAAAAACACTTGTTTTTGTTTTAGGAGCATGGCTGAAAAGTAATGGTCGGATAGCATTAGAATACTAGGTAGCCTTTAATATTATCAGAATATTGAGAAATTATAACTTAAGTCTGTTAAAATTTACTATGCAGCTAGTGTTATTTTCAATTAGTCACCTACAGAAGAGGTTAATGACACAAATGTTTCCTCAAATACTATCAGTCATTCAGTGAGCTCTACAATGAATACTAGAGCTATGTTTATTTTGCTTCTTGTAGAGATAGGTTTGCTGCAACATGTTTAACATGATAGTAATGATATAAAACATCTCCAAGAAGTTTATACTCTTGCAACTAAATTACTGTGAAGTACATCCATACTTTTTTCTCTAAAATCGCAATAAAGATACTTATTATTGACTGGCCTTGTGGCTCAGTTGGTAGTGTGTTTGCGTCTACCTGCTGAACTGAAAGGTCGTGGGTTCAATCCCCACCCAGGGCAAACATTTGTGTGATGAGCATGGATGTTTGTTCTGTGTCTGGGTGTTTCTATGTATCATATGTATATGTTTACAAAAAAAAAAGTATATATGTATTCTATCAGCCATCTAGTTCCATAGTACAAGCTTTGCTTAGTTTGGGCTAGATGGTGTTGTGTGAAATGTCCACAAATATTTATTTATTTATCCTACCAATAAAATTCATTCTTCTTACTATATTATCTATGATATACTTAGCACAAAATATCTGTGCAAATGATATTGTTCGTATCCAATCGGGCTTATTATCATAAAATATCTTAAGGTTTAAAATATCTAAGTACAGATCTACGTTTTTTATTAATCATATGTTATACATGCTGCAACATTTTAATCATCATCATAATTTTAAGCTACATTTGATTATCTCTGTCTAGGTATATCCGTTTTGATCTATTTGATTGTCATAGCTTTATTTGTAAAATAAAAAACATGCTTTACTAGTTTTTGCCAGAAACTTATCTCTTTGTGTAGATTGTCTTGCTTCAATTATGTTTTTACTAGGTACAATTACAACTACTTTTCCCAAGTTTCAAGTCGATAAAATAATTCATGAATTTCATCATTCCCATGGCATCATTCCTATATTGGTTCTAAATCATGCAGATAGATGTATAATTTACTTATATCATGTAAATTTATCTCATTTCACCTGCTTGACTAATATCAAGATCTCAATGAAATATTCAGTGACAATTAACAGACACACAAAATGGAATCATTTGCTTCGTTAACGAATCTCGATCCATAAATTTCAATATATTTAATTTCCATTTCAGTACATAGACTTAATTCGAGTTGTCTTCAAAGAAGCCGCTGAGTAAACAGAACGAAATATAATTCAATGTTCTGAATATGCTTTGATTAAATGTGACAAGTTTTATTAAAGTCATAAAATGTAACGTATTATTGTTATCAGGACTTCTCAGAATCAATGATAATTAAATAAATAACAAACATTCTTGCGCAAAAGATCAATAAAATCTTGCTATCAATTCGTTATCAATTCGCATAGGTAATACGCATTATTGAGTTGAGCTTTTGCCATTTCGTATAGGTAGCCTTTATTCCATATCGTAAATCCATTCAAAAGGAGTAAAAATGAAGGTTGAGTATGCGAAAGACACAAATAAAAAACAAATTACTAGCTCCAACTTACTTGGTATTGATACAGTCCAGTAAAACATGTGTATTTCAAAGAGAATAAATTTTAAATTTCCAAGGAGATCGCTTTAAAATATTCCTTTTAAAAGCTTTATGTTATTGAAATGACCGGTATTACATCCCGTAGTCCATTACTTACTACAGTACCTACATACATATTCATATCTCTAAATTCTCGAACGGAAAGAGAGATAAAAGTAGTTTTACAGCTTCGGAGCAAGTAAGATGGTAGAAACTCGATCAACCAAAGCATGGGAGTGAGAGAGAGGTCTAACAAAAGCCTGACGAGTGAAAGAGATAGGGATAAAATCAGAAGGCTTTTACGGTAGAGCGGGCAGCGTACAGTGAAATGTGGTCCCGGCGCAATCGCCTTCTTTTTAGATCTCGCTTGAATAAATTGATTCTAAGATTAATCTTTTGTAGTTGATGTAACTGACGCCTAGCTTTTTATTGCTTTTGATAAAAAATATGATTGGGAAGTATCAGTTTTATGTTTACAAGATTTCCAGCGTAGTAATGACCTCTTAAAATTTTATGGCAATCATTTTATAGCATAAAATAACTTGATCTATTATCGCTATATCATATCTATCAAATGGTAAAAATACCAAAAGTAGTATATTATTTATATTTTTAGATTTCTCTATAAAATAATTTTATGGCTAATGATTAGTCAAATGAAAAAAATCATACATTATCCGGCTTCTATGTGTTTAATGTAATTTTGAAATAATTTGATTGATATAATTTTTATGTATCCATTTTGAGTAGCATGTTCTATACTAGTGTTACAACTTTACAACTTACGCCACACAGATATAAAAATCCCATAATATGAACAAGACACCGGAAATTCAAGGAAAACATTTGCTAAGCGCGGGCCGTAAAGACAAACGTCAGATTTTATTGTCCCTAGACATCATGCTCATTTTAGATGGAAATAGTGAAACCCATAAACTTGAGAATACTAATCTTTCAGTTGTAGAAACAATAATGGAGCAAGACTATAAAACATAGGAAGGATATTTTATGAACATTAATGAAATGTCATTTGTAAGTATTAGAATTTAGTTCGATATTTTGCATAAAAGATCTTGTGGGTGGCATGGAAAATGCTTAAAAATAACTACATACTTAGTATAATTTTGACATTAACAAAGTATATTACTTTGAAGTTCAGTCAATAAATTGCTCAAGATAATAGCGTGACATGGCTTTTAGAAATCGACACCACACAAGTAAAGTAATTTTATCACAACTGACTTGACAAATATAATAACAATAAATTTCAACGAAAACTTCGTTCATCTATGTTACGAAAAGATCAAATTAAAGATATATAAGCGGCTCATCGTAATAAATCAAGTAAAGACACTAATGTCGTCTAAAGCAAAATCCGGCCACTATTAACATTTTCTGATATCTCCAGAAGCCACTAGTTGATACGATCGCATTTAGCTGATGAATGATACATGGGATAGATCAACAATATCTAAATGATAAAAAGAAAAACTGGAATAATCCCAGGGTAACCTAATGAATTCGACATCGTTGTTTGTAGACACTATATTCCATTATACACTGCGATGAACACGTTAAACGTATATGAAAATCAATGATCTGATTTCAATATTTTAAGCTGATGCTGTGAGAATTTATGTTGTATGCTAATCAGTAACAAACAATGTAAAGCTACTTCATTAGGCATGATTCTCGAGCCATAAATCTAAATGTTTAGCACCTCGCATGGACTAGGAAATTGTCAGTAACGAACCACGGGCTTGAACGGTTGTCGAGATAAAATCAGGAGAAAGGCAATAAGATTTGTGATAAATAATCTACGGTTAACAGACTAATGGTAAAGTAAATAGATTAAATTTGAAGTAATATTGGCACACCTAATGAACAAGGCCTGTTAATTCTTAGAAAATTTAATTACTATTATTATCGGGTATTTGTATATTAGTTTAAAATCTTTAAAATATTAGATATATATATTGGTTCATAATTGTGATTTTCATTCACATTTCTTATTTCAGATTATAATGTCGGAGAACGGAGGGCCTGTGGTAACAAGGGCGTCTACTCCTCGTCCAGTACCTGATCAACCTGTGAACGTACCTCTAAGATCTAGACATGATCAATTCCTCGCTAGTTCTGCTGACAGAGCTCAGCAAAGACCTACTTCAAGTGGAAGAAACCCTAGCGCAAACTTTGATTCGCCACCCTACCACAGACAGATGTCTACTGGTTCTTTACTCACATCATCACATCGAGAATCGTCTGCCTTTGTCCCTGTAGTTCCAACAAGAGCCGTACATCCTGTAATGTACCCTAACGACATGCACCCTGCACTAATACCCTCAGAGATAATAGAAAGAGAAAGAATGTTGGAGAGAGACCGATCAGAACCTGCAAAAAGTTCACCAGACCGAGCGTCAGGGAGCTTCCCTAAAAGGAATTCGTTCGATTTCATGGCTATGATGGTGGAAAAGAGAAAAGAAGTAGCATTGAGAGAAGCCGCTGCTGCGATGTTACTTCCTCATCATAGGACTGGTTCTATTGAAGGCATGATGTCTGATGGATCATCGCAACCTCCAATTTACGGTCCACCAGGACCATTTTTGGGTGCCCCAGGACCATCACCAACTGCAGCGGGCAGTTTTACCTTCCCTGGTGCTGGTTTATTTCCACCAGGTGCTGGACCGCATCAAATGCATCCGCATTTAGACAGGCGGTTGTTGCGGGCGCCTGGCCGAGCATCACGACCGAAGAAACAATTTATTTGCAAGTTCTGTAACCGTCAGTTTACGAAGTCGTACAATTTATTGATCCATGAGAGAACACACACTGACGAAAGGCCATACTCCTGTGATATCTGCGGAAAGGCGTTCAGAAGACAAGATCATTTGCGTGATCATAGGTAAGATTATTTTTATCTATTAGCTATTACTTAGTTCTTGCTTAGATATATTGACCATTATTTGCTGTCCCAATTTAAACAGAGTCACTTGTCATTGTCACGTATACAATACCTTAAATTATCTATAGCTATACATAGTTATTAGATGATCTACCCCTCCTTCATAATTAAAAAGCGTTATATCATCACAGGGGTGGAATGATGTACACATCATTTGCAAATTTCAACGAGGACAAGTCATCACTTAAATAATATTTGATGTCGTACAGCAAACAAAAGCTAGACTACTATAGACTCTTCGTTTCCTATTCTTCTGTTCTTGTTATCTTGTTGTTTTCATTTTAGTCAGGTACCTTTCCGCTTGTAGCATATTTTAATTTTCCTTAACGTTGAACATAGTGTATTTAAGTAAATAGTAATTTATATGCACGTAACAAGCAGCCGGTGTAACTCAAGGTGCAGATGTTAAGCCGACTGTGGCTACATCCGGCTGGCTACTTGGAAACGGAATATTTATAAAGCTCCTTGATCGTCGCTTCTAGTTTCTTAGAAATAAGTCTATCTTGATTAATTGTTGGAGGTGAATAAACTTTACGAATGTATTTAAGTTATAAGTAATGGTAGTGGCATTACATTGACATTCAGTACCAAACCAAGTTTAAGAGTTATTTCAACGCGCAATTGTCGCATCTTTTCTAAGAATGGAAAAACTGTTTTGTCCTGCGTGATAATCATTATCTGATTTAGGTATCTTTTTACTTTTACCAATAAAAGTCTTTGCCCTTAGCGACTGAAAAACAATGTAGAACCTACACCGCTGGGCCTACATGAAATTTAATTATAATAAGTAAAAATAAAGCGTAATGTATAGGTTAAAATCATTAAAATTGATAATTAGATACTTACCCTGTAATTAATGACAGAAATAGTAATTATGTAACCCTGTTGGTAATTAAGTAACCTAGGTATATTAAAGACAAGAGTGAAAAGGCATTCCATGGGCACGCATGATCCATCTTTGACCGTATCATCGCTTCCCCTCAGGTGAGTAATATGGTCAAACGTTGGTTAATTTCATCATAAAAAAGGTATAGAAACCAGTTGATCTCTTTGTATAGACAAATGCGAGCTAAATGATCATTTTATGTTGATTAGCCATAAAATCAATCTTAACAGAATATGGCCTTTTTAAGTCCGATTAGTTTTGTCGTCGTCTAAAGTATCTAAAATTTATTGAACAGATTCTGAAAATGTTATATTTTTTTTATAAAAAACAGTAATTTTCACAAGATATAGCCAATGCAGCAACGACGCGGTACGATACAAATGGCCTGCAAACTTTGTATGGGGAATGCCGGAATTTTATATAACATAGTCTATGTAGTTTTGTTAAATATTAGATTTTGCCTATATAATAACTTCTTGTGCGTAGGAAAATACCGTTAGTGTACCGACTTTCATGTAAAATTTCACTCCTGTTTTAACTTTGTAACCCAGTTTTTTTGTAATAACATGGATTTCAAAGAGAAAATTCTCACTAAATAATCTTTGAGATTTATTAGTCAGTCGATAGCATGTATTTCAGTGTTTACTTGGTGCTCTTTTACAATTTTTTTTTATTTCCTTAATAAATAGTTAAATTAATTCTTCCTCTTTCTAACCTTCTATTACAGTATTCGTGCCATTTAAGTACAAAATATTTACCATTTCAAAATTAGAAACCAAATTAAAACATGCTTTGCCTCCTATCCTTTAAATTTGTACTTAGGGACTTAGAGACTTCTTAAGTCCAATATGATCAATAAATTGAAATCTAAGCATAATTTAAACTCAGAAACACACTCATAAAGACACTCACAATCTTATAATCGGGTTGCTTCGTCTCACGATCTACTCTGCTTTATAAGATGCTATAAAAACTAGTATTTATGAAGATTTTACTTCCTAATTAATCAAGATTTGATATCGGTCATAAAATGTAGGTATAAATAAAAGTATTACTTACTAACGATGTTTTTGAGGGTAGTTAGAGGTCACTTTTATTATTATTCAAATTCAAATTCTTTATTTTGCTTGTTAATAGGTATAAGGTCTTAAATCTAGGTTATTGATGTCCATCTATTAACGACTACAGTTGTCATGCAAAATTGAATAGGTAGGTAATTAAAATTATTCAGTATGTGCGAGTATTATACAAAGATGTTCAACGTCAAAATAATAAATAAATGATTATTAACATTCAACAAATAATAATTACGTGAAATATTAATATCAATGTCAAAATAATATAAAAATCTTAAGCAGCATTTATTCAATTACAAATAGTGTCAATCAAATAAACTCACAATATAATTTTATGTAGTATGTCAAAAAAAAAATGACAATAATTCCAGTTTCAGTAAATAATTTAAGTATTCATTTGCAGGCCCATTCATATGCAAGTAATTCAAATATGGCTCCACCAATGGAGCGCGTTAGTCAGGAAAGAGTGTCATTTTTTCAATCTTACAACACTAGTGCGTATTTACACACACAAGAAAAACCAATGATAACTAAACACAAACACAATCAAAGAAGCCATGTCGCTACACTTTTGTAAAACGATTTGTCGATTTGTGGACTCTCAAAACGAATAAGTATTTACTAAAAGTGAAATTGGAATAAATTCTTTGCTGAATTTTATTTTTCAGTACAACAGTTCAAGTCCAACATAATTGTGGACTTCAATAATTTAAAACTCTTCCTGGCACTGTGCTCGTCATATTTCAAAAATTACGCTGGAAGGACTGCCATTCAAACCGAAACTATGTAATATTTGGTGAATAAATAATTGCAATAGTGTGGTACTTTTCCAAGCGGTTTGATATTTCTGAGTTTTTAAAGGTACATGAATATTAAACTACTTTACGTAGCTTCAAATTCAAAGGACAAGACATTTTACTGTTGCAAAATATACTAGTAGTTCTACAAACAGTAGACCTCGCGAGAGACCTTATTTGCAGCTCACCTTGGATCACCTGTACATAATACCTACATAAAGTTGGCTTAGGAGGCCGTACTATGTAAAATTTTGGCCGATTTCGCAATTTTAAGTGATTTTACATACGTTATTTCACGGTCAAAAACATTTTTTCCATAAGTTTAAGCACCTTGAAAGATCAATTTAATTTTAATACACAATTAATACCAAAATATGATATATCTATATGCCCTTAATTAAAAAAAAAACAATGTGTTAATCTTATATAAACAAATAATAATGTTATAAATGGAGAAAACGTAAAATTTAAGAAAATTATTCAGCGCTAAAATGCATCAAGCAACACACACATCCACGCACCCTTACTGTTACACGCAATCTGAAGTTGGTTGTCATATCTCGACAACCACTTGACCAATTCTGTTCAATTTTACCACAAGTTGTAATAATTGTGTACTATACCTACCTACCAAATATCATTAAAATCGGTTGGTAATTAACGCCGCAATAAACTTCCCCCTTTTTTATGGGAACGCTTATCAAAAATCGCCGACGACAAAAAAAAATTAATAATCCATAGAACCTATACACCAAGTTTCATCAAAATTGGTTCAAAATTACGCCTTGTACGCGAGTACGAACATGCAAACAAATCACAAACTCACAAACAAACAAACTGACAGACGAAAGAAAATTTGGCCAGTTGATGCAGAGACGCTTCGCTCGCTCGGTCAAAAATCGTAAAACAAATTCTAGCATATAGGTGATTTAATTTTCAAGCAATCAGAATAATAAACTCAGCTAATGTTATCAAACTTTGAATAAAATTGGCTTTACTAAAATGAGAATTTACTGATGACAAACTAGCCAATAACAGCGTTCGCGGCATTCGCAGAATTTGCTGATTGGATGTTACAGTGCAACTGACTGGCGATTGGCGCTAGCATAGTTTTAAAATTACTCTCACTTTGGTATACTTTTACGTGTCACTATTTCTAAAGCGTCTCATGATATTTCTTCTATTTAAACTTGAATATTTAAATAATAATGCACATTTAAGTAATTATGTATGTACTCTATTACCATATGTACTACTGCAGTATTCTTCCGTGTAGTAAAAATCATGATTCTATCACAAAGTCAACGGTATTTCCTTTGATGACCGAAATTGTAGTCAGATAAAGAAAAATGAGGACATGAAAAATCAATAACTAACTTCTCCAAGTAAGGTTACTATTATCTATTGCATTATCGGCGTAATTGCAATCTTAATGCGATCAGTGGTTAAAAAGTAGATAAACACAGTTCCCAGAACTTTCGGGTTACTCGTAGAACATTACTCGAAGGAACGTGCTTGATAGCGATCCGTTTATCCAGTTACTCAATGCTTTACACAAGTCTCAATTTAATATTATGATTGAATTATGCGACATTAGGTAGCAAAGCTGTTTTTTTACATGACATGGCGACAATAAGTAGAAAAACTGTTTTTTTACCTGACATGTATACGCGGTTCAGAGGGTTATAAATTTAGATACATAGATAAAATCTTATTGTTTACACCACTATAGTAAAATACTAATTAACAAGAGAGAGCTTACGCTAGCGAAAACAACAGGCATAAAAAAATACTTTCAAGCCTTAGAAATATAGCTTTTACATAAAAATAGATCATTAAACTTTTCTTCCGTGAAATTTTACCAATGGTAGATAGGACACAAGCACTGAGGTAACACTATGTTACTGCAATGACGTGCAACTTACAAAATCATACAAAAGATTGTAGCCATTTAAATTTAAAGTATATTCTAAAGTTACTTATAATAATTTAGTGCATTAGAATCCATTACTATTATAATATTACTCAAATTCTAGTCCACGAAATAGGAAGTACTTACTAAAACCACAAGTCTGATAATAGTGATTTCTGATGGATCCAAAAGTCCAGGCACCACTCACCTTGCATTATTACGCGTTTTTTTATTAAGTTACTAGTTTTTTTACCCGTGGCCTGTAATTAGTTTAAATTCTGTTGACTCATCCGTTTCTATTGACGGCGCACGAGTAATGAAACTAAGGATTGGGTAGAGTCAGCAAAACAGACAGAATTACTGGTATATTTTTAGCTAAAAAACGTTTTATAGCATGTATCGTAGTATACGATGATAAAAATTTGTATTTCCAACAGTTATAAATGTAGTTTTTGCTCATTAAATAGACTTTACTGGCATAAAAAGATTATAGTCCCATGTTTATAAGTTTTTGTGATAATCTCAGATTTATTTTTATTGCTGACGTTACAAACTCAAAAGGCAATTTAATACTTCTCGCTCCGAGCCTTACGTTATCATTTTAAAATGGTCCATAAAAGATTTTGTGCGTCTACGAAGCATGACAAAAAATAGACCAACTAACGACCGAGGCTAGAAATATATTTATGGAATTTGATATATTTTATTCTTATTACAAAAGGTGTTTAGAAACAGGAATGGCGATATTATGACATCATAGTGTTTGTCATAATTACAGAGCAGATTTTTTGCTAAGAATTTATGCATGATTGCATTGTAATCGAGATGCAACAAACAACTGCATAATTCCATATTATTAACTTTGTAATTATTATCCCAAGAGTAATATTATTAAAAACGTTTTTGACCTCCTCAAGGACGAGCCCAAAAAGAATAATGGCTATTTCGCGTTTCTACGAAAAATCAGCATCGCAAAAACCATAACTAAATTCGAGCGATCCGCCCAGAGTTGTTATTATACGTGAATATTGGATAATTACATTATTGAATCGTTAAAAAAGTACCTATATACGGCAGAATATTTCATGAATATTTATCGTGTACCAACTAACTGGCCTTACGTAAATATAAATAACTTTAATGGCCAAGGCTTATCCGAAATCGATCGACGAAATCGAAGCGCGATCAGAATTTTTGAGTCCCGAATTTTTAAAGAAAATGGTGAGGGCAAATAATGAGGGTACCTCTCCTCAGATGCGTCGTAATGATTGTAGAGGTATGTTAATGCAATTACGTAAACATACGGAGGACCTTAGAGATAAACATTTTTAATAAGTTTTGTGCAAGCGGGAACTAATTATAGTGATTTGGAGACTTCCAATGAATACCAATATTTTGATGATATACCTACACGAAAACACTTCTGAGATTTTCCTCATTTAGATACACATCAGCAAATAGATATTAAACATGTGGGTGTGATGTGTGCATATGAAATTTCAATTGCGGTCGCTGCAGATAGCATCAGAGATCTAATGTGAGTATTATTGTAAACGCCACATAAACATTACGACACCAGCTCTCTCGTGTCTCGTCAAACGTTCACGAGTTTAAATATTTTATGTGTAGATTCCATCAAGTTGGTACGCCTCCAATCAACGGAACCGAATATCTGACCATTAATAAAACAGAGTCGATAACCGCTGCCATCGGAGATGAGAGCAAATAAACAGCCGTGGTATAACAACATTCACACTACGAACCTACGGCTCCGAAGCCAGCTATAAAAATATAACATACCACAGCTTGCTCCTAAGTAGCCATATCTACTATCATTAATTCCCGGCACGGCAAGCCAGGCAATTTCTTATGAAAAACTGGTTCGTATCTCACGAGAAACGCAATTTAATAACAAGTCAAGTCGCTCTAGCAGTCCTTTCAAATTGTAACACTTCCATCATTATGTTTGCCAAAGTTGGTTTAAGAAGCATACCTATATTGAGAGTCGTTGCATCTCCGGGCTCATATGCAATTATTATTGGTCCAAGACCACATATAATGGAGACTGGGTGAGCCTCTACGCTCATTCCGATCGCTCAAGGGGCCACGGCAAAAAGGGATATCAAATTAATATTGAATCCATAATAAATCAAAGAGAGGCAGGTGGACTCGATCAAGAACAAGAGTTTTGCCTAGGGACTTTAGAAATTATCATCTTGTGAACCGAGCCAATCATAACTCCGTATTGGAGTTTTGTATCTTTGAATACGTTCAAATTAGTGTCTGGAATTTGCGATATTCCAATTTTATCGAAATGTTGTTCCGATTTGGCTTCGGGCTATTCCGAAAGTTGTCACGCGATATTTAAATTCCTAACTTAGCGTATCATTCAGTGACACAATAAACGTATCCCAGCTCAATATGCAAAATCTGGATTCCAAATCCGGAGAACAGTGGTTAAATAAAATAAAGTAAGTTGTTTAGTCCACACACTAAAGCTTGCGTTTGAAATAGTCGTGACCGAGGCTCTAGAATAATTAGCCAGATACGAGGTACTCGCACCTCTCGTCGATTTCACAGTATCTTATTGGCTTTTGAAAGTTCTCTCTGACCGTGCACTGAGAGCGTTGCGCAATTTTTTCGTTCACTCGATTCGTTTTGACATTAAGGACGCATTTTATTTAACATCCCGTACACCTGCATCAAGGAAAATAAACACAGTTTTTTATTTGTCAAGAAATAAGTCAAAATGTTGCCGTTGGGTATCAGATATCAGCGAAATCTGGTTGCAAGTCTGCGGTCAGTGCATTATTTGGCAATTCATTAAACACAGGGTTCGTTGTGCTGTTATTTTTTACATCATTTGTATTATTGATAGTTTTTTCGGTTTGTTGCATTTCGATCATCGTTACAATAAATTACTTTTAAGGCAATAAACTTTCAAAATGTTTACTGATTCGTGCACATCTGACCAGAAGAGTGAGTATTAATCATCGTCGAATTCCATTTTAATCTATCTCAGATTATTCAGATGCCATTATTGCTGAATCGTTTTAGACAGGTAAACGTATTATTCAAATTACACTCCAGATCGCGTGTTGTGTTGCAAAATGTTTTTTGTCGCTATATCCAAGCAATTAAGTCCAGTATTCGCGTGATTCGGATTCACAGGCGTATTTTTTACATTTTCCTTAATATGGATCTTTTATTAAGAATATTCAACCTACGTACATTTGCTTGGAGTGAATACCATTAATTAGCAGTAACTGCTATGAGAATTATTAAACAAAATTTGTTGCATCAAAAATAATATTAAATACTTATCTTCAATTAATATGATATTCATTCAAGGTGTATTGAGACCTAAAATTAGCGTTTAGTAAGATCCTACCTATTGTAAGAAATATCGATCATACAGATAATTCAAATTTAATTAAAATTTTGTTGAAGTATTGTATTATAAGTTGTCATTATCTTCAACTGATTTCGTGAATTGTGCTACATTTATATATATTCCAAAACTATAATGCTCATAATTATTATGAAAACATGCATTTTAATTCATTGTAATGTAATAGCAACTCAATCATACTGGTTAATCTTATTTTTTGATGTATGTAAAACTCAAGTTTTCAATTAAACCGCTCATATCTATTCATCTTGAATCTGCTGTCTGTGTTATCGCAGAAATGAAGTACATAATTAACTTCTTCAATTGTAACTTGCTAAAATGTGTATTTTAGACATGTTTAGATAGCAAATCATTTTCTAAATCTTTAATCATTAATGCATTTATCAACAAATTACAAATTCACTTCGCTATGAATCATTAAAAAGAGGAATATCTGCATTAAGCATAAGCATACGCTTAAAATTAAAATCATATATTATTTTTCAAAAACGTAATAACATTTATACAAGCCAATGATCGGGGTGTAGGTAAATTCTTTGTAAATTTCCATAACGTCTTTAACTCCAACATGTTTTTTGAAACGAACATCGTTGCGTTAATCCGCCATGGAATGCCATAATCCGATACGTGAGAAACTTATATTTTTACTCATTTTTATAATCCTTGGGATATTTTAAACACACGTATTCTTACACATACTATAAGCATCGTTTTGGTCATCCACAGTCGTAAACTGTTCATGTAATGAAATATCATGGCCAACTTTGAAACAATAGGGTTTATCTTATGTTTATGTTACTGAACTTAAAATACTTCATTGTATTTTTTTTAAATCAATTTAACCTTTATGCCAATGATAATACAGTGCAACACAAAGTTAAGGTTTACTTGCTTGCGTGGGTTGACAAGACGTATGCTTATCGTCGATTTAGCATTTCTTCGCTACTTAATCCAGTTTTTAAAAGCCATAAAGCTTGTAACTACAATCTGTATTGCTTGTTTTGGAATAATACCTACTACTGTATGTCCAGCATTTAGTTATTTACGGCTGTGTAACACTTTATATTACTTTGATTCTATTTTAGTGGCGCTACAAATTTTATTGTTCGCATTTATTTTCTTTTCATAAAACAGCCGGTTTGGTGAAAACTTTTCTTTGTCATCATCATTATTATCTAACCACCAATGGCTTGTGCCCGAATGCTAATATTCCAAAGAAACCTGATCGGCAAAGGAGTTGGGATGAAGGTAGCTATAATCACTTACTGACCCAGCTGCGGGAGGAGAACTCTGGAGTCAAGTTGGCCCGTTTAATCGCTGTTACTAGGCCAGAGGCAGGCACATGGCTACATGCAGTGCCATCTCCTCACATGGGTACGCTTCTTGACAATGACTCCCTAAGGGTGGCAACGGGACTTCGGCTGGGATGCGTCGTTTGCGAGTCTCATATAATATGTATTTGCGGGGCCCAGGTTGATGCGACCGGTCACCATGGTCTGAGTTGCATTCGATGTGCAGGACGGAGGCCTCGCCATCACGCAATCAATGAGGTCATCCGAAGAGCCCTCGTATTAGCGGGCGTACCATGCATTTTGGAGCCCTCTGGTCTGGTCTGGTCTGGTCTGGGGACTCTCAGATTAGGGTCTGCATGCGTGGGACTTGCAGCCTTACATTAACATTGGTTAAGAATTAGACTTTATTTTATTATATTATGTTAATATATTTAGTATGTGTAGGTATTTTATATATTGTTTTTGTACTCTCTTATAAGCCTTTGTTATTTTAGTCCAAATAAAATGTATGATAACCACCAATTATATGATGATGTATCCTCTTTACCGCAACATCTTTTCTTAATATATGCCAGCCTTGGGTACCTACTGTTTTTGGGTTTCCGTAAGTGTACGGGAGCCTATTCGTGAGGCTACGGTGCTTGTATGTCTGTTTGTTCTACACTTACTTATTGGAACTTGATAGAGTAGTTAGCTAACTAAGAACCCTTATAGTTTCCACCTGGCCGTCCGCGGCTTAGATCATAAACTCCTACTACTTACTCGTACTAGAAAACTGTAATTCGGTATATACATATTTTTATCACGCCGACATAGTGATAAACATTTTTTTGGGTAACCTATACTACAAAGTGAGGATGAATTATTTTACTCGTTTGTCCTATCGTAACGTTTTTATATAAATGTAGGGGTTCGTTCGCAAAATAGATAATGTTTGTTACAGTCAAATGCTCCCAACCTCCTGCCAGCTAACCGCTGGGTCCACTTTGAGAACATATGTGTGCATATTATGGTCAATGTTCTGATGCAGCAAGCGGCCAAATAGTTGGCTTTGGAATTGTGAAAAAAAAACATGTTAGTAGCTTAAATTCAAAAAAAATACAGCTAAGCAGCCTTTATAAATAGACGAGTGATAGTCAATCGACTTAAAAAAATACTTAGAAAAGTAATAATTAATTTATTACTTTTGTAAGTATTTTTTGTTCCGTAAAAATTTCGTATAATCATCATATAAGTAGTATAAAACAAAAACCCCTGTTTTAATTCTGAATGTTGCTATAGTAACGGAACACTTCGCATGGCCCGTCACGCACTTAGCCAGTTTTTTATTCTTGAGTAATTAATATGTTAACGAATATTAAAATTAGATTTATAATTTTATAATCATAACTAGATTTTTTTTCATGTATAAAAAATGACCCACGCTGTTGATACTTTCTGAGAGTAGATACTCATACTTCAAAACTAAAATTTACGTGACAAGCAGCTTGCTCAAGAACCTCGTTTAAAATATTTCCGAGTGGTCTCGAGGAGTCTCGAAGAACAAACACTGACCGGTCTTTGTCCAAACAAACTCTAAGCTTGTGTTACACCAGTTGTTTCTTTGAATTTTCATCAAGTCAATTATGTCGAAGGCATAAGGTTGAATCTTCATGGTTTATGCCAGATTGGACTGCAAGTAAAAGCTGTGCAGCTTGGTTGAGCTAAGATCACTGCTAGCACTGTGGCCTCAAGCCTATCCTCACATTGCGCGACAAGAATATTTGTATTTACATTAACGTCCTCTGCTATTTGAATATGAATATTGTAATTGCATGTTTCATCGTCTTTAGCTTTGGGTTATTTAATAACTTTATTTTTATTATCTGTAATTGAATTAATGTTAATTTAGGTATTATTCCAATATATATATTACACAAGTTATCAGTTTTCTAAATAATTATATAGTAAACGAAATTAACATTGTCAACTTTTCTAAACAATGACTAATATTTTACATTAATATAAAAGAAGACAAAAAATGCATACGAAACATTAGAAGGAATTGTTGTTTGAGAAGATAGAAGAATGGGATCTCGGGCGACTTTCCGAATAGCTATTAATCATATGACGACGTCTCTGAGATAAAATTCATGGACTCTCACACAGACATAACTAATGCTCGAGACTTGAGACGCAGCCTCACATACAAACCGCTTTTGAACCAGGTAGATCCTTAATCTTATGTTTTGGAAATTTCTCGGTAAATAACTGTTTTTATAATGTCATACAAGTTTTGGTTACTAGTTTAATACTTTGAAATTCTATCTACCTACATGCTTCAGTATATAATATAGGTCAATGACACGTTTTGAATTTTATCATTTACCATATTAAACGCGAAAACGTTTTGAAAAACATAACCTTCCTTCTTCCTTCTTCAGTCGTGAAAAAAGGTTTATACATATTAATATAGTTCCATCAAAATAAGCATTGAAAAGTTTTTAATATCGCAAAAATATATCTTTATAATTAAAAAGGTAGTACAATTAATATGTTCATCACGGTGGCATGTGGCAATTAAAATGCATATTGTATGATAAATTAAACCTGATAAAAGTTTATATTTTAATAAAATGAAATTAATTAATTATTTACAACTTAAAAATAAAATAAAAGTTAACATGTAAAGAATACGTTAGTTTGCTACGAGTATTTTAACTTTGATACATTATAACATACTTTTTACGTATCGATATCTACCCCAATTTTAAAGTCATTATGTTCTAAATTCTCATCTAAATAGAAATTAACTATATATTGTGTATTTATTTCTTAAATTACCTATATATTACTTATTTTACAAACATATTTCATTCTATTATTGTCACATCATCCAAAAAGACCGATTGAAAGCGGCTTGCATTCAGCGTCTTCTCGCCACTTGTATGTGGTCAATTTGTCCATCTCGTGGATGGTCTTCCTACGCTTCTTCTTCCTTCCTATTCTTCCTACGTTCTCCATTTGGAACTTTTCGGCCCCATCAGCCATCAGTTCTGCATGTTATATGCCCTGCCCACTGCCACTTCAACTTGCTAATCCGCTGTGCTATATCGGTGAATTTCGTACTTCTACGGTCTCTTCATTTCTGCTCTGATCTCGGAGAGAGACTCCTAGCCTCTCCATAGCTCGTTGCGTGATGTTGAAGCATCCTTATAAGCCTTCTATTGTCTAAGAAGTAAGAAATTTTAATCGTTAAGCCTACGGTGAAAAATTATAAATAGGTAGTTACTTGATTAAAATTGCTTAACCACACATAATTAACAAAGATTAAGACGACTGGATATTTTTTGTCATAAATATTTTTGTTTTAAACGTCATAATGTCAGTGGTTAAAAAATAGTAGAAAAGTAGATGTTATCTTGACTACCCACGGGGTTAAACCCCATGGCTGGACCGGTTGTCCTTGAAGGATAACCTCGGCTTGCCTTCGCTACCCTGCGAGAAAACATGGGGAAATTATTTCTGAGTAAAGTTGATTTAAGTTGGCTTCTTCTTGATTAAGCTTAATATACGTGTATACATTACATAACTTAACTTAAAAATAATCTTAAAATCATTTCATTATAAGTACATAATATTCCAATTTTATATTTTTTTCACTTTATTACGTAGTTAATTACTTCCAATTAATATGATAATTTAAATTAGTATTTAAACGAAAATTTAATTGCTCAGAATTATTATGTATAAATGCATTAGCATTCATTTTAGCAATGCATATAATGCATAATTGAAAACTTAAGTTTCCATAACACACCTACAACAGCTACCGATGGCAATATCTATTATTTTACACATTCACATCTATCTTAAATTATTTTTTATTTTTTTGTGGCAAGCGCCTTTATTAACTACAACACAACAATATACAGACTCAACTACTACACAAAAAGCACATCGATCACCCCCGACCCATAAAGGTCTAAAGATAATCCAAATGCTCAAACCCACTACCAGTTGGCAGCGTACCCAGCATGCTGTCCGCATTGCCACGTTGAATGGCAATGCTTATGCGTTGGGCCAGATACGCGCCAGCATTTTGGTCACGCGTCGCATCGATCAGGCGCTCAGATATTTTTTTGAAAATGAGATGAGCTCCCGGTGTTAAATTAATAATTAAAATTTAATTTTAAATAAATAATTAAAATTAGTGTCTTCGTACAATGACTCTCTCATATGCATTTGTTGGATTCAGGTAGCATAACGAATTCAAAAAGATCAGTCCAGAAAGTCGATTCTTAAGCCCGAATACCCGATAATACATAAATATATTTTTTCTTTCATTCTTTCTTACCGTAAACCTCTCGGATGGATTCACCCAAAAACCGAACGGCTTAGAATGTTACCAGTTTGAAAAGGAAATAATCACGTTATTTATTGCCAGCGTCTGAGAGAAACCATCTTTAATCTCTCCTAAGCGCGTATAGAACGATTTTATGGAAGATTAAAAGCCTCGATTGACTTATGAAATGTTTTGAATGAATATAAAATAGCCAAAGAAACCAAAGTGATGTTTTAAAATCGCACGCTCTTACAATTAGCCGTTATTCTGTATGGCACTTGATGCTGATTTTACAAGTTTTTTTATATATCTGTATACTTACTAGCCTTCATGTTTTATTGCTTTACAGTAGTAATAAAAATGACACCTCGACTGCTATAAATGCTTTAGGTATTGAGCGGATTCGTAGTATTCAATTTTAATCACGACATATTAATAATTTATCTCTTTCTTTCACGTGTATAATACGTACTATGTACTTTATTTAGAATATCTTCAATTGATAATTTACCTTTGATAATTTGCCGCAATCGTAATATCAAATCTCGCTTATAACATACATGTAATCCATTTGGTTTTAATTATTGAAACTATTGGACTATATAAAAGTGCCCAAATTAATTTCGAACAACCATCTAACCGAGTTTTAATATCTTTCCCACATGAAGGCTCCAATAAAAACATCTCCGATACGAAACGATTACAAACGATTACACTCAATTACATATACCAGTAAAACTGGATTTACGACTAAACCAAAATTAACACTCGCCTACTTGGCTGGCCTAATTGCAGCCCAACGCATAATAAATCATAATATGTAACGTTGTATCGACGCAACAAAATTGTAACAAGGATTCTTCTAATTGGATTTGTACGTAGCCTATCAATATATTTTGATTAATGGATATACCGAGTCCTCAATATAATTGCCAGAAACCATCATGAATCAACTGCCAGTGTTATAAATCTGATAAGCAGAACTTGTCCGACCACTTGTGATATTACTTCCAGAGATACTTAAGAGATGAACACTCGGTCCAGTTTATGTCTTTTTCTAACTGGTGACGATTTTAAAAACACTGTCTGTCTCGGCTTTATCTATAAATATTTTAATCTTATCTTATTTAATGAGCATACAGAACGAAGCAGGGAACAATAAAATATATTACCTACCTGTGTTGAAAACAAGAGTTCAACGTATGGAAACAACAGTTAAATTTTTAGTGGATTCAAAATTATTATTGATTTTACGATCGAACACCATCAGCAAATTACGAGTTGCTACTAGACAACTTAATAAAGATTTTCATGATCGTCTGCAATCCAAAACAAGAATATGAATCAGGTTTTGAACAATATATGAACCGTGAAAAATTATGTTTTGGAACTATTCAAGCGCGATGTTATGTGGGGATATTTGATACATGCTCGTATCAAATATCAAGTTTTTTCTCATGTCTGCGTGGCGCCATTTTTTTATGATAAACTTGGATGCTGGCCAGATAGTAAAAAGTATTAAAACATGAACAGCACACAAAAACAAACTTAAGTAAAAACTGTAATTGAAGATGCTGCACATGATGGGCATGAAATTACATTTAATTTGAGTCTGACTGTAAAAACAGTAAATTGTACGTAGTTTGCAGTATCTCTGTGAGAATAAACGCCAGGTTTGGGAATCAAGCGCTCAAACATAATATAAACTCGTTGAAATTGGTGTTCGGCATCAACTTTTGTAGCTTTTGAGACAAATTAAAGAGAAAAATGAAGTATACGATTCATCTTTTTGTTATTAAATTATAATTCCTTAGCTACCACGTTGTCCTGTTCAAATAATATTTATGTTTAAATGAGATAAAATACTTCAAGGGAAGTGCTTTAAAATTCAATAACTTTTATTTTAATGGGCTTCAATTATTACGTAAATGATCCGTGTAGTCTTCAATAAATGAATCAGCGGGTGATTCAAGACTTTTCCAAGTTTTTTTTTTTGCTCACTTTTTGACCATTGTTAGTTTGTTACATTTATGTTAATACTTAGATAAATACACAAAATCAGGTCTATTTCCCTTGCGGAGTTATCAAAGCTTCAAAGATCATGAAACTGTTTTACAAACAGTTATATAGTATGTATTTGATAAATGGTTAGAGGGTTAAATGGACAGGAGAATATATTAGAGGGTAAAACGATTTAAATTACTTTTTAATTAGAAACATTAGTCCTTCATAAAATAATAATTACATGGCTTACACTGTCTAAAACCTTTTAACAAATATTTTACTTCAGTTGTAAATCGTTTGAATTTTATGAGTCTGTTTTGGCATGTCGTTTTGAGACAAACTGATGCACCTGACGCAGCCTATACAGGCTGTACGGAACTTGAAGTAAGTACGAGTACAATGAATGTTTGCGTCAGTCAGAGGTGAAATTGTGTGTGAAGCGGCAGCGGCGAGCCGTCGCTCCCATTACGTCGGCCGCTTGGACAGTGCGCGCCGCCAAACCGGCTGTAGACGCTTTGCTGTATGAAACTGGCATGACGACAAACTTTTTAAAGGGTACAGCAGCATTATTGGCTAAGCAATCATACATTTCTAAAGAATCATGATTATTTTTTAAACTTATATGAAGTTCATTTAAATCTACAAGCACCTAGCAAGTAGCGTGCGTATTTATTTCCCAAACCACTTTGATTTTCATTTATTCGTTTTATTATTTAGAAAACTTGTTAAATACTAATTTATTTTACGTTTTATTTTTTATCTTACAACAATAAAAAGGAGAAACCCTTCTCACAATAAGAAGATGGCCCGTTCCCAGCAGTGGGACAGTTTGTACAAACAGGACTGTAAAAAAAAAAAAAAAGGAGATTAATTTACCGATTTATTAAAATAGAGTAAATTGCTGACGCAATATGTTTGGTCTAACAATGTCTCCGACATGTGCCGGAGGAAGTAAGGACGGAACTACAACAAAAAAATCTTCCTCAAAACCTTATATGTATACCATATAAATCCTGCGATCAAATATAAATCAGATATTGAAATGTAAAAAGTGTATAATTTCCATTACAACAACCTGGCGTTCAATAAGTGTGGAAACACTTATTGAACGCCAGGTTGTATTCCAATTCTCACTACTACTACCACAGCGCGTCGCGGTCGAACCTCTTCGGCTCGCTCCATTAGTATTTTCCATTTATTTTTTGTCCACGTACCTGTCCGACTTTTGGGGATTTGACTTTTTATAACGACGACCGCGCGACGCATACAACATTTCTTTGGAGCACGACGGAAAATAAATGATGCTGCGTGGAGCTATGCGACTTTGAGTTTATTATTTTTCGATTAAGTTTTTGTAACAAAAACCGAGTTAGAAGAAGCATTTGTTCCTTAAGTACCGACTATTTTTATTTCCTCCATAATACTCGCTATTTCATTCACCATGATATTCACATCTTAACTAACATAGGCGTCACTATTAACTTAGTGACTTATTTGCTAAAGTGATAGTATATAGTTTATAGTTTTGTTTATGATACATACTTGTGCTTAATTACTTTCAGTGTCAATATTCACTTTCAACTAGTTATTAACAAATTCAACTCCCGTTACAAGCACAACTGCTAATCCCAGTAGAGACATCTCATTAACACTCTCTGGTATTATCCTATTATCAAACGAAGAAATCCTTTCGAACGTAGGTAGCATCTAGATCATTACTGTTGACTATTCCACTGTAGACCCACCGTCTGGTTCAGTCAACTGTACCAACTGGATTAACTTTGTAAAACTCTACCTCTACATTAATTCATATACGATTCCAATCAGTTCCTTTGAATTTTGTAACTAGTTTTACTACGACAAAGTTTCTAGAGGTTTCATTTATGCTAGTACAGTAATGACTCATTGTACTACCTGTGCGGTGATTGAAGGTACGCCTACATGGAATCTATTAACAAAATAAGTACTTTCGGTAATGACGGAGTATTTTAGAAAGGGCCAAGTGGCTACAATACTGAGTAAATTAATGGTGGTGTAATTGATGAAAAGCTTTACCATAATGAAGATTTGAGAAACGCCCTCGAAAACGATGAAATGGTTAACAAGGACATGATAAATGCTTTCGAAGAAGAGATAAATACTTCATTGTATATTTGTATCAAAACAGTTATGGTAGTAGAAAAAAAGAATAAATGTATTGGAAGTATTAGTTTAGATATAATTAAAATTATTTAATGTAATTCATCAATCACAAATAATGTATTCAATAATACAAATATAATTAAAAATTCAGTTAAATAACCCACCCCTAACTGTTTCTGTTACCTCGCGGCATTACCCCGTTGAATGGCAATTGCCAGTCTTTGCACCAGAAACATGCCGGAGCGAGAGACATCTGTCCTTTCCATTATTCTGTGGAAAAATTAAAATTATTAATAATAATAAAGTATATTAAAATATGTTTTTAGTGCTCCTTTCTCCCATAGACCAGAAAAATGTGGAACGTCCTTCCTAAGAAAGTTTTTTTTCCAAGTTTCATCAAAGAGTGTTTTAAAAAGGGTGTTCACTCCACAAGCACCTCTCTGGTCTAGCAAAGCAACAGTAACGCCACTGATATTGCAGTTGTTAGCAATCGGTTATCGTTTACCATCAATCAAGCAAGCCTTCTGTTTTCTGCTCTTTATATGAAAAAAAAAACATACCATTATGTTCCTTTCTACAAGTTTTGGTATCAAAATTATAATAATATCTTTTATCTTTATTATCTTTTAAGCCAGAAGTTGAAACTAAACACAACTAGTATTTGTGTTTAATTTCAACTTCTGGCAATGTATTACAATTTATTTTTCTCTTTCTGAAATAGCAAGTCTGAAATAGCTCAAGACCACATATTACCTTACGTTGTCAGCAGTAACGTAAGTAACCATTGACATCTCATTTAGCCTCGGTAAGCAAATAGCTAATGAGAATGCTAATTTAGTTTCAACCGTTGCAAAATGCGAGTTCTGTCTCATTTGCATAATGTCAAATACTTTAAGTGCTTTAGCTACTGACTGTACAAGTGCTTTAAGAAATAAACTGTCTTGGTTATTGGGTTCCTTTCCTTACAGATTGACGTTTGACTAGACTGAAGCTAATTGCTGGAACACATCTTGTGTTAGAAAATTATTTTGCTTTCGTTCAAGAATGTTCCTGAGACCACCAGTTGAATAAAAGTTTTCCCTGAACTTTAAAATTTAAACGTTTCATCTTGTAACTGTTATAGACACATAATTATTATGTTTCTTAACTAAATATATTATGTATTTTTTTAGGGTTCTGTAGTAAACGAGGTACCATTACAGTTTCGTCATGTTCGTTTGTCTGTCTGTCCGTCCGCGGCTTTACTCAAAAACACGATATGTAACCAGGGAACCCTACATTGCGCGTGGCACGACACGCACTTGGCCGTTTATTTGATGAAGATTTTAACAATCTCAGCCACGAATCATAAAACGAATCGAAATCTCAAATTTTATCACCTATAGTGCTATTTACATTCCGAATTATATAAAACGTCACGCGTTGGCGGATCACTGCCGACAATACCCATGCATCGGCACTACCGATGCATGGGTATTAGTAGCATAACAATAAATGGAGTTAAAGGAAACCAGCTTAGTTGGCCGTAAAGAGATAAAACGGCGCGTGGGCAACGACAAGCCAAGCACAGTTGCTTAAGTACGGCATTTATGTACCTTAATATGCCGGGCACTTCTCCAGTATCCAAGTAAGTATTATTTAAAACGTTTACTGCGATCACAGCGGGGTTCAATGTTACATTATTTTATTTTCTGGCAGTATACTCTTAAATTGAATGCAAAATAACTCTCTCTCTCTCACTCATTCTGTTTCTCTCTGTAAATTAAAACACTTGTTTTTATCAAGTTTTTATAAAAACGATTATAATCACATTCTCTAATGTCGTTTATGGTTGATAGAAATCTTAAAACCATTTCAGTATCAAAATGTTAAAACGTTGTACTAAAAAATCCAAACATACTTATGTAAAATTCTTCAGAGCTTTCTGTTGATAAATAGTTGTATTTGAAAATTGGAATACGTAATGTGACTAAAAGTTTATTTTTATCGAAAATTTCCTATAAAAGCGTAAGCTTTTAGACAACGTATAATTTTCAATATTTTAAAATATTAAGCGAATAACTAATAAAAATAAAATTATTAAATTATGTTAAGATGCATCTCTCTGAAAACGAAACGCTATTGGATAACAATATCTGCTACTTCATTATACAAATCGCAAGATTATGTTAATGTAAGCTATTTATAAGCGGTTTTGATTTACCTATATGCCAGTGTGGCACTTGTAACCGTTTTTCTACATAAATTTATGTATTACCTGTCGCTACCGTTTGCATCTGTGTGGGTTCGCAAATACGTCTACCTACATAATTAGGTTTGACTCACACATTATCATAAACGGTGGCATTGTCTTATTTGTATTATTTATATTTTATATGGCTTAATTTTTCGTGATATTGTTTTTCATGTTGATTTCATTAAGTGACTGGCTCATTCCATTTTATTCTTTTGATACCTTTTTGTAATTAATGTGATTTATATTTAAGCCCGAGTCATTTAAATTTTAATCCATTAAATTATTGCCTCTTAATATTTTTATTTTATGAAAACCAAATTTTGTTGACTTCAAATTATGTATTTTAAAGTTTTAAAATTCCAGACCAAAGATCAAAGTAAAAATGATGATTTAGATAAATAAAGTGTTCTATGATGCAAAAGTAGTTCAGCTAATGAGTGCTGATGCTATTGATCTGCAGATAGTGTAGTAGGCTTAGATGGTGGGGATGAGAGGAGGGAGGCGGGCAGTGACCCCCAGCATTCCAGACACGCGATCGTTGGTCTCGATCTTCTTACGAACTATAATAAAAAAACCTGATATTATGCTACATTTTTACTTTAAATTCTTTTAAGAATTCATTGCTAAATTTAATGCGAAGATAATGAAATAAATAATGAGTATCATTTAGCTGACGTTCATTATTTTTTTACTAACAATATTTTTTACATGTTTATCTGACTAGTTATATTCTGATATCATATTGTTTTTGAAAGTATTAAAATATTTTTTTTCAGTTTATAATTATTTAATATTATAGTTTAATAAACTGAAAAAAAACGACTTCAAGTTACTTACTTAAGGTTCATTTATGATTTAAATGTTAAACAAATGTATATTAAAAGAAAAACTAAATACCCGACTGCAGAAAAGTTTTTGCAGTCTAGCTTACGATTTCGTTACGCTTGATACGCTGTTGAGTGTACGTTTTCTGTGAGAAAGTATGCGTAAAACCCTGTAAAATATTATAAATGCGCATTCTTTAGAATAATTCACTTGTTTATTACGAAATAGTTCGTTGGAGGTTACAAAAAGGCATTTTTTTGCAAGAGATGTATTATTATTATTAAAAAAAATATACCCTATGACACTCTGGAAGTAAAGACAAATCTAATGACACCTAGCACATCAAAATCGGTCAAGCCGTTTAGGGTGTAGGCTTTCATATAGAAATATACATACATACACTCGAAGAACATAACCCTCCTTCTTACGCACTCGGGTAAAAATATAAGTAGAGGTAAAGCCAAAAATACAAGTATTAAGACTTACACACCAAAACATTCATAATGCACGCAAAGCAACATAAATTGTATAAAAGTGTCCAGTTGCTCGATTCGATCTCCTATAGAGAGTCTGTAATAAGTAAAAAAAAAAAAAACTACGGAGAGAAATTGATTCGACCCACAGCGCTGGACATTGTGAAGAGTTGAACAAATATTAGACAGTGACAGAACTGTTACTTTATTTTAACATATACGGCCTTACCGAAAAACGTTAATTAACTTTAACCATCGTCTTAAATTTTCTGTCTTCTTTCCACAAATGTTGTCAAAAAGCCAGAAGTTGACAAAATATGTTAAGTATTGCTTAACAATTTTGTCAACTTCTGGCTGACATGTGATGACACTTGCGGAAAGAAGACAGAGAACTTAAGACATTGGTTAAAGTTAAGTAACGTTTTTCGATAAGGCACATAGTATAGTGTCATCTGTGACCACAGACGCTGCAAAGTGTTCGAAACATCAGGTCATACAATTATATAAAAATATACGCATAATAATCCGTTATAAATTAATTTCAATGACATCTTAAAAAATCAACATTTTTTTACGAACTTATCCGGATCGAAAAATATTTAAATTGATTATACCGTTTTTTTTTTTTTTTTTTTTTTATCAGCCCTGTTTGTACAAACTGTCCCACTGCTGGGAACGGGCCATCTTCTCATTGTGAGAAGGGATTGTGTTATACCGATTATCCAGTTTTAATCATGTTCATCCCAAACAGTAAACTTCTGTATTATTTATAACAATCATCTCTTTGAAATAATTACGTTTAGCATCACATATAATTTCATTTTCCTAGTATTAATTAGCGTAGACAATTCAATGTCCATTTTGAGATTACTTATTATATTTGGAAACTGTTAAATCCTGTGGTAGATCTAAAAGTTGTAGCTCTATATCTGTTTCCAAGCTTTCGATCATTGCCCGATAGGCAATCTCAAATACTCCATTGAATTGTAAAAAAAAGTGTTTTGACCCGGATAGATAGATGGAATGCTTTAGCAATTTTACTTTAAAACTTTTTACTAATCTTCAAAGTAATAAAATGAATATTGCAATTTACACGAACACTTCGAACGTTTGACTTTGTGTCCGCAATTTTGTCACAACAGTTTAAAATAAAAGAGGGACTTTCGAAGCCGGTTTTTTAGCTGCCAAATGGTACGGTGGTAATGGTATGGTGTTAACTTAAACGTTTTTTTTAATGCATGATATATCTGCGTTTGGCCACCAACTCGCCTGATGTTAAGAAACTGTGGCCGAGGATGTAGCTCGTCGATTTAGAAGATATCTATTCACTCTAGCCTTGAAAATTCCAAGATTGTAGGTCTCAGGAAACAGAGATGGCGGCACATAATTTTCCATTCCTGTGCAGTACGCAACAAGAATGTGGATCGATATCGCGATATAATAATGTATCGGTATCTATAATATAATGCATTGATAACAGGTCTTTAAGCTGTATCTTTGAATTGGTTCGTTTTTACTAGATCAGTAATGTAAACATTTTTATTTCCAAAATTTGAGCCACTTCCTAATTTTCATTGGCGCCATATCTAACAACTAAGCCATTATCTGTACTCCAAACGTAATAGAAAATATTTTATAATATGGACCATTAGCGCGACGTCCAAGACGTATGTAATTTCAAGTCCGTTTTTTAATCTTCGCTCCGTGGCTTGATGGGTTTCTGACTGTCCATCGATCCTTATCTCTTTGTATAATAAGAAGAGACAGACTTTACTTATATTTTATTCAACGTCAGAGGTTGATCGAACTGGTGCGATAAGGCATTTGGGAAGTCAAGATTTGTTTATGTCATTAATTTTATGTGTATTCATTACAAATGTCCCAATACTTTTTATCCGTAACTTCTGGATGCTTTTTTCCTTATATCTCTTTTGAGGAAATGCTCATGTTCATATCCTTAGACAGTAAAAACATTTCATGTGAAGTGTTCGCTTTAGTTTACCTACCTACTGTTTGAGAAGTAATCTCGATTTTATAGCTTTAGCCGGTTCTCCGTAGTTTTCGACGTTACCTGGTAATTGCCTTGTTAATTTGATTCTGGCGGTCTCTTTGATATCATAGTAAAGTTGTCTGACTGGTGTTTTTGAATCCGGACATTGAAATCGATCGGAGCTTTCAATCTATTTTGAAATGAAGGTATCGCCTTCATTAAATATTTCAATTTTATAGAGAGTAATTTTATTACGATTTCTATAAAATATCCGTTGGTTGATAAACCATCTAAAGATTCTCATGTTAGATTCTAATTGGTTCATGGTCCATCGCTCACTTTGTGCTAAGAAACTTTTCTAATTCATGTATTCAGTCCTCAAAATATTATGTTTATGGCCACACACACAGACGCATTTTTCATTTAAAATGCGTAATATATCATCAAAATCTCTGTTTGCGTGGCACCGTGAGCGACCAGGCCGAGTTCTGTGTACTTTGGAACCGGTTCTGACAGTCACAACACAATATTTGCGTGATGCTTAGCGAGAAGCGTTTGTACCCTTCCAATGGTTTCCATTCATATGTTTTGTAGGTTAAAATTTAACACGTCAAGCTTCTCCCTGAGAATGGTGTGAGCTAACCAGACGAATGTTATGTAACAAAATTATGATTGGAATTCGCATAGTCAAATAACTTACGAAATATATACTTTCTTGGTTTCTTATGATGGGCTCAATTATTACTTTGTTTGTATTATTTTTGTTTGATACTTCATAGTTAATTCTTTCCTGCTGTATTTGATTATTCTGTTTACTTAATTTAACAATAACCGGATTACAAATATTGCAATTATTGTTAAATCATCATCTCAAACCGTGATTTCTGGGTAATTAACGCTATTCCAAACTGTACTTCCGCAAAATAAAGAAAAAATATACCTACTTCACTGTTGTTTTGTAAATTATCTCAATTAGGTATACCTGCTGATTTTGAAACAAATTATGGCAAATTTCACAACACTAAAATAGTAGCGTTATAAACAAATACTACTTATTCCTTGAAATGAAACAAATTTTAACAGATTTGTCGCGTATATTTTACACCTTGAAACCCTAAAAAACATTAAACATCATTCCTATTTTAACATTCAAATATAAAAGGTTTGCTTATGATTTGTGTACAGGAAAAAATTAAAAAATCACGCAATTGCAAAATATGTCTGTATCTAATAGACTAGCAAAACCAGTCAATCATCTAAGTAATAAACTATATGAGTAAGTTCTGTTATAAACAATAAAATAATAATATACGTCGTGTGAGAATATAACTGAGAAACTCAGAAATTATCTGAGTGAAATCCAAAACCAAACCTGAGAGGTCATTACTCCTTCTCTGTTTATTTTTCTTATAGTAATGCTAATGATATATTATTTACGTGACGCATTCCTTGCATGACTTTCGGAAGAATCTCTAACGTCATTATCATTAGTTTTCTAAGCTTAGATTAGGTATTACATTTTATCGAGCCTCATAATTTATTATGTCCTGTCGTACATTTTACATCCTAATAGAGCTTTATCTAAAGTTGAAAGCAATAAAATTGAGGTATAGCTGCAAACTGGTTATTTGCTTAATTATAACGTTGATGAAGCGACTCTTCCATACTTCCTATATTAATTTGCAAAATGCCTTCGCCTTGATTTGTTTCCTCAAAAAGATCATCCATGATCACGATAAGCAATTTAAACGAGTACCTATTCTGTAACATTCCATCCAAAATATATTTTTTATTGAATGATTTTATATGGTCTGACAAAATAACTAACAAAAAATAGCATTTTATAATGAAATGCTAATTGTAATAACGTCTTTAACCTTTCCATGGTTCCTATCATTTTAACATCATATTTTACTTGGTATAATTTGAATTTAAGATAAGCTGCACGCTTAATATTCTTAGCTACGATTGTAAATTTACTTATATTGCAGTTGAAAGGAAACGGAAGCAGATTAATGTAGCTTTTGATTTGGTAAGGAAGTGGTGTGAAACAGACTTATCTTTCACCACTCAAAACCGAGTAGCAGATGGCTAGCAGTAATCCAATACGTTTGCTATTAATAATAATTAATCGCTGTGATTGGCCACAAAATGCTTTTAACGTAATTCGACGCGGCTGAACTGGATCTCTCTTAGGACGGAACCAAAATAACTTGAACTTCCCACCTCTTTACGCCAATGAAATAAAATCGTTAAAAGGGGAAGTTATATGATTTAGCGGAGGTCTCAAGAAAACGGTCGTGTTACAAGTAGTACATGCAACGACACTGACTTTGCCTTGAATCTTAAGGCTCATATTACTCGGATCACGTTCAAGGTGGCGCGGCGCGGAGCACTTATAGTGGACACCGACTTTAAATTTTAACATTTACAGCAGCTTATACAGACTAACTGGAATTTTAAAACAGTTATCGCTTTATCTCAAACACTTTAAGCACTCGACTTTGCTAGGCAGAAAAAGACAGCAAATCATGATCATTATAGCAATCGAAATGTGAAATACTATAATAAAACGCCGTAAATAAATATTGTTTCAGATGGAACATTCGCAGAACTTGTGTTCAATTTAACTCCGCCCTTCGCAGATATTTAATTAAACCACTATATTTTATATTCAGTCATTAAAATTCTTCGCTCTCCATATTAATTAAGTTTATTATGAGCTAAAAATAAAACAGAAATAATAATTGGGTTTTCTTTGTTGCAGGTACATACATTCAAAGGAAAAACCGTTCAAATGCACAGAATGTGGAAAAGGATTTTGCCAATCTCGGACGTTAGCTGTTCACAAAATTTTACATATGGAGGAATCTCCTCATAAATGTCCAGTTTGCAGTCGGAGTTTCAATCAAAGATCAAACCTAAAGACGCATCTACTGACGCATACGGACCACAAGCCTTATGAGTGCAACTCGTGCGGAAAGGTATTTAGAAGAAACTGCGATCTAAGACGACATGCGTTGACGCACGCAGTAGGCGATGTCCCACCCGGTGACGTTGTTGATGTGGGGGAAGAGGATATTGGAAGACCAGGGTCACCTATCGAAACGGGTTTTGATGACGAAGATCCAGAACTATCATCTCCAGAACATTCACCTGTTAGACGAGCGCGGTCATCATCGATTGAAAGCATTGGTAGAGAACAAAGCGAAGAAAGACCGAGACGGCATTCTCCATCTCCAATAGAGCGTACTCATTGTCACCATAATGATCAACGTGATCGGGCAAGTCCGTACACGATGCGTCCTCAACCTGAGAAGCATCGCACATCAGAACTCTATGAAAAACGACGTTATACTTCAGACGAAATTATCGAGAAGGAAATACGCTACACCGATATTCCAGAACAACAAATTAGACATCCTCAATTACAAATCCGAAGAGATTTACACCAAGTCGCGCCTCCTGATCCTATGAAAATTGGGCAAATGGGAAGTCCACCTATAGAGCCTGGGCCTTCTGGTATGTATCTAAGTTCATATAGAAAGAGAAGTCATCCACCTGATATAGGGGAGAATGTGAGATCCTGTGCAGCTGTATATAGAAGTAGATCTCCAGAACCAACTAATTTGTCTATGCCTCGGCCACCGATGGGTAACGGAGAGGTGGTAGTTGGAATGCCACCTAATATGATGGGCATGACAGCATATCATAAGTTTGGATTGCCCATGCCACCACCTCATTCACAAATACCATACGGTCCTGTGCCACATGGAGTTTTAGGGCCTCAGCAAACTGTCGCTCAAGACTTGATAGTTAAGCATGCTCCTCCTAAAGACACAGCACCTAGTACTTCGACTAACGTTACGGCTTGTAAAGACAGTTCTCAAGTTAAAGAGTCGGAAGACTCTACTTCCAGTTATATAGCAAGTGGAATAAAAAATATTGTTGGTATTCAACCACCAGCTAATCCTAAACCAGGGACGAGCCAATCCAGTGGACCTAAGAAAGGATTTAGTATAGAAGATATAATGAGACGTTAAAGAAAGTTTTTTTTTTGTATTTGGACTAAAAGTGCATTTGTTAGAAACTTTAGATCGTAAAATTGATATAAGGTTAGTAAGGATTCCATGTAAACTATTAAAAGTATTATTAGTTCAAGTAACTGTAACACCACATAAGGTTAGAAGTATGTATTGTGTATTGAAGAGTGGATTTGGTTTTCGTAAAGATCTCATAAGGTTTGTTTGTGCAGTGTTTTGTTTACCTCCAAATTTTAATTAGATTATCGAAATTTAGACATTTTATTATTTTGTTTGTAACGTTGTTGGATATCAAATTATGACAACATCAGATTTTTGTTTGTACGAGATTTGGATCCTTCGATGCTGGATTTGTGTTATATTTCGAGCTATTATATAATTTTTAAATTAGTATTATTGTTATTGAGTATTAACGATTAAGATGTGACTGGTTCTTAGAATATCGCCGCTGTTATTTATTATATAGATATTTTTAAGTTTTATTTCAACATTATCTTTAATAAACTCTGAATTTGCAATACATTAGATGTTTTATGTTAATCGTGATTTAATTTAAACATTAAAATGCTAATCTGTATATAATAGCTGCGCTATGAACTTCACTTTGTAACTTGTTAATTTAATGCTATGTTGAAAAACAACTATTATTTTTAGGAATTTAGAAATATGAACTTGAATTGTCTAAAACTATATTTGTATGTATATGAAAATGTCCACTATGATACTATTATCTTTTCATTACAATAATCATGCTGATAAGATTTTTCCAAAATTATGTTTACTAAAAATCTAATACAATTTAAATTCACCGTTTGTAATTCAATATAATTTTGTGATTTTCGAAAAATCTTTTGATTGTTTCTTGATTTTTATGATACAGTCTATTTGGATAAAAAAATATCTCGGCGAAAGAAATGGAAACAATAATCGTTTCAATTCCCAAAATAAGGACAGCAGCGTCTCCAATGCCGCAATAGTTTTTTAACTGAATATACTACTAAAGTTCAATGTAATACTTAGAGTAATACTACAAAAAACAAAAAAAAAACAACTGTTACCAGTTGTATTTTTTTTATTTATTACAACCAGTACCTAACGTAAATTATTGAAGAATCTATAAATAGAAACATAAATGATACATTTATTTCAAATGTATAAACCAGCATAAACATCAAAATGTATAAATAATTATGTTTCTGGACAGAATGTTTTAGATTTATATAGTTTAAAAATCTGTTGCTCAGATGTTAAATTAAGTGCGTTATAATAAGTTTTTTGTATGTAAATTAGCATAATTATCTACATAAATAAATTATGATGAGACATAACTATGTTACTTATTATTTTTGACCCTTTTTAGGTTATTATATTAATTAAGTGCCCGACTTAAAATAGCCGCCACCAGAATTTACACGATCTGTAATTGCTATAGTGTATAACATTAGTATAAATTATCATATATGTCTAAATCTCTCAGATAAAGTAAAAATTAGTCAGCAAAATTGTATAAATAAAATTGTAAGTATGTTTAAATAGACAAGCGTATGGTAGGCTATTTACAATTACATAGCTAATATCCAATTACAAGTCCTACCTTAATTAATACCTGTGCAGTGTGTGTGTGTGTGTGTGTTTGTGTTAATTACCTGTGCAACCGAGCTCCGCTCGGATTTTTTTATGTCTGAAAATACGAGCAAACCAGGGTCCACTAAAAATGAGACCAAGCTAGATCGATTTATTTTCCCAGAATCTGTCTACATACTAAATTTTATCTAAATCGTTCAAGCAGTTTTCCAGTTCCTTATTATATAATATTGGGAATCGGCTTCAACAATTAACGATTACGAAACGAAACGAATTCTTATATATATACAAGAATTGCTCGTTAAAATATATTTGATACAATTATTTCACCGTTAGCTGGCTGTATCTTGCACAAATCACATCTCAAAAGTAAATTATATAAACATGAAACCACTTTTTAGGGTTCCGTACCCAAAGGGTAAAAACGGGACCCTATTACTAAGACTTCGCTGTCTGTCCGTCCGTCCGTCCGTCCGCCCGTCTGTCACCAGGCTGTATCTCATGAACCGTAATAGTTAGACAGTTGAAATTTTCACAGATGATGTATTTCTGTTACTGCTATAACAACTAATGCTAAAAAACCGAATAAAATAAATATTTAAGGGTGCTCCCATACAACTAACGTGATTTTATTGATCGTTTTGCTCGATATTGATAACGGCAACAGGTAGACGCTTGAAATATTCACAGAATATTGAGAATATTCACTTTAAAAATAAACAATTAAATTAAAATAAAATTAATATTTAATGGGGGACTTGCCGTTTTTATAGATAATGGTACGGAACCCTTCGTGCGCGAGTCCGACTCTCACTTGGCCGGTTTTTTTCTTGCCATCGAAACAGATAAGCATAAATTTAATTTAATGTTGTAGTAATACGGTTCTTTTACAGAGTCCTCTAGGAAACCTAATCTGGGTATCTACAAGGCTAAAACGAATAAGTACTTTCTAGGTCTACATGCCCCATCGTCGGCTACAGCGTCGCTTTCCATTAGGCGAACTGATTTATAAACGTAGAGCTATTTTATATAAAAAAAAAGAAAAAAGTATCCTACCTTTGCCAATTGATTCAATCGCCAAACAGAAATGTGCAGACTTTCCAGTTAGAAAATAATCCAGAAAAAAATCCAAGCGTTATGAAATGCAATACTTATCTAAGAATCAGTGATTAGCACAGTGCATTGCTACATTAGGGTTTGGAATGCTAAAGTCAAAATGTTTGGTAAATGTATTTTCTCTAATTAGGCAGATACAAATTGATTAGGAGAAATTTACATTTTCACATTTCTTAAATAAAAATTAGATGTGTCCATAGGAAACAAACAGTCGTAAAACTTTTATTAGTACCAAAAACTAACATAAAATATTCAAAAATGGTAAACAATAAAACAGTAGGTGGTCTAGCAACGGAACTGGTATCGGGCGGCTTCAAAGGGAAATTAAATGACCATAAAACCAAATTAAAACTATGTTAGGGTGACAATCTGTAGCATCTATTCTACTTGAAGAATTTTATGAAGACATCCTATAAAATGTTTAATTATTCTTTAATTGATTACCTGGTGGCCACGAAGAAAATGTCAAGTTGTAAATGTATAATTTTATTTGTACTTACTGAATAATACATTCCCAACCAAAACAAATGCACAAGATTTGTTTTGTCTGGGAATGTATTATTTAGTAAGCACAATTGTATTAAACTTTCTGGTCAAGGCCGGTTTTTTACACACAAAATAATGTTTGAGTATATGGATCGATATTAGAACTATTGTACAATATAGAATTAAAAAGTAAGTATTTGCTCTAGATACCATAGATCTCATAGGAATCATAATTTTGAATGACCCTTATAACACTTGATAAGCTTATAGTTATCTCAGGCTGATGATAGACATAATATGTATGATCATTTTGGATGACTGCTGTAAGACTTGATAATATTATTAAAGACTATTGATAATGGACTAATAATGTTTTTGCCAAAGTGATTGATCTCACCGAGATCTTCATTTCGGATGAGAACTTCGGGAGGAAACCACGCACCGGCAAGCGCCGCGTAGGAAATTCAGTCACAAAGTGGACAGACGACCTCATTTTAACTCACTGGTAGAAATAGGTGTACCATAAGTATGTAGTACCTACTTATCAGCTGCACTTGTGTAAGTCAGTCGCCTCCATCTATGTTCAACATTCTTTAGACTTACAATGTAGGTTCTAAGAAACACGTTCTTTAGTACCTACATTGTAAGCTCCAACAATAGACTTAAAATCAAGTAAGAATCATTGAATAGACCAGCTTTCCTACCCTGCTAGCTGCTACCCAAGTAAGTAGGTTTTTTGAGCACGTGTATTTTATTATCGAGTATTTATGTTTCTATACCAGCATCTGTAGCCTAAACAACTAAACGATTTGATGTGCGAGATATTATTCGATTATTGTTTAAATCGTATGTGCCAAGCTACAAAAGGAACACAATGTTTTTTGAACCTCAACAAGTACGAGTGCCGATCATACAAAAGCTCAAGATATTTTAGTCCTCATACACGTAAATTTTAGTTATTAGGTTACTCCAGTTGGAAAGCATGGTGAATTATGGGTCTTGTCACAGTGAGATATGGTGCACATCCAGCAATGGTTCAATTTATACAAATATAAATATTTGTGGACATTTCACACAACACCATGTAGCCCAAACTAAGCAAAGCTTGTACTATTGAACTTGATGGCTGATAGAATACATATATACTTTTTTTTGTAAATACATATATACATTTTTTTTGTAAATACATATATACATATTATTATACATAGAAACACCCAGACACAGAACAAACATCCATGCTCATCACACAAATGTTTGCCCTGGGTGGGGATCGAACCCACGACCTACGGTACAGCAGGCAGACATACTACCAACTGAGCGACAAGGGCGGTCAACAGAGTTATTCAGTAAGATTCGATACATCCTTGCCTTGAACAAAGTTATCAATAAACACTTAACTGGGATCAACATACTGACAGCCCATCTAATTAGCAAGCTGAAGTGGCAGTAGACAGGGCAATAAATAAGACGCAGAACTGATGACTGATGGATTCGAAAAGTTCTCGAATGGAGACCACGCACCGACAAGCGCAGCGTAGAAAGACCAGTCATAAGGTGGACAGACCATCTCATACAGGTAACAGAAATACCCATTTAATAAACAATACTTAGTGCTTTTGAAAATCGATCAAGGATGTAAATATCTTGTAATGGGATAGCTATTTTCTCCTTTTGCAAATCTTTCCTCGTTGCAGTAGCAAACTTTGCAGTAGGTATATCTGTGCAAATGTGAAGATTCTCTAGACTTCAAAAGCTACCTACCACAGTCGCCGTCAGCATTCCAAGTTTAATTCAATGTTTATTTCATTGAAATAAAGCTATAAACAGTTTAAAATATCACTCGAAGTTCCGAGCCGTGCGGTTGCTGAACCAATCCGGTTTGAAAACAAAAAGCGACTTTTATATGCTAAAAGGTGTTTCTTTTACGATTGCCAACTTTACGACGCGCAGCAAAACGTCGCTTGGGAAGCACTCCGACGGCTACTTGAGAGTTTATTCAAATCACTTGCCGCCGAACGCGAAAAAGACAATAACAATATCTTACGTCCAAATGTCGTATCGGTGTTGCGGGGATAGAGGTCCAAATATTAGCCATTATAAAGTTTGACCGAAATCGCTATGCGTTTTGGTTATGTTTGTTCGAAACGGATGACGTCCGTGGTGAAGAGGAGGAGGGAGGCATCTTTCCATGTTATCGCATACGTGCCGCAGTACATTAGTTTCGATCAAACTATAGAATTAGCAATATTAGCATAGTAACTCTTCGTGAAAATATGGTTCCAGGTTACATCAGGACCATCGAGACGAGACAAGACTTAAGTACTTACTTTCTTTTGACCTGAAAAAATATAAGTGATGAATTCAGCGTCATATTTTTTTGTATTCTTTCAGGTGAAAGTGTCAGAAAGTTGTAATAAAAGTATTTAGATGCAAGTCTTTTTACCCAACTTCCTAAAGAAGAATAAAGTTTTTTGGATGTATGAAGCATATAATTACATATTTTAACCTCTTATTTTTACACGACTGCTAAAGGATGGTTATTTTGCTAATTTCACCATGTTAATTTATAGTAGAACATAGATGGGTCATAGAACACATACACATACTCTACATCTACCCGCTAAATTTCGTTCATGTACAGTCTCTGAGTAAAATGGCTATGACATATGGACAGATAGGTGGACCTAGTGAATTTATAAGAGTATCTCGAAGTATTACGGAACCCTAAAAACTAATGACGGAAAATGTGATTAGATTTTTTTCTTGTGGAAAATGATTATTTTTGCCGTTATTTGTATAATCCCAGCAACATTTATGTGGCGCTCGGCGCGGCGCGGCGGCGCGAGGAGGTGAAAGCAAAATGTGAACCAGTCTGCTTTTATGACTTAGTGAATGCTGATTGATTACACTAGCTTTTGATTGAGATTCCGATGCTTTATTTTTAGGTTTTTGATTTTGTTGTTTTTATTCTTTTTTTTTTGAATACTTTTTTTTAACGCGAGTAAATCCGCGTTTGCCACCAACTCGTCTGTTGAAAAGAGACGATGTAGTTCAATTCAGATTTTTAGGGTTTCGGAGTACTACGAGGATCCCTTATAAACTCGTCATATCCGTCAGGTTGTCTGTCTCTTTATTCGTATATCACAGGCTTTAATTCAGAGAAAATTAGAACTATTTTTACGAAACTCTATTCGTAGCCAATTTATAATTTCACCTTATTTTTTTATCAGCCCTGTTTGTACAAACTGTCCCACTGCTGGGAACGGGCCATCTTCTCATTGTGAGAAGGAATGTGGAATTGCACCTTAATTTCTTGAAAATATTTTGAACAAAATTGCAATGGTTGAATTGCATGTAAAGAAGTAAAGTAATAGTAGGCTTAGAATGAGAGTCGCCTCTAGCTAAATGAAGCCACATTTAGCGAGCCTTTTAACTTGTAAGCAATATTTGGCATAATTTTACTTCTTACAAACATCATTCGAATGCTCAGTGCATATAATGCATATGCATATGGTCATGCATCTAAGGATTTCGCGATTGGTACTCATTAAAGTTATACAAATTATATATACAAATATTATATAAACAAATTATAACGGATTTATCGCATATATTTGACATAATTCTAGGCTATTGAGACTATTGACATTAAGAAGTACCCGAACTTTAGTAGAGAAGATGGTTGGCAAGTGCTACCTGTGGCACTTCTCTATTAAACGTGACCGGGTTCCATACAGGTATGAGACCCAGTCATTAAATTAATAAAATCTCAGCCTCAACACATATCTGCGACACCAGGTTGACACCATGAATGACTTCTGCGTGCATAGGAACGGTTTGCATAAAAATAAAACTGTTATCTAGTCTAACCTGTGACCACGGATGCCGTGTTGAAACTACAGGTCATAAAATTATATAAAATATACGAGATAAATCCGTCAAAATTTATTTCATTTTAATGCTCATGTGCATATCGGTAATAATAATTACGTGCACACAAAGACTTACTGTAATAGGGCGAATTCTGTGCGTGCACATATTTTATATACATATCTCGGGCTTTATAAAGAAGCTCAAAGAAACGCAACGAACTATGGAGAGGGTTATGCTCAGAGTCTCTCTGTGAGATCGAAACAAAAATGAAGAGACCCGTAGACGTACGAAAGGCACCTACATAGCACAGCGGGGTTGCAAGTTGAAGTGGCAGTGGGCAGGGGTACACAGCACGAAGAACTGATGGCCGATGGGGCCGAAAAGTTCTCGAGTGGAGACCACGCATCGGCAAGCGGAGCGTACGAAGACCAGCCACGCGATGGACAGATGACAACATGCAAGTGGCGGGAAAACGTTTTTTTTGTAAATCCATGGAGGATGCCTATATCCAGCAACGAACTTCTTATGACTGAGATGATGATGATTATGATTTTATATATCTATAGGTACTTTTTGATTCAGCTGTGAACAGAGTTGTGACCGAAACTATGTATAACTCGTGTCACTTACGCTGCATGTAACAAAAGTGTTGAAATTGATTGTGAAATACCAGGTTTCGAATCTCGAAGATACCATCAGAGCATGACACCACCTCGCCTTCCTATTCTTCGAACACCCGGATTTCTCTACGTTCCGAATCGTAAATCAGGCGCGTGCTGCGAATCCCAAACGGTAGACCGCTGGTGTGTCGTGGCATGTGTCACATGGGAATCCCGTAGTAATCCAAACCACCGTACGACGTGATAGGAAACCTTAGTAATATAACGTGATGAAAGACACACGGCTTGAAAAGATGGGTGACCACTTTGATTTTTTCCTTGGTCTAATAAGCATAGGTAAGAAAGTCTATAATTATTAGTTGTACCCCGCGTAGTGATGAAAAACGATGGAGATGGTGAAAGGTGATGATGATGATAAAATATAACATACCCTTATTTCATCTAGCCATTCTTCTACCGGACGATTAGTCGTCGACGAATTGGAAGAATGGAAGGTATTATTTTTCATGTTTCTAAAACATGGAAAACCCGAACGAACCGCTTTTGTTCTACTTTTATTAAACAAACTTCTAAATAGTGGAATACGCTACCCGAAGGGGGGTTTTCCGATAGATAAAACCTGAATTTCATCAAATCATTAGTGAATAGATTTCAATGTGTTTTTTACCAATTTCATTCCAAATTTCATCTTAGAGCAAAGCCGCTGATGGACAGACGGACAGACAGACAGATGAACACAGCGAAAATATCAAGGTTCCTTTTTTACTACGAACCCCTAAAAAGATAGATTTACTAACAATTAAGCTATAAGGCCAGTCTATTAATATAATTGTAGCGAATAACCGTTATAATTTAAAAAGCCACACCTTTCTGTCCGTATGTCAAAGACCTCCAAGTCCTCGAATGCCACTGATATTATTATGCACAATACATAGAAAATAAGCTTCGAAAGTCGGTACTTACAAAAGCGTATGACTCAAGCTACTAAGAACCTGTGATTTGTTCAATACTATTGCTGTTTTAATGAACTATGTATGAGCTAATCTGTTACAGATCGGAATGGAATCGTGGCCGGAAACCGAAATAAGTGAATGGTACATTAAGCCGATGAAATGTTTAGTATTTTGCTAGTCTGTTAATTACTGAAAATTTGATTGAAATTTGGTGTCTGGAGGGTGACTGGAAATACTAGAGTTTTAGCATAATGCGTTGAAAATCTAAAAAGTTCACAAAAAATCGTAAACTTTGGATCCAATTTTATGAATATTGCGTTCAGATTAATATAAGATTAGTTCTATTGAGAAGTGTGAAAACTATTGTGGTCAAATTACGACCCGTGTACCACTAGTACTTAAATAATAGGTATGCTTACCAAATTTTTGAGAAAAAAATCCGTTTTCCGTTTTCGGCAGGAATTATTCATGATTTTTCCATTGACCATCCCCAATGCCATTAGGGATGCTCAATGGAAAAATCATGAATAATTCCTGCCTGAATATTTTATCTCAGGTCCTTGATGTACATATAAAATAGTGCCACAAAGTAAAGCTGCGAGCACACGGCGAAACTCAATCATGCAGCCGCCGCGGCCGGTTCGCTATCCAGCGATCTACCGCGCGGCCCGGTGCCACTTGTAACTGGATTGAAATGGCTGCACAGTGTGTGGACTTGAGCTTCTTATTATTTATTATGTGCTTAACCCTCTCAGTGCTGATGACACTACAGGTGTGTCATCTGTATCTTTCATTGTATAGCAGGTGTCATATGCTATTTGGAAAAACTTCGTGAAATTGTACTACGATAGGTCTACCCTAAGTTACTCATACTATTTATCACTACAGAAGAGTAATTTTTGCAGTCTAACTTACGATTTCGTAACTCTACAGCGTATCAAGATACGCTGTTAATCGAGTTTTGTATGAAAATATGGGCAAAGTCGCTGTAAAAGGTTATAAATGCGCATTCTATAGAATAATTTTATTGTAGTAAAATGTTTTTCTTCTTATTTATTACGTAAAACTTCGTTGGAGGTTACAAAAAGTGTATTTGTTGTTACAACATGTGTTGATTAATCCTCCTGCCTTTGACCACATCATCACTGAAAAATTTGCATTTTAGATAAGCTTAAGCATCAACCAAAATGACAAAACAATACAAGACACCTTGTAGAAGGGAAAATTCGAAACTATTTTGTATAAAAATATGAATGAAAGGATGATTATAAAGTGTATATCTTTCGCATTCTTTTTTTAGAGAAATTTATCTATTTAAAAAATCCTGAAAGCTCCAGCTGAGGGTGATGAGTCGCCAGCGCCACACCAGCAGCCGCTCTAATCCGTCGCATTAGATATTTCACAACACGTCAGACACTCCATACAATGGCGCGCTAACCAGTGACACACAAGTTGACGTCTGTACCTATGTATATAACACATACGTGTATAAAGTTATGGTTGCCATTTGATTGCCGCTTGCTCATGACATCATTGGGATTCCAGCACATGAAGCCCGCAATGCTCGTCTCTGCTGTCCACCACATCACTAAGCTCCGACAAATTACAGGGAGAGTGCGTGGAGCGGGTGAGGAACCCGAAATTGATGAGAGGCGGAGGAAGAGTGTCTGATTAATACTATTAATGTCTTCTGAGGTTTCACATTAAAATAAAAAGCCGGACAAGAACGAGTTAGACTCGCCCACCGAGGGTTCTGTACAAACTAGTACATAAAAGGGGAAAATAATATTTTTTTTATATATTCTATCATAAACCGAAAAATATACCTACATCGTAAAAATATTTAAAAACCTGTTTCAGTTTATGCTAATAAAGCTCTTTCATATGATATCTGGGATATCATATGAAAGAGCTTCATAATACGGTTAAAGAACTTTAAAATTTGAACCCTCATTCACATGGACACAAATTTTTGTGACTAAATAAAAAATGTGCAGTTTTCGGATTTTTCGCTATATTATGTGTACTCTAACACAAGGCTTCTTGCCAAATTTCAAAGTTCTAGGTCAACGGGAAGTATCCCATAGGTTTTGATTGTCCCTTGTGAGTGTCGAAATGTGCATTTTTTACGACATATTTGGCAGCAACTTTTTTTACGAGAACTGAGAAATTCATTTTTCTTTCTGCAGCAAGATACTATGGATCTGCGTATATGGTTTTAATTTCAACACGATACCTTCATGCGTTCCCGAGATAAAGGTCTTGACACCCGGATGGACGGACAGACGGACAGACGGAAAACAAAGTGATTCTATAAGGGTTCCGTTTTTTTCTTTTGAGGTACGAACCCATAAAAAATACCAAACATATTTTAATTTCGACACTTCGTAGTTGTAGTGGTCATGTTATAGATGTTGTGTTGGTACGCATTAGCTGAACGGCAATGTCCAGTGGATCGCGAGCGGTGTAGCTATACTGCCAAATGTAGGGTTGCCACTACACTCATATAGTCGACCTGAAGTATGTTGGCGTAAATATTCTATTAGACCCGGATTGAGGTGATGTTTTACTAACCATCGCTAACACGGAAAGCAATGTCATACGATATATCAATGTTATTTCGTGGGATAGTTAACGGAAAGATTGAAGACAGAAATAACAATATTGTATGAAAAACACCTTTTTTGCACCGCTTCACATCGCATATTTCCACTCTGTTATGAGATTTGATATTTGCTATGTCTTAAGATTTTCTAATTTTGATATCTTGTAATCTTAAAACAGTGCCGTATTTATTTTAATGGGTCATATATTATTATTGTTATTGTTAACATACCTACATTTCAGCCAATATACTTACCCAGAATGACAAAGAAAAGAGATAAATAGACTAAAATACCGATACTAGTTACTACGATACTTAAATGTTAGTAAAATTGTTTCGGGTTAAGTAAGTTGAGTGAGTTAGTGACAGAAAATAACAATACAAAACCTATTCACTCAAACACTTAACCATATTTTATAATCCACCCAAAAATACTTAATATTACAATTCCATCTACAAATAAAGCAAACTTAACAACCCTAGACAACGGAATTCTCATTATAACTCTCGAACGTTTTATAAAAAGTGGTATTTTCTGTTAGTAGGAAACTCCAGCCTAACTGCCCCTTATCGTTAGTATATAAATCAAACAAAGCCGTAGCAACCCTATCAGTGATCGGGTAGCATCGGCCATTCTCGGCACCTCTCGGCCGACAGACGCGTTCTGCAGCCTAATTAAAACGGTGCAAGAGACCTTTTTATCGAAACCGAAGATACGCTTACTGGCCGGTGACACGCGAACTCGAAGTTTGAGGGTAATTTAAATTGGGATAGTTAAATGTTCCAGTTGGCGTAGATCTATGCCAGTTGGATTCTGCTAAGTGGAATAAAAACGGCTTAATAATTATAGTTAAAGAAAATGAAAAAACCGACTTCAAAATACGCAATTCGTTTACTTGGATGACATATTTTTCCAAAGTATTGATCCGATTGCTCGATGCTAGCCGCTTCCAAGTCTAGTAAAAATAAATTCGTTTGTATGGAGCAGATGCCAGTATATGCAACTGGAGTGATTCTTTGAAATTATGGTAGTATAATAACTAAAAATCATATATCTGCAATAATCACCGCTTTATAATTCATATTTCCTTAGTAATTAGTTACAAAAGATGTTTTATTTGATTTTAACTATAGTAGGTTTAATATAACATGCGGTTTTTTATGTGATTGGATAACATTAATTTCTGCTTATCAGAAATGACAAGAATTAAAAAAAAAACTATTGGAGGTTTTTAATAATTCAGTAAAAACACAAAATCTCGCGATTGTTATTTCGTGGGATAGTTAACGGAAAGATTGAAGACAGAAATGACAATATTGTATGAAAAACACCTTTTTTGCACCGCTTCACATCGCATATTTCCACTCTGTTACGAGGGCGTATGTTGTCACGTTAAACTATCGTCCGTAAACCGACTTTTATAGACAACCAATTTTTGACGTGACAACGTCTAATAAATCGATGAACGCCGGCTGCTCGCACGAAAATGTATGACTCATTGTCCCGTTATATCATCATCATTAGATCAATGTTTTGTTATGACGTTGTCACGTTAAATTATCGTCCGTAAACCGATTTTACAGACAACAATTTTTTTTGTCGGTTTACGGACGATAGTTTAACGTGACAACGTCATAACAAAACATTGATGAAATGATGATGATGATGATGTAACGAGACAATGTGCGTAACGGGACAATTAGATATACATACTTTTTCGTGCGAGCCGGCTGGCAATTTTTGACGTGACAACGTCTAATAAATATTAGACGTTGTCACGTCAAAAATTGGTTGTCTGTAAAGTCAGTTTACGGACTATAGTTTAACGTGACAACGTCATAACAAAACATTGATGAAATGATGATGATGATGATATAACGGGACAATAAGCGTAACGGGTCAATGAGTATTTTTTAATTTAGAAACGGCTAAATAACACAGATAGTTATGAAAATTGTTACAAAGATTTCTATGAATCTGTAAACGAGCATAAACTACTTTTCATCATCATCATCCCTACGCAGGTAAAATCGCAGGTTAATCAGCTTTTTATTTATACATAGAGAGTTCTATATTGGAAGATTTTCTCGTTGATTTTCTTTCTCATTCTACAATTTGATAACTAAACAATCAATATAATTTTTCCGTCAGTAGGTCAAAAATTTGCTATAACATCATAATTTATTGCATAACCCGATCCAGCGCCATCGCATCGCTGCGCGCATGCGTATTGCGGCGGTCAGTAGCGCGCGCGCATTCACTGTACAAAACTCATTTTATCTATGTTTCTGTTCATTTCAATATCATCCTGGTGATTATAAATAAATATCTTTAAGTATTATTCTCAATTATCAACCAATATGGATGTTTTGTTTAGCTATAAACTTGAAAAACACAACTTTAGGTATTTTCATGGTATTTCTCAAGTTCTTCACATCTCATTACTACGACAAATGTACTTCAAAACACCAATACTATCACATAAATAAATAAAAAATTGAGTTGCATTTTATGAGGTCAAAATTTTATTTTTACTGGACTATATTTTACGGTTTATGAAAGAAAATATAAAAAAATATATGATTTCCCCCTTTTATCTACTAGTTTGTACGGAACCCTCGGTGGGCGAGTCTGACTCGCACTTGTCCGATTTTTTCAAAGATTTACAATCCAATAGGCATAGCGCGCTGTTCCAGTAAAGTGCTACAGTTACTGGTATAGTGTAAACGCGCACATTTTTTTCGGTCACAGTCCCCTTGGCGCGCGTCAAGTCAAAGCGCGAGAGTGCAATTTTTACATTTTGGAAGCGGAAAGAATTTGCTATAACACTCTGTAGCACGCTTTTAGAGCAAAGAACTGTTGCTTCTGGCACGCTTTTGGAGAAAATTAATGGTTATCCGTAGAAAATTTCGACGAAGCACCGACAGGTACGTACCAAATTTTTTTGTAGTGCTGCGGATCAACACACGTAGTGGTAGAAACTACAATCTTGGAGTTTCTAAGACTAGCGTTATTTTTTATCTTGACATGCTCCATCCACGGCCAGCGGCTTGCGATGAGGTGATTTAGCGATCAATATTTCGTATAAAAAAATATGTAAGTGCCTGCTACAAAGTCCACTAAGTAGCTGGCCTAGCGTGGAATGTAACCTATTTACCCGACTACGTAAGAAGGAGGGTAATATTTTTCGAGTGTATAAACATACATACATGTATGTATGTACGTGTATACATATGTATATATGTGGGTATGTATGTATGTTTCTAATATGACAGCCTACAACCTAAACGGCTTGACCGATTTTGTTGCGTGAGGTGTCATTAGATTCGTCTTCGCTTCCAGAGTGTCATAGCCTATATTTTTTTGTAATAATAATAATACATCACTTGCAAAATAAAAAGAATGCGTTTTTCGTAACCTCCAACGAACTATTTCGTAACCAACAAGTGATTTTACTAGAATTATTCTAAAGAATGCGCATTTATAATCTTATGCACCGATTCTACGCATACTTTCCCACAAAACACATACACTCAACAGCGAATCAAGCGTAAGTTAGACTGCAAAAACTGCTTTTTTCCTTTTAATTTCATCATTATTATATGCTACTAGCTTGATTTTTTTATATCGATTCTATCCAACACCGATGGGGTAGATGAGAAAAAAAAAAAATAGTTCCCACTTTACGTGTTGGTACCCAAAAATAGTTATTTGTTATACAAGAGTGCACAGTTGCTTTTTAACCGCGTGTTCAATTTTGATGACCGAGCAAGCGAAGGATTCAAAAATTAGAATCCTTAGTTTTAGCTAGGGAATCAAAAGAGCACGAGGTGAAAAATCTTTGCACTCGAGTGCAACACGTAACTTTTCATCCCACCTCAGCGAGGAAATGACTAAATGCAAAAAAAAAACATTTACAATCACAAGATACTTTTATTTCAGTTTAGGTAAGTATAATTTAAAGATTTTTCTGTAATACTTACTGTATTACAGAATAATCTTTAAATTAATAATAACAAATAATATTTAGGTTAGTATCTATGTAAAAGGAATTCTGTGTTAGGTATAATGGTTGATGACCAGATGAGGCTCTTTTTAAAAATGCCACTAATTTAGCATAGGTGTCGATATGTATGTATTTTTTCATCTATATTGTTGTTTTTAGCATTGAATACGTACTCCATAGATTGCTTGATTTCTTGGTCTCGGATAATTCACTAAAATATACCAGCAAAATGTTTTCGGACAAAGTTTTGGCTCCTTTAGCTAGTTGCCACGTGTTAAACATATCGTACTGTTTCAAATACTTCTCGCGTGATTGTTGAGGGAGAAAGCTCATTTGCGCATTATTAACAGTTTCAGTCAATTCAGTTGGCGTCAAATAAACTTCTTCGTCACTAGAATCACCCATTTTAGGATTTCACTTGTTTTCAAATTTCTTGTTTTTAACCTAAGGTTTTAACAATATGTCGTGAAAAGAAAATGGCGCGCGCAAAGTAAATTAAAAAAAAAAGTACACCAAGAAGGTTCCTAGTCTGAGTTTTTAACAAACTAAAAAAAGTTGTATGATAAATTCGGCACCATGGAGGTAGAAGTAAATAGGTTTAATGATGTTTGAGGTCACAAACTTAGTGCACACGATGTTCTAAATTTGAATTTACTTTATCCTCTAGCGGATAAAAACGGCTTTTGCACTCAGATATCGAAGAGCAAAAATACTCTTTCCGAGATGGGGGGGATGAAAAAGTTTTTTCGAGATTTAATTCTATCGTTTTGTTGTCGTAATAAATATGTATACCCATATTAAATTGCTACTCTCTAGTAATTATAGTGTTTGAGCTAAGCCGCAGACAGACGGACAAACGGACGGACATGGCGAAAAAGGTTCGTAGTTACGAGTAACTACGGAAACCTAAAACATGATATGATTATATTAAAAAAAAACTACAGGCTTTAAATTGAATTATATTTTTAGATCTAACATTAAAACTTAATTTAAATCGAATGCATTTACATTAACCTACTGATAGATCATAAACCTTGTAGATATCGCTAACCTATCAATAATTATGTGAAGTCTTCCTATAAAAAGTAAGATTTTCTATCTCACAATATATTACTAATTGCATTTATAAATTTTGAAATTTTAATAAAGTTTTATGAATCTTTACAGAGAATGCATTCAATAATCCGTATAATGACTTTGCAGAGGATTGGCTTTTTAGTCTAGTAAAAATAAATCCGTTTCTACGAAACAGATCACATTAAAAGCAACTTTGATAATTCTTTGGATAGGAAAATTCATAAAAAAACAGATTTACAATAATCCTCGATTTGTAAACTAGCTGTGCCCCACGGTTTAACCCGCGTATACGCGGGTTAAAACTCGTAAAGCGTATTACTCGTAAACTTGTAAATCCTACATATCCGTGATAGGTTTCCTTTTAATTTCATCTTAAGATATTATTTAGCATATTTTTCACATCTCAAGTCAACCGTTTCGCCGCAGGGGTGGGATCACTTGACTCTAACATAAAATATCACTTTAAAACTTAATATTTTGTGAAATTGTCAAAAGTCACGGACCCCGGTGTCTGTAGAGCTAAAAATTAAATTTAAATAAAAACGTAATATTTCGGAAACGGATCCCTAAATTGAAAATTGATTCGCATATTATGAAATTACCTATTCAACGATAGTGCCCAGTAGTAAACGATAGTATCCAGGATTTTTTATTAAATCGGGATGCGTCTAGTTTTGGTAACTAATTTAACCATCTTCCAAGGATCGTAGCGTCATGAAAATTGACAGCTGTATGTAGTTCTGATGACAATACAATAATATGGTACTGTCGAACTGATCTGATGATGGAGCCGGAAGATATGAACTAGAACTTCATGATGGAACATCGTATCATAGCTGTGTTTGGATTTGTTAGAAAAGTCTTGTAATGAACTTTGACCACAATAATTTGTAGCGTGTTTTTAGTTTTTAAACTGTAATTTATTTATATAAAAATCGAGTAATACCAATCTACTCCAACTTTAGTATACACGAGGCGAGTGGGTACCTACTTATACACTTGCGTCCGACGGCATCCCGGCTCGGAACCAGTTTCGTTCCCTTTATAGTGTGGACCGCCGGCGCTGCAGCTTGCTTACTGTGGCCATCCTTTCGGATAATTCTAGGATTTCACACGTCACAAGTTATCATTAAACATCACATTTTGGAAATTTAAATAGATATAAGCAATGACGTATTTATACGTAGATAGGTTTTGAGGCTTGCGGCTTAGCCGGGTTCTGCGTGGCAAGCCTTAAGTATAAGGTAATCACCTGAGGTATCTTTATAATCTCTGTATAGATAAAATCTCATTGGATACGCGGGTCATTGTTATATAAACGATTATTGGCCCCTGTGAAGCCAGCTTTCGTATTTCATAGAAATTTCAGGATTTGTTGAGCAAGACACCTTTTTCATTCAACGTTGGCGATCGTTCTCGATTTTATTTGGATGAGCGATGAGATAACTTAAGTTCTAAGACCATGTAATTTGAGGTTGCAGGAGGTTAAACCTCACAAACAGTTGTTTTTTACCCGACTGCGTAAGAAGGAGGGTTATTTATTTCGAGTCTATGTAGGTATGTTTTTATATATGTATGTATGTATGTGGGTATGTATTGTTAGGAGGGAAAAACAGATTCCCTCCCAATTTGTATTTTGTATCGTTGATAATAATTACATCGTTCCTATTCACTTATACTTTAATACTGTCAACTATACTTGATTATGTAAATAAAAAAAATGTCACCGAACGCCATCTTGAGTCTTGACGGGACGCCGCCGCCGGTCGCGAGTCTATGCACACGAGAGCTCAGATAGTGCTGCGCCCGTGCATAGAGATGGGACAGCCGATTGATTCGTATGTCGTTCCAATCAGCCAACAGTATGTATGTTTCTATATGACCCCCTACAGCCTAAACGGCTTGTCCGATTTTGATGTACGAAGTGTCGTAAGATTCTTCTTCACTTCCTGAGAGTCATAGGTTTTTTTTGTAATAATAATAATACATCTTTCACAAAAAAAATGCGGCTGATGACTACATTTTACTCCAGGGCACATGCCACAGCTCCTCGCTAGAGCTTTACGGACAGTCTATCCACTGTGTGACTTAATTCTAGCCGATAGTAAACGCGGCAACAATGGACAATAGCATTCATGTCAAAGCGTTTCGCTTTTACCTTCCTAATGCGAACCGCTCGGGAATGGAATGCCTTGCCGCTGTCCTTGTTTTCTGAATACTATAACCCGAGTGTCTTCAGTGCTAAGTCTAGAGTGAATAAGTATCTTCTAGGTCTACGTGCTTCATCTTCGGCCACAGTATCGCTTTCCATCAGGCGTGCTGGTGGTCAAAACTAGAGCAATTCTGTATATACTTCATTCAACGAATCGAGCTAATATGGCACCCTCTCTCTTGCACAATTGTATGAAAGTAAAAAGGATGCTACGCTGACTTAAATTGTCAGGATTGGTCAGGGGGCGTGACTTATTGAAGAAAATGTAAGGGTGCGTTTATATTGCTGATCTAAATCGCTCACTTAAGGTAAAGTAATCATCGAAAAATAATAGTTACTTCAATATAATCTGTATATGAAAGCAAAATGTAATGTTTTGTCTTTCTTTTCTATAATATTTTTATTCTCATTGGAGAATACAAATATTATATTACAAAAGAAAGACAAAACATTATTTTTGACATTTTGCAAAAGAATATGCTAAGACGTAAATAAATTAAACATAAGATATTTTCTTAAACATTTATTCGCTTTCTGAATCACTTGAGTCTAAATCATCTTCCAAGTTTATAAAAAGTCATTATTGCATGGATTCCATATTTCTATCCATGACGTTCAGAAGCAAGAATCAATCCGATAAGCAAGCTAAATCACGAAGTAAGTAGGGATCAGTCCAGTAAACAAGCCGGGTCAATGTAAAATCAAACACTGAGAAGACCCTGAAATATACACCACACCACACGTCCGCACCGCTCAAGAGACAGAACAGGGGGGCAATTCAGTTATTCAAAACTGATCCGTAACTGAACCTTGTGTGAAGCATTTCCTGTCGGCTGCTATGTTTTTTTTGATTTAGTAACGAATGAAGGACGTATTACGTTTCATCAAATGTGTCAATTGTATGACATAAAAGTAACTGAATCAAAAAAACTATGGCAGCCGACGGGAAACGCTCCACATATGGTTCGGCTATGGAGTGGTCTTGAATAACTGAATTGGGCCCCAGCTCGCAACGTGTACGCGCCTTAAGTCCCTTATCTCCGACCAATGACGTTCAGCGCTTGATTTCCCTATTAGCTCGTTTCGTTGAATGAAGTATAGAAAAAATATGTCTGCTCGGTGGACAAAATCGTTTGCACCGCATTTAAAATGATAGTTGGCCTCATCATAGTGTTGTTTAGTTTCAACACATGTCCTGGAAAGTCCAAGCTTGATGGTGACTCTAGATTCGCACACGTACCATGTATAAACATAGGTAATGGATTGAAACAGGCCATTTTCCCGAGCTAGCCTTAATGGCGAATTGACGGTGGCTTTAATAATAAAAATAAATTATGAATCATTTGCAAAGCTCCTGTTTTATTTGCTTCATAGTTCATACGGACTTTTGGTTTGTCTCCTTGGTGGTCACTAAAACATATACATATACATAGTCACGCCTATTTTCCTTTACAGGGCCCTTATTCCGTATGACCATCGACCGCGTTACGTGAACGTGAATTGAAATTAACAATGAAAATTAGCCTTTAAATTTAAGAAGCCAAAGGCTAGTTTTCATTGTAGACGCACCCACGTCAAATTCACGTTACGCGGCCGATGGCCATACGGAATAAGGGCCTAGGGTAGGAATAGCATCGAAGTCCATGATGATGGAAGGCAGTTGGGCTGTTTGACACCACCACCACATTTCGGTGTACACATAAGATTATTAAAGCTAATTATGTTCTGTGACAGAAGGGTCACAAGGTATACAAAATTATGTTCTGTGACACAGAAGATTATTAAAGCTAATTATGTTCTGTGACAGAAGGGTCACAAGGTATACAAAATTAGCTTGCAGTGACCGGGGGTCAACCCATCGCCTACATAAATGAAATTTTTCCTCAAACCCCTTCCTCAAATCTGGCAAAAGCAAAATCTGGCAACATTCAACGTGGCAATGCGTAAGCGTGCTGGGTACTGCTAACTGGTAGTGGGTTTGATTTGAGCATTAAGTAAGTTCATATAGACTGAGTGACCATAATCCATGTTGTTATGTCAGTTCAGTACAGACTTTATTTCCTCTGGAAGATGGATAAAACGGTAAAGTAAGTAAGTTCGTATAGACTGAGTGGCCAGTCCTAGTGTCAAAGTTTTTAAGCCGCAGAAAGGCCTCTTTTAAGAACAAACAACCGGGACCTACAATTTAACGTGTCACCCGACTCACGGTAGCGCTCAGAAAGAAATGCCACTCAAGGTCACGGTCGATTTGAGTATTTACATTGCCTTTAGACCTTTCTCGGTCTGGGGTAATCGACTGGCTTTTTGGGTAGTAATAGTTTAGTTAGTTAAGTTTGTATATTGTTTTGTTGTAGTTAATAAAGAAAAAAAAAGAAAAATCTATAATATCCTTCACCAGAATGTTTTCCCGCCTAGCTTCAACAAAGAGCGTCAACAAACACAATCTCCGGACTAGCAAAGCAACACCACTGATGTTGTTCATTGGTTGGCGACAGTTTTAAAAAGCTTAAAAACACATTAGGAGATCACTGGTTGGCGACAGCAGCATACAAGTCGATAGCTAGGCCAGATTTATATAAAAAAATAATCCAGTGCGAGTTTAGATGGGTGACTGTGTACAAAATCCATAACCAAATCATTGTGAAAAACCTACCAAACCTACCAAAAACTACAATTTCGTGTGTAAAAAGCAATAATTGAGGCTAATTTTCACCACCCAAGGCCGACTTTTACGAGTCTCCCTCAATGTTTAACCTCATTAAAAACCAAATTAACGAAGAAAAATCTCATTGTATTTTAATGTAATGAGAAATGGACTGCATCTCAGTCTTTCCCCTCGACATCCATCTCTTTTCCTCCACCGGGCGTTTGATTGTAATCTGTCTCTTTCTACAAACAATGCATCCTACGTGTCCAAAAAAGAATGAGAGAATTCAAGATAGTGTATCTAGAGTATCGATCTTAAAATATCGATAACTGTCAATGTGTCGCTGACGATCGATTGTTTCGTTTTTGTGCGAGTTTGTTTTGGATGGAGTCTATTTGTTATGTGTAATGATATATTTGAGAAGTATTTAATTGGCATGATCTTTAATTTTAGCCAGGTGAGTAATGCTAGATAATTTAGAGGTCTAGAATAACAATGCAAAGCTGCTCCTTAGAGTTTTAAATGTGATTTTTTAGTTTCATTTATTCGAAATAGCATTATATAGGTATATTTACACATAGAAATGTGGGTATGACAATAATTCATATTTATCAATTCAACCGCTACCTATGTTATATGAAAGTGATAAACTAATATAAGTAAGGTGAAATAAATAATTCTAGTAATAGTGGTTTATTATTTACAACGAATATTGTGATTCATGTACGACTAGAACAGTTGGGAACGTAAATTTACATATTTGTAAATACAGGCAAATAAACACTCTGCCACGTTGTGTTTCCTGCGAACTAAAATAAGACAAATAAGAACAAGTATATATATTAAAAGAAAAACAAAATACCCGTCTGTGGAAAAGCAGTATTTATAGCCTAATTTACTAGTAATTTAATAATAACTTACGATATCGTTATGCTTGAATCGGTGTTGAGTGTACGTTTTTGTGAGAAAGTATACGTAAAACGCGGTAAAAGGTTATATGCGCATTCTTTGGAATAATTCTAGTAAAATTATTTGTTCATTACGAAAAAGGTCGTTAGAAGTTTAAAAAAACGCGTTTTTTAATTTTGCGAGAAATGTATTATTATTATTACACAAAATATAGCCTATGACACTTAGGAAGTGAAACGAATCTAACAACACCTTGCACATCAAAATCGGTCTAGCCATTTAGGCTGTAGGCGATTATATAAAAACATACATACAAACTTAACTTACACTTGAAAAACATAACCCATCTGCTTACGCAACCAGGTAATAATAATACAAACTGTGTTAAATTATTTATGTAACAAAATAATCAATAATAAAAAAAACATCGACAAGTACAGAAACTATCGACGCCCTCCAGCCCTAAAGCTACTGCCACAAAAAACATTTTATCGTGTCTCGTGCAGCCTAAAAAAACAGTGCCCGGTAAGTCACTGGTCGCCCGACTCGGCAGAAAGAGGAGAGTTATTAGTTTTTTTGTCGCAACGGGTTGGGAGGCGCAGGTCAGCTTTGTGTCAGACTGTGCTTGTCAACTTGAGATACATTTTGGTGTTTTTTTATTAAGACCTTTTGTTTGGAAAATGTCTTTACATGTGAGATAAAACTTTACTAAGAACTCAGACTATACTTCTACTATCTGAAAAAATAAAACAAAATAGTACTTAAAAGATATAGATTATAGAGTACCTATTATACAGACCTTTTGTTTTACGTCACATTAACATGGTAAAAGGTCTAGAAATATGTAATTTAAAGTATGGTCGTAAGCTGGGTGTCTTTAGCTAAGCATTTAAGGCAAGCACGTTTCGTCGTAGAAGATTTAAATATTTCATAAAATTTACAATTTCATTCGACTGGTTCATTAGTTATTTTACAGCAATAAATCCATTTTTTTTTATATACCTACAAAATTCAAAAGATTTTATTAGTGGTTTCAGTTTTTGTCTTGTATTATTAGAAAAAAATCAGTGATGTTTGTTTTCCTGAATATTTTTCAAGTATCAAAAATAATTTAGAAATTATAGTAAGTATAATATAATATAACCTTCTCATAATGAGAAGATGGTCCGCGCCCAGCAGTGGGAAAGTTTGTACAAACAGGGCTAATAAAAAAATAATTATATAATATACTTATATAGTATAATATTATATAAAGTATTTTAGTATTATTTTATTTTAAACTGATTTTATAAACGAGGAGTTTCACAATTCGTTTTTTAATGTTTTTTTAGGTTCAGATCTGCGTCATTTGTAAACCGATTTCGATTATTTTTTATTTGAAAAGATATACTATTTCAGATTAGTTCAAAAGAGATTTCAACAAAATAACCGGGAATATATATTATCCAAGTAAACGAAATTGTGTATTTCGCTCTGTGACTTTTTTGTGTACAAGCGAACTCTTTATTGAAGACGATTGTTTCAATACTGTAGATTTTTGAATCTGAAAGTTTGGAAGCCACTGTCTAGGATGGAAGATCGCATTTTTATGCGTTCTTGAAATACTATACACGACATTAAACAAATTTCCTAAACGATAATCTAAGAAGAGACGAGGGAAATTATTATTATCTTAGTTTATGGAATGTGAGAGCGGGTGGTGGTATTATGACGAACTGCTTTAAATACGTACTAGCAGGGTTAACTTAACATGGAACGTAGATAGGGTAAAACCAGGATAGATGCCCCAATTTTTGAAATATCCCCCTAATTTAAAAAATATTGATTTTATATAAAGAATGTCTACGAATTTTGCTAGTTTAATCCTTTATGTTTAACTGTGATTTGTTTTTTTTTAAATATAAATTACAGATTTTGCAGATTTTAGCTTTTTGTGGAACTCCTTTTTTGAGGATAGATGTCTACCCGTATGGATAGTTGCCCCCCCCCCCCCCCAATAACACTAAGAAGGATAGATGCCCTTCATACTGTATAAACAAAAAACTCAACCAAACTTTTATTAGGTTTTGAGGACAATTGGTAAGTATATGGTATTTCTGTCCATTTCGTCGAAAACTGGCATCTATCCCACTAGGGCATCTATCCCGCCTTTACCCTAGTCTTCTCACCGTTTTATCGTAGCGCTCGTGGCGTAGCTTGAATAGGTGTTCTCGAACGATCACCAATGTCAAACAACGGATGGACCGGTCAGTCTTCGGATGGGTGACCGTGACCGCCATTTCTTTCTGAGCGCTACCATGTGTCGGTTGACACGTTAAATTGTAGGTCCCGGTTGTTTGTTCTTAAAAAGAGCAATCGTCAAGCCAGGTCAGAGGCCTTTCGGCGGCTTAATAACTCTGACACTAGGACTGGCCACTCAGTCTATACGAACTTACTTTACCGTTTTATCCATATTCCAGAGGAAATAAAGTCTGTACTGAACTGATATAACAACATGGAATAGAACTATCTAAAAACTAAACTAAAAAATCTATCTGAAATAAAAATTATTTGTACTGTGGACAGAGATTTAAGAAAAAATAATTAAGATTCTACTCTGATGTTGAGTGTATAAAAACGTAGGGTACACTCAAATCATATCAAGCCCAACGCAAACGTCTCGCTCTTATGTAGTCGGGTATTTTGTTTAATATCTGAGATATCTATTGGTACCCGTTTGCTCGCGATATATATAGAAGACAACAATATACAGAGCCACGAAAAGAATAAGGTTTAAAAACTAATTTACGATGTTTACACGGGCGTCATATCGTCGCTCGCATGACAAACTGTCCAATCTCATTTTTCAAATAATTAAAACAGGTAGGTATTTAGATTGTAAATACATTAAAAGTATTAATGTCAAATTAAAATGTAAGTTATCTTTAGGAAAGCTAATATCATATGGTATGCAACACATCCAATTTTTTTTATTTTTGACAAAATTAAATACAACCTAATCTCAGACCCGATAAACGTTTGTCCTGAACAAAATGACAGAAATGAGATAGGACAGTTAGTCATGCGAGCAGCATTATAAGCTCTTGAAGAATTATTTTCTGAATAAATAGTAGATTGTTATACAAGGGGCTAAAAAGACCCATTGTAAGGAGGTATATTTTTACTCCGAGCTTTAGCGAGGGAGTACATAGAAACCGAGTTACAATGGGTTATTAGCGCCGTGTTTTACACTCTACTTTTCACTACGATTGCGAGAAAATAAAATAATCCAATACAATAATTTTAGTTTATTCTATTAAAAATTAAATGTACAATTTGTACAATTCAGGATATTTAACGAGATGTTTGAAAAAAGAATGTACATAATATTAATTACATATATTATATTAAATACACTCTAAAGAGATTATTCTACTTTTGAATAAAGACTGTTTCGTTTATGTAGGCCCTTTTTTTATCAGCCCTGTTTTGTACAAACTGTCCCACTGCTGGGAACGGGCCATCTTCTCATTGTGAGTAGGGTTAGGCCATCGTCTGCCACGCTGGCCAAGTGCGGGTTGGCAGACTTCACACATCTTCAAGATCATTGAGAATTCTCAGACATGTAGGTTTCCTCACGATGTTTTCCTTCACCGTCCAAGTGCGGGTTGGCAGACTTCACACGTCTTCAAGATCATTGAGAACTCTCAGACATGTAGGTTTCCTCACGATGTTTTCCTTCACTGTTTGAAATTGGCGGCAATCAAAAATACGCACATAACTTCAAAAAGACAGAGGTGCGTGCCGTGGGATTCGAACCCAGGACCTGCGGATCGCAAGTCAGACGGTCTCACCACTAGGCTGCCGGAAACTTTGGTAACAGATAAAAAAAACTTTTTCCTCTAGAGCAAAATATGCTATTTTTTCTTCGCTCTAGTATGCTACAATGACGGACTTGTTGAGCAAGAGGAGTGAAAACATTATTTTAGTACAAACCAAATCAACCCTTTCTGAACTTGTAAATTCTCACGTCACACTATCCATTTCAGTATCACAGCGTGAAGTCCGCCATCAATCACTGCCATCTTGATCTGATCACAGCGCATGCGCGGACCACCTTTGGAGCGACACGCCCCGGGTTGATTGGGGTGGAAAGAGCAGGGGTGCGTCGATGTCACTGCAATATCTTCTTTTTTGTATTGGACCCGCATTAAAGCATTTGCCAGTGTCAAGTATTAGGATGTGTTCAAGTTTCTTGAATAAAACAAGTTGTAAATGTTCTAGTCACAATCTAAGTCACGTATACAGTCAATTTATAAGTCGAGTCCTGCTTCAGTAAAGTGGTGGCGGCTTTACTAGAAGCTTCTATGGAGTTTTGACGACAACGTAAAATCACACGTTTCACTGCTTTATTTCACTTGAACACACTCACGGCACTTGATCGAACACCTAATGAATAAAACACCACCATTTCTATAGCATTAATGATCAAATTATCCTTAGTTAAGGAAAATAAAACAAAGCAACAACATGTTTTGATGACGTTCCTGCCAAAACTCACACGCCCCGGGGAGATTGGGGTGGAAAGAGCAAGGGTGCGTCGATGTCACTGCAATATCAGGGTATTCAGAACTCATTTGGATTCGGAATCGATTCGGATTTCATATCTCTGTCATTTCCATAGAGAACGACAGAGACGGAGATATAGATTCCGAAATCGAATGAGTTCTGAATACCCCTACAGGTGAAAATGTGATCAAAATTTGTGTTCGACTTGTAAAACTATACGCAAGAGAAGGTAAAAATCACAATCCTCTTTTTGGGTCGGAGGGTAAATTATTACAAAAAAAACCTGAAAATTAAATTAAGTATACATATTTCCGATTACAATAAGTTCCTAATTATATTCCAAATAATTTGCACTGACTTTGAATGTGCAGAAGACCGACTTATTTGACAAAAGTAGGTACTTTGTCTAAGTATTGTTTTGTTAGAGAATAAAATAAATTACAGTTTAAAAACTATAAAACACGCTACAAATTATTGTGGTCAAAGTTCATAACAAGACTTTTCTAACAAATCCAAACAAAGCTATGATACGATGTTCCATCATGAAGTTCTAGTTCATATCTTCCGGCTCCATCATCAGATCAGTTCGACAGTACCATATTATTGTATTGTCATCAGAACTACATACAGCTGCCAATTTTCATGACGCTACGATCCTTGGAAGATGGTTAAATTAGTTACCTTAGATTTCATTACATAACAGTCGAGCTAATAAAAGCGTGTTAAAAATATGAGCAGAAATCGACTTTTGATCTGTTCTGGTAATCACTGAGCGCTTTTTATTCACGACTAGATTTTCGATTTGTACAATATTTTTTATTTGGATAAAAAAAATGTTTGTTCTGTTTATATGTTTATATAAATCTATTTTAGTCTTCAATCAGACGGATTTGTTTAATCGCCCTCTATTACAAATTTAAAGTACTAAATCATTGATTGAGGTCAGAATGGTGCTTATCGGTCTTCGAATTTGATAAATCCTTACGTAGATGTTTCAATGAAACGTGTGCAGATGGCGCTGATACTAAAAAAGGCATCACCTCCTACGTCTTGTAAGCTTATAATTATGTTGGTTAACGTGGATTTTTTAACGGTTATTATATCTATGTCTGTGGTCATTAAAACCTCGGATAACTTTCATAGGACCGATTACGCTGAAATTTGGCAGTGATCTGTTGATAGTCAGGAATTTTCTCAGGAACTTCCTGGTTGGACATAATCATAGGCATGAAATCTTAAAATTGGATCACGGATATGATAAGACTATCAGATATTCGTTTAGTTAGCTCCAAGACAGTGTGACATATCTTCACTCCGCTTGACGCGGAGAGTAAGACAAGTATACCTACCTATGTCTTTTTAGGTTTCCATAACGAAACAAGGAACCCTTATCATACCATCATATTTTCAGTTTAATTATTTCCAGATTTAAAGACTACATTGAGATTCCCATCAGCACAGGAGCACCAGCCATCTTGATCTGACAGCTGTCTCAGCGCGTGCGCGGTCCGCCTCCCGGGTGTTAGTGTCCTAGAGGCGTGTCAGTGTCCCGGGGGACACTGACACGCCTCTAGGGGAGATTGGGGTGCACGGGAGCAACGGTATTATTGTTACTGGCTGATGTTACTTACTAACTACTATCTCTTCTATGGTAGGTAGAACTATTTATTATCTACCACTTCTATCAGCTTCATTATTACATATTACTAGCTGCGCCCCACGGTTTCCCCACCTTGGTTATGAAAAGCGGCGATGATGACGATAATAATAAAATATAGTCCATGTCCGTTTCCAGGTCCTAAAAAATCTCTGTAATAAATTTCATATAGATTGGTTCAGCCGTTTAGCTCGGAAAAGGTAACAAACATACAGAGATAGACAGAGTTAGTTTCGCTTTTATAATATTGGTTAGGATCTCTAAAACATACTACATAATTAGAGGATGCCTGACCACAACTACATGTACTTACGTAAAAAACCTGCACCGACTAAGTTGCAAAATTATAGTCAAACGTCACTTGGTATGTTCGTTTAATTTTCAATGAAACATTGTTTTTCTATTTTAATCGATGTTTGCAATTATATATACGATATTAATTAATAACGTCTCATTTATACTTCAAATCGATCCAGTAGGTGTATTCAACGTAAAACGCGATTAATCGATTAAGTTCTTATTAAATTAGTGTATCCCACAGGAACTGTTAAATTTTCGGCATTACAATCATCTAAGTTGTGAGAAAGTATGCATAAAAACGCTGTAAAAGATTTAAAATACGCATTCTTTAGAATAATTCTAGTCAAACCATTTCTTATTACGAAATAGTACGTTGGAGGTTACGAAAAAACGCATTTTGTTATTTTTGTAAGAGATGTATTATTATTATTACAAAAAAAAAATATAGCCTATGGTACTCTGGGAGCGAAGACGAATGTAATGACACCTGGCACATCAAAATCGGTCAATCCGCTTAAGCTGTAAGCTGTCAGAAACATACATACATAGACATACCCACATACATACATACATACATACCCTCCTTCTTACGCAGTCGGGTAAAAACAGGATACAAACATCGATCACAAATCTCGACAAAATAAACATTTCCACAATTTCATCAATGCCAAACTCCCTGTCCAATCATGTCCGGTGTGTAGTGCGTGCCAAATTACGTATCGATCCACTCTGTGTACACACCGCGGGTGACACTGGACTCTGGACTAATGAAACTGACTAAGTAGCTTTGCTGTTTGGTGTGTATAAATTGGGAAAGCAATCAATACAAGTAATTAAGCGGTGAGTGGTGGTGTGGGGTGGTATTGGAGTTATGTCGCTGGTAGATTTATTCAATTTTAGACTGTGCTTTGTTAGAATAGGTTTGGATTTTGAATGTTGCATAGGAAAATCATAGTGTATAATGAGTAATAGACATAAATACGTGTTTTAATATAATATGATAAGTATAAATATGTATATATCAACACATCTAAAGTTAACTAGACTAAAGATTAATTAATAGTATCACAGAATAATATTCATCAATAGTACCATAAAATAATTAATAATTAAAAGCAAGACTTGTAATGATAATTTGCTACGAGGTCAATTTATCAAACAATTTTGATAAGATTGGAAGGTTAAATTATATTCACAGACATTAAGATTGTATAATTTTAACATAGTTTGTAACGAATGACTATTTAATCACAGCGTACGGAGACCAATCACAAGGTAGAAAGAAGCAATGGCAGAAAGAAGCTGGATGCAAGCCGCTTCCAATCGGTCGTTTTGGAAATCCATGGTTCAAGTCAAGTCAGTGGTGGACTTCTTGTGGCTGAGATTTTGATGATAATATATGTATAAGGTTTGATAAGTGATGGGTATTTTGCTCGGTTATCACATTTCATTCCGCATTAAGCCATATCAAAAACAACTATCTTAAACAATAAGGTACAAACTTGGAAAAAAAATTGTACTCGAGGGTCAGGGAGGGACATAAAGGGTCTTACCGAAAAACGATAATGAAATCTGAGCAATGCTCAACATATTGTGTTAACATCTCGCTTACACGTAATGACACATGAGCAAATAAGACAGAGAATTTGATACATTGATCAAAGTTGAGTAACGTTTTTAGGCAATGCCGTAAAAGTACCTCGAAGCATATTTAGAGAACTGCTAGTTATACGGACTTCTACGGAAAATTGGAATCAAAATGACCTATATGTCCCCAGTCACGTCCGAACTAACCATACACAAACCGAACACGATTTAGGCATTACATTGGGTGCGGATAATGAAACGAGGCGACGTCCGGAGTGAGCAAGCACATAAAAGCCCGATCGCCAAATTGCACCAATAACTTAGCTGACGGCGTAATGTCATTTTCACGCGTTCCGCAGTAAATGGTTATAAGGTTGAATGTTATGTTTAGTGTGGATTGTGCTACTAAACAATCGTTTTACTGGGAAAGTTGTAATATTTTGATGTCAATGCCGGCCGTATAGTGTAGTGGTGTTCAATACAAGCTCGCTGTTCGAGACCCAAATTGCTTTGCAGGCAAGTGTAAGCTTTTGATCATCTCGTGGCGGGGAAAAATAGTTATGCGTTTTCTCAGGTGGAGAATCTTAATTTTTACGTAAAGTATGCACTTCCTATTCAGTTAGGCTTAGGACACCGTAGGTACTTACCTTGTTACCTACTTTACCTACTATGAAAACTAGTAATTCGGTGCAAAGAGGTAGTACTTACTTACCTCTTTGCACCGAATTACTAGTTTTCATTTTGCAACAGTGTTATTCGATCATATTCAATTTATTATTTTAGTTTATGGGATACTTGGATATAACTAATTTCTCAATCGACTTTTTGAAACGAAAATCTCCATTAAAATATTTGGTATTTAGGCAGATTATTTTTACGAGTATTTGTTTTAGCGCCCTCTCTTGAAATTCTCAATTACTATTTAGTTTGAGTATAACACAGCCGTGTCTTCAGAAATCGATTCAAGCTTGAGCAATACTACAAAATATCAGGTATGCTTACATAGATGGCGCTTTTCAAGTTTCGTTTCTTATTTATTTGGCTAATTGAATAAAATACTTTTACTACAATACATAATTCAAAGTTACAGAAAGTGTCTGCGGTAGTTAGTTTCATAAACTTGGTTCATAAAAAATAATTAATAACAATTTATATGTCATTTATAGTAAACTACTTTTGTTTCGATTGCTATAGTACAAGTAGTTTTAATAGATTACTAGAGATGGCGCACAATCAAATAATAAGAAAGCTTGATTTCAAATAATTTCAATATTCGAGATTAATTTATGCAAATTCTAATATATAACTTGTATAATCTAATTCTAATATATATCTTTGTAAAAAAGTTAGTATATTCTTTGTACCTACTGACAAAGAATATTTTTAAAATTTCTGTGCCACTTCAATTTTCAGAAGTGCATTGCTACGCAAATTTTTCAATTTCGTGAAAAGCGTGCATCCCAAAAAATTTGCATGCAGAAGCGCCACTACAAAGATTTCCGTTGAACTACCCAGTTACCTACCCAGTTTTATCATTACCTATATTCAAAACTCGTCCTTATTTAACTCGAAATAATGTTGAAAATTGTTTTTTTTTATTCTTAGAATAAATTTTCGTGATATTATTTTTTAACTTAATCAAAATTGAACCTTAACAAAAAGTATTAAAGTGTAATTTTGAAAGACTTAAATATAAGACAATGCCTTCAAGTTTATTGTTCTAAGATTGATTTATCTCTGAAGCGAACTCGTCAAGGGGTGGTTTAACTTAATTTTGCAGGCGAATGAGTTTTGGTAGCCGCCAGCTATGTTTTACTTTGACAATTAGAATTTCAGAACAGATTTCTACCAAATCAAGTAAGTACTTACCTGTTATCATATACCTATAATTTTTACTGTAGTAGGTATTATGTTTCATTCTTTTATTTATTCGTCCGTAATACACTATAAACTCCGTGCACGGTTTCACCCGCTTTAAAACCTAAGATTTACCAATATTCGGGCTTTTACAGTAACATATTCACTTCTTTTGGTTTCCAATAATTACATTGGCTAATTTCGTGCGTTATCTGAACTATTGAATTACATTGAGTAGTTGCAAGCGCATTCGAGGGACATATGCTTACATAATAATTACCTTCCATCTGGGGAGTTAGTTAAAACCGATATCGATAATAGTAAAAATCACGGCCCCAGTGACGTCACACAGCAGATGCAGTGCGCCGACAAAGGGCCGTTATCAGGAGATATCGCGCTATCACGAGTTACCGCCCGCTGTCACTCCACTCCACGCACGGAGGTGATTATTGCATCAATTAGTACGGAGCGTGTAAACTGGATTGAGAACTACAGTGCTAAAACAAGTATCTATTAAAAGACAAAATACCCGACTGCAGAAAAGCAGTTTTTGCAGTCTAACTTACGATTTCGTTACGCTTGATATGCTGTTAAGTGTACGTTGTTTGTGAGAAATGCGTAAAATCGCTGTGAAATATTATAAATGGGCATTCTTTAGAATAATGCTAGTTTAACTACTTGCTTATTACGAAAAACTTCGTTGGAGATTACGGAAAAACGCATTTTTTTATTTTTGCAAGAAATGTATAATTATTATTACAAAAAATATAGCCTATGACACTTTGGAAGTGAAGACGAATCTAACACCTCGCACATCAAAATCGGTTGCCGTTTACGCTGTAGGCGACCCTAATAGAAACATACATACATAAAAACATACATACACTCGAAAAACATAAACTTGTAAAAATGGGAACTAAAGTCTCGACTGAACAAAATAATGAAACATCTAGCATAAGTTGGTAACACGTACCAACCGTAACACGTACCTCCACACACAAATTTATTCATTTATCGATTCTATACTTAATTTTGTAGACAATCACTTGCTTTATACTCGCTTTATGCTCGTCAATTGTCAAAAGCAACGGTTTGAAGTACCGGTCAAGCGCAAGCATATGTTCGAACAAACCATATAAAAAAAAACTATATTGTCACACTGCTTGACTTGTAATTGTAAATAAATAATAATTATACGCTGTCATCATCATCATCATCTCAGCAATAAGAAGTCCATTACTAAACATAGGCCACCCCATAAATTTCCAAAAAAAAATACGGTTGGATTCGGCCTTCCTCCAGCGTCTTCCCGCCACTTGTATGAGGTCATCTTAATTTTCAATATTTATTTATTTTATTTATCTGTCCATCTCGTGGCTGGTTTTCCTACGGTGTGCTTGCCGGTGCGTGGTCTCCACTCCCTAATCGAAAACTTTTCGGCCTCATCGGCCAAATAACGCTTCGGAATTATACGATAAATTATAGAGACATGAAATACTACGTAGTTATAACAGCATATACTATAATATACACATATAACATATGTGTATGTCTTGAAATGTTAGTTTGACAGGAACATTGGACGTCCTCATTTCTAAATAAATAAATCGGATGATCAATCAATCACCGTGTTTCCCTTCAACTTCAGCAATCTCTAAAAATAGGACACAGTCTCTACAGCAACATAGTACGATAAGCAGTATTTTCTTCTCCAGTATCTGAACAACTTTCTTTTGAAGTAGATTATCGCATCTGTAACAGTAAGCAAATAATAAACTAACTACTCAACTAAACGCTGCTATTTACTACTTTGTCAAAATCAATTTTTCGCAATTTTCTTCTAACATCAAAGTAATAAACACAGAACAGTAACTTTTACTTAGAATGACAAGATTCTAATCGACAACAGAAACCAACTTCTCAAAACTACAGGCATTACAAAATATTATTTACAATTATGCATCTAGTATAAATATAAGAAAGCGCCACCATCACTTTTTCACATAATAACATCAATATCGTCATAAAGAGAGTTTTAGTTCTATCACCTGATGGGCCGCAAATATAAGTTGGTTTTTACACTGCAAATAGATATGACACCCGATTGACAGGTTAATAGTTGGATTAGGAGGTATTTTATTACTATCTCAAGATATTTAATGTAAACATAGGTGAGTATGTGAGACGGTTCCCACACTAGTTTAGCTATCTATCAAAGGTGATAATGTTTGGGAGAAAACTACTTCAGCAGGTTAATGACACGTGACACGTTTTTGGCTGCAGCCTGTCGATTCTCTAAGCAATAAGACCGCGCAAGTGAATAGGCCCTAGAAGTGGAGTGAATTTACATTTTCCGAGCTGAAAACTGCAGAGAAATTACAAAAAATCGAGTAACTACATGTAGCTTCTGGTTACTTATATTTACAATTTGGTATTTGTCTTCCTTACAGTAGTAGTGTGCATTAAATATTAACTATTCTGTAAACGGGACTGTATAAACTGGAACTTTTTGAAGGTCTAACAAGCTGAAAGAAATGACATTTGGTAAATTTAAATATATTCTGACTAAGTTTTTACAAAATAAATGTTACTATAAAATTGACAGCTTCTTAAAGGACAGAAATATTGACATCCCATTTAACAATAATTAATTAACTATATTTTTTATTTTTTTTTATTACATACTAATTTTACGTTTTTGATAATTTTAATTATGTGATTCAATAATTATATTGTAATGCCCAAAAGGGTAGCTATTGATACATACCTGATATTGTAATAACAACACTGTAACACAGCCTGGCAATAAATCCTTTGACTTTGACTTTGACTTTGACTTAACAGGCAGAGGATATCAAAATCGTATTCTAAAACTTCTCTCCAGCGTGCTGCGACAATTATTCCTTTACTCATTTTGTCAAGCGAAAAAGAGACATACCTAATTAGGTATTAGTTATACGTTATAATAGATTTTATAATGTTGTCAAGTTCTCGCAACGCAAAAAGAGTTAGAGAAAATTTTGTCGGCGCGCATTTTAGACTGTAGGATTTCGGTTCCAGTACCTTTACAAAAGTAAAAATTTCAATATTTTAGTTTCTTATCATTTCTATTTTTATCCATTACGTTTCTGTGATATCATTTCCTACTGCTGACTACTAAATTTAGTAAGAAAGTATTATCGATGACTGATGATTCTAATCAACCGGTGAGTATTGTCAGGTAGTCAACCTCTTAAGGAAAAACTTGTATTTTTCTCCAAGTACCTTCTAACAAAGTGAGTGGTTATCTGATAGGTAATGTTATTCAGATTGATTCACGATTCTTAGGAAGTGTAATTCTATTGTTTTATTTCTATTGTTTATTTTTTCTTTTCAATCCGTTATTCAAAATTTTGATAAAACGATATCTATTTCATTTTACTTTATAAGGTGGCAGAACTCGATCATATGCAAATTTTAACCAATTTCGCTAAATGTATAGCTACTCTTAAAAATCTCTGATTTTTTCTATGTTTCGATTTATTTTAGTTTGAACCAAAATTAAAACCGAAATAAATGTCCAAACGGAAAAAAAAACACGATAAGGTTATTTCGGTCAAAATGACAGATATAAAAATAACAGCTATTGTTATTTTTTTTTATTATTCATATTTATTATTGGGACTTTTATTATTTAAACACGACAGTCCCATTGTATATTCATAATCTATTGATCACTTGAGATGACCTACAGAGTCAAACAGCTCTTTAGCTGCGTCAGAGTTAGGATCCGCTAAAATCCTATTAAAGTAAAATACATTGTAAATCTTATGAATTTCAGTCTTATGAATTTGAAGGAAGAATTTTCATCAAAAAGTAATTTCAATAATTTTATGTCTCAAAAAAGGTTCTGCGTGCGAGCGAGACAGCGGCGACACCCTACTCTAGATCCACAGGTTACCTACATACATCTAAGTTGGTTTTAAGAATATCAGTAGTGTATGTATTCGCAGTATCTCGTGCGCCACTTCCCATATAAAGAATCATACATAAGCTTATATTAAAGGCATATTAATACATCTATAGTTATTCGGTTTACATATAATGTTGATATATTTATTATATAAGTACTCTTAACTTCAATAATAATAATGATTAAAAAATAAACGAGAAACTTTCCTCCAATCAGCTAGCATTCATGTGATTGGAGCTTGATAAAGAACTTTTTTTTTTTATTAGCCCTGTTTGTACAAACTGTCCCACTGCTGGGCGCGGGCCATCTTCTCATTGTGAGAAGGGTAAATAACTATTGATCTAAGTTAATAAATGGAACACATGAAGATTATTTATAGTAAGAAAAAAGATATATGGGAATATTTATAAAGTAAACTTTATTATAAATAAAAATATTGTAACCGTTTCAGCACTAGCAAAGATTTAGGTAAGTAAGTTCGTATAGACTGAGTGGCCAGCCCTAGTGTCAGAGAAAGGCCTCGGGCTGGCCTTAGGAAAATATACACAAAAAATAATCAGTAAAATTGACCACCTTTGTTTAGACCACCAATAGAAAGAATTTTTTTAATTTGAATGAAATCGGTAGCATTACTTTACTACAAAAAAAAAACAATTACATCCTTTTTTTTAAATTAAATATAGGATTTCCTATGAAAAATAACACAGGATATGTTAATATTTCCGATAGATAACCTACTGGATATGGCTCACGGGCGTTCAAAGAATTGATTAGAAGGTTGCTGATAAAAATAGTACTATATAGTAAGTATTCGTCATTTCCAGTAGTTATCAAAATGAGGTAATAATATAATACCCAAATTATATGATTACATTATTTATAGACTACGTATTTTTATCGATACAACGATTGTGATATGCTGTGACGTCACCATCAACATTATGAGCCATAGACATAGTAGACGACGCATGCGACTTCATTTATTATGAAAACTTTGCGTGCCACATTTTTGGTTTCAACTGTGACGTCACACAAACGATTTAGTGATGGAATGTTTCATCTACGCGAAATTGATTCAACTCGATGCATCCGCGCGCTTGCACTCTCATGTTCATATTTCATATTCATATTTATTTATTATTATTTCACAAGTTTCAATTAGGTGGTAGGAAATTATTTTAAGTTACATTGTGGACTCTGTCGGGCGCAGCTAAATAAACAATTATATTGGAATATTAATTTCCAGTAACTAGTTGACAAAATAACGAATCGAAAGTATATAGATAGATAGATAACTCTTTATTAAAAACCACATAATAACAAAAATTTCAGACAGATAACATTAAATACTTAAGGCTAAGGTTTTTAATTGGCGGCGTTATCGCTTAGAGCGATCGACCTATCACCTGAAATTAATGAAATCTTAGGGCGTCAACTGTGATTTTTTATCTTACTGTTGCTTTCAACCATTTTTTGGAAATCTAGGTGGCCTATGTCCAGCAGTGAACTTTTTGAGGCTGAAATGATGATGATGGAGAATATCCAGTAACTACCGGGAATATGCTGTCTGTTCATTCAGCGTAACGTCTTAGTGATTAAATAAAACTAACTAATATACATTATACAATTATGCATAAGCATCTACTCGTCCAGTATAAGTGCTTCAGTATCAAGTTGAAAACAACTTATATGTTTTACCAGTTCAACATGGTTCGCATGACTCGCACTTGTCCGGTTTTTTTGTTTGTTACCGCTCAACTATAAACCGATTAAAAAAAAAAATATTGATTGAAAAGTTATACTCATTGGTCTCATATAATGCATCAAAATCAGTTCAGTAGTTTGGGTTTTGCAATAAAATTCGAATTTTGAAATTTGGTTTTCAGTTTCGTAAACTACTAAGAAAATGGAAGACGCCCATGTACCCACTAGAAGACTTTTTATACCCAAGATTATAATAATAGTGATGTGTATAAAATATTATAAGAAAAAAAAACATCATTATAGTTTATTGAACTTTCTATTCAAAAGACGGTGTTCTATTTACAAATAAAATATTTGTACTTATATCAATTTGATGTTTACCTATATTTGCATGTTTGACAACGCTACCGACATTTTATTCCCTGGGAAACAAACTATCAGTCAAGTTTCAAGTGGGTTCATCCAAGACACATTTTACTTCATAGTTAGTAAGGGAAATAAAGCTAGATCTACACTGCGCACAACAGATATAAACATTTTGTAAACAGAAATATTGGAGTAAATATTGGATGACATTTCCACACAACACCATCTAGCCATTTGGGGCTAGAATAAGCAAAGTTTGTATTGTGGATACCAGATGGCTGATACATACAAATACTATATATAGACACCCAAATACAGAGAAAACATTCATGGTCAGCTTCAGTTTTGTATTATTATTATTACAAAAAATATATAGCCTGACACTCAAGGCCTAAAGCTGAATCTCAAAACACATATCACACAAAAATCGGTCAAACCGTTTAGGCTGTAGAAGGTATTATAGAAACATACTTACACCCTCAATATACAGAAAAATTATTTTTCTGTATTCTGAGCATGCACCCTTACATGTACAAATATACCTCCTTCCTTCTTGCACAGTCTGGTAAGAATCAATTCTATTGGTGTATAAAATACTACTACGGATTAATAGACAAACGCTTAACGTGCGACATTTTCGCTATGCGAAAAAGCACGTAAAATAAAGATAAAGATACGTGTGAAAAGAAAAAGCGCACGCATGTATTCTTACGTATTTTGTTATTTTGTTCTATATTTATATCTATCTATTCTCTTCTATATTTATCTATACCAATATTTACATTCCGATTCACATAAGGCCAGTATGATTGGCGAGTTATGTCATTAACAAAACAGAAAACTGCATAAGCAATATGTTCAGCTTGACAATGTCCCTGACTTGTGTTGGGGGAAGTACAAGTGGAACAAAAAAAAAATGATAAAAAAAACGCTCAGCGGAATACACCTCCCCCGTCGGCTCCGTATGTCTAATGTAGCTCTAGCCTAATTTCTAATCCGTAACAGCTAAGTGAAGCCTACTTGTTATCTTGCGTGGGAATTTTGTTTCTCAAGTGTGCTAAAAGCAAAACACTAAAGATGATTTATTATTAATGTTGGCCCACTTCTGATGGCGTAGGATTTTTAGGCAAAATACTTGAATTTGAAAGTAAAATATCAAAGTTCTACAAAAAATAATATAATTAATTATCTTATTGCCGTTATAAGTAGTTTTGCTTGTGAATTCCAGTGGAAGGTATTTTACTAACTTATTGTTAAAATGTTATTTATTTATATATTTATATTTATTTATTGTTAAAAACAGGCTACATGTAATATTACGTGTGAAAATTTATTTATCTGTGAATATGTTTGTTACTTCTTCATGTTAAAATGGCTAAACGGGTTTGAATGTGATTTACAGTACGTAATGATTAGATTAAACAAGTGTCAATATTGAAAGAAAAACAAAATACCCGACTGCAGAAAAGGATTTTTGCAGTCTAACTTACGATTTCGTTAAGCTTGATACGCTGTTGAGTGTACGTTTTTTGTGAGATAGTATGCATAAAATCTCTGTAAAAGATTATAAATGCGCATTCTTTAGAATAATTCTAATACTTGTTTATTACGACATAGTTCGTTGGAGGTTACGAAAAATCGAATTTTTTTATTGAATAAAAAAATGCAAGAGCAATGCAATTGCAAGAGATGTCATTACAAAAAAATATAGCCTATGGCACTCTGGAAGCGAACACGAATCTAATGACTCCTCGTACATTAAAATAGGTCAAGCCATTAAGGCTGTGGGATGTCATATAGAATTAAACATACATACATACATACATACATTACCCACATACAAACAAATGTTTGTTTCGAGTGCATGTATGTACATACACTCGAAAACATAATCATCCTTCTTACGCGGTCGGGTAAAAAGCTTTTGATATTGTATTTATCAGCAGTCCAGCATCGAGAGTATAAAGCACCACCCAAGTCCGGTGAAATTTTGTAGCTAAGTATATATCCTACCAAGTCCACGTTTAATATGAGACATTCCCTCAGAGTCCAATAAAATACGATCCGTTAAACTCAGTAGCCGAATAGCCCATATGCGGGCTGTGGACTGATGACACTATTGGCCTACAACCCATATATGGGCTGTGGACTCTGAACCTGTTAACATCAATCAAGTATTTCGCCTGCTTGTTTGCCTATTTCACAAAATCCAGTCTCACACATTTCACAAGTATGCGTTCTCACGTCTCGTTATCAGTTATCACTGAAATTATTATTTCATTATCACTACAAATATTTGTATTGTAAATTTTATTTAGGCACCCGCCTATCTGTAGACAGTAATTTTGATAATTTTGACGTAGTTTGTGGGAAAATCTCGCGGGTTTTCATAATCACATGTACTTACTTACGTCACATTGGAAAGTCAATAAATGACAGAGGCATGAGATTTGCATATTTATATAAAAAATATATAATCTGAGCTATTCTCAAGGTATCACTTAAGTAATTAAAATGTTTAAAATAACTTAACATTTAACAAACGAAAGCAATTTTCATATAATTTCTGATCCTGTTTTGAATTTAAGTAGTAATTGAAAGAATTTCGATTAGTTTAGTTGTGCCTTCAGAATTGTCCACAATGATTTAGATCGCGATTTAAAGACTAGTGCTAAAACAAATACAATTAAAAATGATGGAAAGTTATCTATGTATATAGGTATAAGGAATAATTTCTTCAGAGATTAGGTTATGTTTTTTTTTTTAATACAAATTTATAATTTTATAATGTTACTATTTAAGTACTGTTTTTTTATTTATTTTATTTTACCACCTCATTGTTTATAGAATTGCTTAGAATGAGATTTCTTACCGACAAATTCCGATTTATTACTGCCCACACGTAATCGCTCGTTCAATAATTTTTACCGCCCATTTAATTATTTTCCTGCTCAATTATATATTCACTGATCCATTTCATTATTTTTTATTACTCATTTTTGTTTACTTTACTGCTTAGTTTTAACTGATGAACTAGTTATTAAACGTGCCATTTATAATTTTTAACTTACCAAAACTGCTATTTACAACTGCCTCTTTAAATCAGTGCCTATATTAAATCGATATATGCATCACTAAAAGCATCAAAATAAGGTACGTATAAATTAATAATTAAACAATGTTGTATTACAAATTATAAGAATATTGCCGATGTCGTTTTTGCGAAGAGTACATTTTTTATAACAGATTTTGCGAAGAGTACATTTTTTATAACAGATTCTACTAAGTTCGTGCGGTAAGAAACATCTTTTGAGCATTTTAGATACGCGTCCGCCTTTTTCATTTCAACACAATTTTAACAGTCAACGGTCCCATTTTTTTCCATGCAAACAGACAAACATGTCGAACTGAATAACAGTAATTAAATAATAAAATAGACAATGTCAAACATTATTCTATTTTGTAACAACTTTGTCGCCTGCTAATGTACAACCCTTACCAAAAGTTTCATCGAAAAGTAATTTTATTGAATCAATTCATAATTTCATAACTTTTATGTCAGTTGTTTTAAAGATCAAAATTGTTTGTACATTATTATTTTAAGAAGCAGAAATGTGGTAGAGTGTACACCATGGCGCGTGGACGGAGCACGCCAGAGTTGTAAAACCATTTACAAAATAAAAGATGAATAAATAATGGAAAAATATTTCAAACTCTGTATGGATAATAACAGAATGTTAGCAGAAGGCCGTCGTAAAAGAACTCGCTTTTGTTTTTTTATTATCAGATTCGTTACCTACATTATTTATTTTTGTATTAGTAAGTTTTTTAAGATGTAAATAATTAACAGGTGCACACGAAGTGTTTTTAGGGTTCCGTACTCAAAAGGTAAAAACGGGACCCTATTACTGAGACTCCGCTGTCTGTCCGTCCGTCCGTCCGTCTGTCACCAGGCTGTATCTCATGAACTGTGATAGTTAGACAGTTGAAATTTTCACAGATGATGTATTTCTGTTGCTGCTATAACAACAAATACAAAAAAATAGAATAACATAAACATTTAAGGGGCTTCCATACAACTAACGTGATTTTTGCTCATTTTTGCTCGATATTAATAACGGCAACAGTTAGACGCTTAAAATATTCACTGAATATTGAGTTATATTATTTACTTTAAAAATAAATAATTGAATTAAAATAAAATTAACAGTTAGACGCTTAAAATATTCACTGAATATTGAGTTATATTATTTACTTTAAAAATAAATAATTGAATTAAAATAAAATTAAATAATTAATATTTAAATATTTAAAATTAATATTTAAATTAATATTAAATTTAATTATCCATACAACAAACGTGATATTTTGCCGTTTGAGTTCGACTAGAAATTGGCCGGTTTTATTTTAATAATATCATAAGATCAAATCCTTACGTAAAATTTTAACTAAGATATGTATAATATAGTTTAATATAATATAATTATAGTTTACAAAACTGAAAAAAATACTGACTTCAAAATACGCAATTTCTTGACTTGGATGATATTTTTTCAGTTATTTTATAATAATACACAAAGTACAGTCCAATTAAGAACTTCCTCCTTTTTGGAAGTCGGTTAAAAAGTGAAACTGACTTTAATTTGTGTAATCTTATGCGCAAGTAAAACGTGAGATATAAATACATAGGTATATATTAAAAAGCCTTCATCATCATCTCAGCCACTAGAAGTCCACTACTGGACATATGCCTCCCACATGGATTTCCAAAAAGATCGGTTGAAAGCGCTTGCATCCAGCGCCTTTTTTCCACTTATAAGAGGCCTTACAAGATCATAACTAAGAAGCCTTACATAGATACAAAGAATTAAGAACATGGTATATATTGCATTTATACATCCATCCTCCATCCTCGATTTTTTGCTCCATCCTCGGCCACACCGACGCTTAACATCAGGCGAGTTGGTGGTCAATCGTAGATCTATAATGTATAAAAAAAAAAATGATTCGGCAATTCAGTTTCATTTCATCTAAGCACCAGCAGGGCGCAAACCATGCTTACAACGGATACACCTTAACATGCGTTAAATTCACAAAATCACTATTTGTACAATACATACCATTAACACGAACAATACAAACAAGGGTAGGACAATACATCGACGCTTTGTTTACTACGGAAAAACCATTAAAAATTATTAGTCGGTGAAACGTTTTTTCGTTTACTGAGAATTCGCTTACGTGATTTGTTCCGATGACGGTGATGATCCTTTGTATTGTTTGTACGTTTTGTTTAATTACTGTAGGACTAATAAAAGGTTCGAACAGGTAAAACAAGATGTCGAATCTGAATGAATAGGTATAGGTATGTCCACAGATCGCAAATAAAATATTTACTGTTTGACATGCGCATGAGCATTTAGATGATGTTTCAAGTAAGTCCTATTCGTTACAGAGTTAAGAGAACTATTGTCGAGCGATCTCCTTACAAATAGGAGTAAACTGTTTTCTACCCCTAAGCGATAAAAAATAAACCTAAGTTCGAATATAATTCCGAATTTCGAAACTTAAAAGTGTAAATAAAATAATTACAGTTTAAAAACTAAAATAATTTGATTATGGGACCAGCTTGGGAGCTTTCTCTATACGTTAATTCAAGAAACACAAAAATTGGTTCACGAATGACGGAGTAATTCGTGTACATACATAAAAAATATACGGTACGAATTGATAACCTCCTTATTCGAAGTCGGTTAAAAACACGCTTCAAATTATTGTATTGTCATCGGTCCGCGATAAGTCTACAAAGTTTGAATGAAATCTGACCGTTTGAAGTGGGTCAAAATCAAGTCCAAAGGAGTCGGTTACAAACAAACAAACATGCATACAGGTGAAGCTAATAAAATCGTGTTAAAAAGCAAACAGTAGAGGCTTCAATAAATAAATTTTGAAAAAAAAAAAAAACATACCGTAAAGGCTATTAATGGTTCCAACCATATAAAAAAAGAATTATCAAAATTAAAAAATCTTTAAGAGTAGAAAACAGTTTTTTCCTGTTGTATGAAAAACGTAGAATTTGCTGGCAAAGGATCGTGTGAACGAATTGTGTAAAAATTTGCTATCATTTGTAGTGACCGGCGAGCAGTTGCTTTACTTAGCTAGAGGTGATCTTTATTGCTTCTATGCATCCAAGTTCTAAAATAAGATAAAAAAGGTTATAAAACTACCCTACCTGCCTTCTTGTATTATTATAAAACCTGAAAATTATCCTACCGTTTTTATAGTCAACAGATATACACAATACACATGCCATCGTTTTACAGTCTTTTAACCCTTACAAAATCGATTTGGAGCCATGAATAATTTACAATCACCCAGTGTTCAAAATAGTAAAACATTTTAGCTTGAGAAATCTAAATAAAAAGTCAACTACCCCTTTGCCAAAATGCACCAGGAATCGAGATGAGCATTCGAAGTTAAACCTTAACTATTCGTAATAAAACCCAAAATTTTTAAGCTTCAATGTCTTTTAACTTCACGCTTTACGTCAAAATGACTGACGTTTATAGATGTCACCTGTCATTTAATTTATATTTCTAAAATTCGCTGAAAACTGGGCCTCCACAAAAAGAGTCTGGCAATAAAATAGGAAGGGTATGTAGTTTTATGGCTAGAAGCTGCCTTTTATTGATAAATCTTTAATCCCATTGGTACTGTCAACGTGGGTAACTTTGACTCCGCGTCAAACATTGACCGTGGCCTTTTAAGAAGGTTCTCGATTATTTTTTCAAGAGATTAGTAGTCAAAACGACTGTAATTTAATTAATCAAGTAATTTGACTACTAATCTGGGAAACTACTACTGGGAAAAAAATAGTCAACCTTCTAAAAAGGCTATGGTCAATGTTTGACGCAGAGTCAAAGTTACCCACGTAGACTGTACTACATTGTTCAATGGAGTTTTAAGTTAGACAATTTATATAAAGCTTGGGCCAATAAACCAAGTGTAAAGCGAGTTTAAGGTCACGCAACGAGCTATGGAGAGGGCTATGCTCGGAGTCTCCCTACGAGATCGAATCAGAAATAAAGAGATACGTAGACGTACAAAAGTCACCGATATAGCACAGCGGATTAGCAAGTTGAAGTGGCAGTGGGCAGGACACATAGCACGTAGAACTGATGGCCGATGGGGCCGAAAGGTTCTCGAGTGGAGACCACGTACCGGCAAGCGCAGCGTAGGAAGACCAGCCACGAGATGGACAGATGATCTCATACAAGTGGCGGGAAGACGCTGGATGCAAGCCGCTTCCAATCGGTCTTTTTGGAAATCCATGGAAGAGGCCTATGTCCAGCAGTGGACTTCTTATGGCTGAGATGATGATGATGATGATGAAAGCGAGATATCATCACGAGCTAAACATATTAGCCATATTATACAGGGCATATTACCAGGTTTAGCTTCCTAATCTAGAATTATGGATTTACTTGGGTTGACTTAATTTTTTTCGGTAAACTTTAACCTGTAGTTTCATGTCTTGATACTGACGATAAATGATTAGTAACGATAAGTCGATTCATACAAACATTATGGATATCGTCATTTTAGTACAGAGAGTATACAATTATACATACATGGAGTACAAAAAATTATAATTTTGCTAAAAAAAAGTGATTTCAGATGAATGAACAAGGACTAAGGACCAAATTCCAGTTTCCGGCAGCCTAGTGGTGAGACCGTCTGACTTGCGATCCGCAGGTCCTGGGTTCAAATCCCACGGCACGCACCTCTGTCTTTTCGAAGTTATGTGCGTATTGTTGATTGCCGCCAACTTCAAACGGTGAAGGAAAACATCGTGAGGAAACCTACATGTCTGAGAGTTCTCAATGATCTTGAAGATGTGTGAAGTCTGCCAATCCGCACTTGGCCAGCGTGGCAGACTATGGCCTAACCCTTCTCACACTGAGAAGATGGCCCGTTCCCAGCAGTGGGACAGTTTGTACAAACAGGGCTGATAAAAAAAAAAAAAAAAAGGACCAAATATTTAAAAATTAAGACCTCTGAGCTCATAATTTTGAAATATTACAGCTATCATTCAAATCAATTTTCATAATTGGTTTTTATTTGATTTAATTTGATCCTCTTCGTTCACTGTGTCAGGTGGTAGTAAAACGTAGGTGTATCCATATGGATCCTATCCTGTCACTGTCCAGTGAGTATGTTTGTATGTTTGTTACTTCTTCACGTTCAAACGGCTAAACCAATTCTGATGTAAATTGGTAGAAAGAAGCTGACATCCACATAGGGCACTTTTGATCTCGAAAGTAACATCTGATATAAGCGGGATAACGCCGCGCAGCTAGTAATATTATAAAAGCCAAAGTCTGTCTGTTTGTTATCTTTTAACTGTCAAACGGCTGAGCTCACTGTTACGAAATTTGGTGCAAAGATAGCTTAGAATCCGAAGGCGGACATCGTCTACACATGTTTATAATTACTGTTTTTAATCACTACGCAGGTGAAACTGCGGGGCGCAGCTAGTTTCATATAAAAATGTTGTTTTCATCAGAGCTTGTATTTGAAATAATGATTTTGTAAATTTTTTGTACTAAACTAAAATATAATGTTTTATGGTTTGTTAAATTTAAATTGCCTCTAGCTTTGTCACATACATCAGCTATTTTTAAGGTAACGCTGAAAGAAACTTTACACTATCCTCTTAGCACCAAAAATGTTAAGTGTATCTTTATCTACCCTTAAATGCAAGTCGAGATAAGGGTAGCTAGTTCTGGTGTCTCCTCGACACATGTTTCAGATTTAAAAATAATGAGTAGCCCTCAGCAACCTAATGATTAGAAGTGCTACTTCAAGTGGCCGCTTCTCAGATACTGTTTCAGATATTAAATTGGTTTTGGTTTTTAACCAACTTCCTAATAAGGAGGAGGTTCTCAATTCGACTGGTTTTATTTAAAGGGTAAGTACCTATTTTTTCTAACAGGCTCGTGAAAACTAAAAACTTTTATTATTCCATATCCATAATAAAATTAACCAGCAAAAACGAACTCCAGGCAAAAACAAAAAAAATGTTTCTTTTATAAAAAAATATTTCCCAAAAATATTCCTGTCTCACTTGAGGCCACAAGAGACCACAATGCAGTGTTTAAAAATATAAACAGTAGGTACCTATACGATAGATAAAAAATAAAATGTATTAAAAATAGAAAAAATAATAATATATTTTTTATTATTTTAATAGTAAGTAAGTTCGTATAGACTGAGTGGCCAGCCCTATTGTCAGAGTTATTAAGCCGCCGAAAGGCCTCTGACTTGGCTTGACGATTGCTGCACTTTACTTACTTTATTATTTTAATATAATATTTTTTCTGTATTCTGAGATAGACCCATTGTATTTCTTGTCAACTACGGTTTTTCATTTTCTTACAAAAATATAGAATAGAATAACTTTATTGTACATCCATGCAGAGTAACTTAAATATAGATAATCAACTTAAAAAAAAATGTGGTTAGGTAACCACATAAAGAAGCTGGGCTAATTAAGACGTAGAGGTCTATGTAGACCTTAAGATGTCTTAAGATGTTAAGATGTCTTAATTAGCCCAGCTTCTTTTGTGGTTGCCTATGTACCAAATATCATTATATCAACTGTTACTTTTTTTAAACAGGCAGTACCTGCTTTCAAACGTGGTCACATTTGTCTCCTCACATTTTCTTGTAAGTAAATCTGAAGATTTCTCTCCCATAACCATTTCCCTTATCAGTCCTTACGCACACTTCTCCAACCTCACAGTTTCTGAAGTGTTTTCGATAAAACGGCGAAAATGTTCACGGCTCAAGTAATATTCTCGTGAAACTTGAAAGTATTTTTATTTTTAGCACAAAGCATAAAAACGTTTACTATGAGCGTGAACATTTGTGACTTTCGATAAGATAGACGTGTGACAATTTTAAGTGAAGACGTGATCGAATGAGAGAATTAAATGTGTTGGATAAGTTTGTTTAGAAGTATACGACAGTGGCTCCCTCATATAACTCTTCTGTTGAGTTCGTGCATTGTACTTACTTATGAAGACGTGACCGAATAAGGGAATTAAATGTGTTGCATGAGTTTGTTTAGGAGTATACGACAGTGGCTCCCTCATATAACTTTTTTGTTGAGTTCGTGCATTGTACTTACCCTAGCGAAGATTGATGACTAATATAACGTGAAACATGTTTGAGACTGCGAAATGCAGGCACGTGTTAGAAGTTATGTTAGTTTTAATGTTTTTTTACCAGACTTCCAATAAAGGAGGAGGTTCTCAATTCGTCGGAATCTTTTTTTTATGTATGTTCCCCGATTACTCGAAGACGCCTGGATCGATTTGAGAAATTCTTGGTTTGTTAAAAAGGTTATACTTCCCAGATGGTACCATAGAAATTTTATCAAAATCGGTTCAGTATTTTGGTTTTTATAACAAAATAACTGAAAAAATATGTCATCAAAGTAAATGAATTCCTTGCTTATTTTGAAGTTTTTTTTTTTTAGTATTTAAGCGATTACTTGTTAGACGAAACATCTACATCTACTGGTTTATTATTAGTAGAAGATAAGTAATTAAAAGAACTCTCACTCTCTACCTGTAATAATACGTAATGATTATCCGGAAGTAGATATGTACCTGTGAAACCCATGTCAAGTTTTTTTATCGCAAGATTAACTACGATTGACCACCAATTCGCCTGATGTTAAGCGACGGTGTGGCCGAGGAGGACGCATTGATCTAGAATATTATGTAAGTTGGTACTTATCTGAAATAAGTAGCGCAAAAACATTACTATTTTTCTGGGAAGTCGGTTAAAAATCTACCCTTTTCCCATCGACGCTTGCAATCACTGTTCCAATCAGTGATATGTTAATACATAGATGGGTTGTCTCCGGCTCTGCGTGGCAAGCCTCAAGTAGGGTAATTGCCCGACCTGGCTTCAGTCGCGACACGGCGGGCAACACTGTCAGACGCTAGTGTTATGTTGTGTGAACTCTCACAATGCCATCGTGTGTATTTAGGAACTGCAAGACCTACACTAAAACATTAAGAGATTTGGATGATGTACCTACCTATCTTGAAGGATGTAACTATCTTGTCACTTGCTTGTCACAGTAAAAACTGGTAATCTTAGAAATAATAAATAATTTAGTTTTCGATTCTTTGTGGCAACAAGGATTCATATATCTATGCATTAAATGTAGCTGTCAGTTTGCATTATATCTGTTTAAACTTAGGTAATGATTCGCTATGTTCACTTCTAATTCAATGAGTATAACCTCTCTATAGTTTAGAATCTCTTTGGTTCCAATTGAGTGATAATCATGGAATGTATTCATTTCTAATTCAATGAGTATAACCTCTCTATAGCTTGGAATCTCTTTGGTTCCAATTGAGTGATAATCATGGAATGTATTCACTTCTAATTCAATGAGTATAACCTCTCTATAGTTTGGAATCTCTTTGGTTCCAATTGAGTGATAATCATGGAAGCGGCATGGCAGTGTAGCAGCAGGGCTGCAGGGCTGCAGCGGCAGATAGGCAGCCAGATGCGATGAGTGTTCAGCACGCCCACCGATCGAATTACACTGATTAGTGATTACGGACAGTGAGTGTTGGCTTATCACGCCGCCCGGGGATCGTTAGTGACTGGAACTGATCGATGTTATGAAATAGTGCTGACAAAATATGTATGAAATAATTGAAGGGTTGTAAGTCTAAAGGGTCTAAGTGCCTACTTTTTTTTATATATTTTTTTCATTTGCATATTATTAGGCATGACACATAGATCGTATTTTTGTAATAATATTGTTGTTGTTTTTTTTTTTGGCACTTTGACCCTTAAGAATTACAACCCTTCAATTATAGTTAAAAAAACTGAAAAATCAAACTTAAAAATACTCGTACTCAATTTGTTTAATTGGATGATATTTTACCAGTTATTTTGTTATAAAAACCAAAGTACTGGACCCATTAAAAAAAATGGGAACACCTCTGAAGTATGACCTACCAAACAAAAAAATAATCATCAAAATCAATGCGCAATTGACGGAGTAATCGCTAAACAAACATATTTTTAATTTTTTTAATCGAATTGATAACCTCCTTCTTTTCGGAAGTCGGTAAAAAATTTATGAAAAAGCGGATTTAACCGTACTCAGTTTTTTTACCCGACGGCGCAAGAAAGAGGGTTATGTTTTACAAGTGTTTCTATGTATGTATTTAAAAGATTAGTAAAATATATCCATGTTAGTATTACTGCAGCATTAGCATTTTCCTCGTAGTTACTACGGAACCCTAAAAATGTGATGCGGGAGAAAGATATAACTGTGCGCATGGAGCCAATCCTAAACTAGTTTAGGTATCCCAAAATCGCACAGATCGGTCTAGTTTCTAACTTACTAGTACAGCTACATTTCCGAAGATCAACTATTAGGTAGTTAACATGTCAATCTGGATTATTTGAAGAGTAAGATAAAGTAAGACAGACACAGTAACACAGCAGTAACACAGCATGAAGTGGGCGTGTGTGAATGGTGGGTAATAAATACTAGGTTCCCACAGTAACAGCCTATTTGCATAAAAAATCGGGGCCATCAGTATAAGTATAGCTCCAACGCCGTATTTAACCGACTAAAAGTAAGTTCGTATAGGCTGAGTGGCCAGCCCTAGTGTCAGAGGTATTAGAAATACAATCCTACAATCTCCGTCGGACACACCGTCGCTTAACATCAGGCGAGTTGGTGGTAAATCGTAGATCTAACTTGTATAAAAAAAAAACTGAAAATGAAAAATTTATTTGTCGTCTACAAACATTTACATAGTATATCCGTATATGATATTAATCTAGGAATCAAGCTAGGAATAGTCCTGTGGTATGGCGTAACAATACACTCCGCCGGAGTGTTGATGTTGGTGATCATTATTATAAATATAATAAAATAAAAGAAGAACAAAACAAAACCAAGAAACAATTGAAGATGACAAAAAAAACTAAATATAATAAAATGAATCTGAATCATCTCTGCAGCCCTATAGGTACACAACATATTCAAGGTTATAAAGATTTAGAGGTGTGAGTCGCCAAGATGATGAAGTACTTCTGTGTAATATATATACGAGTGTAAAAACTAAAATAAGACTATATTATGAGCATATATATATATATAATTTTGAGCATATATATAATTTTGATTACGAGCATTAAGCCGAAAATAATAAATGTAGCTTAAAAACTGTAACAACCGACATCATAATGCGCAATTTTGTTTTAAAAGTCAAACTACTAAACCTAATTTGATGAAATTGCTTTGGGACCAAACTGAAAGTATATCCATTCAAAAATAAATAACAGTTTAAAAAAATAAAAACACGCTACAAATTATTGTGGTCAAAGTTCATTACAAGACTTTTCTAACAAATCCAAACACAGCTATATACGGATACGATGTTCCATCATGAAGTTCTAGTTCATATCTTCTGGCTCCATCTTCAGATCAGTTCGACAGTACCATATTATTGTATTGTCATCAGAACTACATACAGCTGCCAATTTTCATGACGCTACGATCCTTGGAAGATGGTTAAATTAGTTACCTTAGATTTCATTACATAGTTATTTACATACAAGTCGTCCTAATAAAAGCGTGTTAAAAAAGAGAACTTTTCAAATAGGTTAATAAATAACAGAGTTAATGTGGTAACAAACAAAACAAAATACAGCCGAATTGTTACCTTCTTCTTTTTGGAGTCGGTAAAAATACCGGTTCTTCGTAACACCCTGTAACAAGTATATACATACATATCTACATACGCTCGAAAAACAGTCCTTCTTACGCAATCAGGTAAAATAGTACCGTTAGTTTTTTTTAAATGTGCCTTTTATTTCTCACGTCTCGCATCAATTTCACGAGCTATTTACTCCGACCGGGGGATCAACTTGTCATATTTGACGTTTCGCTGAATTTTGTCGGCCAGGAATCAAAACTACCGAATTCCGAACGCGACAGAAGTCACATGCGTCAGATTTCATGTCACATGTGGCTTTTTTTTTAATTTGCGTGTGTTCCGCGTGCTTCAGTGAATGTGTTTTTTTAGACAGATAATTTGGACGTTTTGAACTACTGTGATATGCCAGAAGTGTTACCACATGGCTGGGTGCGTAACGTTTATCGGCACCATTTGTAATCAATTCCAATACATGAAGATATATTATTATAAAAATAACAAACTAACCGACTGTAATTTGTGAGGAGGTTGTTAGTCAAAAAGCGTAAAAGTGCTCGCTTGCAGTAAAAGTCCATAATATACCTAGCTTATTTTTTTAAAATAAAACCCAAAATATCAAACTTTTTTTATTTAACAAAATTAATCTCCACAGACTCCGGGATCCGTGCCTTTTATAAACTAATATATGCATTTTTAACTACATACTTACATTTTTTTAAGTTATGCAAGAGGAATGCACCTTACTGAATGTTTACTAACTAACTGGATGATTGTGAACCAAAATGCATTGAACTCTTTTTGACCAGTACTAGTTAGAAACGATTCAAAGTTACTTATATCGAAAAAAATATTGAATCATAATATCTTGTTTATATATATCATAAATGTACCTAAAAACATTTACCTAGCTTCTTCAACAGTCGGCTTAGAAGTAAAAATAACTATCTACTATCTAAAAAACTTTAGGATTATCTCTCCGTCTGTTTGTTACTTTTCTATGACAAAACAGTTGAACGGCAACCCTGGAAACGACATAAGGCAACATTTTATCATCAACATAATAATTGTTAATCGTCGCTGTGTGGAAGACGCGTTACAGCAGAGCTTTACATACCTACTTATACTTGAACAACATTACCCACCTCCTTCTACAGTCGGGTAAATATCTATAAAGGTATTAGTACATTTAAACAAGCAATTCTTTTATATATATAATCTGAATCTCGGGAACGGCTCCAACGATAATAATGAAATTTGGTTCGTAGGTAGATTAGGTGACGATAAATCGATCTTGCTAGCTTTAATTTTTAGTGAACTCGGGTTTGCTCGTATTTTCAGTCATAAAAAATCCGAATGGAGCTCGGTCGCCCAGGTACTATATAATTACAGACTGCAATGGTACGGACCATCTTTCTATTAAAGTCACACCAAAAGAACAATGCCTTACTTAATTCTAAGTTCACGCATCTTTGCCCGCGCATTGTCGTATCGATGCCCCGCTAGGCAACTGTTATAACGCCATTCGTCCAATAATTACTTTGGTAACTTGTCTTTCTATGGTTTATTGAAATGGTCAAAACACGAAGGCACGCTTATATTCCACGCGCCTTTGTTTAACACTCCACGCTGCATTTGACACCGCAGTTTGTCAAAATTTCGGTTTCTAATTCTGGGAATGTGTCTATTTGTTGGTTGTCATATATATTTCAAGGCCCGTTAGTTCCCTTTTCGTCCCTTCGTCGCTTTGCATGTCGACAGTTAAATTTTTTGCTTATGCTTTTATGAGAACTAATAAATATTCTAAAAGTGGAGCATTTTATAGGAGCAGACTCCTATAGTAGTTGGTAACTGTTCTTACTTTCAACGGAATCGCTTTGTCGTAAACGGTAGGAGGTGTTTTGTTTCAGGTTTAATAAAAGGTTTCGCTTTTATAGGTTAAGTTTTTGCAGTGACTCAGTTTTTTTGTCTCAAAATGTTAGTTTTTTATGATTTTACGAAATTTAGTATGGCAAGTTTAGTGGACAGTAAACTGTTTTGAAACTTAGTTTCGTGTAATAAAAATCTGTCATACTTATTTTTAATTTTAAGTTTATTATGACTAAAAGATATTTTACATAGCTAAAGAAATAATCTAAAGATATAGTTAAATTATTATTATAAAATTATTAAATACTTAGTTCGTAATGACAAACCAGTTGTATTTAAGACTTTAACTTTAAAAACTTTTAAAGGTAAAAAACACCTATCCCTATATGATTTCAAAGCAGATTAAATACTAATAGACAAAATAAAATTTCTCTTAGTTTCATAATTCCAATAAACAAGATGTTTTTTTTATCCCCTTTCACTAAATACCTAATATTTGTAGTTTATTTGTGTACTGCATAGGAATAGAATGCTTACAGCTGTTTCTTGAGAACTATAATATTGGAATTTACAAGGATAGAGTGAATATAATCTTCTAATCGACGAGCTCCATCCTCGGCCACATCGTCGATTAACATCAGGTGAGTTGGTAGTCAATCATAGATCTATAAAATGTAAAAAGAAACAAATTACTGCAAACGTGATAAACTCAGGGCGACAGAAGTGAAAACATGATCTCTATTCTAATTAAACAAAAATCGAGCATGGAACCTTCCAGTGAAAGTTAACAGGAACCTTTTACCCCTTTCTTTCATATTAAAGCGTTGCAAATCAGATAATACAAGCACATTTCACTTTTACATCTTAATTACCCTTTATTCAGTCCAAAAGCGAACTCTTTGAAACGATAATTTATGACTTATACTAACAGAACGGACGAAACAATGCGTAATATCCCAAATAAATGCAACTCTTTCAGCTATTTAGCGGTCCCTTTATACAGTTATTGAATAACTGTTGGACAAAACGGTCTTAGTTACGGTAAGGAAAGGGTAAAATATTGTTCATGCCCCTTTAACTGTTGTCTTCGCGGCTTTCTTCTAAATTCAACCCTGTTTTGGATACAGTTGGATGCAAAATTGAATGGCATAGTTTTTGATTTGACCTTGTGCATGTTTTTCGCAGAAATTGCTGTGCGATTTTTGATGTTTATTACGCGCCATGTTTAGCACCCTTTAGCAAACCCTTTAGTTATAAAACGTTTTCTATTGTTATTGTTTTCTTTTAATTTCTTTAAGAACTTAATGGCAGTTTTTAAGATTTTTTTGCCATTTTATTGAGGTTTTGGCAATTTTAAGAATAAGTTTTAAATCGCCAAAAGAGTTGGCAATTGCGAAAGGGTTGGTAAGAAACACAACCAGTATTCGTTTTTCCAAGAAACTAATTGCAGTTTTTTATTGGCTTTGCTTGGCTTTTTTTATTTTTTAATGACTTTGGTAAGAATTACAATTTTTGAATAGCGACACTAGTGTAGCCAATGTGTCAGCAAAATAAAATAAACAAACATTTAGAATAGAATATAATTACATAAAATTAGGCGGCTGCCAATAATCACCACCGCGACCTAGCGGGTTGGTGAGCGCAGTCTGGATTTCGAATACGTTTTCCGATGAAATGCAGGTATGGCCTTGCAGTGGACTTCTAGATTTCATACATGCTCGTGATCGGTTGCAGATATTTCTTGCCTATATGCCATGATACCGATACGATACCTTATCAACTTACTAATCACACTCACTTTATAAATCTGCTCAATTGGTTAATATTATAAAACTCTACATTATCAGTTATCACATAGTGCTTATTACATCTTAAATGTTTTTATTTATTTGTTGTTTTTTTTTGTTGTTGTTTTTTTTATATTTCCTCCGATTTCTGACGAAAAATTCGGAAAATGCGTTTTTGAGCGCTCGGTATTTCCCAATTTTACTCATTATGTTCATATTAGCTTTTCCAATTTTCAAGTATTTCTAATGACACAACTCTATAAATTTATTGTTAAACAATTGCGTATCTTATAACATCATCTCGATAATATAAATACATATATATATATATAATATTATCCCCTAATACCCTTTCCCTCCCGTCTGATGCTCTAACCACTGTCAAATTTGATGCTCATAGGAAAATAGGCGTTTTAGGTATGTATGTGTGTGCATATGAATGTATGTGTAACAAAATACAGTTATAATTTTACAGCGCAGAGTAGCAAGGAGAAACCGTCAAAATAAATACATAAAAATAGTGCAATAAAAATTGCAAACTAATAGTTCAGCGGCGACAAAAATTTCTTTCACATGTCCATCCTTCGGCACAGTCAGAACAACAGTTAACTAAAGTTACTGTACAAGAAAGCATTAAAGGTTTATGATCTAACTGTTACAATAGTTTTATAACCGGCTACTTTCTTTCCGTTACAATTTCATGTCTTTGAAAAAAGCCGGCAAACGGTCCTTCAAAGCTTTAAACAAGTTCTGTAATTTAAGTCAATGTTTTGATTGAAATAATAGTCCAAACGGTTAACTTGAAAGGACTTCTGGTGTTACGGTATTTCTTTGTTCGGCGCTGAAATTCGGTGCTTATGAATTGTTATTTGTCTAAGATAAATAAACTACTACTATTAGTAACTTTTATAAATATGACTATTGATTTATTGAATGACTATTGACTATATGAATATGAATATTGTGAAGAAAGCTTTAATTTTCATTGCCACTGTTTCAAGAATTAGTAAGCTTCAGAAGAAAGAACAATAATCTGAAGCACAGTGCTCTCAAAAGAACTCGTCTTGGCCCCGGCGTGATTTTTTTAGGCGTAAGTGTACTTTCGAGTTCACTGAAACAAATTGAAAAAAAGTTTCCAATCTATAGTCCTACCCCAATAGTTTGTACTCTGCCTTGTTGCTAGCAGCACAAAAATGTAGAGGTTTTGTTAAATACCTATGTTAATATCACAATAGATCTGTAAAGGTTGTATAATATAGTACTTGTATTATATATTATGTTATAATGTATGGTATAGGTACCTAGTAGATATGTAATAAGTAAATAATCATGTTTTTTACGTCAGTTTTACACAGATTTATGATTGAAATTTTCTTATTTAACGTATCTTAAGCATTATTAACAAAAGGATTTTAAAAAATGATTTTTATTTCAATTTTATAGAACTTTCTTTTACCTTTCTACCAATATATTTTTTTGATTATGAAATAACTGCAAAATCGTTGTGTATGTATTTTACTTAATTATAGCAAATTACTGTACTCTATTTACCTTTTTCATAGCTTTCACAAAAAGTATGGTGGTACTTTTTGTATTACTTTTTATCACAATTTCTCCAGAGTGCAGTTTGCGCAATAAAAATTTCACCGAGCAACACTGCGAGGCCTTCATAAAACGTTTTTATGCAATTTTTAGCCTTTTTCCTTCGCAAAAACGCCAATAAAGATAAAACATTTCCGAATTCGGCCTTTGCCCGAAGGCCGCTAATAGGTTTTAGTAACACTTGCATACAATTTGGAAGTTTACAAGGCTTTAGAACAGTAGAGTATTGCTTTATTGTATGGAAAAAATGAGTTTATTACTCTAGCCTTTGTTGGATGCCTTTGAAATTGTTTTAAAGATGCCGATGCATTCACAGACACGCTCCCTTTGCCCAGTTTTTTTTTATTTTGTTGCGAGCGCCACTTTTTGTTAGTTATGCAAAATTGTGCCGGATTTTGGATTTTATTATTCTAGCTTACTTATCTCACTCAAGGTAAGGAAAGTGTAGGTCCAACATTTAATGTTGAGATTATCTCTTAAAAATTCTGAAGATTCATGGTTTATTTTACTGGTTTTTAATCGACTTAAAAAAAGGAGGTTATCAATTCGATCTGTATATGTTTGCAATATTGTCAGAATTGCATAGCTGTGTAATTATAATTAGCATGGAATAATTTACTCATAATATGTAAGTAGGTACATACATAGTTTGTAGCAACTGCAGCACAAGTTTTATCTTAGAGCAGTTGCTACACGGCTTAATATTATGGTACACTTACAAGTTTCGATTGTGACTGTAATTAATTTATATTGACGATTGTATGTAGCTTGTATTAAGGAAATAAATGTTATTTGATTTGATTTGATTTGATTTGATAGATACATATAACGAGCTTTCTTGAATCTTGTACAGCTTGAATGGAATTTAGTTGTCTCCAAACATCAGTCATGAAAAATCAACCCCAACTATTTCCCTTTCTTGTCCTTCCCCTAAACTTATCATTACTGCCTCCTCCCAGCTTATAACCGTATAATGGAACTAATTTGTTGTTCAAACAGGGGTCCGTCTTTATACAAACATCGTTGATACAAATACAAAACAATTCACATTCAACACTACAAAAATTATCAACCTCTATTCTTATACCAATAAGGTGCAAATTTGATAGTGATATTAGTCAGTTCTGCCGAATAGGATGGTAATGGCAAACTCCGGGACATTTATTTGACACGGACGGAAAGCTTTGTCAGTTGAAATGTGTTTCCGACAATAGACGAGGTGGGTCTCGTGACTTTGCTCCGGTGAATGGGATTATTTTGATGGTAATTTGCTGATCGTTAGTTTTAATTAATACTTGTAAATTGATAAATATATTCAGCCGTTTGCATAGTTCATCGTCATCCTCATATTAGTCACAAGAAGTCCACTGCTGGACATAGATCTCCCCCATAAATTTCCAAAAAGACCATCCAGCTTACTCCTGTTAGTACGAGGTCTCCTGTCCACCTGTGGACATTGTGTCTACAGTTTATAGACCTGCTTTAAGAACCTGTAGTACCACCATCGTCCATCTCGCTCTCGCATACAAACATTTGTGCAGATAGTGACTTAATGAACCTATAAATAAACGGCCAAGTGCGTGTCTTGCCACGCTCAATGTAGGGTAAGGCAAGATATATTTGAACTTTAAGTTTAAACTTTAAAGTGTATTATTTAAATAATAAAAATATGTCTTGTTTAGATAAACAAATAAATTTTATCTATTACGTAAACATATAAATTTTACAACTGCTCTACGCAAACTTGTTCTAACATCAAGCGTAACAACAATAAACAGTTAAACACTACAGAATCCCCCGTATGTATTCGCATAAATTATTTTTCTGTTGTAATAAAATTATACTATTAATTTATTAAATAGGACCATCACAATGCATTTATCGATAAATATAAACTTTTAACTTCTCACGACTATACTAGAAAATAAAGATCGTTTGCATAGCTCGTAAGCGTATGACGATCTATTCAAAAATCTAGGTAATGTTTTTCGAGTGTATAGTTATAATAGCTTGTAGCTAGGCTGACTTGGGTTAAGAATGACATACCGATAGCGTGTTTTAAGCTCGAACAGCGCCATCTAGCGGACTACATTTCTAATACAAGTTATAGTCTAAACCATAGAGTAACTGGAGTCAGAACTTGAATAGCGCATGCTACCGCGGGAAAATTAATTTTCAAACACTTTTTTTTTTCTTTTAATATTGGGTATAGTTTGTTCAGTTATAGATTTATAAAGAACTAATGTGGCTTTGAGGGCGCTGCTGTCTTATTTCGTTATTTTGTTAAATCGAAACATATTCTATGTTATTGAATTTAGAATAAAATATATGGTGGTCTCCAAAAGGACCAATATTTTTTATGATTTTTTAGTTTTTGTTTATTTAATGTTTTTGTTTAATTCATAATTTATTGTTTTTTTCTACAGTAACCGCCTGGCAAAATAAGTATGCCTTTGCCAGTCATTCTATACTTCACAAGCATTATTGTGTAGATAGAAGGGACATATAAAAAATGGCCACGTGCGTGTCGGGCCACGCGCAAGGTTGTGTAGTAGCACTTCTCTATGCGTAGACTTAGAATAGAGCTATCTGTTTGATACTACGAACATATTAACTGATTTTCTACGAAATTCACGACGACGACGACGCCGACACGACTTGACTCTAAAAATTATATTTAATAAAAGTAATTTAAAAAAATTAAACCTACTTCAAACTGAAAAGAAAGAAATAACTCGAAGAAAATTAAAACTGGGCGTCTACCACTTAGGTAGACGTATGTTTGTAGGTTTGTATATTTGTCCACTCATTACGCAGAAACTAGAAGTCGTATTTCAAAAATTCTTTTTTTATTTAATAAAGTAGGTACCTTTCAACTTAGAAGTCACTATAAGTTTTATCAAAATCGGTCAGTAGTTTTCAAGATATGGGCTTTTGAACACTCACTTCGTTCATCGCAACTGCAGAGCAGTGTCTACACCTTATATTTCAATCGTTTGATAGACAGAGACATGAGCGGTGATGAGCCTTGATGACCGTTTTTAACCGACTTCAAAATAATAAATACTATTAAAAATGAATAAATAAAAGTAATAAAAAAAAATTAAACCGACTTCAAACTGAAAAGAAAGAAATAACTCGACGAAAATCAAAACTGGGCGTCTACCTAAGTAGGTACGTACACCTTTTTTTTTTTGAGGTCGGTGTCTGTATAGGATCAAAACTGGGCGTCTACCTAAGTAGGTACAGTTTGAAGTCGGTTAAATTTTTTTTTAATTACTTTTATTTATTCATTTTTAATAGTATTTATTATTTTGAAGTCGGTTAAAAACGGTCGTCAAAGCTCATCACCGCTCATGTCACTGTCTATCAAACGATTGAAATATAAGGTGTAGACACTGCTCTGCAGTTGTGATGAACGAAGTGAGTGTTCAAAAGCCCGTATCTTGAAAAGTACTGACCGATTTTGATAAAACTTATAGTGACCTCTAAGTTGAAAGATACTTTAATCAATAATAAAATATTTTTTTAAATACGACTTCTAGTTTCTGCGTAATGCGTGGACAAACATACATACACTTATGAAATTAGGTATACACATGTTTAGAAGCTGGTATAGACTAACATATACAAAAATTGTGCAATTCTGAAAATATTACAAACATTTAGGTCGAATTGATAACCTCCTTTTTTTGGAAGTCGGTTAAAAATGGGCTTACCAATTCATTATATTTTTTTAAGATTTTATTCTACCATTAATCATTGTTGGTGTGACAAATATGTTTACCCCTAAGCCGCGGACGGACGGACGGACATGGCGAAACTACAAGGGTTCGTAGTTGACTACGGAACTCTAAAAATCCGATCACAGATTTACCATATTTTTTAACCGCCTACGGCGAAGGAAAAGCGAGGGTTTTTTTTGCCCGGTATGTGTGTATACGTATGTATGTTCATCTGTCCTCTCATAAATTCTAAACTACTAAAAATTGGAACTAATTTTTTATCTGAATGTGACAAGCACAGTGCATTACCAGACAAGGTTTTAACGATTGAGGTCCAAAATTATGGTACTAATATTACACTATTAACTCAAGTTTCAGTTATTCTTCCTCATGTTATCATGTAGGTAGTTGTACAAAAAAAAATGTGTTATACAAAAAATAAAGACTATTTACACTTCATTACACTAAGAAGCGTGTCGAGTGTTGTCACCACCCTAAAGGTCCCTTCTCACTTCACCAACGCAGCGTCACACGCAATGCAATGCAATATGCCGCAGATAAGTGACGCAATTTCACGCTAGTTTGCTTTCAATGTGTAATAGATTGCTACTCAGATACCCGTGGACCACACACGGACGATTTAGGGTTCCACACGTTTTGTTTAAAAGAGGATTTCTAGCGTTTAATGATATCTACAGTCGATTCTGCTCCCAATAAGATGGCATTCATAAAAAAAGCTCTTAGTTTACTAGTCACTGGTAGTTTACCTGAAGGAAACTGTATCATGGAGTAAGTTTATAAATGCCTAAGTTTTTGAAGGAATTACTTTATAAACCAAGTTAATATCTGGCCGAGTTTTATTATAAAGTCCAGCCATACAGCCGTTAAGACGTAACAGCAAACATTATTTCTTCCTTTTTTAAATGTAATTGGTTAAATTTGTGTGTCATCATCATCATCATCTCAGCCACAAGAAGTCCACTGCTTGACATAGGGGTTTCCAGAAAGAAATTTGTGTGTAGGTACACTATAATTAACGGACACCAACTGACAGTTAAGCTACATTTATTATTTATAATTTTATATTAAGCATCGTATTATAATTTATTTTATATGCTATAATATTAGATTATTGCATAAATTATGTAAAATATTTATTATTAGACGGGACCCGTAAAATAAGTAACATAAATCGCACCTATCTAAAAATCTACAGTGACAATTGACAATCGATGGAGTAAAATCAAATCCTGCAGTAGTATTAAGTAGACAATCGGAAGGCACAGTTACATATTTTATCCATCTATTCATGAAGGCCAGTAAAAGTGTCACCATTTTACTCTCCGTTGCACATTTGACAGTACCAATTTCACGATATTTGGCTGTCAATCGATAAGTTTTTTTTAACTGAAGTTGGCCTCGGCATTTTACAAGGTTCACTTAGAAATTTGATGTATTTTTTATTTATTTCGCATTACACATACAATAATGATAAATAGGCGCTGGATGCAAGCTGCTTCCAAACGGTCTTTTTGGAAATCCATGGGGGAGGCCTATGTCCAGCATCGGACTTCTTATGGCTGAGATGATGATGAGATAGCTTTACGGTTCACTCAAAATATACCATGTGCATCGATCATGAAAATGATGAGTGATATAAAATGGTGATAGTTGATTGACAGGGCAGATCATGTTATGATATAAAAGAGAATAACACCCGTATCTAATATGTATGAAACAGACAATGAAGAAGATTGCTGATAAGATAGAAAAACAAATGTCAACTGATTGCTAAAATACCACTGGCAACGTTTTAAGATTGGTATCACTGTCAAAAATAATTAGTGAAGTACGTGCCGAGATACATATGGTAGAGTTACGAATCCAATACCATACTATAAATAAAATAATTTGGGACAGATATGCAATTATATTGATTATTGGTCCAAGATTTTGTAGGTCTTGGATATTTTGCATATTTATAGCTACATTTCGAAAAGCTTTGATTTAAGTTTTTTGGATTGGTATACCAATAATAATATATTAATACAAAATATAAATAATAATAATATAATAAGTATAATATTATTATATATATATATATTATTTTATTATATTATTATTATATATATTAATTATTTATTATTATTAATATATTACTACAGTTAATGATGTATTTTTAGGTCTAGGGATAGATACGAGTATTTATGTAATTGTAAGTTTATTTATTATCTTTTAAGCATAAGTATATATATGGATATGTAATAAGTAGGTAATTATGTATAGATATATGTATGTAAGTAATATATTAATTATAAAAATATTGTTTACTAATTATTGTCACTTAGTTATTAGTTTTTTTAGAGGCCACTGTTTTTTAATATACGATTCCTGTCTTTGCACAGTTTCCTAAAAGTTATTGCTCTAAGCGATAATGTCGCCAATTAAAGACCTAGCCCTAAGTTATCTTTCTGTAATTTTGTTATCCGTGTGGCTTTCAATAAAGTGTTATCTATCTATCTCCCAAATATAGTTTTTTTGGTGCTAAAAATCTTTCTTAAAATTAGCAGTCTAAAAAACGTAAAGACGGACAGACAAATAGACGTGCGCAGCCCGTCTATCGAATTTATAAGTATTTTAATTCTATGTAGTATTACAGAACTATTAAAAAAAGTTATCAAACATATCTTTAGTGTGTTACAGTCAAAACCCCAACTTCCAGTAAAATAATTTCATTTTTTTTGAAAAATTACTAGAACTTGACTGTAGTTTGCTTTACCTGACTTTGACTAGGACTTATTCACGTTGTAAATAAGATTACTTAGTAAAATAAAAATAAAATAGAACCATTAAAACTATAATCCAGTTGCCGTAAAATCTTAAAAACAATATAAACGTACAAAGTGCAACTATTTTCACAGATCCTCTCTTCAAAATAAACTCTATGCTAATCCAATGCAAAAACGTCATCTTGGGTGGTCTAAAGTGGCGTCAAGCCTTGCTACATTTGGGCATGTTTATTCCTATTTATGCCACCCTATCGTATACGATAATAACCTTTATTTCCTTACATATTGAATCGAAATTAAGAACGCATGGTTCTAGGCAAGTGTAACCAAATATTTACTTTGACTGTCTTTATGAATGAAATTCCCAAATAGCTGAATGTGGAGGCCCAATGAAATTTTGTACTATCATTGTTATTATGTCACAGCCTTGTTATTTGTTTTACCGCCAAATTGCCTAAGGCCTATGACTGAGCATTTCTGGAAAAACTGAATGAATCAACAATACGAAATTAAAAAACACATAATATGTTTTGGAAAAGGGTTTGAGTATATTATTATTTTTTTTGTACATTAAGTACATCTAAAATTGACCTATTGACCTAATCAGTTAGGTCAGCAATCAAAAGGTCGATTCCAGATACGTTTTCCAGAACTCAGGTATGTCTAGAAAATCGAATCGATCATCCATACGGAATTTAAATAAGCACAGAGTATGTTTTAGACGTATGTTTGTTGTTGTGCGCGCCCAGCAGTGGGAAAGTTTATACAAACAGGTCTGATAAAAAAAATGTTTTGGAAAAGAATTTGAGCATATTCTTTTTTTACATAAAAACATTTATAATTGACCATCAACTCGCCTGATGTTTATGGTCGAGCTCGTTGATTTAGATCTAGATATCTACCTATAGATATATATTATGATTTGCTATGCTATGCTAACCTTAAAAATTGCAAGATTCTGAGACTGAGTTACTGAGAGAATGTAGACTGAGGTAGTCCTCAGTCCACAGAGAAGACGGCTAAAAATCATCAAAAACGTGGACTGAAATTGTTGAGTAAGTACGTTTTTTTTTAATTTTGATGAGAAATCAGTGGTAGCATGGGCATTGGGCGTACCTAGGGAGTGGTTTTGGGGTTTAACAAATTCTTAGTCAAAGTGTCAAATTCGCCGATTTTCGGATTTTCCGAATTTTCGGAGGTTTTAGAAACTAAAACAACAAAAATGAAGCGCGTATTCAACCTTCAAAAAGGTGTTAGTACACCTTTTTTGAAGGTTGAATCCGCGCTTTTTGTCGCGCCCTAAGTCGAAGGAGGAATTAATAAATAAATATTAATTCCTCCTTCGACTTAGGGCACTTATTTTTAGACGTAGGTACCTACTCTTTCCTTAGTCACATCGTCGTTTATCATCTGTTGAGTAAACTAAAAACAGCGCAGATGTATTTCACAAAAAAAAATATACTTTTACTACTTTTGTAGAAAGATATGTATGTATATCATCAATGACTTTCCATCAGGTGGACGTAAAGTCTAAAACAAAATTCATGAATATAGTGTCCTGGGTTGACCGATACCCATATACCAACAATGTTTTTTTTTTTTTTAAAGTAAAAAAAAAAAAAAAAGCTTAATTTAGATTGAGAAGTCTAGAGACGTCTATTTTGCCGCTTCGTTTTTTTTTTGCAAATCGATATTATTTTAATCGTGTCTATTAGACCTCATTGCGCTCGGACGTTTTTGAGGACTGACGCTACATCCCGTTGATACTTTATCAAAGTATATCATGTTTTACAATAACTACCTCTTTTCCAGCACTCAAAGCACTCGATCGGCGATCGGTTAGCAAATACTCCTTCGTCCAACCGACGCATTAGCGGCGATAAGCGTGTCAATCGACACGTCATTAGGTAGTGGACAATGGACTATCCACTTCAGTAGTCGCGGGATACATCAAACGTAACCTTAGGTTCAGGTTACAATAACATTATTTTATAATAACAATGGTACAACTAAACTTAAAGATTCAAACTTACGTAAACACCGGATACTACTACGAACACTGGTTATTTGACTTTGTATGAAAGAATTGATAATTTCGAACAATAGATTTTTTAATGTGTAAGTGCCTTTATTAATAATATTAAAATACAAAAAACTTAATTGGCTAAATTACTACACAAAAAACAAAAAGATTACCCCAGATTATATACCACTTCGATGTTACAATAAATTAAAAAGAAAAATCTTGTCTTTCCGTAACAATGCATTTAAAAATAGTATAATTGACAAAGGCCGTGACCTTTGTCAATTATACCCAGGTGTCAGTGGAGCTAAAACTTTTTTTTTTAAAGTGTCAATAATCCATCGCAAAAAGAGTTTTCAAATCGGTCCACGATTGGCAGTGGAATCGGTGAAAATACATAATTAAGATAGGGCCCTTTCTGAAGTCGGTTAAAGTGGACTACTCATATACCCTGGATAAAAATATATGTTATATGAAACGAAAACCAGTGATAAAAAAATAATAATACAGTGATCTGTAGGTACAGATCACTGTATTATTATTTTTTTATCTTTAAGTCGAAAGGAGGCAAGAATGTATGCATGTCGAATGTATGTATGTTCTATTGTCATCATATATTCATTCGAAGATTGGCTGGAAGAGATTTTAGCGACAAGGCCGCCTGTTGTTTAACCATCATGTAAGCCTTTTCTCACTATGTTTTTTTTTACTGTAAGGTAAAAAAGTGTAACAGTAAAGAGTTTATCTGTCTTTATTACCAACTTTTTCTCTATACACTATTACAGAAGACTCGTTAACTCCCAACTAAATATCTATTTGAAACAGCTGGTTTTTTTAGTTGTTATGGACACACATTATTAATATAAGTTGTTTGTGCTATTATAATTGGCCGAGCGAGCGAAGCGTCTCTGCATCAACTGGCCACATTTTCTTTTATTTATATAGTAATAGACTAGCAATTCGTCAAAATTGTCGTTGAATCGTATCAGCGAGTGACGAGCGAGTGATGTTCAAATAGTAGCCTTGAGGCCCTGGCAGTGTACTGGCCAGGCTAGTAAAAAATTAAATCGCTCGACACTTATGCATCACCCCTTATCATAACACACAGTTGATAGAAGTGTGATAGAAGTATGATAACGGCTGTCACAATACACTTTGCATCGGTTGCTATTTTTATGGCATCCTGACATCGATAGTAAAAGGAAATCTAGGTCAATACTACTTTAATTAGTGTAGACATTTAGCATCGATCGATTCGATTTTATCGTGATTCGATAAGATATTGTTGCTTGATTCGATTAATTAGTTCATTGAAAAAGTACCCTTTTTTAGATTAGTTAAATCTGTAATATAATGAATATCATGTTATTCTTCGTATCTAAATCTCGTAAAACTAGTTTGTAGTACCTATGTGTTAATTTGGGCATACTGAATCTAAACTGCCATATATTAAACTTAAATCGGGTGTAATAATTAGTTTTGACAATCATATTATATTAATTAATAATCAGTAACTACTCTACTATAGTAGATTGTTATACAAGGGGCTAAAAATACCCATTGTAACGAGGTAGATTTACTCCCTCGCTGAAGCTCGGGAGTAAATAGAAACCGAGTTACAATGGGTTTTTAGCGCCGTGTGTTACATCACTCTACTTTTCACTACGATTGCGAGGAAATTAAATAATCCAATACAATAATTCAAAGTTTATTTTATCAAAGTTTAGTTTATTTTATTACCCTCGGTCATGACTCAGATACTTTTACGTATATTAGTGATGTACATGGCTGTGCGAGATGGTTAGACCACTGTGTGGTGACTACTGCTTCTTTACCATCTATTAAGCGTATTTGGGTTAGGACCGACCCGGTGTGGTCTGACCATTTCCCACTATTTCTTGAATGTAGTCTAGGGGAGATAAGCGGTAGGGACTCTCGTACATCTGTAAATCGAGCCCCAGAAATCGATAAAATAGTATGGGGAAATCGAACTGACGATCAAATTGAGCGTTACCATCAGTTATGTCACAATGGGTTGAGGGGTATCGATTTTCCATCTGAGCTCTCTCAATGTTGTGATGGAGTCTGTTCTAATGAAAAGCACTGTGATATATTAGACAAAATGTATAAAGATATTGTTACTATTCTGTCGGACGCCGCTTCGAACTCGTATGAGCATGTAAGAGCACGGAGAAGAGGTCATCACGTTGTTGGCTGGAATAAGCATGTAGCACCATACCATAGGGAGGCCAGGCTTAAGTTTTTGGCTTGGGTCGAAGCGGGTAAACCAAAGTGTGGTCGATTATATGCAGAGATGTGTGAGAGCAAGAAATCTTTTAAAAAACGGCTTAAGTGGTGCCAAACAAGACAAGACCAGATTAAAATGGATATTCTTGCATCTCACCACACCGCTAAAGACTTTAAACATTTCTGGAAAGATACAAATAAAATGAATGTTAAGCCTGGCCTCCCTCTGAGTGTAAATGATAAGAGTGACTATAAATCAGTGGCCAATCTATTCAAAGACCATTTTAGTGTAAAACCAGAAACTGAATCAGCCACTTCTGAATCGTTTGATGCTGGGGCTGTCATTTCAGAGCGAACTGTAAACTTTAGTGCAAAGCAAATTCAAAAAGTTATTAGATCAATGCGGAGAGGCAAATCTGCTGGACATGATAGTCTCAGTATCGAACACTTGAAATACGCTGGAATTCATCTGCCGCGTGTGCTCTGCATGTTTTTCAATTTATGTGTCTGTCATGGGTATTTGCCGGAAAAGTTGACTAAGACTATAGTGGTACCCATCATCAAATGTAAGACTGGAGATGCATCGGATATAAACAACTATCGTCCCATATCACTCGCAACTGTACTGGCAAAGGTCCTTGACAGCTTGCTTAATGACATATTGATACAACATGTTCAGCTGCACGATGCCCAGTTCGGATTTAGGACTGGACTATCAACAGAGAGTGCAATCTTGTGTCTTAAGCAAGCTGTCAGGTACTATACAGATAGGAAAACTCCGGTCTACGCCTGCTTTCTGGATCTTTCAAAGGCATTCGATACAGTATTGTATGGGAAACTTTGGGAGAAACTATTGGCTGCGGGCGTACCAGCCGAAATAACTTCTATGCTGAGGTGGTGGTACAGTTGTCAGAAGAACCAGGTTCGTTGGGCAGGGGCTCTATCTGATGAGTACGGCTTGGAATGCGGTGTCCGGCAGGGTGGTATAACTTCTCCTTTGCTGTTCAATCTTTATGTAAATAACCTCATCGGTGAGCTCAGCAGTACCCATGTGGGTTGTATCATTGATGGAGTTTGCGTCAATAACATAAGTTACGCAGACGACATGGTACTGCTGGGACCGTCGGTGGGGGCAATTCGCAAGCTAGTGTCAATTTGTGAGGCATATGCAGCGGAACATGGACTAAGGTATAACTCCAAAAAGAGTGAAGTACTCGTGTTTAAGAGTGGGAACAGAAAACCGGTACATGTTCCGCCAATTAAGCTGAACGGTGCAGACCTACAGATGGTAAAAAGTTTTAGGTATTTGGGGCATATTGTAAACGAGGACTTAAAAGATGACACAGACATTGAGAGAGAGCGTAGAGCGCTGGCAGTCCGGGGAAACATGATCGCACGCAGGTTTGCTCGCTGCTCGAGAGAAGTGAAAATCACACTTTTTAAGGCTTACTGCCAGTCCTTCTACTCGAGCAGTCTATGGACAAACCACACTCGCCGGGCTGCCAGTACTTTACGTGTTCAATATAACGACATTTTTAGGATGCTGATGCGACTGCCTAGATTTTGTAGTGCATCTGAGATGTTTGCTGAAGCACGTACGGATGACTTCCATGCGATGATACGTAAGAAAGTTGCATCTCTTCAGCAGCGATTGCGGGGCAGTCGTAACAGTATCCTACAAATGATTGCCGCCCGCCAGAATTGCCCCATCCAGCATAAGTGGATGGTAACGCTAATGGGTGCAAAGTTGTAAACTGATACCTACTTAATTAATTTTCAATTGTTTTGCTGATTTTATTTTATTGTTGACATTATTATTAGTTGTGACATTGTAATTGATATTGTATATGGAATCAAATTCTGAAATAAACAAATTATTATTATTATTATTATTATTATTAAAAATGAAATGTACAATTCTGGATATTTAATGAGATGTTTGCAAAGAGAATGTAAACATATTACAAAGAGATTATTCTACTTTTGAATAAAGACTGTTTCGTGTATGTAGGTTCTTTGGTAACATAAAAATAAAATAAAAAAATACTTTTCCCCTAGAGCTTAAAATGCTATTTTCGCCCCGCTTTACTACGCTACAATGACAGACTTTTAGAGCAAGAGCAGTGAAAAAAATATTATTGTTATATTTGCATAATTTCATGTTTTTAGCTGCCTGTATGCTTACAAAGCAGGATATGGCAGATTACTTAATGTTAATACCAACTTACCTTGTACCCAGGCCCTCAAGCTAAATAAATTTGAATGTGTAGGTATGACATATCAGCTATATAGACATAGACTATATACACTTGACCGGTTAGATATTTGTGTACTTACCTTGACATTCTATTATTTACAATTTTGAGAGATTTTGTCTTTAACTTTTTTTTACTATTAGCCTAGATATTATATATAATTATGCTTACCAACCTATTTGGCTATTTTGTATCATAAAATAAAAACAAAATATCTAGGCTGACTGCGTAAGAGTGACTTTTGCAGTGTAACTTATATTGTGTTCCGCTTGTTTCAAAATAATTGAACTCTAAAAAAGTGAATAAGTGTTGATGATGATGATGAAAAAGAGGTAGTTGAGCTTATTCCTTATTTTTAGGGTTCGGTAGTAAACAAGAAACCCTTATAGTTTCGCCATATTTAGCTGTCTGTCTGTACGTCCGCGGCTTTGCTCAAAGACTATATATATTGGTACCTACTAGAAAGCTGTAATTTGACATAAATATGCATATTACTTATGCCGAGAAAGCCATAGAATAAAAAATTGAAAAAAAAAACAACGGAGTATCTACCTCCCGTACACGTAGGGTGGGGAGGTTTTTTTTTTCTCATATACCCCATTGTGTGGGATATCGCTGGATAGTTAATAAAAAAAACATTGAAGGTGTGCCAAAACCATTTTTTTTCAGTTTAGGGATCCGTTTGTGAAATATTAGGCTTTGAAGTGGTAATTTTTGTTAGAGTTTAGTGTCCCGTCCCCTTCGACCCTTCGACATTGGGTACATGAAAAAAAATCATGCTAGTAGCATACACTTATGATGAAATTAAAAGAAAAACGATCGCAGCTAAGTAGGCTTCACAAGTTTACGAGTAATAGTCGATCATCTTAGTCATACATTGACTTATCATAATTAATATGCATATACATGCTAAATTAAAGTTTTCTAGTACTAATAATCTTTGAGCAAAAAGGCTATAAGAGTTCCTTGTTTCCAGAACCCTAAAAATGTACCTAGAGAAGTAAGAAATAAAAAATAATTGCAAATTTAATTTAAACTAACATAAGTTAACTCGTATGTTCATATTGTCCCTATTTTAAGTTCACACAAATTATAATGTGCACCTACGCAATCCTACTTTGCGCTTGACATGACACGCACTTGACACGCTTATTTTTGATTCAGTTCCTATCATAGGCTTTACTTAGAATCTTTGACCAACTAGTACATATCATTATCATCGTGTAAGTTATGGTCAAAACAACTAGCCAAATTTTTCAACATCCGGCGGGACTCTAAGAACAATAAGTATGTTCTGTGCTCGAAGTCAATATTATCCTGATCAGTACTTGGCAGCCTCTACCAATTCGGCCGTGGAAGTTAGTCATGTGGGATATCGAAATTATCGGAACCATCATTAGCACGCTTTTATTAGTTTAAACGTATGTAACGGAAACTTTTTTAAATTTATTGTCGCTACGCGCACGGAAACTTTGAACATGATTTTGACCCACTTCAAACGGTCATATTTCATTCAAACTTAGACTTATCGAGGACCAATGAAAATACAATAATTTGATAAGATTGAGCGTGTTTTTTTAGTTTTTTAAACTATTATGTTTTATTTTGTAATATTAATTATTTATTTCCTTTATTAAATACAAAATAATTAGACAATCTACATAAATTACACTAAAACTAATAAATAAATAATAAAAAATATTAATTATTTTATTTTATATTTTTATAAGATTATCATGAACATGAAGTACGTTTGTGAGGTGTTAAGTCAGCGTTTCGCTAGGGCTGCGCACAATGCGACTAGCCGCGTTAGCCACGACGACACCAGGCAATTCCCTCCAATATGTCCACTGCAGTCGCGTCGAATTGCGGTAGCGCAATTCGACGCGACTTGGATGTAGATCCACATGAAATGCTTGCCACCTTGTGATAATGTTATTTCCTGCAACTATTGATACAGCCATCGAATTTCCAGTAATCAGGAAGTCCTGTCCCAATACAAACGAAGGTTTAAATACAAACATCCAAGTTTATCGACCAACCGTCACTTTGTTCACACCAATGGATCTTTATCGAAATCGGCGACATCAAAGCATTCGCAATAAATACAGTTCGCTTTATAGCGGCTACTGGCGGCCGGCGGTGCTTTAGATCTGTTGTTATCAATCGGCGGCGTCCTTTGATCTGTTATCGGACACTCTGCAGTGTGTGCTGCTACCTATGTATTGTTTCATATTGGTGTGCATTAGTACGATTTTCTAAGCTATTTTTGAAATAATTAATTGATTAGATATTTGAGCGGAAGTATTAAGATAAATCTGAGCTATTATTAGAAACTATTCTTGTGTTTGTGGTCATATCGTCATTCATAATAAAATCAAATAAATATTTTATCATTAATTTTCTTTTGCGATAAGTTTTTTAAATTACAATATTATATTCTTTATGAACACAGTTTAATATTTGTTAATACAAAACAGTTTTTAGCTAACCTTTTAGTTTACATATATAACTGAGTGCCTACATAATATTATAGTTAGGAGTGTGCATACAACATATTTAAAAAAATATAAATATACATTTAATATATGTATATACTTTAAGGATGATTTTGAAAGAAGTTTTAGGTAGATTCCTAACTTTTTCGACGATTCACACACAGATGTTTGGAAATATTTTCTCATCAAGTCAATAAAATACAATTGGACTTTACACCTGCTGAAATTCCGTATGTCTATTTTTGTGCATTAATTCAATCAATTAAATATTTTACTTGAAACAAATAATTTTGCAAATAATAACATACAGTATTTTGCAAGACCTCGACACAGGTTAAGCTTTGGCGAGCATATTTCGTGAAATATACAACTTTTTTAAAAGCAATATACATTGTATGAAATCTTAGCTAACTCATAAAAAAACTGACGTTTCCAATAATAAGTCACGCACAAAACAGTGCAGGATTTTTTATTATTCAAGTCACCCCTAAAATTCGCAGTATAGGGAAGTAGTTGTGCATAATTGAGATCAACCAATACTAAAATCTGAATTTGTGTGTGCGTGTATAATGTATATACATAGTAGAAGTAGAAGTAGATGGAATACGACGGACCGAAAGAACCAAACTATAAGGGTTCCTTGTACTATAGTACAAAGTATTAGAACTACGGAATCCTAAAAAAATAATATTTATCTCGAGTATTGACAGGAAAAAAATGGCCAATGAGGCGCAACTATTTTAGTGTAACCATTTAGGAACCTACCAATTTTTTTGCGGCTAATATTTGGACAATCTGTCCAATTTACTCCAATTTTCGTCAGTGAAATTGGCCGAAGACTGAAGGACAACAGTGGTGACTCCCGTTCTGCTTCGTTCCTGGTGCAAAGGTTGGCTATTGCCATACAGCGTGGCAATGCTGCTTGCATTATGGGCACCTTTCCACCAAGGTCGATGCAGGATTGGTTTCAATTGACGAAATTTTAATTTAAATTAATTACTTTTTACATGCATTCACTCAAAGAATAAAATTAAAATTGCTTCAATCAAAATAATCATGAATATAATTTGATATCAAGTATAATTATTGATAGGACTAAAGTAATTTCTCTGTTAATTTATTTTACATTACAAATGCATAATTTCTCGATAATGCATTGTAATCAAAATAATCCTTTGTTTCTTAAAGGCACGATATGAATCAGTCCTTGATATCATCTAATCTTATCTCGACGTCGGCATTTCTTAAGAAAACGGTAGGAAAACTATTTTCGATAAACATTGATGATATTGTTATGATTATCTCAAATATTTTGTGACACTGTAAGAGCTTGGACATGATGTATGGCAGTAGCTGATATTATAGTAATTTTAGGAATAGATCCTGATAAAAAATATTAATTCTTCTATCTCTATAGGTACAATGGAGTCTACAAAGTTCTGTGGTAAAACTCTTTTTCAGAGTCAGAGAGAGAATTTGTCACAACTTTGCCAGTACTTGAAATGCTAATCAACACACCAATGTAAACATTGGTGTGTTCCTGATTGTTGGCATGTTTCCATCAAAATTTCCAGTCATAAACGCAGTCTATTCATCATCAATATCATCATCTCAATTATAAGAAGTTCACGTATGGACATAAGCCTCCCCAATTGATTTCAAAATATCGATTGGGAGCGGTTTGCATCCAGCGTCTTCCCGCCACCTGTATGAGGTCATCTGTCCATTTCGTCCATTTCGTGGCTGATCATTCTATGCTGCGCTTGTTGGTGCGCGGTCTCCACTCGATGACTTTTCGGCCTCATCGACGGTGTGGCTGAATAAATAGTTCTGCCAAAAAAACAAAGCTAAGCTTCGCACACGATTAACATCTAAGAAGAACAATAAGTAGCCATACTTATATTGCTTGTAGTCTTTGTCCGTGTTCTCAAGTGAAATCTTTATCAGCAAACTCTCACAGGAAGTTAGCATTCGTACCACTTCTGATAACCTTACCATAGGCAGGTAGGCGGCGCTACAAAGGGAACAGTGGCACTTAAAGCACCTTAATTCTATTATATGTAAACAATAACAATAGTGTATTTAAAGTCGGCCTGCTTTGGTGTATTGTTTCTGGCAGACGTCGTCGTCGCCTTGGTGTCGGTGATTTACTTTGAAGGTGGCTTACTAATAGATATAGGTCACTGAGATTCCGACCTGGTGCGAGGGTAGTAGAATTCGCAACATCGGTATCCCCTGAATGTAGTAAGAGCCTGCTAAAAGGGGATTTCTGGGCTCAGGGTTGGTCGGATGCAGGACTCTGAACTTCATCCCAAACGGGCCCGAAGTGGACGCGTGGAGTGACTCACGGGGTTAGAGGCCTCGTAGGCTGAGAAGGCTGCCTCTAGAGGAATTGAGTCGCAGTGCTCTGGTATGTACCTCTTCGTCACGAGAACCCGGAGTCCTCAATTTAACACAAAGGGTGGTCATCGGTACTTAGTGGGTCAAATCCCACACACCCCGGATGCATTTCCAACGTACAACGCAGCCGGATATCTTTGATTTTTTTTTTGTTAAGATAACAGGCAAGAGTATCTTTTAATTGGCAAGGAACAACATCAAAGTTCGGAACAAGCTAAATAAAAGCTGAAGTACATTTTTACCTTTGTCGGGAAACACAATGTTCATAAATACCACATTAATTCAATGCTTTTAGCTGAAGTGGATCATATTCGGGACTTGGGAATCAGTCTTGATAAAAAACTAATGTTCAATTCACATGTTGAGAATGTACTCGTAGTTAAAAAGAGCTTTAGGACTTTGAGATTTGTGTTACGCAATTGCAAAGCTTTTAAGAAACCTGATGCGAAGATTGCAATTTACTGTGCCCTTGTACGTAGCACTCTAGAATACTGTAGTGTCGTGTGGAACCCACATTATGAAGTATATAATAAGCGTTTGGAAAGCGTACAGAAACGGTTTCTCTGGCACTTAACATACAGTTGTAACAAAGTCAAAGAACTACCGTCTTATGAAGATAGACTTCAACATTTCAATCTATATTCACTTAATTCTCGCAGAAAATTTCTGGACGGTATGTTTCTCTTTAAGTTAGTTAACAATTTAATAGACTCTCCATATCTACTTTCTAAATTAAACATTTGTGTACCCAGGAGCCACTCAAGACAGTGTAAAAAACATAAACCTTTTATCATTAATACTGCTCGTTCTAATTTGGGCCATTACTCTCCTCTAAACAGAATTATAATTAACTATAATGCAATTCATAATGTCAAAATTGATACAGTTGATGAATGCGTTTTGAAAAACCAGCTTGATATAGATGTTTTTTCGGGCCGCATACATGTTTCTAAATCACGTTATAGACTGATTCTTTCTAAAGTGTGATATCCTCACATTGTCATGATAGAATATATAACATTGTAATTTAAACATATAACAAATGTTTATGTTTCACAATTATATGTTTAAAAAAATTAGAACTTTCAATTTGTCAAAATTGTTTGTATTTTTTTTTGTGTAAATTCAATTAAATCATAATTAAGTTTTGTTTTAAGTAAATGTGCTGTATAAATTCTTGCATGTAGTTTATAACTGTAATTGAAGTACCACTCAATATGTATCTTTGTACCTTATTTTTATTTGATTTGTCTTGGTGGTGGCTTTGTTGGTGTAACAATGAAATAAATAAATAAATAAAGAACTTCCTCTAATAATTACCTATTCAAGGTATCTCAAATTCTTAGCAAACATACCAGGGTAATATAATAATTAGTTGGTCTTGACGCCAGTAATGCTATTACGTATTCTGTAACGCTAGTCAGAAACAGGCTAAAGTCAACTAATATTGTATAGATAACTTTTTTATGTTCGGCTTTTTATTCACAGGTAGGATACTTTGTATACCCAGACACAACTGACTAATTTCTTGCGATTTTAGACACATTAGGGCATGGTCATTCTTAATTGCATTACTACGTTATTTTCTATTTCTATTAACTAACGCAAAAGGCAGTGCCTCATTATAATATTTGTTCCTCATGATGTGTTATAATAAAGAATGTTTATGTTTTATGTTTATGTTTACTAATGATGCAAAGAAAATATTAGATAATGAGCGGTGTTTTGATTTTAAAAAGGTAGTCTATGTTTTGCCCGTCTCGAAGTTTTGAGTTATCTCTGTAACAAATTTCATAACACTTAGTTCAGCCGTTTGGTCGTGAAAATGTAAAATAAGCGGCCAAGTGCGTGTCGTGCCACTCGCAAAGTAGGTTTCCGTAGTTGCACATCATAAATTATGAGAACTTAAATTGGGGATACTATGAACATATGAGTTAACTTATGTTAGTTTATATGAAATTTAAGCGAAATTTTCATTTCTTTCTTCCCTAAGTCCATTTTTAGGGTTCCGGAAACAAGGAACCCTTATAGCCTTATTTGCTCAAAGATTATATTATTAGTACTAGAAATGTAATAGATCACACACACTGGTGGATTGCAACAATTAAACAAGTTTCGACGTAGTTTGGGAAATACGATCATCTGTCAATAGCGTCATAAAGTCGCACAAAAATCATCCTAGTCATTCTTACACATCTCTTATCCAGACGTAGGTAAAACGTTTGTCCATATCTTTATCCGTTTGTGTATGTGAGGCACCTGGTCTCTCCGTAGAGCACACACACTAACGTAGTGTACATATATGTATGCTAATGCTACATTAATACAACATGTAAAGGATTACACACACTAGTGGATTGCAACAATTAAACAAGTTTTGACGTAGTTTGGGAAATACGATCATCTGTCAATAGAGTCGTAAAGTCGCACAAAAATCATCCTAGTCATTCTTACACATCTCTTATCCAGACGTAGGTAAAAAGTTTGACCATATCTTTATCCGTTTGTGTATGTGAGGCGCCCGCTCTCTCCGTAGAGCACACACACTAACGCAATGTACATACATGTATGCTAATGCTACATGAATACAACATGTAAACACACACACTAGTAGACTGCAACAATTAAACAAGTTTCGACGTAGTTTGGGAAATACGATCATCTGTCAATAGCGTCATAAAGTCGCACAAAAATCATCCTAGTCATTCTTACACAACTCTTATCCAGACGTAGGTAAAACGTTTGTCCGTATTTTTATCCCGCTTTGACGTTTTTAATCTTGACAATTAGGAATTCTTCATGTTTGATGAAACTAACAGTGCAATAACAATAAAGTTATTGCCCTAATTAGTAGTCGAGTTTTGGTAATCGCAAACGTTTTTATTAGCCATAATTATGTTGGCAAAGTAAGAAGTAAATTGGAGGTATTATGTGTCATGTGTTTGTTGAGATGTCGCTTTTGTTTGTGTTGGCTTAGAAAATAGCCTCGATGTTGTAGTGAGGAAATTGTGTATTCATAAAATAGAACTTCACTTAAGAACACGGACTCAACTACATAGACGGATTTGGACGACTAAGTAGGAATCAGAAATTCACGGCTATTTAGATTTTAAAATAAATATAATTGATCCTTCGGACAAACTACGTAATCAAAGAATGGTCAATGGACAAACTGGGAATGTGAAGAACTAGGAAATGGAAACAGAGATCGACTAGACAAATCGGGAGTTGGACGAACGATGAAAAATTGGTCTTGTTTTCCTGACCTCAGCTTGGCATATTTCGTGTAAGGCCACGGTAAAGTTGCTTACAATACGTCTCATTTGCATGGGAACCTATCTTTAAAGACATTTTCAAGAAAGAAATGGCCTATAGCCAGTTACCTAAGTTACCTAACTTAGGTATAGGTATAGCCATTTCAAGAACAGTATTAGTTACTACTAAATGCAAAGTTTCATCAAAATCAGTATAGTTGTTTTTGAAATAAAAACTGCAACATCACCTATGTTGCCAAAATATATCAAAAACAGCTTTTTTATTTTTTTTTTGTTGTGTGGAAGCTACCCTTAAATGACAACCGATATCAAAATGAAGACTACACCACAACATAATTCAAGTAGTCATATTAAAAAAATATAGGGTTGTCTGACCTTTGCCTTACTCATCTCGCATTGGCCACGATAATGCTTGCTAATATCTCAAAAGCGGCTGCACCAATTTTGATGAAAGTTCTGTAATTATTATATAAATTGCACTGATTCGTTCAAGGTATGTCACATACAAATAAAATGTATGCTTGATGCAACTCTAATGTGATCGATTACGAGATGTGTTAAGCTGAGGTCAGGCAACCCTGTTTTTTTATATATGAGGTTAGGTACTTACTTGAATTATTTTGTGTTGTATTTTTTTTTCAATCGTCTGTCATTTAAGGATAGCTGACATACAACTAAAAATGAAAAAGCAAAAATCTCAAAAACAGCTACTACTGATAAAAAAAAAATTGCATGTAAGTTCTATTATTGTACTATCAAATTGTTATTATCAATTGCGCTGACAAATTTCGTTATTTCGTTAAAGATAAGCTCACATACAAATAAGACGTCACTTTAACGAAATATACCAAGGTGAGGTCAGACATCCCTAATTTTTAAAAACATATATTATTTAAACTATCTCATTGCAAAGTTTTCATCTTGCTGGGTGGTCAACTGGTCATTTAAGGGTCACAAGTCAAAAATAATCAATACAAAAATTTAATCACACAAGAAACGCTGCAGAATTTGTGCAGACTACCCTATATATTCAGCATCAATCACAGCGTCAACTAAAATAAGTCTCATCATGGTACCCGATGAAGTTTTTGCAATGGGCTCTCGTACTATAGTCTAGTAAAAATAAGATTTGTGATAACATAAAAGACACCTAAGTATATTGTTATTTAAATGAATGTACTGGTGTTTTCAAATACATTTGACACAATTTCATAATTATATTATAAAAGATAATTTTGTTACCTGTACACGCTCAAACGGCTGAACCGATTGTTATGAAAATTTGTATAGAGATAGCTTTGGACCTGGAGACGGACATAAGCTACTTATTATTATCATAATCATCACCGTTTTTCCTAACTACGCGAGTGAAACCGCGGAACGCAGCTAGTCTATAAATCGGGGATTATTGTTGATCTATGATTTTTAGTTATTCTCAAATCATAATTTCAAAGAATCCCCTCAGTTGCAAATATTGCGATCTGCTCCATACAAACGGATTTATTTTTACTAGACTCGTACATCCGACATATTTACACGATCTAAAACATTTATGTTAGTCAAAATCAAATAATTAAAACGTTCATTCATCTTATTGTAGATTTAACCATTAGTACTAACGATTCACTGTATGGTTAACACGGAAACTATTTGATTTCCATGGGGTGCAAAGGTCAGCTAACTTTCTTAGTTGACTTTTGGAGTGCAAAAGTCAACTAAGAAAGTTAGCTGACCTTTTAATTTGCTGAAGGGTCAAATTAAAGTTAATCCTTTATAAAATAAGCTTTTTTTAAATTAAATATATCTACAATTAACCACCAACGCGACGGAAGCGACACGTGTGCGTGAGGATGGAGCTCGTCGATCTAGAAGATATTTATTCACTCTAGCCCTGAAAATTCCTTGAAGATTGGACCTCTCAAGAAACAGAGAAGGTGGTAATGAATTCAATTCCTGTGCATACTCACCAAGAATGTGCACTGAAATTGAAGTTAAGTACGCAGTTTTGGTCATTATTATGAAAAAAAGACCACATTACCATAGGTGGTAATGTGCCAACTTTCTACTAGTTTTGTATTCAAATAGGGAGGTTGGAATTAATTCGTGAAGCTCTTGCGTAAACTAGCCGAAATGAATCCATAGAATATGGAGTCTATATTCATTTCGTCTATTATATACAGACATGCTACTTTATATCACTGCTCAAGACTAAGCAGCTTCTTGGTAACCAGTTTATCGTGATCCAATTCTACTGAGAAGCACGTAGACAGTCATACCAACTTTCGTGCGACGTCGTTAGTTTGGTGTCTTGATGACAAAGAATTCAAGCCATTCCGAGGCCATTGTATGCCGAATTGTACGATTAGGTTTTAAGGATCGAGCACATTAGGACGGGCCGCAGCGGGGCGGAGCGGGCCGCAGCGCAGCGCAAAATGCTTACGTAGCACATTAGTGACGGGCCGGGTCGCAGCGCATTGACGGATTTTGAGTACAGTGTACTCTCTCGCTCTGACGAAAAACTTTAATTTTTTGCCTGCTGTTAGAAGAAGAAGTTAATGAACAGCATAGACAAGAAGTTCGTCAAGAAAGAAAAAGTAAAATATGGACGGGGCGGGGCGGGCCGCATCGCACGGACGCAAATCCGCGTCGCAATAATGCGACCCGCTGCGGCCCGACACAGTGTGCGATATTTCATAGAAATTGTATTCAAGCGATTTGAGCGGATTTTTGCGCTCCGCCCCGACACGCTGCGGCCCGGCATAATGTGCTCGAACCATTATAGTCATAGCATAGAAGTTATGTCATACCAACTGCAGTAAAAACTGCAACCAATTTTCACCTCATATAATTAGTAATTGTACGTACAATAGTACGATATTTGCTTACAGATTAATTTCAAGGTGACTTACTAATTTATAATTGCTACTGTCCTGATAATTAAGCCATTAAGCCGATACGTAGATTATACAGCCGGCCTGGGAAATCCATTTAACAACCCGAATTACACACCACCGAAACGGACGAAACGGATTTAAGTATTAGTATAGCTTAACTTAGGCTTCCGTCTGTCTTTGGCTTAGGGTTTAAGGATCACTAGGTGTATGATAATGACAGTAAAAAAAACAACAATAAAAGCATAAAGATAAGATTATATTTAATTTTGTATTTATTTAAATTTTATCATCATCATCATCATCTCAGCCATAGGAAGTCCACTGCTGGACATAGGCCTCCCCCATGGATTTCCAAAAAGACCGGTTGGAAGCGGCTTGCATCCAGCGTCTTCCCGCCACTTGTATGAGGTCATCTGTCCATCTCGTGGCTGGTTATCCTACGCTGCGCTTGCCGGTACGTGGTCTCCACTCGAGAACCTTTCGGCCCCATCGGCCATCAGAAATAAATTCAGATCAGAATCAGATTTAAATTTACTAAAATAAAAATAAACGGTAAGCGCAGCGTAGGAGGGCGAGCCACAATGGGCATTTATCCCGTCAGATAAAAAAAACGGCTTAATTGATATAAACAAATGATAAAAAAAAAAACTTTTTAGTTCCAAAATTTGTAAATAGCCACTAAAATAAATACCCTTTTTAATTCAAAGATAAGCGACCTTACCGAAAAACATTACCTAACTTAAACATCGTCTTAAATTCTCTGTCTTCTTTTTGGAAAGTGTCATTACGTGTCAGCGAGAAGTTGACAAATATGTTAAGCATTGCTTAAAGTTAAGTAACATTTTTCGGTAAGGCCGAATGACTGTATAGTTAGTTGCATTTCAAAGCTAACCTTTAACCTTTTGCACAATATATCGTAGTTGAAACCTAGTTTTCGGAGCGACTTTTTTAACGTTTGGCAATTTTGGACTTCCGATCAATGATATATTATGACTGGCCTTGTGGCTCCGTCGGTAGTATGTCTGCTTGCTAAGCTGTAGGTCGTGGGTTCGATCCCCTCCCAGGGCAAACATTTGTGTGATGAGCATGGAAGTTTGTTCTTTGGCTGGGTGTTTCTATGTACCAGTATATATTTACAAAAAAATAAGTAAGTATTCTATCAGCCATCTAGTTCCATAGTACAAGCTTTGCTTAGTTTGGACTAGATGGTGTTGCGTGAAATATTCACAAATGTTACTTTATTTATATTTATATTATATGTAGATAGGTTATCCCCGGCTTTGCGTGGCAAGCCTCAAGTAAGGTAAACGCCCGACTTATCTTCTGTCGCGACACGTCTGGCAACGCTCTTAGACGCGTGTCGTGACTTGCGAACAGTGACAATTCCATCCTGTGTGCTTAAAAAGTATAACACCAAGATATAAATACTAAAAGGCCTTAAGAATGTGGTCTTATCCTCGAAAGTGCTGAGAACAAAAAAAATTGCCATACTTTCATTTATCATTTAATGAGAATAACCTCTCTATAGACAAAATCTCATTGCTCCCGATATAATGTTTGGTGATAATGTATATCTATCAAAAAGTTTATTTTAGCATTCAAAATATATTTTGTTCCCAAAAAGAATCACCGAATTCAGATGACGTTTAGAGGTAGAAAACATTTTTCTGAGTAATATTGATTGTTGATTTCTAAACAGAATGTAGCAGAATAGAATGCATGTCTACTCCATATGTATATATAGGTAATTAATAATATATATGTATATGTCACCGGAAAATAACAAGATCCGCAAGTTTATAAATTTCCTAAAATTTTCTAGGAAATTTATAAACTTTCGTAGGATTCTAAACGAGAGATAAATTGTATTATTTTACGGTTAGGTTAGGTTAGGGTTTTTTTTTAACCTAACCTAATCTAACCTAACCATATAAATTTACCACGAGATGTTGCAAATTGATAAATTTACGAAAATGTGGGCGTGAAATAATAAAATTCATCTCTCGTTTAGAATCCTACGAAAGTTTATAAATTTCCTAGAATTTTTTTGGAAATTTATAAACTTACGGATCTTGTTATCTTCCGGTGACATATACATACATAATATACCTATACATATTAAGATTAATATAATTTATATATATAATTTTCTCCCCTCTCTATTACTGCACACCCCGTCATAATATTACTTTCGTTTCATTCCTCTCCATACTAAGGTTGCCTGGAAGAGATCGCTATTAGCGATAAGGCCGCCAGTTGTTACGCTAGTTTTAAATAATTTATCTTGATTGTAAGTTCTAAGGTGTGTACGATAAAGAGTTTATCTATCTAGGTATCTAAACAATGTCATTAAGTTTTAAAGCAGAACGCTCCCTTACCTCGTACATTGAATAATTAATTGTTGAACTAACACACTCGTGATGACATTTGTGATCGTATCAAGATATCTCTAAACGCTCTTTGATGCATGAAACCATATTAAATAGTCGTTAGAAATATGCAAAATCAAGAGGGGCTTACCCGCCTGAGCAAATAAATGACTAAGTAAAGTAAAATAATATGCTTTTCAAAGGGCACGTATGATTGAAGCTAGATTAGGTACTAAAGTTTGTAACTGAAATACTGGACTAATTTTGAAGATGGTAAAAAGCGAAACTCATTATCATCATCTCAGCCACAAAAAGTCCACTGTTGGACTAAGGCCTCCCTCATGGATTTCCAGAAAGACCTTCGAGCCACTTGTATGAGGTCATCTGTCCATCTCGTGGCTGGTCTTCCTACGCTGCGCTTGCCGGTACGTGGTCTCCACTCGAGAACCTTTCGGCCCCATCGGCCATCAGTTCAATAATAAAATCAATAATATGTACAATAATAAAGATAATTTAGGTTTAATTTAGGTTAGGTTACTTACCTATCTAGGGATTCCCAATTATAATCTACAATGGCTAGTAGCTATCTGAATAAAATCTTATCCTTATCTCTGGTTTTCCAGTTTTTTATGTATAGAAAATGAGACTGTTTGTTGGTTTGGCACTTTGGCATTATAGTCTCCACAGTAAGATTAATGTGTCTTATTACGAGTAGATTAGATAGGTAGGATTTACTCATAAGTGCGAAAAAAGTTGTGGAAAACATATAAATATTGTATTCCTCGCTTACCACTCGGATCCGAGGTTATTATAGCGGCGCCTCCCACTCGGATCCGAGCGAGCGTCCCGTACATTTTGTAGTAGTCAGTAAACCGGCGTTTGAGGCAGTCGACGTTGCTTTGCGCGGCCACTCTGTACTTAAACAAAATTCGCCTAAAAAGTTTTGGTTCCCAGCTGAAGTGAAGGGTCTGCAGGGGGCGAAGAATGTGTAAAAAAAATATCTTAACTAAGTACTTACTATCAGTGTCCCGTAATTTCACTCTCATAATAATGAAATATGGCGATGATTATGATCACGAAATGTATAAGTTACGTGTGAGAGAAAGAGAGAGACAAAGTTATTTTACATTATAAAATGAGCTATGAGGCCAATCAAATCTAATATATCTAATTAGATTTGATTGGCCTCATAGCTCATAGTATGCCTGCCTTAGCTGTAGGTCGTAGGTTCGATTCCCACCCAGGCCAAACACATGTGTGATAAACATTGATGTTTGTTCTGTGTCTGGGTGTTTTTATGTAGCTGAATTATATATTTATTATAATTTGGGGTTAGATAGTACTGTGTGCAAATGTCTCATTTATTTATTGTCGTATAAAATGTATTTATTTACTTCAATATTACTTATTTATTAACCAACTTCGAAAAAGGAGGAGGTTATCAATTCGTACCGAATATTATTTTTTTATGTATATACACGAATTACTCCGTCATTCGAGGACTAATTTTTGTGTTTCCTTAATTGGTGTATACAGAATGCTCCCAAGTTGGTCCCATAATTATTTTATAAACATCGCTTTATTACTTATTGAATAATCTCTAAAAATGAAAATATTTTTATTGTATTCCTGAGTAAGTGCGTCAGATTATAGAATCGCAGAGTTTCCACCTATACGTTTTTCTTTACAAGAGTGTCAAATAGTAAGGATTATCGTATAAACATCTGCACATTTTCTAATCTTCGAAGACGAGCATTTGACATTCAATGACAAATCGCATTCTTGAAAAAACAAAAAAAAAGAGCGAGTGAAGAGAGGTCTCTTTAAAAAGTTTACAATCGTGAAGGATTTAGTAAGTTGCGTTTGAAGTCGGTTTTTTAATAGAAAAATTATAGATGATACATTACTTGAGTTAATATTTTAAAAATCAAATTGAAATAGACGATGCCACATTAAAATGTTTACTTGTACAGTAGCATAAAATGTTTGTATTTATTTACTTAAATATTACTTATTTATAGTTAACTCAAGTAATGGAGTTAACAATATTTTAAAAATCAAATTGCAATAAACGACGCCACATTAAAATGTTTACTTGTAGATACAGTAGCAACTGGTATTAATTATGATAAGAATTTCATTGATAGGAATAACTATTATCAAATGTAAAGTACACTGGGAAACCCATATTAGTTACAGCGTTCTAGAGGGATTATAAAAGTACAGGATGTAGCGCCTACTGCGTTCGCCAAAGTCCGGTAAGCTGCAGAGGCCGGTAGAGGCCAACAGCTCTAGTCATCTCACAAAAAAAAGTCATCTCATGTAGTGTTAGTCCACCCACAGCAGCTGACGTAGCATGAAGGGTAGATACACCATTTTTATCCACATTGTTATGTCAGTTGTTAATGTCAGTGCATACTTTATTTCCTTTTAATAGTGCATAAAACGATGGAAAGACTATTTGTCTACATTCCATAATAACCCATAATAATCCATAATGGACGTACGTATGGCTTTTAATTACAAAATAATTATGATCCTCTTTAGTATCTATGAATGTACTTTCGAACACAATATAGGTTACCAGTAGAGTCTTTTATTTTGTCTTCATCTTCACTTCGTTTCATTTCTAACAGCTTTTATATATAAAGCTTAAAATGACCAGCCCATTTCAGCATATACTTATAATGAAATATTAAAATATGTAATGTATCTTATGTAAGTATCTAAAAGCCGAAATTTATATACATATTTGCATAAATATTAATACTTTTTAGTAATAAATATTATGAAGTAACTTTATGATGACCATAACCTGGTTTTTACGAAATAATATTATATATGTATTATTAATGTGCAAGGCGCGTCACCGACCGAGAGTGACGTGTGTGCTGCTCCTTTGAAAAAGACCGCCGAATGCGGTTGAAACTATAGTCGGATATTTCGGCTCAAAACAGACGCGAGTGACCCGTAGTTTTTATTTAAAAATGTATTATGTAGGTAACAAATAGAAATTGCAATATACATATGATAGACCAGTATCACATCTCAGTCAGGTTGTGGGTTCAACCCCCATCGAGAACAAATATTTGTGTGATGAACATGGATGGTTATTTTATGTCATGGCGTTTCTATGTATTACAAGTAAGTAGGTATGTGTTTACAAAAAACAGTATGTTATTATTCTATCAGCTATTCGATTCGCATAGTACAAACGTTGCTTAGTTTGGGGCTAGACAGCTTTGGGTGAAAAATGACCACCACCAATATTATCCACCAACAAAATGAGTATCATTTGCGAGAACTTAAGCATGTTATTAGAAAGCATTTTATTTAAGAACTGTGTTTTCATTTATAGTAAGAAGAGCATCCTGTATGAATTGATATAGATAAAATATATTAAGTAAATAATCGTTTATTTTAATCCTAATTTATTGCCTAATAAGTCAAACGATTGAGAATAAAATATACCTAATATAATTTCTTATTTCCTGCCTAATCCTTGTATAAATGATTTCCCCCTTATATTTCTAAAATATTAGATCTAGAAATATATTTTTAACTAGAGTTAATGGAAAATTCAATCACAATCTCACAATGAGAAGATGGCCCGCGCCCAGCAGTGGGACAGTTGTAGAAACAGGGCTGATAAAAAAAAGAAAAAACTTTCAATAAAATTTGGTGGACTTTGGACATTTTCACACAGCACTATCCAGCCCGAATCTAAGTAAAGGTACTGAAAATTATGGGAACCAGATATTGGATAGAATCCTTAGATCTTTACTTTGCAAATACGTACTTTAAAACATAGACACAAAATAAATATCATGTTCAACACAAAAATGTTTGTCTAGGGTAGAGAATAGGGAACGGAAGAACGATCCTGCAGCCTAGAAGGCAGACAGACGTATTAAAGATATAAAGTAATAAAAAACCGGACAAGTGCGAGTCAGACTCGCCCACCGAGGGTTCCATACAAACTAGTAGATAAAAGGGGGAAATTATATTTTTTTTATATTTACCGACATAAGCCGAAAAATATACCTCGTAAAAATATGTTTTAGCTTGTGCTAATAAAGCTCTTTCTTATGATACCCCATATGATACAGTTAAAGCACTTTAAAATTTGGACCCTCATTCCTTGCATAAAGGACACTATTTTTTTGTGATTAAATTAAAAATGTCCAAGTTTTCGGTTTTTTTTCCTAAATGTGTAACTATAACACAATGCTTTTGCTTTTATTTACAACAAAAAAAAAGTATATATGTATTCTATCAGCGAACTAGTTCCATAGTACAAGTTTTGCTTAGTTTTGGCTAGATGGTGTTGTGTGAAATGTCCACAAATATTTATTTTATTTATTTACGTTCTTGACCAATTAGTTAAAACTTTACATAACATACCTAAGTATATCATGCGTATTGCGACACGTTCTTCAATTATTTAAAACGTTCCTTGTTGAATAATGACAGGAAGACACATTTTTCTGGTGCCATAGAAGAAACTTCATACTTTCTCATTCTAATGCCTAAAATCCGTTTCGGTTCAGTTTTGATGCTTACTGTACAGGAGTGGAGCTTATTGGCACATACATACTTTGTTTCTTTGTTGTTTTGTACTCAGAGCTACACAATATTTGAATTTTTAACCGATTTGCAAAAAGAGGGAAGTTCGACTGTATGTTTTTTTTTGTATGTTACAGCGACGACTCCGCCAATTATGAATTGTTTTTGATGATATATTTTTTGTAGGTAGACCTCAAAGTTAGTCCCATATAAATTTTATCAAAATCGGTTCAGTACTTTGGTTTTTTGTAACAAAATAACTGAATAAATGTCATCCAAGTAAACGAATTGCGTATTTTGAAATCGGCCTTTTCAGTTTTGCAACTATACTGATTATTCACGCTTAGAGTGAATAGGTATCCAATAGATCAACATGTTCCATACTCAGACACGTAGTCGCTTACCATCGGGCAAGTCAAACAGATTTATTTCGTACTTAAGGCCACGCTTGTCCGCAAAAGCAGCAAAAAACAGCTTGTTGAAAATTTACTAAAAATATTTGTATTACTATTAGTTCAAGCTCAAATGTTTAGTATGTAAGATGTTGGTCTGATGGGGTTCTCTTAGAACAAAAACACGATTGCTGAAAAAATTCTCGATAGCATTTTTTTTAAATATCCCATTTTATTTATTGTTTAAATTTACCATGTTATGTAGCTATTACTTTTTTAGCGTTCTACTAGTACACATCTTTAAAACCTTTAATGTTTTATTTACTATTTTATAGTCATTTATTTTACTTGCGAGCAGACGTACCGTGGCGTGCGGCGCGCGGCGCGGCGGCGTCGTACGTACTTCTGTGCTACGTACACGAAAACACCGCGCTCAAGAAGTGCGGGCTGAGGTAGCGTAAAATATCTAAAGTTCTGGAGAAGCCTCGCCTTAAGGCCACAATATGGAAGTGAAAACTTCATCAAGGCGACGTTATTAATACGAAATAGCAGTGACGCGTTGATTATTTCTCTTTCACTCCTTTTGTCGACTCGAGCCGACTTTACCCGACCGATCGTTACATAGCCGATTGTGACGGCTCAGGTTCATTCAACACTTACAAAATAAAGTGCTCAAGTTTTCACTTAACCCTTTCCTAACGGCTACCTGATTTATTAACAAATTACAAGTTTTGGCGTTAAAATCTTAATAAATAGCTTCAAAGGAAACACACATATTTTTTTTAGATTTTTATTAGCATTCTAGGTATTATTTTCAAAACCTGGACTTTTTGGTACCGTCAGTTACTTTTGGTTACCAAAAAGCCGAAATATCAATGTTGACAACTCTTCTCTTATTTATTTTCTAAAATATTACGTTAAACTTTTTACTAAAATTTTATTCCACGATATTCAGAAAAACTATTTTTATACTCATTCAAACATAAAATGACATCACAATGAGAGTATTTAGTGCGTGGCTTGGTCTGAACGTTGTTCATGCTACACACTTCCCATTTTCAACAATTTTTCTCAAGCCGAGGCCAATGGATCGCTCTGTTTCGAATGTTTACATCTAAGTATGAGAATCGATTAACCTGATTTGCTGCACTTTGAATGATTTGAGCCTGGAGTTTGGTCACTACAAAATCTCTTTTCTTTGACATTGGAGGCTCTTTCGTTGATATCTAACCTTGTGCCACAGATCTCAGAAAGAAATTATCTTAGAAGGCTATGTATGCGTAATATAGGAATTAACAAATGCTTCAAATATCCAGCTTGCCCTAGAATAATCGATATCACTACTCTGGAACTTTTTCTCGATACAATATAATACTCGTAGAGGAACTGCGGTATTTAGTCCTCCCATAAATTGATTGTAATTGTTCACATTTGGCCAGGTCACTGTAGATTTCTTATAAACTCTTTCTTTTCGTGAAATTGTAGCTTTCTAACTTCCGTGGAAATTGGACAGTAAAGAACTTTATTATCTTTCCATTTCCCACATTGATTAGAATCAATGAGGACCAGAAATGTGTATGTAGGCGTTTCGAAACCAGAAAAAACGTTTCGACTGCTCCAGTGTCATCAAAATAACCTGGTAATTAGTCTATCAAATTTCTTCCACTTTCATTCTACTTCAAATCTTTTTCTTGAATATGAACTGGTTGCTAATGAAACAAGTGTTTTTGCCGATTCTGACGTGTATCCAATATTCAAGTCAGATCTAGACCTAAGTGGTGAAGTCTGCTGAGAATTTCAGGGTTACACTTCATTGTTCAGATGCTCATGCTGATTAAAATGATGCTCTCTTTCCAAGGCTTCTTCTAAAACCGTATTAAAATTTTGCAACAGCGGTGGAAATGAGTGAGAATCAAGAATAACTACAAGTACTTCTGATGATTGTCATCATCAGATTTTTCAACATCAAATTCGGCATGATAGCAGGAGAAGTTCTCTAAGAGCCACGCTTCAATTAGTGCTTTCTGTTTTTCATCTTTATCCATAATAAAATACCTAAAACAACTTGTATAAAAACATTATATCTTCTAAGTAATAACAGAAATTTTATTTGAAAAAATAATCTTCAAGTTACTGTCGGTACTTTTCAGTCCTCATCAAAATTTGACATTTTTTTAAAAGAAATAGCTTGAAATATGTCTGTTACTTATTATCATAGCATTATTATTAGATTTATTTAACTAATTTCCAAGGAAAATCGTATCTTGCTTCAAAAATGTATTTTTTACAATTTTTTGAAATTCTCTCGCCAAACTTGTTCTAGCATTGGTGTAGGTGTCAACTTGCAAGCTCCATGGATTGGCTGTTTTCCGCTATATTTCAAATAAAATGCCCTGATTGGTTTAATGAAAGGTACTAGTATGGATCAACAGGAAGACTAGAACGTTTCGCGATCGGGTATTTGTAGTATGAGGCGGTAAATTTGATGGTACGATTATGTACCGTCAGATAGGAAAGGGTTAAAAAACTATAGGTATAAGATTTTCAGCTATCTGACTTTTTTGTTGTTTCGGTCTTAATTGTAAGTATTAAGTATTATTAGTATTGTAGTAGTTATTTTAGGTATTTTACAATAGAAGCTGTAAAAAGTATTATAACACGCACGTTGATATTTCATTTTATTGCTACTGTTTGATATTTATTCGCGGCTTCCGTATTAATCCCTTAAATTGTTTATGGTGATTTCGACGTCTAGTTATATGAAACGGTATACTTATCTTGTTTTATCTAAAGAAAAAATACGGTAATAAAGATAAAAAAAAATTATAGACAGACAGTAATTTATATATCTACTAGTCTAAATAATATACACAATTTTTTATTAGGTACGTTCTTGAATGTAGGTACTCGTACATACTTAGGTTTTTATATTTATCGGGCGTAACAATAATGTAGTTTAAAAAACTGAAAAAATACGCAATTATTTTACTTGGATGACATTTTTACAGTTATTAGAAACCAAAGTACTAAACCGTTTTTGGTAAAATTTATATGGGACGATCTCTGAGGCATTACTTACCGAATAAAAAAAGAATCATCAAAACCAATTCTCAATTGGCGGAGTAATAAACGAATTGCTTATTTGAAGTCGTTTTGTTTTTCAGTTTTCCAAATTTTATTATATAAGTAAGTACATTTTTTTATACAAGGTAGATCTGAGATTGTTTATTGTTGACTACTAACTCGCCTGATGTTAACCGACGGTGTGGCCGAGGATGGAGCTCGTCGATCCAGAAGATATCTATTCACTCTAGCCTTGAAAATTCCAAGATTGTAGGTCTCAGGAAACAGAGATGGCGGCAAAGAATTCCATTCTTGTGCAGTACTACATAATATGAGTCCTACATGCACAACAAACTCTCGTACTTTACGGTTCCGTACATTTCAGCTTTGACAAGGGACTGTAAAAGTATTCAAAGACGAGAATCACGATTAAAAACATTTCTTACTTACGTGAGTACATGTACTCTTCATTTGATACTTCATTACATATAAGTACTCTTTATAACCAACAAAAATATCTATATTGTATTGTAGGTATGTCTGTGTGCTTATACTGACGAAACTTTAACCTTTGATCTCCAAGTTTAATTACTAATCTAAACTTCGCGGCTATCTTGTCCTCAAAACCCGTATCACCTACTAACACAGCACTTTTAAACAATCATTGCCTAACACATCACCTCAAGCTTCTAGACTCAACAAGGTATATAGTGACACAGCCGGCTAACCTCGACGCTTCGACAGCAAAACGACTTAACCCCAAAAAATACAAAAACGCGATTCTCGCTCCAAGCGGTCAAAAAACAAATGCTAATATTGTTAATATTCAAATAGTGTTGTGCATTGTAGGAATGAGTCGAACGAGTGTGGTTTGTTTGCGTCGGCGCTTTTGATGTTGGACAAAGGGTGCCGACTAGCTGTCGTGTGTCGCCCACCTGACTGTTTGTCTGCGCACACGCATCGAACGCTCGTTTCGTGTTCTAACACACCTATGATGATGACATTATGAATACTTACCATGTCACTTTCAAATGCAGAAACGCTGTAATTTATTCGTATTTGAGAGTTTTAACTGGCAATTTTTTTACAAACAAAAATATAATAAATGTATCTGGTTAGTGGCAACAAAAATCTATTTACGTTCTCTATACAAAAGACTAAGTAAGTAAGAATAAGTATTTGAAAATAAAATATAAATCACATAATACTTATCATCGAAACGCTGTAATTAATCGTATTTGAGATTTTTTACTGGCAATTTTTTTACAGACAAAAATATAATAAATGTAAGTATCTGGTTAGTGGACACAAAAATCTATTTACGTTCTCTATACAAAAGACTAAGTAAGAATAAGTATTTGAAAATAAAATATAAATCACCTAATATCATCATACTTAGGTGATTATTAGCTGAGCTATTAAACGTATATAATTTCATTATATAATTATAATGATTATTACATACTTGTATGATGATTGTAATATATATATTACAATCACTTGCATATTTCACATACCAATATTAGCTGTAGGAATGTTTCTGCAAAAAAGCTAAGTATATATCCAAGTTGCATTTATGAACCGAGTAAGTGTCTTTATTGAAAAAAAATGATACATCCATCCTTGGAAAAGATAACATAAAGTACAAAAGCTAGTTACAAAATGGCAAATGTTATGCAATTTAGAAAATCTAAGTTACATAATCTAATCCAAATTGTTTAAATCTGATTCAGATTTCACTTACGATACCGAAGTGAATACAAAAGTGTAACACTCAAAGCTTGTACTTGATCTGAATAGAGTTACAAATTACAAAGAGACTACAAAGCTCTGTTCAACATCTACTACAAAGACTTGCCTACGAAACAAAATTACGAGAGCAATCCGTTTCTGTAATGGCTTCACTGGGGCCCGTTTGTGTCACCAAAAATTTGCATTGCCAAACACAATTTCAAAACGATACAGTTTTACTTTGACAAAGTTGTTATGACACGTGTGGTAGTGAAGGGATGGGACTGAGTCCAGTTAAGAGGGAGAGTGGTTGAAACAATTCGCGATTGTTACCGATCGATTTTGAAGGCAGTGCCCGGTAAGCTCCGCCTCCATGGGAGGCGCGGAGCTGCTTCGGAAGTCGAGACAGGCGCCCGTTGAAGCGGCGCTTTTGATGTATCCCCCCTCCGCACCGCGCAAGCGCAAGCCCCGATAACGAACGCACACAAGCTCATATCGCTCCGCGCGCTCTCTCAAGCCGGTTGTCAGTCACAAACCGGTTTGCTGTGACGACACAGGTACAGTGATACCAAAGTGAGTCTGAGGACAGTGCCCTAGTGTTAAGTTTTGTTTGGACAATTATTTGTGGAAATGGAAGATAAGCCGTATAGTGTTGATAGTTCGGATGATATCAACATTGAGGAGGAAGACGAGCATATTGAAACTAATCACAGTGAGTATTTTAATTTTATTGGTTTGTTTACTTACTCAATGATAAGTTTTTTTTATATTTTGCTATGGTGCTAATTTTTTTTCTTAAATTTACAGTAATGCAGAATCGTTTTCAAAAGGCACATTTTAAAAAGTTGTTTTTTTTTATAGCTGTATAAAAATAATTATATAGTTTTTCATTTATAATCTATCATAGTTATGGTTTAGTTGTGAAATATTTGAAAGTTTTTAAAATAAATCTATAAAAAATTTAATAGAGAGGAATCTAAAATATCCTTTAAATATTTGTTTAATCCTTTGTTTAATTTGATTTGAAATGAAAGAAGTGTTTATTTTAAATAACAAACGTGATATAAATTATTCATGATAAATTTTTAACATTTTTGTTTCATTATCTCTGCAGGTTATCCACCAGACTTTCCAATCGAAGCTCTGGTGAAGCTGGAGCGGCCATCACCACCGTTACCGACGCCGCCAGTTACTCCAACCGACGACACGCCTCCAGCCATCGTGCTCTCCCGTCACCAGCCCGGCTGGACGCCACCCCAGCCCTACGCGTACCCCCGCCCCATACAAGCTCCCTACTACACAGATAAAGTGCCAGTACCCTACACGCACCCAACGATGTCAGCGTACATGCAAGCACAAGTCGCTACTCTGCCACCTTCCGCTCCATACCACGCTATGCTGGTGAACCAATGGATCAGGAACGCTGCGCTGTACCATCACACGTTGCGATATCCTGGAGCAATGGCCCAAAGAATGCCAGGGCGAAATCCTCCACCAATGAGAGCTCCTGGTGTCCCCGGAGTCAGACCTAAGAAGCAGTTCATTTGCAAATATTGCAACCGCCAATTCACCAAATCGTACAATTTGCTGATACATGAAAGGACGCACACAGATGAGAGGCCGTATTCTTGCGACATCTGTGGAAAAGCATTCAGGCGACAGGACCACCTCAGAGACCATAGGTAAGCATCATATTGTTTATAGCAATAAACTTACCTTATTGACCATTACAGCCATTTGATAGCACTGTAACTTATTCTGACGAAATTCAAACTGCCCATAAATAAAACCCACTCTCACTAGTGATATCAAGAGTTCTTACTTAATTTAATGTTCCCTCTCTAATACCAACTATGTGATTTAGTACGTGTTTCATCGAGGCATTGTTGACGATAAGAGAAAAAAATATATTAAAAGTGTAAACCTTTTTGTGAGGTCGCGAGGCCGCACGCGCGCCCCCAACAACCGGTTTGGTTCTTTACGATCACCATATCTGTCTTGCTCCGCCGTCGAACAAATTACACGTTATATTTCTTCGCTTTTACGAGACTTGAGCTTTTTTTCTCTTATTACACCACATATATATTAACCATCTAATGCATCTGTAATATGGTATCACTTCAATTTTCATTCAAACCTCTTATTATTTCGTCGTCTATTGAGCCATAAAGATTCATGTTGATGTCTGTTTACATAGAGCTCGTTTAGTTGTATTCTCACCATTTTACAAGTGAAAGTTGAACTAGCAAAGTAACGTTTATTTTCTATCTTTCCAGATATATACACTCTAAAGAGAAGCCGTTTAAGTGTACTGAATGCGGAAAAGGATTTTGCCAGTCGAGGACATTGGCTGTTCACAAAATATTACACATGGAAGAATCTCCCCATAAATGTCCTGTTTGTAACAAGAGTTTCAACCAAAGATCAAATCTGAAGACGCATTTGCTGACCCACAGTGACGCCAATAAACACCATTTGGAACATCTTGAAGGCTGCCAAGAAGTTTCTTCCACGAGTCAATCTGATAGCTCTTTATTGGATTTATCTCACAAGCCATCTCCACCACCTCCTCCTCAGCAGCTTCAACCCCTTCTTAGCTCTCACCAATCTCCCGTTGAAGTACCCAAACGTACTCTTGGGTTTTCAATAGAAGATATTATGAAACGTTAGACGTAGTTTATGTTTTTAGTTTTAATTTTAAATTATTGTAAATATTTATATTCTCTCGATTAACAAACTCACGGTCTAAAGTTGAGACCTTTGAAGTTTTCGGAAGATTAGGGTCATCCATCTTGGTACTATCATAAATCTTTAGTCATTATGTATGTTCTTTTATTATGTGTAATTTACCAAAGATTTCATTGACTGATTTTAGACAAACAGTTTTTTCAACATTTCCATTTTGTATGTTTCACTGCAAAATTTGGTTATTATTTGTAGACTAAAGATTAAAAAAATATTTAATTGCAAGATCGTATATAGATAATCTGATTGTAATTGTAAAACTCGGATCTTCTTTGTAAAGACTGATTGTTTTAGTTATTGTTATGTTTTTAGATATTTATTGTGATAGCTTAGTAGGCCTAAGTTTATAGTTTAACTAAAGTTACCGAGAAGTATTACCTTTAATTTAAGTTTCCCGTTTCCAAATTGTACGGCTATGACATTGTAAAGATCATTTCTTATAAGGTGTTTTATTTAACTATCTGGTATTTAGTAATTAAGTAGTTGTAGTGCATGTACATTTTTGTAAATATGTATACTGGTTTCAAAATAGTTACTAAGTCCAAGAGGCTACGTGAAAATGAAAAGAAATACTTTCAAATCTTTTTTGTGGTTTAATTTTCCTTCACAATCCTTATATAATTAAGTATACAACTACTCTGATATAATTTAATATACCAAAGTAGAGATAATATCACTAATATCGTCATTTGCACATAACTTATGATAGGTATTACGAAAACTATGATTAATTCAATGACATTGATAACCAATACGTAAAAGGCTGGTCCAAAGTAGGTATGTAGTAATTAACTCTAAAAATATATCCCCACAATAAAAATGACAGAATGGCAATTTATAATAATAAAAACGATAGAAAGCGGTACAGAATTAACCTTTGGCATGGTCGAGCCCAAAGCTAACGGCGAAAATCACCAGGTATATTTCCCATTAGAGAGTAGTCTATGGGGCTTGGCATGGCGTCATGGTCGTGCAATCTTTACCATAATCATTATAGAGTTAATCTAACAGACGAAATTAATTATAATTACAGGTTGCGTTACTGTTTGGGATAAAGATGAGTGGAAAGGAAAGTTAGGCGAAGGTAAAATATTGCAATTTTGAGACAACGTGAAGTAATACGGTGATTATTTTATTATTAGTATAATTTTCGAGTATATTTGATTTGAGTATACAATTATGTAGGTAAGTCTTAATACATATTTGTAGTTTTATTTCTAATATGTTATATCTAGTAGTCTGAACCGCCTGGTCAGTTTTAATTAAGTATATTTATTTTTGGCGAGTATAGGTATTTATTTTTGGCGTCTTCATATTTTTTAGTCAAGTGGGTATTTAGATTTTCATTTTTAATAATATTATTTAGTAAAGCGATTGTGGGTCCTCTTTGTAGGATATAAATCAAGAAAAACTAGGTATAACACGATTATTAAGTGGTAAAAAGCCAGTTACTAAACGTCAATTGAAACAATTATTTGTAATTTAACATTAAAGTATAAGTATATTAGATTTCATTTATATGTTGTTAGAGGAAAAAAAAAGAATAAATAAAATGTTTCATTGTACAACAGCTTAAAACTTTTGAAACTAACAAAATATTCCAGTAGCGCCATCTATTTTAACCTCCAAGTACTAATAAAATGTCACACATCCCATCGCGATGTCGCCACTCGTATTGATTTTGGAATATCGAGACAAAAAGTGAAAATCAATGATCTATATAACTCGTTACCCAAAATTTAAGTTTGTTCGTCTTAAGTAGATGCAATGTTAAGTAAAAAAGCTGATAGAAACGGTAATAAAAAAGTTGGACACTATTAAAATAGATGCCATTAGATGAATCTTCTAAGCACCATGATGGGATTAATTTTGAACACGAACAAGACGAAATAGTGGTTTTTAATGATGACGGTGCTTTACTTCTTGTACCAGTCAAATAAAAATCTAAGTGTGTACACTACCGTATTTTAACAATTAAATTATACGTTAAATTTCGTTAAGAAGACTTATTGCTAGTCGTAATTATTTTTAAGACACTTTTTAACCCTCCTATCTTTTCCATTATCTAGGTCTAAAGTAATTTACAATACAAATTCAAGAAATCTAAATTTCATAGCCCTGTATAGTGTTGTATATAGCTATTTATAAGGTGTTATGGCAATAGCTTCTTACACCAAAAAATGTCTTTGGTCACTAAAAATATTTTTGGTTATTTATTTGTAATAGCGAATTCGAACTTTCACCTCTTCTATCCTATCCGGCAACAGAAAAAGAAATACATCATCTGTGAAAATTTCAACTGTCTAACTATCATGGTTCAAGAGATACAGCCTGGTGACAGACGGACGGACAGACATCTGTCTGCCCGTCAGACAGCGGAGTCTTAGTAATAGGGTCCCGTTTTACCCTTTGAGTACGGAACCCTAAAACATTTTAACGCTATTGCAGTTTATCCGAAAACTATTGCAGTTCAAGCATTTAGGAATTAAAATCGAATACAAATGAAACTAAACAACAGACAAACGATTCTCAGGAATCGACGAGCCTGAACTGATTGATGTTTGAAGTCCCACCTCAATCCGCAATTTGTCCGTCAATGGAAATTGCAACGAATGCCGTGATTGAGGTCTAATCGGGGACCTTGGATCGCGCTTTCCCATGACTATTCAAAATCCCATTAAATCAATGCCATTAAATCGTTATCTCCAATTAAACTGTTAATCCAATTAGTCGCAATTTTGGCCCTAATTTCGCAAAGTGAGACGATATTTCACTTCGAAATGTTTCGTCTGTCAGAAAAAAAACAACATTTTTTTATGGTGCATCAAATTCTTCAGATATTGTTACTTAAAAATATTGCGGTCAATTCTGAACGCGCCAATAAACTAATTAAAGTTCTTAAGTTGTTGGGGTAGTGAGGTCAAACAGCTCATAGGTGAGTTGGGCCACAGGATAATGGATAGGGCAGGTGACTCCCGCTCCGGCATGTTTCTGGTGCAACGACTGGCAATCGCCATACAGCGAGGTAACGCGGCGAGTGTTATGGGTACCTTTGCACCAGGAACAGTTAGGGGCGGCCTATTTGACTAATTTAGTTTTAGATTATTGACAATGTATATACCTAAAATTAAAAAAAAAGCTAAAATTGCAAAACAATATCAACTGACGGCTAACTGGCGGGTACCAGTACTATGGCGACATTGTAGCCGTCTACCTTACTACTTATATAAAAATGATTGAAATTATTTTTGAAAACTTAAAATAACTAAATAAAAAAAAGGAACAAAAAAATTATCAGAAAATCGTCCGTTTCTTGAATAAGTAATAAATAAATATTGATAGATATTGATAGACACAACACCATCAGAATATAGCCCAAACTAAGCAAGCCTTGTACTATAGGAACTATATTACGGCTGATAGAATATAATTATATCCACTTTTTTGTAAATATGTACCTATTATACATATAAACACCCAGACCCAGCATAAGCATACCTACTATGCTCATCACACAAATGTTTGTCCTGGATGAAGCTCGAACCCTCGACCCGCGGCTTAGCAGGCAACCGTACTACCAACTGAGCTACGTGGCGAGTCGAATCTAAAGCTGGGTACTCACTTAGCAGTGTAGCATGTAATGTATCAGATACGGTATCAAGTGAGTACGTAGGCACGAGCCCGCTGCGAGCCGCTCGCGCGTGGAGCGCTGTAAGCTCGCAGTGACCCGCCGAGTGGCGGTATCACTGCGAACACAAAGGCGGCTCGCGGATCCGGCACCTCGTAGTAGCTAGATACGCGGTGGACTGTGGACGAGTCCTACCCACTTGCAGGTTGATACAGTATCTGATAAGTTACATGCTACACTGCTAAATGAGTACCCAGCTTTATATAGTTATTTTGAACATTCTAATTAGTTTAGTGGAGCCTTTTTGTTTTTTTTTTTCAAAACAATGTTTATCACAAAAAAATACAACAATATATTTACGTGATATTTGTATAGGTAAAATTCATAACTATTATTAGATTATATCCTTTAGCGCCTCCGTCCAACAACCAAGGTTTTGTCTGTCAGCGGTGCAGCCGCTTTGTTTCGCGGTTCGGCTTCTTCAGTCACCAACGACGGTGTAACTCCGGTTTAAGACGCTGCTTAAATCATCCAACAAGATGAAACAAGGTCCTTGATGACGATGGTTAAACCTTGGTAAATTACGCTAGCCTAATCTTATATATATTATATTTGAGATGGTATACTTCGTTGACATTCAAGTAATATTGTGCCATGGTGCTTATCTGATGATGGAGCCGGTTAGCTCTGTGGCAATTTTCTATTGGAATTCAACAGATATGGTCAACATAGCTCTCAGCTGCTTATGTATCATAAGCACTTTGTTAAATCCTTCTGATATCGATAGCGTCCAAGAACTCCAAGAAGCATATTTATTAGACCCACCTAGTTTGGGCTCATTTTAAGTAAAGGGTTCCGTAGTCAACCAGGAACCGTTATAGTTTTGCCATGTTCGACAGTGCTTTCGTCAGTTCGTGGCTTAGCTCAAAGATTTTTAGTTCTAGAAAGCTGTAATTTGGTACCTACTGATGGTTAGTGTCGAGTCAGTGAAAAAAAAAAGCTAGCAGCATGAATTATTTGAATTTTTTTTAAATTATTTATTGAGAATATTTTTGTTACCATTTATTTCCTCACATTTCAGTGTGAATAGAATATAAGTTACATATCGTTTCCAAGCATCTTTCACATGCCCGCCGGAACACGAATAGGTATTGCATAATTTAAAAAAAAACTTGTAATATTAAAACGAAGTTAAATGTCACACTCATTATCATGTCATATTTTGGCTAATGTCTAACATGGTATGTCATTTGTGTTGTGGCATGCCCTGACGAGGCAGCCCCTAATGAAGATTGCGTTTGACCCCAGGCCAACCGTAACGCTCACCTGAAGTAGCCCAAATAAAACTTTAGGTCATTATTTCCAAATTTACGATCTCTCAGACGGTATTATTGTTCTCTATACCGATATTTTGAGGAAGATTTATGTTATAGCTCTAGGGCTTAAAACAAAGGCTTTTGGGCAGATACCAAATGATTTATGTTCAGATAAAGTTTACCAATGATTTTGATTTTGTTGTTACAAAATTGTTGATTTGACCTTTCCGTTTTTTTTTTGTAGTTTGCGGTAACGTAGTATAGTATAGGTACTAATGTTACTCACGACTTTAGTATTGTATACTTAGTTGACACTATAATATAGATTTGAATGTTCCATAGTACGAATAAGGAACCCTTATAATTTGGCATGTGTCCGTATGACACTTAAAATTGACACTCTATATTGGTGTCACAACAATTTCATTCAGAGACTATTATTATTATTAAAACTATTATTTACTACATAAACAAAACTTGGAGAGTAAAGACTTAATGTAAACTACTACGTATTCTGTATGCATCTTCATAATGTTATATTAAAATTATGAAAATAGCTGAATTATGGTGGGATTATCTTCATACACATGAAGAAGGTATGATTTTTTTAAGGTTCCGTATGACGAGGAACTCTTATGAATTCAATTTTTTTTGCGTGTTCGTATATCACAACCATTTTACTCAGAGACTATTAGCACTATACATACACCAAATAAATAACAACAAAATTGTATACTAAAAGTACCAAACAAATTAAAATTAGGGCGCTCCATACATGGAAAGAATGTTTTTTTTATTTTCAACTGTATCCTCATACCTCCATTTCACAATACAATACGAAAAAATATCAAAATGAACTAAACGCAGCGCACGCGCCACCTGGCTGCACCCTCATGCAAGTTTGATTGACAGCTGCCAATCATCGGCTTTTATCGGCCATCATCGGTTTCATTTTGGCCAATTAGAGCACCGAATCGCACCCAGTTTGAAAAGGGAATAGAGTAACAGCTAATGTAGGGTGGCGATGATAGGACATTTTCTACGAGCGTGACTACTAGGACATTATTAATACGAGGAAATGATTGGCAAAAAAAACGTATTCGGGAAGCAAAAAATAACCGCACCTAGTTGCGTGATCGGTAACGACTACCTATTGCGATATTTGTTTGTTTTTCTAATAGCTTCCATGTTGCGTGATTAGAATTGCAATTTTGCATCGAGTGAATGTGTTTAATGCGAGGTTGCCTGCAATTGCATGCTTGTTGGCATGTTAAAAAGTATTTAAGAACATTTTTTACTGGAGTCTAAATTCCGTAATTAAATTTTCATGACAATTGTAAGTTTATTTTCTTGGAATCAATTGAGCCGGTAGATAAAGGTACCTAAGTAAAACAGTTGCTTCAAAGGCCATGTAATTAAATACCATAGACTTCTATAGATACCCCAAGTGTATGTACCTAGCGTGTCAACAAGTACGATAAAAATCGCAGTTGACGACCAAGATTTATTTAATTTCAATGATACTTCCGATTCGATATCGATATTTTGTCAACTAGTTACTAGCGTACAAGCGCGCGAATGCATTGGGTTCAGTAGATTTCGAGCGGGTGGAACAGTCCATCACAAAATCGTTTGTGTGACTACACACAGTCGGCACCAAAAATGTGGCACGCAAGGTTTTCATGAAAATGACTTCGCATGCTCCATCTACTATGTCTGTGTATAATACCGACTACCAACATAATTTTTTAAATCATAATAATTATACCCTGAAAGAAAAAGCAAGAGGTATCAAAGCCCATGCATTCTCCAAAAAGCCCCAAGACCCAGGACTCTGATTTGAAACTTGGGACTCGCGATTCGAGAATAAAGGCTCAAGAGTCAAGACTGGGAACTAACTAGTATCTATATTAAAAAAAAAATACCTGACTGCAGAAAAGCAGTTTTTGCTGCCTAACTTACGATTTCTTTACGCTTAACACGCTTTTGAGTGTAAGTTTTTTTTGTGAGAAAGTATGCGTAAAATAAATACGCATTATTTAGAATAATTCTTGTAAAATCACTTGTTTATTACGAAATAGTTCTTTAGAGGTTACGAAAAAACGCATTTTTTTATATTTGCAAGAAATAGATTATTGTTATTACAAAAAATATAGCATATGACACTTTGAAAGTAAAGACGAATCTAACGACACCTCGCACATCAAAATGGGTCAAGACTGTAAGCGATCATATAGAAACATACATACATCCTTATATACATACATACATACACTCGATAAACATAACACTCCTTCTAACGCAGTCGGATAAAAATTAGGAACTAGACGCTCTCTCTGTCTGTTTGTTACAGGACTAAACGGGTGAGCCGATTATGGTGAAATTTGGTATAGATAGTAGATACCTATAGCTGAGAACCTGCAGACGGGCATAGGCTATAGTTTATCACCATCATCATCGTTTTTCATCACTACGCGGAAAAAACCGCGGGGCATAGCTAATATTAATTACGTATATTTAGCTCTGGTCAATGAGATTTTATCTATAGAGAGGATATACCTAAACATTGAGTATGAAGTAAAAGCAATGACAAATCTCAGATCTCAGCACTTTTGAGGATAAGATCCTTAATAAGCACATCCTTAAGGCCTTTTAGTAACTTACCTTATATATCTTGGTGTTGCACTTTCTAAGCATACTGGATGGCATTGTCACTGTTCACAAGTCACGACGCGGATCTAACAGCGTTGTCCGACGTGTCACGACTGAAGACGAGTCGGGCGATTACCTTACTTGAGGCTTGCTACGCAGAGCCGGAGAAAACTATAAAAGATATTAAAATTATAAAAGATATCCTCTATATTAAACCGATTGATTCAGACGCAACGAATGCGTTTCGTCTGAATGAATCATCCCCTTAGTATTAGTATTATTAGTTAAAATTGATTTATATTGTAACATGTCAAGGTGTTAATTTGCTAAGCTATGCAAATTGGTACCTTTTCCCTACTTGCTCGGTATGTATCTATTATTTGTTTATTTTATACACATATTTTGAATTATATTCCAGCTCAGATTACTTATAGTAAATGTTATTGTTAAAGTGTAATTGAATATAATTTGTATTGTGTTTAAGAAATAAATAAATAAATAAAAACCTGTCTACGTATAAAACGTCATTGGCTTTGGTGGTATACTTACACTGACCTACTGTTAAGCACGACCTATTTATGTACTCCTTGTGAGTATGTACGTATTTACTCCTTGTGAGTATGTACCTATTTACTCCTTGTGAGTAAGTTTTTCATATAAGTTAAAGAAAGTAAAGCTTAGATATAAATAAATAAATAAATAAAAATATTGGTGGACATTTCACACAACACCATCCAGCCCAAACTAAGCAAAGCTTGTACTGTGGAACTAAATGGTTGGTCGAATACATAATAAGTATACTTTTTTAAATGTAAATACATACTTATGATACATAGAAAAACATCCATGCTCATCACACAAATGTTTGCCCTGGGTGGGGATCGAACCCACGACATACATCTCAGGAGGCAATCGCATTACCACTGAGCTATTACGATTGAGGCCTGTCAAAAGATATGCCACCTCTAGATCAGCAACCAAACGCCCTCACAACAGACTAGTCTGCAGTAATTTACTTTAATATTGATTAAATGTTCACAATCAAAATAGAATGATCTTCGAAGGTCAGAAGCCGAATGCCATTTATAAAACGCGTTATATTCTAGGAAACGGCTAATTGTAGAAATAGTTAACTATTTCCTGGCTTTACTGTAAAATAGAAAAGGAAGTCTGCATTCTGAATTCCGTATAGAAATCACGGTTTCTAAATTGAATGCAAAAATTACATCGTGCGGAAGCAATGCACTAAATTAAGTAAACGGTTTTTAATTACGTTATGTCTTAAGTTCTATTTTTATTTTCTGATTTTATTGGTTTTTTTTTCGATTGTATGTTTACAGGGTTATATTTAATTAACTAAACACCTCTTAAAAATTCCTTAATTTATAATCAAGTTTTTTTTTTTTTTTTTTTTTTTATCAGCCCTGTTTGTACAAACTGTCCCACTGCTGGGAACGGGCCATCTTCTCATTGTGAGAAGGGTTAGGCCATAGTCTGCCACGCTGGCCAAGTGCGGGTTGGCAGACTTCACACATCTTCAAGATCATTGAGAACTCTCAGACATGTAGGTTTCCTCACGATGTTTTCCTTCACCGTTTGAAGTTGGCGGCAATCAACAATACGCACATAACTTCGAAAAGACAGAGGTGCGTGCCGTGGGATTCGAACCCAGGACCTGCGGATCGCAAGTCAGACGGTCTCACCACTAGGCTGCCGGAAACTTATCAACTTAACAAGATTATTTAATTCACAACAATATGAAATCTGCATAAAAATTAGGCAAAAGCCAAATGGTGAGGATTTGGCTTTTTTCATAAATTGATATTATATCGCGAATTTCCAAAAGTTGTAATATGCTGCACAAAATATTGTAAAGGGGTATATAAAGAAAAATGCAACATATACTGATTCCAAAACCATTTCGAGATTGTATGTCTTTGAACCATATTTTTTTTATTTTAAATTTTTGCGAAAATATAAAAAAATATTTGACCTTCAGTAGACCTCTAAAATGACGTCACAGTTACTAAAAAAAAGTTGATGCTGATAGCATTGGCATTAAATATCAAGCATAGACAATATCTCAATGACAACTGTTCTAACAAAATAATTTTGTATAGAATTGTAGAAATACACATGTCACTGTCAACGTCAAGTTAGACGTAAATTATTTTTTTTTAGTTCATGTAGCTATAACACAATATTTTATTTAGTAGTAAATGTGACGTCATCACTTTATACATCTTAAAAAAAAAAGTACTGAACAGAATAAAAAAAATAATTGAAATTAGTTCTTTTAAATGATCCAATCTATCAAATAAATGCTTATCTTTAGTTCCTAAATGTTTTGCTTCATTCATTGCCCATTGTCCTTCTAGTACCATAACAATTAGTTTCCTTTCATCACTCGTTTACTTTATTATTCAATGTATTTATGTAAAGTTTGCTATGTTAGTGTTTTGAGTTTCAGACCATAAGACTGAGACTCAAAACATTATAGCATTGGTTAGTAATTTATTAGATGTTTCACCCTCTGTTGAAATATATTTGATAAATAATTAATCCGTGGTCAACGTTGCTGGTACATCATCGAACTATATTTCTTAACGATTATTGTATTAACCCTAAACTTTGTTGTGTACTGTTTGTTGATCTTAATAAACAAAAAAAAAAAAAAAAAAAACTTTACACACCCCAGTATACTGTGGTTGTGTTTACCTACATTTTGTAAAATGTGAGTACCTGTATGTAGATGGCGGATATCAAAATGAGTAAATAAATCCTATATCATTTCCAGAACTGAATATGAGGCTAATTACATCTCTTATGCTGAAATCCCTCGAAAGGTTCCCCCAGAAGAGCGTGCCAAAAAATAGACATAGATACATAACTATATACAATCAAAAGACATTAATCTCTTTCGGCAGTTAGGCAATGAAACTAACCCTGTATAATAGAATGTGTTTTAAAAGAAAGTTTAAAAGAATCCAAATTTTAATTACAGGTAACTTTAATTTTAATTTAATAATAATTGTTATCATAATTTGTAACAAACAATTAAATCCGAAATAGCACAAAATATTAAAAAAATTAAAACCGACATTTAACCTGACATCATTCTACGTTACGGCGAATCTAAAAAAATAGAAAATTGACGCTTGATAGTGCAAGTCTATAATTATAAAGGATCAAGATTTCTGAGCTGAGCATTCTGGAACAGTTATTAAACGTCGAATTTGGGGGCAAATGCGGTTATAATCGTAGAGGTTAGAATGATACGTGCGGTGTTGAGTGACTTTTGGACAGCGGGATTGAGAATAAACTTCTTGGCTGTCATTTTTTTGTCGGAAATTACCGCATCAAGGTTGAGGATTTTTGAAGCGCTTACGGTCTGATTTAGAAATTATCAATAACCCTGTTTTTAACCGACTTCAAACAGGTTTAGTTTCGTTGTACTTTTTTAAGTTACCTCTTAATTTTGTTATTTTTTAACCGATTTGGATGTTTTTTTTATTTGAAATGTTTTTTATTTGACCTTCAGATTGGTCATATAAAAATTTCATCTAAATCGGTTTAGTGGTTTTTAAAACTAAATAACTGGAACAGCAAACAAAATTGCGTATCAAACAAAGTCAGTTGTTTCAGTTTTTTATATATTAAATATAGATTTTATTTTATGAAATATATCAACATTTGACTAATATTCGACAAATGTTAGGCGACGATGTAGCTGAGTATGGATCAAGCCCATCTAGAAGATTCACTATAGTTTAAAAAGTTTGAAGCGTATTGTTTTATTGTTCATTGTATGAAGCAAAGTATGAAGCTTCATTACGATTTGTTCTTCCGTATGGTAGTTTTAAGCAAAAACTTTGTTTTCGTACATTTTAATCTACTTTAGACTCTTATTTCTTAACTATTTTTTTTACGAAAAATATTATGAGAAATCTAAGTTCACATAATTTTGAACTACTTTTACTACGGAACCAACCCTGAATTTGTGAATAAAAAAGGCATATCTTCCATACATTTTTTCTGAATGTCTTTTATGAAACAGCAATTTTTTTCGCTAATTTAGAATTGTTGGAAAAGTAAAAGTTATTCATCCTTCTTGCGCAGTCGGGTAAAATGGGCCTTAGACCTCTAAGGCCTTGCCGAAAAACGTTTCTTAACTTTAAGCATTACTTAACATATTTTGTCACCTTCTCGTTGACACGTGAAACACTTGCGGAAAGAAGACAGAGAATTTAAACCGATGGTTAAAGTTAAGTAACGTTATTCGGTAAGGCCGCTAGTCTTTGAATGGCAGTTTAGTTGCTTACATCAATCAGATCAGCATCGACGATCCCAATTTTCACAGGGAGTCGAAAAATTAAAGTTTTTTTTTTATCAGCCCTGTTTGTACAAACTGTCCCACTGCTGGGCGCGGGCCATCTTCTCATTGTGTGAAGGGTTAGGCCATAGTCTGCCAAACTGGCCAAGTGCGGGTTGCCAGACTTCACACATCTTCAAGGACATTGAGAACTCTCAGACATGTAGGTTTCCTCACGGTGTTTTCTCCTTCACCGTTTGAAGTTGGCGGCAATCAACAATACGCATATAACTTCGAAAAGACAGAGGTGCGCGCCGCGGGATTAGAACCCACTTGAAGGATTTACTTAACTTAAGCATGAAGGCATATCATGACACGACATTTGCGGTCAGCCATCTAAAATTTAGCAGACGTGTCTTCCGTTCAGCGAGCTGTAATTTGGCAAATAATAGGATCATTGTGTGTGAGGGTTAGGTTCTGCCAAACTGGCCAAGTGCGGGTTGCCAGACTTCACACATCTTCAAGGACATTGAGAACTCTCAGACATGTAGGTTTCCTCACGATGTTTTCTCCTTCACCGTTTGAAGTTGGCGGCAATCAACAATACGCACATAACTTCGAAAAGACAGAGGTGCGTGCCGCGGGGTTAGAGCCCACTTGAAGGATTTACTTAACTTAACCCACATGAAGGATTTACTTAACTTAACTCACATGAGGGATTTACTTAACTTAACCCACATGAAGGATTTACTTAACTTAACCCACATGAAGGATTTACTTAACTTAACCCACATGAAGGATTTACTTAACTTAACCCACATGAAGGATTTACTTAACTTAACCCACATGAAGGCATATCATGACACGACATTTGCGGTCAGCCATCTAAAATTTAGCAGACGTGTCTTCCGTTCAGCGAGCTGTAATTTGGCAAATAATAGGAGATTTTGAAAAGGGACGATTTCATTTCAATAATTGAAGGGGTGTCACGTTTCGGGTCCTTAAACATCGGTGTGAATGACAGATTTATGAGTCAACTGTTGCAGGATGACAGATTAATGCAATTATTTTAATAGTTCCTACTTTAATTTTTTACACTGATGGCCGATGGGGCCCAATAATTCTCGAGGACCACGCACCGGCAAGCGCAGCGTAGGAAGACCAGCTTGCATAGCATGGAAGATAGATAAGCCGTTTTTATCCTACGTTACTGTACGTAATTCGTTATTATGACACACAGATACATCGATATACAGATACACACCGTGTGTATCTGTAACACGGCAAACTTATAACATCTCTCTTTTTGGGTCGGGGGTTAAAATTAAATAAAGTAAAAGTACTTAAATGTAATAAAAATAGTGTAAATGTGTAAATAAATGTGTACACTGTATGTGTGTAATATGTACTCATACCAAAATTTTACAACTAAATAGATTTCTTAAAAAGAGAAAGAACTAATATTAGATTTTTATATGATGCTTCAAACGATCACCAAGATAAGATACACCAACAACTTCTGTAGACATAGACATAAATTTATTGTAACAAAAAACACACAGAAAATAAAAAATTATACACACAAAATAGGTCACAAAATAATGTTTTTGTCAAAATCCGGACCCAGCTCAGCATAATGCTAGTTGTAAACAACCAGCGCTGGGTCTGCGTGCTTCATCTTCGACCACATCGTCGCTTTCCGACAGGCGAGTTGGTGGTCAAACGCGGATCTGTTCGCAATAAAAAAAAAGATTCAAGAAGGCCTCAAAAAGTATAGAAAGGTTAAAGCATCCGGTACAGCTCATCATTGCTACAAAATAGAAAACCTATAAAACATCAATTTCGCAGTATAATTTTAACTGACACTTAATCGTCACAGATTAATAGTCTAGAAAGGCCGCCTCAGCCAGTGGTCGATGACTAATTTGTGGCGCCACCACAGAGGCTCCCCAACTCTATAATAAACTGCATCATTGAACCACATTGTAACCGCAAACTAATCAGACAACGTGTTATTATACCGTCATTTTTGGAAACGAATCCTGTGGGATAGACGGGAAAGTTACATAGATTAAAGGTTCAGAAGGGACTATGATGCTAAAGATTAGATGCCAAATGCCTAAAACAGAACGAACATTGTAGAACGTCAACATTTGGTTGTAAAATCATTTAATTTACTAAAAAAAATGAGAAACATGTTTGATTAGTCTGATATTTTGTAGTCAAATTGTACCTACTACTTACTTACCTTTTTTTGCAAAGAGTAAGTCTACGTTTGACCACCAGCTCGCCTGGTGGAATACAACGCTGTGTCCGAAGATGTAGATGTGAGGTCTCTCATTCAGAGCGCAAAAGCAAAATCGGTCAAGTCGTTTAGTATCTATTTTTCAAACCCCTCAAAATCACAAAACCATCACTAACCCTACGATACTTCTTTCGCAAATATTCTTTGGCAAAATTTACAAGCTGTTTACTTACACGACAATATAATGGCGACCCCACGGCATACTACTGACCACCTATCATTCCCCCACCCATCATTATCGGCAGATCTCTCCCGTAAAATGGTACAAAAAATGACAACTTTTTGCCATTTGGGGCATTTTGGGGTAACTGTTGCGAATTCGATATTAGATTTTGTAATAAAATTAAATATTGTAATAAGGGAATCTTGTAATTTGGATTTGTTGCTGATATGTTTTAACTGACTTCAAAAAGGGAGGTCTTAATTCGGCTGTTTTTTCGAGGACTGAGATGCGTCGGTGAGCTCCCAGCCCCCAGGATATTATGTACTTACCTAATTACTAGTCATCTTACACATAAATCTAACATCATGACCATGACTTTTTTTTATCTATACATATATCATTTAACACAGAAGTCACACGTACCTACATACATCATGCGTGCGTGTTTAACGCGTCATATTTTATAGCAGAAATGTGACAGATAAATCGTCCAGATTGTCTCATTACGGCAGATGAAAACTTTGATTATAAATAATGTTTAGGCACGGGCTGCCTAAAATAATGCTTATGATGGTCAGAGGTTAACGGGTCAAGTTATTTGTTGGTACTTACGAACATAGTCGCCTTTTGTTTTAACTTACGTTATGCCTAGTCACAGAACACACTGAGTGCAGAAATACATTTAAATGAATGGCGATTTCTGATATTTCGTAGTAAACTGCAAATCAGCACGTTCAGATGCCCTTATGGCTATGCTTATATTAACTCACTTTTCATTCATTTCACTTCAACTTAATACATACTTCAGAGACGGATCCCTGAAGGTAGGAGACTTTTTTATTTTATTTTTAGTATTCCGTACCTCAAAAGGAAAAAACGGAACCCTTATAGGATCACTTTGCTGTCCGTCTGTCTGTCTGTCTGTCCGTCTGTCCGGGTGTCAAGTCCTTTATCTCGGGAACGCGTGAAGGTATCGAGTTGAAATTAAAACTATATACGCAGATCCATAGTCTCTTGCTGCAGAAAGAAAAAGAAATTTCTCAGTTTTCATAAAAAAAAGTTACAGCCGAATATGTCGTAAAAAACGCACATTTCGACACTCACAAGGGAATCAAAACCTATGGGGTACTTCCCGTTGACCTAAGACTATGAAATTTGGCAAGAAGCATTGTGTTAGAGTACACATATAAGAAAAAATCCGAAACTTGGCACATTTTATATTAAATCACAAAAAAATAGTGTCTTTATGCAAGGAATGAGGGTCCAAATTGTAAAGTGAATTAACCGTATCATGTGGGGTATCATATGAAAGAGCTTCATTAACATAAGCTAAAACAGGTTTTTAAATATTTTAACGATGTATATTTTTCGGTTTATGAAGGAAAATATAAAAAAAATATATGATTTCCCCCTCTTACTTAGTTTGTACGGAGCCCTCGGTGGGCGAGTATGACTCGCACTTGACCGGTTTTTTTAAATCTATACTATCCCACTGCTGGGAAAATGTCTCCCCACTTTCTTCCATAAGTTACGATCCCTAATTTAGTAGACGTACCCTAAAAAAAATTTTTTCATGAATTTATTCTACGACAGTTGGCGTGGTTAATGTACTTAATATACCTATACCAAATTACAGCTTTATAACTAAGAGCTTTAGAGCTAAGCTGCGGACGGAAGAAGAAAACAGACGGACATACTGATATGGCGAAACTATAAGGGTTCCTTGTTAACTACGGAACCCTGAAAAATATAATGTCGAAATCGACTTAATTGAGAGTGCCACTACCGTAGTTTTAGAAAACCTTTACTGATATTTTGTACAAACAAGTATCAATGTTAAAAGAAAAACAAAATACCCGACTGCAGAAAAGAGGTTTTTGCAGCCTAACTTATGATTTTTTTTTAATTTTGATGTACCCAGTGTCACTCTCACAACTAAGATGAATCAATTGACACCACTCACATCAAAATCGGTCAAGCCGTTTAGGCTCTAGGGCGTGTCAAAGAAATATACATACATACATACATACACTCGAAAAACATAACCCTCCTTCTTACGCAGTCGGGTAATTACAACGCGATGTAACTTGATCGAAAAAAAAATACCTACAAGAAAACGGCTTATTACAGACGAAGTTTTAGTAAAATAAACTATCGTTTATCATCTATGAACAGATTAAGTCATTCGTAATCAATATTGCATGTCAGCGAATATTTCACCTCAAAGTCTACTTTACCATTAGTCAGGCGCAATCAGATAAACTATAACTCTTGGAATAGCCTATTTAGTTAGCTTCAAGCTAGGTCATCGGAAACAAGTTCTAAGAAAATAGATACAAGACTCAAGGTTTTATACCGAAACAACTACTAAACTTCACAAATCTGTAAAGTACTCGTACTTTTACATAATAAATTGTGCCAATATCCATTCGCGTCTAAAGGTGCACTTAAAATTATAGAAATCTTTATAGTAGGTAGTAGGTATATATCTTTATAATTTATACTAGGTACTTATGCCCTCACTAGATGTTGAAATCTGGTCAGACATACGACATGCAAATAAGACACGGGAATCGGGCGCGATATTATCTGAACTATTCGGACAAATTTGGAACTTTATGGTTGCGGTCAGCTTAATTTTAAAAGTAAATCAACTTCAAATGGATTCAATTAGATCTACTCGATCGTGCTATTCTGTAACAGCTAATTTAATCCACTTATCTATTGCATAGCTTCTATCGCGGGCCTTGAGCGTGGAGACCGAATCCAGAAATTCCGTAACGAAAATAACCTAACGCAGTAACGCCGATACAACCAATGCCAGCTAGAGGCGATTTGCAGAACTAAAGAGACAAGCGTGATATTTCAAAAAGTCATTAAAAGTTCTGCTATTCATCGATAGATGGCAAAACTAAAAACTAAAAAGTATCACCGCTGTGCCGGTCGGAGTGGGGGGTGTTAGGAATACTGCATAAATAAAATAAATCAATAATTATAATTACATAAGTTCATAAAAAATGCTATGCAATAGCTTTACCGCGGCAGTCTCCGAGTGCCACACGTCTTTTTTTATATTATTGATATAAATATTGAAAGCCTCCGATGTTTTAATTGCGTTCACTGATTACATGATCGTTACCACGATTTGTTCTCCACAAACATTAAAATACTAAGACAAATGGTAGTGTTTTTTAAATCTATTTCTAGCTTTATAACTTTTCCCATTCTACAGTTTCCCTTTTTCTGATTAACATAGTCTACGATGAATAGTGAGAGCTGAATCTGAAAACCCTTTGGTCCATTTTCGTAACTGTTATTCAAAATTGGCCAAAAAAAAAATTATAAAAATGATAAAAAAAATCGTAATAAATAATTTTAGGCGTACATAGACAAAGATGTTATTGTAACAAAAAGCATACATTGAGAAAAAAATAATTGTAGAATAACAGAAATAGTAGTAAGACAACATAATACGTAGTAATTTAAAACAGTACTCATATATTTTTTTTCCATACATTATAGATCTACGATTGACCACCAACTCGCCTGATGTTAAGCGACGGTGTGGCCGAGGCTGGAGCTCGTCGATCTAGAAGATAAGATAAGATAAGATTAGATAAGATTCACTCTAGCCTTGAAAATTCCAAGATTGTAGGTCTCAGGAAACAGAGATATACTCGTATTCAATACTCACTCATGGTCAGATTTTAAATAAAATACTCCGATCGTATAAAAAATTGTTGACGAACCCTTTCTCATGAAGTCGTTAAAATCCTAGTTTACACAAAGCAAAAAGATCGAAATCCCAAATCACCTGCGTCCCAAAAGCTTAACCCGCACGATTAGCCTCAAGCCAAGTCGCTTATTAGTGTAGTGCGCACCTGTGTGAATGTTTCCATAGTCCCCTCTAATTAATGGTTTGCGGATCTTCCCAAAGGATCCCGAGCACCTCTGAAGAGGCAATAAATTGTTCGACATTTGACCCCGGCTTTAGGGAATTTGCCTGGAGGCAGTCGTGCCAAGGGATCCTCTAAATCTCTGTGCGTATGTGAGATAGTAAATGTGTGTGCATGTGTTTGTAAGATAGTGAATGTGTGTGCATGTGTATGTAAGGTCATTATGAAGCCAAATCGAATTTCTTGCACTTATTTGTGTTGCAGTTTGCATTTAGTATTTTCATGTTAGATTGATCTACGATTGACTACTGACTCGTCTGATGTAAATCGACGGTGCGGCTAAGGATAGAGCTCGTCAAGAAGATATCTATTCACCCTAGTCTTGAAGATTTCAATATTACTCTAGTAGCTCTCAGGAAACAGAGATGGCGGCAAAGAATTCTATTCCTGTAGCTCACAGGAAACAAAGATGGCAAATAATTCCTGTGTAGTACGTATCGAGAACGTGGACCTATATCGCTGTGTACAGATTTTTGGTATTTTAATGAGAAATGGGTAATGTGCCGACCTTCTGCTAGCTAAATTGTTGTAAATGTGGATAATTCGTTATTGTATCATTTTAGATTATACTTATATAATTATAAAAGTAATTATTGATCATTTTTATTACAAGCCAAACAATATGTTCACAATTCTCCTTTTATCAAATGGTTTGTTACGTCTTTCCTTGAACAGTGACCTCCTAGTATGACCTACTTCGAATGTTCCTCCTTGTTTTCTTAAAATTCTACATGAAAGATATTCAACGAATTTCTCCAATAAAAAGATCTCAAACAAAAAGATTTCCTCCAATTGTTGGTTCCCATTGATTTTCAGGAATGTGTCTGGTATATAAAGTTGTAGAACATTTTGTCTTCTAAACTTTTTTGCTAAATCTGATAGACAGAAGACTGGCAAAGTTAGAAATTACTCCAAATACTAAAGATAAACGAATTATTTTTATAGTTGGTGGCATGAATAAAAAAAGATTGTGACAAAAATGAAATTAAAGTTTAATTACTGATTTTTTTACCAAGAGAACTGCAATAACCAGATTATCTTTATTGGGCATCTCTACTTTTTCCTCTTACACGCATATACACGGCTCTTACTAATGCTTCACATTATTTTTAAACATGCTTCTACCTCATATTTATCGCAGCATCGTCAGCCTCTGCGTTTCGCCCGAAGGCTCCCCGCCTCGGCTTTGGCCGTTCCCACGTGCTTCGAATGCTTGAATTGCGTGTGACCTCTCACCAATATCCGTACGCAACGTCACTCTATCCACTTTCACGCCACATACAAACTCATCCACTTCATAAACATCTTCAAATTTTACAGAATAGTAAATGTCTTGTTCTGTATTGTGATAGTCTGTGTCTGTGATAGCCAGTTTTGTTGGGTTATAATAATCAGTAACAAACAGTCACCGTTGCTGCTTCAGTGGGTCTACCGTTTGCTCCAGGCTAGGTTTCGGCTCTCACCTCGACTCCTTATGACCGTGGGATTTTGGTTGAGCAACTTTAAAGATTTGTATAATGATAAGTGAATTTTAGGTGTATTATTAAAGTATTATTTGGTAAGTAGGTATATAATTTAACGCGGCAAAAAAACATAACTGACGTAAATAACTCGTCAAAAATGAATTATGAAACATCGTATTTGATTAGAATTGATTACTAAGAGAAACCAATTTTTTAAATTTTGATTGCGATGAGAAGAGCTCATCATCATATGGGCAGATATTTAATATACGCTAAGCCTATATCATACATACAATCACGCCTGTTTTCCGTTGCGGGGTAGGCAGAGTGTCAAAGACCATGAAGCCGTTTAACAGCACATTTGACGTTGGTTAAAGGGTTAGATGGAAGGGAGAGGGTATTAGAAGATTAGAGGGGATACGAGGCTATATTATAATTTGATGAAAATTGGCGCTATAGCCAATTCTCTCCTTTTTTGGGGATAGAAGAATTCCCCTAAGCATACAACATTCAAGCACACAAAATTCAGCACGAACGGGTGCTGCTTGCGGGAGCTGGACTGCTCGGCGTATACACGCATACATGTTAGTTAAGTGTAAATTAAAATTGTGTCTTCCTCTTGCATAACTTGTTAATTAAAAAATGTATGTAGTTATAAATGCATATATTAGTTCATAAAAGGCACAGACCCTGGAGTCTGTGGAGAATAAATTTGTTAAATAAAAAATAAATAAAAAAAAGCATACAAATGAAACCAAAATCACCCGATACTGAAATGGAAATGTTTCGCTCGTTCGGTGAACCATAGAAAACAAAAAGCAAAAGTTTCAGACGCCTGTAATAGCCGTTTTCAAGATAATGATGATGGTTGGGCACGGAGGTGATTACACGATTACAAGCTCGGATTACAGATTACCGACGTTTACCGAACGATTTGGTAATCTTCACTAATATTGGGAATATCGGGAATATTCGAGGAATGTCGGGGGATTGTTGGGAAATACGTTGTGACAACGACTGTAATGAAGGGCGATTTTACTCAACCACTTAAAAATGAGAGTGATGTTTTTAAGTATATGAATGTAAGTTTAAAATTATTGAAGTTATTAGGGGCATTGTACTAAGACCAAGAGACCATTAAATAAATAAATAAATATTTAAACAGTTGTTACTCAACTGTTTAAGCAACTAAGCTAAACCTGAAACTGGCCTAAACTCTGACTTTCTTCTTTGAAGTTTGTTAAACTCTGACGGAACGTCAATATGAATATGTAAAAAAACCGGACAAGTGCGAGTCAGAATTGCACACCGAGGGTTCCGTACAAATTAGTAGATAAAAGGGGGAAATCATTTTTTTTTTATATTTTCCTTCATAAACCGAAAAATTTACATCATAAAAATATTTCAAAACCTGTTTTAGCTTATGCTAATGAAGCTCTTTCACATGATACCCCACATGATACGGTTAATTCACTTCAAAATTTGGACCTTCATTCCTTGCATAAAGACACAATTTTTTGTGATTAAATTTTAAGTGTCAAGTTTTTGGTTTTTTTCCTATATGTGTACTATAACACAATGCTTCTTGCCAAATTTCAAAGTTCTAGAACAACGGGAAGTACCCCATAGGTTTTGATTCCCTTGTAAGTGTCGAAATGTGCTTTTTTACGACATAATCGGCTGTAACTTTTTTTTAAGAAAACTGAGAAATTTTATTTTTCTTTCTGCAGCAAGAAACTATGGATCTGCGTATATGGTTTTAATTTCAACTCGATATCTTCACGCGTTCCCGAGATAAAGGTCTTGACACCCGGACGGACGGACAGACGGACAGACGGACAACAAAGTGATCCTATAAGGGTTCCGTTTTTTCCTTTTGAGGTACGGAACCCTGAAAAAGGTATGTATGTAATTTATGCCCGATTTTAGTGTTATACCCTTAGTAAAAGTTGTGTGTATGACGAATAATTACCTTTTGATTTAATTCATAGTAAAATGGCTTAATAACATAGTATCTATATGTTTCTATTTTGCGGAATCACCTCACGAAGCCTTAACGGCGTGCCTGAATTTAGTGTATCGGGTGTTTTTAGATATTTCCTTATTTTTTAAGTGTCAAAGGCTTTATTTTGACAAAATCTAATAATTCACTCACAAATTTTTTTTTATGTTGGAATTATAAAAAAAAAATTAAAAAAAAAAAAAAAAAAAACTATTACTAAAAAAAAAAAATTATATTATTATTTATTATTTAAATTTATTTATTTAAATAAATAAATAAATTATACACCTATGGAACCCCTGGTACCTGGACTCGATTGGCATAGGATCGAGGCAGATGGCATGATAAGATAGAGGCCTATACCCAGCAGTGTAACAGAAAGGGCTGTGGACGATGATGATTGAACTTCTGGAAATAGTAGCTATATTAATACTCTGATTTAAAAAAGCAAACACGTGAGATGAAAATTCTTGGACTCAATCAAAAAGTTCAGTACAAGCCTTATGTTACCTTAAATAAGTAAGTACTTACTTCCAGTTTTAACTACATATTTATATTGGAATGTGGGGTAAATCGGATTCTCTGTAAGCACTGTGTTTAAATTATGTTAATTTGATATTAAAGGTTCGATACAAATTCCAATGGAATATTAGGGAAAGTTACCTACTGTTTAGGGATAGTTAATGTGATTATATTTATTCCTTGGAACTTTTGATTAAATTTATTTGATCACTTTTTTTTAAGCACTTGTGTAAGTAAATTTTAGTTTCATATAGGAGACGATTGTATGAAAAGTAAATTATATTGCCTATGAAAGTGATACCTTACTGCCACAGTAACTACGGATATATTTTGTACTTTATTGGCCCTGTACTAACTATTGTATGGCTGGTATTATAGGCATAACATCTAGTTTTTTGTCATGTAGGTATATCGTATGTAAGGAAATAACAAAAAATCCAATTATTCCACGACTTTTGAAATTAACAAAACATGCCTATTATGTATATTCATTTTATCTCTAGTTTATAAATCTTTTACCAAAATACTTAGTTGACTTGTTTTTAAATTTTCAAAAGTCAATTTGAAACCTAATTTAACAAGCTATTTATTAATTTGCTTTCTGTTTTTTTTTTTTTTTTGTCATAAGTAATATATTTTTTTTTTTATAAATCAAATATCTAACAGATATTTATCAAATTTCGAACTATTCAAAATTTCACAACCAAAACCGTTCCCGATTCCAAAATTCCAATTTTCCTCCACTCCGATCCTTCAGAGAACGCCGCTTCAAAGAAACGCACGCCATTCCCGCCCCCACCTTCGCCCTGACCTCACCTACCACTTACCCACATCACAAAGGGCCCGATGTTGTCCTAAACATCATTGACTAGCAATTAAAACAAATAGGGTCAAAAAGAACCCGCCCGAGGCGCCACGGCATATTTTTTCCTCGACCGAAGTCGCGACGTATGAACCCACCCCTACATTAGAAGCTTAATCTAATTATTGAATTTTTATGTTTACCTTTTTTTTTTTTTTTTCTAATTTTGTGGACTATACTTAAGTATGGTCGGTAAGCGCTAAATAGCATGTTTAGAGTCATATATCAAATGAGATCGAGTCACTGTGCCGTTCTCACGATCTCTCGGTTCCGAATTAGGTATAAATGTTAGCTAAATCAGGACGGTTACGTTATTATAAGGCGCCGGTTTTGCCTCTAGATGATTGTTATGGATTTTATTGCATTCTTTTTGGTGGCGGCACTTGATTATGTTTTTTTTTGTTAGATACTTAGTACTTAAAAAGTATAGTAGTCACATACACGTCACGTACACGGTCAAGATAGGCCTTGACCAAAATGTGCTGTGACCTATATTTTTTGTACTTTGCTTTATTAGAATGTTATTGGTACTTTGTATTTTATTATAATATAAATTGATCATACTTATAAAGTAAACTATGTAAGTACTTAATTAAATTGGTACTTGGGATAGATAAGTATTTAACTACAACATACTATGGTCTAATGACTACTGATGACCGATGGGGCCGAAAAGTTCTCGAGTAGAGACAACGAACCGCCAAGCACAGCGTAGGAAGACCAACCACGAGATGGACATATGCTCACACAAGTGGCGGGAAGACGCTGGATACAAGCCGCATCCAATCGGTCTTTTTGGAAATCCATGGGGGAGGCTCCAGCAGTGGATTTCTTATGGCAGAGAAGATGATGATGGTCTAATAATGGCACCTGTTTTTTTGCAAGTGATAAATTAATAAAATCCGTGAATATTCGTGAAAATTTTCATACTTCTTACATATATATGTAGGTATTTAAGTACGCAAATTACCTCCTATAGCCCGAACGGATCATTATGTGAAATGTCTTTTTTATGTTTACTGAGTCTCAAAAGCGACATTTTGCATTCAGGTAAATATTATTTTGTTTTGTCTATAGTTGAATTGAAATATAAAACCTAATAGGTTTATATACTTACATACAGAAAAGGCTAGATGAACTTTTAGCTTAACGAGTTTTTAATGGGCTAGGTACCTACGCCTAGGACCTAGACTTAAGAAGATTATTTTGTGAAAGAAATGTAAAAAAAGTTAGTGTAGAGATAAAAAGTTTGATTCTTTGTTGTATTGAGAAATGTGCGATGTATCAGTAATTATGCGTTCAGTTTTCCTCTTAAACATCCATTGACTACTTTAATAAGTATCTTACCTTTTATTTCTTTAGCTATCACCATTAACGAGCCCTTAGTTATAATTTTAAATTATCCGCAACTTATTATTGACAAGTCATTTAAATAGCTGAAGCTGCTTCGTGTAGCCTCGGGCGAAATCGGATAGCTTCGGTGAGTTTCGGACGAGCTTCGGGAACTTTCGAGTAAGATCGTGTGATAGCCATCCATCATAAACAGTAACGACCTCTATGCAAAACGTTGATGGTGCTGTCATCTTCTGAAAGTATCTTTATAGAGTGGTTAGCACGTTCGTTTATTTTATTTGTAATTCTCGATCTAAACTAAGCTTGTAGGTATAATAGCTCTATTTACCACATCACATAACACCAGATGAGCTATAATTGAATGCCTGAGATCATGAGATGTGAGATAATTGTAATTGGTATTTTTCCGTTTTTATCTCAATAAACGAATATGAATGATCTTAGCCACAATAAGAAGTCTACTGCTAGACTAAAATAAATAAATAAATAAATATACTTCTCCAAATGAAAGGCGTCCCCAATTAATTTTCAAGAAGAACTTATGGAAATGGCGGCGTTTTCCTGTCACTTGTATGAGGTCATTTGTCTATCTTGCGGCTGGTTAACCTACGCTGCGCTTGCCAGTGCGTGGTCTACACTTGAGTACTTTTGACCTTATCGGCCATCAGTTATACATGCTATATGCCCTACCCATTGTCACTTCAACTTCCTAATCAGCTGTGCTATATCGGTGACTTTCGTACGTCTATGGATCTCGTCATTTCTGATGCGATCTCGTAGTGGGATTCCGAGATTCACCACCTACATAGCTTGTTTCATGATTTTGAGCTTCTTGAATCTTTTAAAAGTCCCTGAATGTAGGCACGAGACGTTTCAGCTCATTATTCGTGAATCATAAAATACATAATATACACATTTCGAATGCAAATGTATTTCAAATACTAACACACAAATAGATACAATTTGGGTGTCTTCAAATAGCGAGTTTGCAAATAGAGAGGATTGGTTCCTTCTAATAGGTTTTCAAGCGCGCTTCATCGTAGAATGCAACAATCGTTTAATAGCTAGCGAGTTAGCGGTCAAGTGCAATCTTAATTATTTTCGAATAAAAAAAAACTATATTCTGCTATAGCCACGCTCATTATGCTAACAAATTATGTTGTTCCAAAACAAGAAAATGAGAAATATGAAAACGACCTCACAATGCCACTGACCCACATTGGGTCTGGCCAGGTTATGTTTAAGCAATAAGAAAATTTAAAATGTTGGCTATTCTGTCAAAAAAAAAAACAGACCTAAACGTCAAAGAAAATGCTTTAAAAAGTAAGAAAAAAGTTTTAACAACTTTATAAATATGAAACACAAACTTTTATTGTTTCTTTTCATAATTTATACATGGCATACCTTAGGATCATTATTTACTGTTTCGCCCGAGGATACTAGCGGGGTCAAAAGCAAAATCACCAGTTGACCGTTTAATGTGTTCGTTTTATAATAATAACAAAATAATACAGGTATCATAATAACAATAACAGTTACTGAGAAGGAACAGTGAACTCAAAAAATATAAATGTTAGTACGTTTAATGTTTTTGTTGAAAGTATGTTCGAAAGTGCACGTTTACTACCTACAAGATTACAAGTACAGCAATGCATACGTTGGCGAAGTTAACTTACAAAATCCTCAACTCAAACCTGGATCAAAATAACAGAAAAAAAAGAGAACACAAATATAAGAAACAACCGAGTCAGGGAAAAGTAATATTCAAAAATTTTATGTCCACAGGAGTAGCAATGCGAACATTGCATTGTATATGAATTTACTAATTTAAATTTTTGACCGACTACGTAGGGTTATGTTTTTCGGGCGTATATAATATATGTATGTATAATTTGATATTACCTTTTACAGTCTACACGGCTTGACTGATTTTAATATGCAAGGTGTCATTAGATTCATCTTTACTTCCCAAATGATATACATGGCCATTTTTTAAAAATTAATAATAATTATATATTTCTCGCCAAAAATAAAAACGCACTTTTTCGTACTTTCTCGTAAAAACGTACACTTAACATCATATTGGGTATTTTGTTTTTTCTTATAATAATTATTAATACTCGAATACTCGAATACTAGTATTTGGTTACTTTACAAAAGTAAAACGTGGTATGTAAATATTATATTGTATGATGAAATATACAAGTAAATCCTTCCTATTTTATTCATCATTTTACCATCCTGGCTCTTTTTAATTTCAGGAGCGTTGGCAGGAGAAAAGTTGCCGCATTACTGGTCACGCGCATGCAGCACAACTCCAAATATACTGCGAAACCTCCAAAAATATGGAAATTTCCAACACCGATTATATTCAAAACAGAATCATAAATACATCAAATTAAGCCATGTTTCGTTGTGTTCATTAACGTTCAAGTTATAATATTTACCGGCCAATTACGTTATGGTCCGTGTACATGCGCGAGCGCACCCTCGGTGATTCATCGTTTCACGCCGTCGTTAGTGTCAAACAGCCCGTGTTTCAGTTATTGGACAAGTTTTATTACTATACTAGATGCGCCTGCGACTTCAGGCGTGAACCCAAAAACTTGATTAACCGAACTTCACTTGGTAAATTCATTTGATTTTCATGTAAACTTCAGTGATAGGTATTTTTAACACTATTTTTATGGATAATGCGTTATGCATGTCAGATTCGTCTATATACACAATGTAAGTAATCTGAAATAAAAAATTGAAAAAATCAACATTAAATACGTAATTCGCTTACTTGGATGACATTTTTTCAGTTATTACGTTATAAAAACTAAAGTACTGAACCGATTTTGATACAATTTATATGTGACCACCTCTGAGGTATTACATACCAAACAAAAAAGAATGATCAAAAAAAAATCAAATAATAATTGGAGGAGTAATCACTGAACAAACATACAAAAAACATACAGTCGAATTGAGAACCTCCTTTTTTGAAAGTTAGTTAAAAATACAAAATTACAGAAGCAATTCAAGCGTATCGTGTCTTAAAAAAACCGGACAAGTCAGACTCGCCCACCAAGGGTTCCGTACAAACTAGTAGATAAAAGGGGGAAATCATATATTTTCCTTCATAAACCGAAAAATATACATCGTAAAAATATTTAAAAACCTCCATTCCTTGCATAAAGACACTATTTTTTTGTGATTAAATTAAAAATATCCAGTTTTCGGATTTTTTCCTATATGTGTACTCTAACACTGCCAAATTGCCAAATTTCATTCTTCAAGGTCAACGGGAAGTACTCCATACATAGGATAATTCCCTTGTGAGTGTCGAAATTAGCGTTTTTTACTATATAGGTATATTCGGCTGTAACTTATTTTTTACGAAAACTTAGAAACTTTATTTTTCTTTATGCAGCAAGATACTATGGATCTGCGTACCTATATGGTATTAATTTCAACTCGATACCTTCACGCGTTCCCGAAATAAAGGTCTTGACACCCGACGGACGGACAGACGGACATACAGACAGACGGACGACAAAGTGATCCTATAAGGGTTCCGTTTTTTCCTATTGAGGTACGGAACCGTAAAAAGAGGCAATCTATAACTACTATTGCGTAGGTATATTGTAGTGTCATGAAACATATGTATAAGCTATATGTATTTCAAGTCGGTTGTTTCTGTTTTGTAAACTATAATCATTATTTCGCTTAGGGAAATAAATAAATAAATAAATATTTGTGGACATATCACACAACGCCGTCTAGCCCAAACTAAGCAAAGATTGTACTATGGAGCTAGATGGCTGATATAATACATATATACTTTTTTTGTAAATATATACATATGATACATAGAAACACCCAGACACAGAACAAACATCCATGCTCATCACACAAATGTTTGCCCTGGGTGGGGATTGAACCCACGACCTTTCAGTTCAGCAGGTAGACGTAAACACACTACCAACTGAGCCACAAGTCCAGTCAAATAAAAATAGCAACATCACATTTTTTCGTATTCTCACAAAAAATATCGTGTGTGTTTAAGACTATAAGCACACACGATTTCATATTCTATACTCACGAAATAACCTGCTCAGTTCGATTAAATAAATAAATAAATATTGGTGGACATTTCACACAACACCATCTAGCCCAAACTAAGTACTTAAAACTTGTACTATGGAAACTAGATGATTGAGAGAATACATATACTTATACTTTTTTTTTGTACATTTATACATACTACATAGAAACACCCAGACACATAACAAGTACCCATGCTAATCACACAAATGTTTGCTCTGGGTGGGGAGCGAACCCACGACCTACAGCTCAGGAGGCAGTCGTACTACCACTGAGCCACGAGGCCTGTCAAGAAAGAAGAAAGAAGTTTTCACTTCACTAACATACCTAAGTTCATTAACTCATAGCTGACCCACTGTATTTTTTATCATTTCAACCATAGTATTATCACAATCGCTACCCATTATCTTATACTCAGACACAAGCATTGTTACTGCTCGGTTCCATGGGAAAATCAATCAGATGGACTATTTTAACGACCTTCCGATCTACAGCAATCAATGTCATTACAGAATACCAACTTATCTGCCAATGGGTATAATGGGGAACTAACTTTTTTCAACGGACTTATGTCCACATTGTTCAGGATATACGATAGTGGCGCATCAGTTTATGTATTTGTGAAGGTTGGTGGTTCCATATTCACTGTTGTACGCTGTCATTAAGTACACTGTTGTTGTATTGTTTATTTTGATAATTTGTTAGTTCACAGTTCACGTCGAATATAAAAGTAAGTAAAAAGTTCCCGTATTTTTACAGTTTTCGCCATATTTTTGTAACAATTATTGTGTCACGTTAATTTCGGAAACAGAGAATAAAGAAAAGTAGCGATAATATGTATGTTTGAACATAATAATTGTGGACATGTTGCTTCTGTAACGGTCTTACTGAAAAGTGGTCTTTTCTCTTTGAACGATGCAAAAACTGTTCTGTCAAGTTTTTGTTGACACGAAATGATACTACGGAAATAAATCAGAGAATTCGACACAAAGAAGAGGTCAAAAAATGTATGGAAGCTGGTACTAAAATAATTGAAAAATATACGCAAAATATTTCTTTAACGTGAAGACAGAACTTTGTTCGAAACATACAAGCATACACAAAATCACTGATCATGTCTCCATTTATGAAAAAAAATAAGTTTAAATAATATTACAAATACACCATAACAACCACATTAGGTAGCTTATTTATAACTGGTAGCTCTGAATTATAACGACTGTCGTTCCCAACAACATCTCACAAATAAATTTTGCACACAACCTTTCCCCAATCCTAAGTATAAAACGATTGTTGACGTGATTGGGAACATAATCTTTGATCTGAGAGTGACAGCAAGTTACATTTTTTTTTTCTAAAGTAATGATTTCATAGTGTACCCATGTATTATCCAAATCATTAGGCAGATTTGATATATCATTTTTTTTAAAGGAAGCTCAAAAATATATTTCTATATATACTTCTAAATATATATAGAATATTATTATAGAATTATATGTTATAGAATATATTATAGAATATTATTATGTATATTTTCTATATATACTATATATATTTCTATATATACTGTACCTTATTATATTAGATTTTAAATAAAGAATATATAATTTTGCGTAGAATTTCTTCTGAATAAAGTACCTATATTGACCTTTAAGATATTGAAATTAGAAATTTAACAAAGCTTAGTAACGTTTTCTGATATGGCCCAAAAATCTATAAAATATTTTTTACACCGGCACTACACAAAATTATAAATATACATTTATTTATCTAAGTGGGTACCTAAGCGTTTTTCGTACGTTTTTCACAATAACGTAGGTACTCTATGTTACAATCTTCATTATTATAACAGACCTCCATCCTCTCACTCTATCATCAAATCATCCGTCATTATACAAATACTTGTCAGTCTTATTATTCTATGCCATTTTGTTATTCTATGTTTACTTCTCAATAAAACAACATTATATATATCAAAGAATATGATTTATTTCACTCTACAATAACGTAATTTATAAATACTCGTATATCATGCTTAATATGTATATAAATTAACAAATGTATAACACTTTCTGTCTTCTTTTCTTTCTGGCTAGAACACAGACTTTAAAAAATAATACTGTTTTTTTAAATTAAGACAATTTTATTACTCCTTTCCCTCGTTTCAAAACAAAAATCTTTAAATCTTAATAAGTCTTTAGAATATTCCTCTCACCACACGTTAACTATTTATAATTTTAAGGAAATTTAACCCATAAGAGATTGTTATGTAATTACAAATGACCTTCTATCTACAAGATAGGTAAATAAAAAAACCACCCATATACATGTAAACTAGATACGCCACGTTTCGAATGTAATCTCCTCACCATCAGTGGGCGTACCCAAGCAGTGAAATGTTGCACATTTCCCCTCGTTACCGTGTCTAGCCGCTGTGACGGGAGCACTGCCGTATCTAGACTTTATCTAGATCTGTGTAACGTCTACTTACATTGTACATATATTTAACCCTCGGCATAAAACGAGGGGTGTTATAAGTTTGGCATGATTATCTTTTTTTTTTTGTGGCAAGCGCCTTTATTAACTACAACACAACAATATACAGACTCAACTATCTAAACTACTACACAAATTATATCGATCACCCCAGACCGATAAAGGTCTAAAGGTAATCCAAATGCTAAAACCCACTACCAGTTGGCAGCGTACTCCGCATTGCCACGTTGAATAGCAATGCTTATGCGTTGGGCCAGACACGCGCCAGCATTTCGCGTGTCTGGCCCAACTGGTCACGCGTCGCATCGATCAGGCGCTCAGAATTTTTTTTGAAAATGAGATGAGCTCCCGGTCCCCACGGACCCAAAGTTTCGACACCAAATGGCTCAAATATGTAACCATGATTATCTGTTGTCTTTGGTCTACAAGACCAATAAACTAATTTTGATATATTGTTTTTTTTTTGTTTGTTTTAAGTTTTGTAAACTTAATTAAAAGGATAGTACTGCCTTGATACTATACTACTATTCTACCTTATTATCGTGAACTATTTTGTGTCACATACCAGTGACACAACAGATAAGACAGGTATACCAACCTGTCTTGTAGATAGAAGGTCATTTGCAATTACATAGCATTCTCTTACGGGCAGCTTTTGATGAAAAGATGACATATAACAGAATAATTATATAAAATTATGTTACATTTTTACTTGATATTGACATCACGTGACATTAGCTGGCCAAACTGACTAAAACTATTAAGCCGAAGTTTGCTGATTTTTTTGGTAGATCATGCTTCTGAGATGGTCCTTTGTAAATTTTATCGAAATCGGTTCAGTATTTTGGTTTTTATAAAAAATAACTGGAAACATGAATAAACAATTATTTTATTTTGAAATGTTCGTAATGGTCTGCTGTAAGTTTTTATGGAAAGAAAATCGGGAAAGTTCTCCAGAAAAAAACATGAAAATATCTTAATAACTTTTTACATAAATACAAGATAAATATTGATCAAGATCAAGAAAGAGAAATATCACCGTACGCTCGTACAAATAGCGCCCGCACTATAAATAAAATCTTGTAAAAAGCCTTTGGTTGAGTGGCGTTCAATGGATAAGGCCATTAAGTCCAGTAGTGGACTAAAGTGGGCTGATGATGATGATGATGATGATAAATAATTTTCACTGGTGCACCAAAACCAGTAAGCACCACAAATAACAGTAAAATACCTACCTACAAAAAGAATTGACCTCTTTACTACCATTACCCACATGCAACATTCCGTCAGATTCCTGCCATCATTCTCATGCTATCAAAACAGCCTGGAGCCATACACCGCCACGGAAACCACCTTGCGTGTACTTGCGTTAGGGTGAAAACGCACTAAGGCAACGCACACAATATCCTGCGACGGATGCGACAAAGAATATGTTATTCAAATGTTGTCAGTACAGGTTTCACAACTGAACTCAGATTTTATAAAGAATACCTAGTGGAGATATGGAATATGTGGATGTAATGAAAACAAATGCGATGTGAGACTTAATAAAAGAAATAAAAGATGTACTTACTAATACTAGCTGTGTCCAGTGTTTTCACCCACGTAGTGATAAAAAACATTGATCACGAACGATAGTGATAATGCTAAAATGTAGGTTATGTCCATTTTTTTATATGGTTAGCATAGCTAACCTCCTTCCTCTTGAGAATTACGCCCGTAGCCTTGCATATGGCCAGAAGGTTATGTCCATTTACAAGTTGTCCGGTATAACTGTACCAAATGCTATAGAAATGACTAGTTAAGACAATTTTTGTCTCTTTGTATTTAAGTGGACCTATCGGAATTTAATCAAATAATATTATTATTTATTTATTTTACTTGTACATCGCGTTATAGTATATCTATACCGCTGGTATCGTTGCTTACAATCAGGCGATTTGGTAATCAAATGTAGATTTATCATGTGAAAAAAGCTATGTTGATAAATGCATCTCAATTAAAAACCGAAATATTCAAATTTAACTGAGTACCTACTTAATAAAATTTAACGGCTGAACCAATTTTGATGAAACATAACTAAGAACACTCCTGACTAATTCACCTTTCAACCAAAAAAAAATCCAAATCCAAATCGGTTCATCCATTTGGGAGATAGATAGATAGATAAACTCTTTATTGTTTACACCACTATACTAAAACACTAATTAACAAGAGAGGTTACACGCTAGCGAAAACAACAGGCGGCCTTATCGCTAAAAGCGATCTCTTCCAGGCAACCTGGGAGCTACGATGCCACAGAAAGACACACACACAGGCACGTCAAACTTATAACACCCCGTCATTTTTGCGTCGGAGGTTAAAATTGAGGATAGAAATCTTACACATTTAGTCGTGTCGCATCCCACGGCACGTCATAGTGCGTTCTAACCTCAAGATGCGTTGACTTGCGTGCCAACACAAGTAGCCGCATGACACGCGATACCAATATTGATTAATAAGCACTACTTTACAAGACTAATGGTCTTTTATAACCTATACCTTATTGATTCGATTGAGACGTCCTTCAGCAGGAATTATTAGAGACAGTAGGACAGTAGATCAACTTCAATAACTCTAGGTGACAATATATAAATGATTTTTTGTAATTGTAAAAATTTAGTATTTTTGTTACAATGTTTACGAGCCAAAATATGAAATACAAATAAAAATTTACCTAATTTATGAAAAAACCAGTGGTTAAACGTTGATTATAAAGTCATAAAAACAAGGTAACAGCAAGCTATGCCTATAATAGATATCTTCTAGATCGACAAGCTCCCTCCTCGGCCACACCATCGGTTAACATTAGGCGACTTGGTGGTCAATCTTAGATCTTGTGTAAAAAAATAATAATATTGAGTGTCACATGTACTATGAACTACGTTTATAAATTACTAACTACGTATACAATAAGTATAAAATTGTTATACATAAGGTATAAGTAATTAAGATTTTTCATACAAAAAACAAAATCAAACAGTTTAACAATAAATTAATTATATTAATTTAGATTAGGATTTTCATGTCGGCATATACCTACGCCGCCGCCGTCGTCTAGAATCAAATAAATAAAATAAATGTTAAGTAAAAATAATTAAGAATCAAACGAACTTACCTTGTGATGTTTCATATCTAATTATTTGAGCGTAATGAACGAAAATTATTTGGTAATTTAAGCAGTACGAGAGATTGAAAAATAAATATTATGTAAAAATAATTACCTCGTATAGGTATGCATTCTTTGTAAAGTACTTTACACCCAAGAAACTATGAGATATTCTTTTCAAATATATGTTACTGGAATAATATTTGTACTGTGCTAAAAGTAAGTTAAGAAAGGTAGCGATTATTAAGTGAGGACACTCACGCGATGGTTCTTGGGTTAATTTAATTTTGTGAAATGAAATTATTACGATTAATGTGAGAAAGCTGGAGGATCGACAAAAATAACCGCATATATTTTGTGTCAATATAATAACTGCCTTTTTAGGGTTCCGTAGTAAACAACGGAACCCTAGTTTTGCCATGTGCGTCTGTGCGCGTTTTTACACAAAGAGTATTAGTACTAAAACAACGGGACCCTTATAGTTTTGCCATGTGCGTCTGTTTTTACTTTTCCGCGTTTTTACTCAAAGACTTTTAGTACTAGGAAACCGTAATTTGGCATGGATATATATATTATGTAAGCAGAGAAAGTCGTAGAATAAAACCTTGAAAAAAAATCATTTGGTATCTCCCGTACACGTAAACGTCTCGTCTACCCTATTGTGTTATATCCTTGAATTAGTCAAAAACATTGGGGAAGTGCGAAAACCATTTTTCAATTTTGGGTTCCGTTTGCGAAATATTAAGCTTTAAAGCCAAAGATTTTGTTAAAGTTTTAGGCAGTTAAATTGTGCCAAATATTGCGTTTCTGTTCTGTGTAGTGACAGACATGTAACGAACTCGGCTTTAAAGGAGTTGGTTCATTGAGTTAGAGCGGCTCGCAATATAAGTTTATACCTTCTATGCATACCTACATGTTAAACTCATAATTTTTTTTTCTCATGGAGTCTGATAATAAATATAGTTTAAAAAACTGAAGCAACCGACTTCTCATCGATGCCATTGTCAGAACTGGACCAAATTGAAATGGGACCACACGGGAAGCACTAGCTTTCAAATAAAAAAAGAATCATCAAAATCGGTTCACCCAGTTAAAAGTTCTGAGGTAACACACATAAAAAAAAAATACAGTCGAATTGAGAACATCCTCCTTTTTTGAAGTCAGTTGAAAATATTAGCATCTATTCATTGTGCTTCTTGATTGTTTCTTTTTTATCTTGATTAGCTAAAAGCAGTCCATAATCACGTATTAAAATAATCAATAAAGAAATCACAAAAGAATACCCAATAAACGTTCTCAATGTATGGCCGTGTATGGGAACCATACAACTTGAGGTCAGCACGTACTACATGATTATAAGGCGGGATACGTCAATACGTGCAAGGATTTGACATCGGGGTCCACAGATGAATCATTCTCGAAGATACGTTGTAGTGTAGCCCGGTCGTTGATAGCACAAAACATACGCTGACAGTCTGGAAAAGCAAAATGGTGGACCATGGTTTAAATGGTACATAAAAGATTAAAGGATATATTGTTGTCTATATAATTAATAGAAGGGTATTGACATGAGATTGTACATGAGATACAGCCTGGTGCAGACGGACGGACGGACTGACAGACAGCGAAGTCTTATTAAAAGGGTCCCGTTTTTACCCTTTGGGTACGGAACCCTAAAAATCATCAATCATACATCTGTCGTTTAGAAGTAAGTAAACTGTGTATTGATAAAACAAGCTACAAACGACAGGAAAATAAGAAAAGGTAGTAATTAATGTTCATAATGTTCAATTAATTCCCGATACAAAAATGATAAAAAAATTAATGATAAATGATAAATTTATTTATTTCCAAAATTACAACGAGTATACATAGTATTACTGATAACATAAAAATACTTAGCAAAATGTTTTACTGACCAATTTGAACATGGAAGTTTACCATTTGTGGCTCCACACTAGGCTCAAGGCCCGTATTGTGACGCCAAAATCAAGAATGTAGGATATATTATGTATGTAAGCATTACATTACATTAAGAACAGGTTGATCGATTTTTCTGTTTTTTTTGTTATGTTATGTTCGTTATCATCAGGACAAGACTTGTTTGAAAGAAAATCATCATCATCTACGCGAGTTCGCAGATGGAATCGCGGGGCATAGCTAGTAAATTATAATTTTGCTAGATGTAAAAACACACTTACGTATATACCCCATATTACCTACTTTTGCTCCCTTTTAATTATACAAAAATTATCAACTTTGATGACTCTAATCATCGCATCGATTTCGTCCCACAACAATAAATGTCGAGATTAAAAAAAAACACGTAGATTGCTTAGTTAATTATAAGCCTATAAAATCATATTTTTAAATGATTTTAAAAAAGCACAATTTTCACAAATGTTATGAAAATTGTGCAATGTTATGAATTGCACAATTTTCACAAATGTTACTTTATTTGGGCTTCTAAGCACGTGTGCCAAATTTCATAAGTGTATATTACGCGAAAACTAGAAGTCGTATTGCAATAATTCTTATTGTTGTTTTTTTTTTTTTAAATTAAGTGTCTGCCAGATCAGGGAACAGTACAGATTTTATCAAAATCGGTTCAGTAGGTACTTTTCAAGACATGGACTTTTTAAGTTTTAAGATATAAACGACGCCCAGTTATGATTTAATTTGTCAGTATCTATGTAACATTTGTTATTTCTTCCTTTTCAGTTTTGAAGTTGTTTTTTTTTAATTACTTTTATTTACACCCTCAGATATACAGAATAGGTAACTAATGTTTCCATTCATTTTTTTTTATCAGCCCTGTTTGCACAAACTGTCCCACTGCTGGGAACGGGCCATCTTCTCAGTGTGAGAAGGGTTAGGCCATAGTCTGCCACGCTGGCCAAGTGCGGATTGGCAGACTTCACACATCTTCAAGATCATTGAGAACTCTCAGACATGTAGGTTTCCTCACGATGTTTTCCTTCACCGTTTGAAGTTGGCGGCAATCAACAATACGCACATAACTTCGAAAAGACAGAGGTGCGTGCCGTGGGATTCGAACCCAGGACCTGCGGATCGCAAGTCAGACGGTCTCACCACTAGGCTGCCGGAAACTCCACTAGGCTGCCGGAAACTCCGTTTCCGTTTCCGTTCATTATTTTATCAAATTAATAATAAAAAAATGTTATAATGTTGCATAACGTATCTTTTCACCAATCATCATAGCACAAAACTCCCATTTCAATCGCTTAGAAGATGTGTTTCATACGTTTGATGACACACAATTTAGTAATATTTCTTGTATGACATGTCGTGTCTCGGTGAAAGGTCATGTTGGACATCTCTAATTTGATGAGTCGTGTTTGGGGAGAGGTCAAATTCAAATTTAAGAGACAATGGCATTGCTTAACCTTAATAAACAATTACATTCATATTTTGCAGTGTTAGATAGGTAGGTACTACATATATAGAAAATCATATATTAGGTGAGTAGACGGGATGTATGTCAATTTGTTGTTGTTGTTGTTGTACCTCCGACAGACAAAAAACAGCTAAACTGATTTTGGTGAAACATAGCTAAAAATGAACTGGCAAGCGCAGCGTAAGAAGACCAGCCACAAGGCGGACAAGATATCATACAAGTGGCAGGAAGACGCTGGATGCAGGCCGATTCCAACCGGTCTTTTTGGAAATCCATTGAGGAGGCCTATGTCCAGCAGTGGACTTAAGGGTAAGATGATGATAATGAGTGGCTGAAAATGCAAATTCTCTTTCAAACAAAAAAAAACTAAATCAAAATCGGTCCATCCGTTTGAGAGCTACGATGCCACAGACAGACACACAGATACACAGATACACAGCTCAAATTTATAAGACTCCTCTTTTTGGGTCGGGGGTAAAAAGCAGCTAGAACCAACTTTGCACCTCTATATGAGACGAGAGTAAAGCCTCCTTATAGAACCCAAGCCTGCAACCTAAACAGTCATATTTACTTTTATTTTTATAGAGGAGTCTTTTTGGGTCGGGGGTAAAAACTAGCTAGAGCCAACTTTGCACCTCTATATGAGACGAGAGTAAAGCCTCCTTATAGAACCCAAGCCTGAAACCTAAACAGTCATATTGACTCTTATTAGTATAGAAACCTAAGTATATCTAGATATGTACTTACGTAAAGCTGGGTACTCACTTAGCAGTGTTGCATGTAACGTATCCGATACTGTATCAACCTGTATGCTCCATTGACTTCTGAATACCTGGTACTCGTTTCGTTTACGTCCCTGCCTACCTACGATGCCTAAGATGGTCCGTACACCTCCGCCGGTGTCTGAGTCACCCAATCCGCTAACGCATACACAGTCAACACCTGATTTATGTAATTCACCCACAGCTGCTTCTTTGACCGCACCGGTCATATCAAAAGAACACGCCTCGAGTGACTCGAACATTACATTGCGGAAAAGAAAGAGGGATGACGATATCTATAGGTCTGAGATTATTGAGATGTTTTCACAGCTTAAAACAGAACAAGATAGAAAATTTTGTGAACTTATAGAAAAAATACAATGCGGAATTAATATTCACACAGAGCAAAATAGAGAAATATCTTCCTCAATTGAGTTTCTGGGTCAAAAGTACGACGAATTAGTCACAAAAGTTCAAACAATGGAACAGGAGAGGTCTGCTGACCGCAAGTATATCAAACAGTTGGAAACCAGACTGGAACAAATAGACAAAACTCTACATAGCTCAAAGATAGAGGTGCGAAATGTACCAAAAAAGCCAAGCGAGACGAAGGAAGACCTCTTGAAGACTATTCTTAACGTGGGTTCCTCGCTCAACATACCGTTATTGCCTGGAGAGATCCGGGATGTTTATCGTATCAATACCAAAAAAGAAGGCAACCAGCCTATTGTAGCAGAGTTTTTGATTGTTTTCCAGAGAGATAGGATTGTGGGATCTGTAAAAGCTTACAATAAAACGTACCCTACCACAAAATTCAACACAACAAATCTGAAAATTGAAGGTCCATCCATGCCAATATACGTATCGGAAAGCCTTACTCCGCAAACAAAAAAAATATTTTACTTAGCCAGAGAATACGCAAAACGAAATAACTACAAATATTGCTGGGCGTCGCGTGGTAAAATTTACATAAAACGAGCAGATGGTGCAACGCTTATCAAGATTAACAACCAGAGTGATCTAGATAACCTCCAAACTGAATCCACAAATTGACTAGAGGTTTCATCTTATTTTGCTAATCTAGAAATAATATGTCTTTTCTATGTTTTCTATACCTATACCTCTTTAAAGATCTTTGTAAAACAGTCATACGATATATTAATTATTTTTTTAAATGTAGGCAAAACACAAACTAAAAAGCTACTTCTTATAATATCTATGAATTACTATGTAAAACAATTCTAATTATATTTAAATGTTTAAATGAATGTTACTTTGACACATATTGTGCCTTTATGTCTGAAATTTATATAACTAAGCCAAAGTTATCTCTAAAAATATATTATTTTCTGTTTACTAGGGCTAATATTGCGTTAACTGTTATTGATAAAATTAATTATATTGATAAATCACTTTCAATAATCCTTAAAAGTACGTTAAACAGCAAGACTATGTATTTGCACATTATTACTATGTCTTTATATAATGGATAACGCATTCATTGTTACAGAGGTTGATAACTCAGATAGTACAGTATGTCTTTCGATAAATAATTCTAATGATTGTATTAAAATGTTGAGCGTTGACGTGACGCGTACGAATGGTTTTAGTATCCTAACTATGAACGTTCGTAGTATTCACTGCAACTTTGATTATTTCGTGGCATTCGTGGCAAGTTTAGACATTACGGTGGACATGTTTGTTCTAACAGAATGTTGGACCAGTAGCTATAAGCCACCACCGAACATGGACAGCTACAACATGTTTTGGACGAAAAATAGTTTTAACCAGAATGATGGTGTAGTTGTTTATGTCAAACAAAATATCGAGGTGTGTGCATATGAACCAGATATATCGGAAGGAAACTGTCTAGTCATTACAGCCTCACCAGACTATACTATTATCTGCACATATCGACCATATTGTTTTAAAAACCCAAAACAGTATCTAGAGTCTGTAGATAGGCTTTTAGCAAATATTTCGTCCAAGAATATCATTTTTACTGGGGACATTAACATTGACATAATGTCTGATAACCTTACAAAGACATCTGAGCAATATTTGAATATGATGGCATCCTATGGTATGAGACAGGGCGTTACTCTTCCTACTAGACTAAAATCCTGTCTTGATCATATGATGGTTAAATGTCTTGCTATGTGGAAAACTTTAGTGTTTGAGCAATGTATTACAGATCACCACCCTATCTTACTTTATATAGATAATACGAAATTGATTAAAAATGAAATTAAGCACAATAAAATTATATATAACAATGATGGAATAAAAGAAATCTTAATGCAAGAGTCTTGGCAGGAACTATACTCTATCCGGGATGATGTGAACTCTGCGGCTACTATTTTTACTGAAAAAATGTTAAAAACTATTCATGAAAATACACAAATTCGAAAAATGTCAAAAAGAAACCAACCTTTAAAACCATGGATAACACATGGAGTTATTAAATCTATAAGAAAAAGAGATGCTTTACATAAGAATGCTAAAAAAATACCGGATGACTTAGAAATAAAAGAAAAATACACTAAATATAGGAACACGTGTAACAAAATTATTAAAGAATTAAAAAAAGAGTATTACAAAGATAAGTTGACTAAAAGTAAAGGTAATATGAAAGAAACATGGAAGATAGTCAAGGAGGTATGCAATTTTAAAAACTCAAAAGTGCCATCTAATGACTTACTAGATACAAAAAGCAGTCCTAAAGAATCACTCAATGAGGTTAACAGATACTTTACTTCTATTGGTGAAACTTTAGCTAATGCTACTTTACAAAAGTTAAATATTACTGAAAATGAGTTAGCAGCATTAGCTAAAACAAAAAATCCTCCAGTAAATTCGATACTACTACAACCTACTGACCCCACTGAAATAAGGTATATAATTATGAATATCAAGACACTGAGTGCCCCAGGTTGGGACAAAATCACAGCAGCATTAATTAAAAAGTTTGTATATCTTCTTGAGGAACCTATATCTTTTATATGTAATATGAGCTTAAATACAGGCGTTTTTCCGGATATTTTTAAAAAAGCTGTGGTTTGCCCCATTTTTAAGGCTGGAGAGAAAAAGAACCCCACGAACTATCGGCCTATCTCGTTACTTTCTACATTGTCTAAAATACTAGAGAAGTTGGTCAAAAAAAGAGTAACAAGTTATCTTGTAAAAGAAAACCTTATAAGTAAAAATCAATTTGGATTCCGAGAAGGTTTATCTACAGAGGACGCTGTACTCATGCTGACTAATAAAATTACAACATATTTAGACAACGGTGAAAAATGCATCGGTATCTTTTTAGATTTGCAAAAAGCTTTTGATACCGTTTCAATTCCAATCCTACTATCGAGGCTTGAAAATTCTGGGATCAGAGGTCTAGCACTCGAGTGGTTTACTGATTACCTTTCTCTTAGATCTCAAACAGTACGGATTGAAGGTTATGAGAGTGACAGCTCGGCCTGTACGTACGGTGTGCCACAAGGAAGCACTCTAGGTCCCTTGCTGTTTCTCATATATATCAACAATTTGTGTAACATTACACTACCTGGCCTAGACTTAATAATGTTTGCGGATGACACTGTGCTTGTTGTACATGAAGAAACTTGGCAAAAAACAGTAAAGTCAGCGGAAGATTCTCTCGCAGTTGTGACACAATGGCTTGAGAATAATCTGCTGTCTTTAAATACCAACAAAACAAAATACATTTGCTTTAGCATTACAGAATCAGGATCGCCAAAATTCAAAATTAACGTTAAAATCCACACATTTCCTTGTAACAGAAGTACTCAAACAGCCCACTGTACATGTTCAGAATTATCAAAAGTAGATTGCATAAAATATTTAGGCGTATATATAGACGAACATCTAAATTGGGTCATTCATATAAAAACATTGGCGTCAAGATTAAGGAAATTAATTTACATTTTCAAGACATTGAGAACAGTTGCTGAACCTAGACTAGCCATTCAAACGTACAAAGCTCTATGTGAATGCATTATTAGGTATTGCATCTGCGCATGGGGTACTGCCATGAAAACTCATATAATTTCAGCTGAGCGTGCGCAACGAGCAATACTTAAGGTGCTATTATTCTTGCCATTCCGACACCCTACGACAAAAGTACATGAAACTGCAAACGTTCTTAGTGTGAGAAAGTTATTTATTCATGAGAGCATACGGTATTATCACAAAAAGATTGTCCCACACTTGCCTGTAACATCTAGACGAGTTGATCGATGCCCTGTTCCTCGTACAAGAAGAAACTTTAAGCAGAAGAAATTTGAAGGAATCGTCCCTCTAATTTTTAATAAAATAGACAAAGAATACCAGATTAAAAAAGTTAGTAACCATAAAATAAAACAAATTTTACTTATTTGGCTTAATAAATTTGATTATAACGGTATAGAGAACATGTTAGACACCTTATACTTATGTTAGATTGCGTAATTTTGAATTGAATTGTTTGTGTAGCTTCAATGACTATATTTTATTGTTTCTAGATATATTTATATATATATTTTATTTAACTTTGATATTGTTTATTGTTTGTTAATTATTTTTTTTTTTCTTCTTTCTCTTTAACATATGTAGTGCATTAAATAACATAAAAATGTAATTTATTATGGGAGAGGCCATTGGTTCTGAAACACAGTAATAACTAGTTCGGAGCCAATGGGTTCACACTTACTACCTTGTACTTTTTATTGTTGTCAAATAAATAAATAAACAAATAAAAAATAAAAATAAACCTGCAAGTGGATACGGCTCGTCCACGGTCCACCGCGTATCTAGCTACTACGAGCTGCCGGATCCTGCGAGCCGCCTTTGTGTTCGCAGTGATACCGCAACTCGGCGGGTCACTGCGAGCTTACAGCGCTCCACGCGCGAGCGGCTCGCAGCGGGCTCGTGCCTACGTACTCACTTGATACCGTATCTGATACATTACATGCTACACTGCTAAGTGAGTACCCAGCTTTACGTTTTACGCTTTATATAAATTTGAAAGCACCTACCGAGGCAATTACTAGGCCATTGTAACGAATGCGGCATGTTTTACATAAAATAACAATAGACGCCTTTATCTATGCCGTTCACACACGCGTGCCCTATCTACTGTGCATCGCGAATGGAGTACAAGGTACCTCGAGAAATAGGTACTTGTGCTATACCTCTACCATTTATCTTCTGCAACAAATGTAATATTTTCTTCTCACAATTATAGACATAGACATACATTTATTGTAACAAAAAACATACATATATGAATCCCTTGGCGATGGTTACATATTTCTGCCTTTTGGTGTGGAAACTTTAGGTCCATGGGGTCCAAGTGCGTGGCAGCTTTATAATGAAATTGCTATGCGACTGATAGAGAGAACAAATGACCAAAGGGCTGGCGCTTACCTCGGTCAGCGGATTAGCATTGCTATCCAACGAGGCAATGTCGCCAGCCTTTTGGGAACGTTGCCTTGGGACTATGACCTGAGTTCTGTTTTTTATCTGTAATATGTTTTTTTATTTATAATAATATCTTTAGTTATTTAGGTCATTTATAGAAATATCTTTATGATTAATAATAAATATAAATAATGGAATAAAAAAAAACATACAACAGAAAATAAATGACGTATTTTTTTTATCAGCCCCGTTTGTACAAACTGTCCCACTGTTGGGAACGGGCCATCTTCATACTATCTTTATACAAAATAAATAAAATGTTTTTGTCACAACCCGGCCCCAGCTCAGCATAATGCTAGTTGTAAACAACCAGCGCTGGTCTTCCGCTGGGACCGTATGTCATAAGTCTATCATGATCTTCAGCGACACAGCGATTATTCGATGAATCGGAGCGCAAGTGGCATTAAATGAAGTCTATTACTACTAGTCTTTCGAAACCGAATGAAGTTGTCGAAACTATAGCGCGTTTCGTATTGTGTTGCTCAATGTGTCCAGATTTTTATTATTCTTCCAACAAGAATACTCAGGAGATATATAGAAAAATCAATTTATCATCAAAACGAGATCAAATTAAGTTTTCGTTTTTTAAAACAAATTGAAAATTATTTTTAAATAAATTTTTACTATATAAGAATAGAATCCCGAAAAACTCCTTGTTTCCTGCAAGCTACAATCTAAAAATGTGGAAAACTAGAGTCAACAGATTTCTTCTGAACGTTGACGAACTGTGACATACCATCGATTGCCAGGGAAGTTGGCGGCCAAAGGGTTTTTTTTTTCACCAAAATTGTATAGTATTTTCTTCGTAAACTCATAGTTGCGATTCAAAAATGGAATAATCAGCCTTACATAAGCCGATCTGATAAGTTGCCTACCGGTGGGCGTGCCGCGTGCCGGCTGGGCGGAACCGCATTCTAAATTCAAATTGCCAGTTACTAAGAACTAGTTGCTTGGATAGCGTGATATTTTTCTTGTAGGTCAATAATGTACCAATGATATATTTGACTTTTGTAAAAATTTGTATTTTTCTGCCATAGATGCAAAATAAATGCTACTTTAGTTAAACACAACAGAGACGTAGCCTGGCGAGGCTACGGTCATGTCATGTCTGCATTTGCCCAATAGGGCGAATGCAACCTATACGTGGGTATCCAATGAGGATTCTACGCACAAAAAAGTCAAATGGCTCAAAATGAATCCGACAACAGCAATTAAGATAAGATAAGATAAGATCTGATGACAATTAACTTTGCTTCTATTACTCTTTTTTTTATTCGAAAATAGGCTTGCGCTTCACCGTCAACTCACCTGGTGTTAAGCGACAGTTACGGTCTACGATGGAGCGCGCTTACCTAGAAGAAACCTATTCACTCGCGATTTGAAGACACCTAGATTATATCCAGTCGGAAAGACCCATTCAGGAAGCGCATAACTGATGGGTCCGGGCTTGTTATTACCAACATTGCTAAGATTTTAGTACACCATGTTGGCCAAGTACGGAATCAGTACAAAATTTTGAAAATATGAAAAAAAAAAATAGTTTTCTTAAAATATTTCAAATTTCGAATAGAATCATAACATAAAAAACTGTAAATTACTAACTTCAGTACACACTACACAACTTAAATACTAATTGCTACAAAACCTTCATTTTTTCAGTTGATTCAGTCCATGTTTCTTCCCAGAACAGAAACATCTAACTCACAAGAATCCAAAGTACTTACCTAAAATAAAGAATATAAAAAAACCTACTGACTAAGTCGTAAAAATAATTGTAAAACTATCATTCAAATCACGTTCAGAAAATTGTTATTTGTTCTACAGAGTATACTCTGATTAGCGTGGGAAACAAATTCGCATTCCGTTAAAAGAAAAAAAAATGTGATCATACTCGGGACTGTGCGTTTAAAATTTATATTATTATTTGGCGCATCATTACAGTATAGATACAAAGATGTTATAACCATAAAAATTATGTTTTTATTCTATTTAATATAACGAGTTTGATGAAATCCTCTAAAGATAAGACTATTAAAGATAAGATCGTAATCGATTCCACTCCTGCTAATTTAGCCACTATAAGCTTACTTAAGTTTTCATTAAGATTTGGCTCTAGTGAAGATAAAACCTATCTAAGAAAGAATATATTTTAAGAGTGCTGTATGTTAATTTTACTGTAGATATACAGAAAACAAATTGGAAAAAATAAGCACTTTTACAATGAAATGGTGAGATTTTTTTACAGTGTATTTATAAAAAAGGGACAAAACTACATGATTATACATACATTCGTAGTACCAAATAGTTATGTGCAAGCATAATTTTTTATTGTCACTGAACTATAAAGTGTTATTTCTATAATAAGATTATTTTTAAGATATTGTCACTAAAAAATATGAAGTATTAAATATATTAAATATACCATATATTACATGGTGCAAACATCTCTGTATGATATAAACAAGTTTCATTCCAAGTTAAGCGCACGCGTACTGTGGGTGTATTTTTTCACGATTCTCAGCTATTAGTGGCGAACTCCCATCGAAATGTGCTTTGGTGTTTCAAAATATTAAAAACTGCAACAGCTAAATTTAGCTGACCTCGAAATGTTCGTTATTATTTAGGTGATCTGCTTTCGGAGATTTCTACTTTGAGAAAACTTTTAAACATATAATAATAAATACTTATGGCATACGACCACGGCTATCCTCTGAACTCCACTATGAATGAATATGCATGAAATACAATAAAAAAATTATGACATGTAAGTTGTTTATTTAAGTTTCCGGCAGCCTAGTCGGGAGACCGTCTGACTTGCGAACCGCAGGTCCTGGGTTCGAATCCCGCGGCACGCACCTGTCTTTTCGGAGTTATGTGCGTATTGTTGATTGCCGCCAACTTCAAACGGTGAAGGAAAACATCGTGAGGAAACCTACATGTCTGAGAGTTCTCAGTGATCTTGAAGATGTGTGACGTCTGTCAACCCGCACTTGGCCAGCGTGGTAGACTATGGCCTTACCCTTCTCACAATGAGAAGATGGCTCACGCCCAGCAGTGGGACAGTTTGTACAAACCGGGCTGATAAAAATTTTTTTTTTATTAATAATTAATACACGATAGATATCGAATAGTTTGTAAATAACAAATTTAGATGATAATGTTTTTTTGTTTCATACTTTTAGAGAATGATGTTTCAGTAATCTGGTTTTAGTTTTTGAACTTATTTTTATTTAAAGTACCTATTTTGAGGTTTTTTCAGCGCCACATCACAGTTTTTTCTGTTTAGGGTTTGTTATTTAGTAATATAGAAGTTATGGGGGAACAAATTTACATAAATGCATACATACATACCTATCAACAAACATAATACCTTCCTTTTGCTTTTTTCGACACTGTAGTCGGGTAAAAATTTTATTTACACGACTTTCATGAGATATATCCCGCTTGACGCGGTACGCTTGACAAAATCACGTGACTAACGGGGCAAGTACGGGACACATAGACGGGACACGTGACTCTAACAATAAATACTACTTTAAACTTAATATTTCGTAAAAACTATAAGGGTTCCTTGCTTACTACGGAACCCTAAAAACACACAGTCGAATTGAAAACCTTCTTCTTTTTGGAAGCTGGTTAAAAAAGAATCAAAAAATGACAAGTGAACGTTTGTTGACAGTTGGTGTCATGTGACATAAACCTAAAATAGAGAAAACACTACTGAATGTTAAAATCTCTTTGGATAAAGAAAATAGGTCTGTTACACTTACTCGTACTTATTTGACCACACTCGCCGCTGGATTGACCACACTCGCCGGGCTGCTAGTGCTTTACGCGTCCAATATAATGACATTTTTAGGGTGCTGATGAGACTGCCTCGTTTTTGTAGTGCATCTGAGATGTTCGCTGAAGCGCGCACGGACGACTTTCATGCGATGATTCGCAAGAAAGTCTCATCCCTACAGCAGCGGGCACGAAGCAGTCGTAACAGCATCCTACAGATGATAATTTCTCGTAAAGATTGCGCCATCCAGCATAAATGGACGATGGTTTTACTGGGTGAGAAACTGTAATGATCAAATAATTATGTGTGTATACTATTTTGATTATAACATTCTTTATTATTTTAGACATTGATTATGATATTTGATTGTATTTGACATCGATATATTTGAGTTGACATGAATATTTATGAAATTGATTTAATTATTGTAGAATTGATTTATCCTATTTGTGTTTTGTGATTTGTGATTTGTAATTTAAATATGGATATTTTCTGAAATAAAATGATTATTATTATTATTATTATTTGAACTTGGTATGTGAACTCCTAGCATTTTAGGACTACTTTTCCTTTTCTTTTCCTATTTTATAGAAAATATTGCACATATTTTCTAGGCTAGGCTACAAATATTTTACGTATAAAGCACATTTTATTGAGTAATTAGCCTTGGTATCAGTTCTCATCTTTATGTACTGTTAGAATAGGTGTACAACTCATGCTTTGCCGATTTTAATATTTAAGCTATGATTTATTAATTCTGAATAATATATATACGAGTCTTTTGGGACATTGACCGTGGCTCAACAACTAGATACACTAATATATTTCAGCGCCATTCAAAAAACGTTTTATTTTCCTTGGAGAGTGAAAGTGGCGGGCTAGTGTTCACAATCGGAGTGAAAAAGGTCCAAAAGGGCCGCCTGCGCAGCCACGAGAGCGATAAATTCCAATCAGGGCGCGCGTCTGCGCGAGGGCACTAGGTCGTGCCGGTGCTCTTAAGGTCCAGTTAGCACTTTATTACAATTTTACTATGGATATTATGTACATACATAATGTCTGTTTTCCCTTACGGGGTATTAGTCTACAAAAAAAAAAGATTTGTGACAACATAATTTTATAGTTTAAAAAACTGAAACAACCGACTTCAAAGTACGTTCTTTCCTTTTTTTGTTTTTTTTTTTTATCAGCCCTGTTTGTACAAACTGTCCCACTGCTGGGAACGGGCCATCTTCTCATTGTGAGAAGGGTTAGGCGCTTACTTGTAATATAAGTAAGGATAATAATTAAACAAGGCGCTCAAGCGTTGAAGTAACTCTATTTTCTCCATATACACATTGGATGAGGAGTAAGTAGGTTTTACTTTTCAAGCTCAATAAATCCCTCACGATTGTAAACTTTTTAACAGACCTCTATTCACCCGCTCGTTTTTTTTTTCAATAATGACATATTTTGTCACTGAATGTCAAATGCTTCGTCGTCGCAGATTATAAAATGTGCAGATGTTTATACGAAAAACCTCAACATTTGACACTTTTGCAAAGAAAAACGTGTCAGTGGAACTCTGCGATTCTATAATCTGACGCACTCACTCAGGAATACAATGAAAATATTTTTACTTTTAGAGATTGTTCAAGTAATAAAGCAATGTTTCTAAAATAATTATGGGACCAACTTGGGAGCTTTCCCTATACATCAATCAGTCAACAAATTAAATCAAAATTGAGCGTCTAAGTAAGTAGGTATCCTAACTATATTTTTGAAGTCGGTGTCTGTCTAAGACTTGTAAAAGAATGTTTGCAATACGACTTCTAGTTTTCGTGTAATACGTGGACACATACATACATACACTTATGAAATTTGGCACACGTGCTTAGAAGCCCACATAGACTAACATATGTGAAAATTGTGCAATTATTACATACATACATATCAAATTGATAATCTCCTTTTATGAATCCGATTAAAAATAGACGCTCTTACTTCCCCTTAAACGTTTAAAGTTAATGCTCGCAGTTTGTATGGGAACAACACATGTCGACGCGACGCGCGCCCTCTGTCGGTACAAACTGCTTGCAAACATACTTAGATACATACATAAACATACTCGCTCACAAACTGAACATAAATCATTGGGACGATAAAGCTTGATATGCGCCTTGGGTGTACTAGATCCAGGTACTAAGGTTTTTTTTCATAAATGTAATTAAAATTACTATAATTGGTAACATTATAAAATTTTGTCGAAACTATAAATCTCATATCGAAAACCCAGAAATTCAAAAAATAAAAAAAAACACTTTGGGCTTTTATAGTAAAATAACTGGAGAAATATGTCATAAAAGTATACAACCAGTACCACATTGCGTTAAAAAGTAAACCAAGTTGTCAAAATAGATCTGCAAAGTTCGCAGTGACGTGCTAGGGCTGCTATAGCCCGTTTGGCCTCCTAGGTTTTAAATAAATAAAAAACCCAATTGCGTATTTTAAAGTCGGTTGTTTTCGTTTTACCAATAACTATTTTTATTGATTGGAATTAACATGTATTACAAATAATTTGTACTCAATGTATTGTAAATCTGTACGTGTAACTGACTCATCACGACAATTTAATTGAACATAAATTGAAATTAAGCATATAGGTATGTATGTTCCATATGGGGTAAATAGATTAGCTGCTAAGAACGGATTTTTTGAAAATCTGACTGGGGTAAATAGTTCAGCTTTTGTGAAAAGTTCAAAGAACACTATTAATCCTAGGAAAAGCTAACTTGGACACGGACTAAAGAATATCGTTCTACTTTTATAGCGGCCAATGTGATGCCTGGCGCCATCTCTTATGATAGTAAAGCAACGTTTTCCTTTACACTTCACAGCGTAGCAAAGAGGGTGTATATATTATTTTAAAGCGAAGAAAAAATCTTGGGTTGGTCATCGAGCTAATAATGGAGTCGACATCTCAAGCAATATTTTTCGTCAACTTTATGTGTGCAAAGATCACTTACTCCTAGTGGCGGCGAAGATGCTGATTGGCCTGTGGGCGGTGTCCAACTTTGACAGTTCGAAGTTAGATGGCTCGTCTAGTACGTAGTATATTTAGGTCAATGGTCTTGGTTTGGTTTTGTATCATTCCCTCTTTTACAGAATGTTTTCCTCCTACAGGGAGAATTGTGGCGTCACAAGTAGGTATTGTGTATTTTCCAGTGTCAAATATTCATTGCTTACTAGGAAGTACATGAAATTATAAATAAATGAGCATCATCGGACAAGTGTTTTAAGATGAATGTTGAATTAAGTAACTAAATATTCTGCGCTTTCTGCGTGAGAGTAGTTAAGTGGTCCATACAAAAGAAGAAAATAAATATTTAGGCCGGAACATTATCGGAGATATGATTGTACCTTTAGTTTGTAAAGATTCGTCGAAATCTAAAATAAGTTTTCAAATAATTAAAATTATAGTAAAAAAAAAACCGGACAAGTGCGAGTCAGACTCGCCCACCGAGGGTTCCGTACAAACTAGAAGATAAAAGGGGGAAATCATATATTTTTTTATATTTTCCTTCTTATACCGAAAAGTATACATCGGTAAAATATTTAAAAACCTGTTTTAACTTATACTAATTATCTTTCATATGATATCCCACATGATACGGTTAAAGAACTTTAAAATTGGTACCTCATTCCTTGCGTAAAGACACTATTTTTTGTGATTAAATTAAAAATGACCAGTTTTCGGATTTTTTCCTATGTGTCTAACACAATAATTCTTGCTAAATTTCATTGTTCTAGGTCAACGGGAAGTACCCCGTAGGTTTTGATTCCCTTGTGAATGTCGAAATGTGCGTTTTCTGCGATATATTCGGCTGTAACTTTTTTTTTACGAAAACTGAGAAATTTTATTTTTATTTCTGCAGCAAGATGCTATGGATCTGCGTATATGGTTTTAATTTCAACTCGATACCTTGATGCGTTCCCGAAATAAAGGTCTTGACACCTGACGGACGGACAGACGGACAACAAAGTGATCCTATAAGGGTTCCGTTTTCTCCTATTGAGGTACGGAACCCTAAAAATATTAAAAACCAACTTTAAATGATCAATTTTGTTTTAAAAACCAAACTACTGAACCGATTTTGATAAAACTTCAATGGGACTAATCTGAAAGTATATCCTTTCAAACAAAAAATACTTATTAAAATCGGTTAATAAATTAAGAAATTATGCGTTAACAAACGAATTGTTACCCTCCGTTTTGAAGTCGGAATAAGTAGTCAAACTTTATCATTGTCACTAAACATCACAAATCATGGAACATCACAAATTAGATCTATTCGTAATTAGTCTCAATCGTTTTCGCAACAATGTTTATAATTCTCTGTAAGCTACCTACTTATCCTAACAATCTGCTACAAAAAATCTGCTACATGATTGTGCGATTTTATACTTGTTTCTCGTCTCAATTTCATCATTAAGTATATAGGTAAGCTACATGTATTATTCATCTACTTTTATGTTAAGTTAAATATGTAAATACGCTGTTTAATACCATGCTGTGCGCTCTAAGAGTGGACTACGGGATCGACCACATCAATAGCATGTTATTAAACGCAATATTTCCTGTAATCTGTAATGAGTGCCAAATAAATAAATAAATAAACAAGGTATATATGTTGAAAACTTTATATAAAAACTCGACTATATACTATATCCACACTGTACATACGTAGTAGGTAGGAATATCGCCACATGTACCTATACACAACACACCTCAAACTAATAAAAGCACTCGTTTTGCATCTGTAGTTAGAAAAGTGACTGTGAAATTAATCCATCGTCAAAAACAATAAAATATTCAAATTAATTAACATAGGTTTAGGAAATTTTATAAAAGCGGCGACCTTACCTTGTCACGTTCCTTTCCAGAATTCTCAATTAAATTTTCATAGTAGTTACGTATACGAAATCTCGAAATAAGAGTAGATAAGATGTCTTATAATCGTTTTTAGGGTTCCGTACCCTAAGGGTAAAACGGGACCCTATTACTAAGACTCCGCTGTCTGTCACCAGGCTGTATCTAATGAACCGTGATAGTTAGGCAGTTGAAATTTCACAGATGATGTATTACTGTTGCCACTATAACAACAAATAAAAAAAAAACAGAATAAAATAAATATTTAAGGGGACTCCCATACAACAAACGTGATATTTTTTTGCTTGTTTTTGCTCGATATTGATAACGGCAACAGGTAGACGCTTGAAATATTCACAGAATATTTAGTTATATTATTCACTTTAAAAATAAATAATTAAATTAAAATCAAATTATTTTTTAAGGAGGGCTCCCATACAACAGACATTATTTATTTGCCGTTTTTATAGATAATAGTACGGAACCCTTCGTGCGCGACTCCAACTCGCACTTGGCCGGCTTAATTTTTTTTTTACTACACATTCTTGCATGACTGTAGTGATGTCAAATAATAATTATAGTTTAAAAAACTGAAAAAATCTACTTCAAAATACGCAATTTGTTTACTTGGATTGTAATTTACCTGTTATTTTGTTATAAATACCAAAGTGCGAAACCGATTTTGGCAAAATTTATATGGGACCACGTCTGAAGTATGACCTTCCCAACAAAAAAAAAGAATCATCAAAATCGATGCACAATTGACGGAGTATAATCGGTGAACAAACATACAAAAAATAAACGTATTGTCGAATTGATAACCTCCTTCATTTTTGGAAGTAGGTAAAAACTTGTAAAATCGTGCTTCTTCGACCAAACATGGCACTCAGGTGATCACAACACATCAAATTATACATGAAATCAAAGATTATCAGCAGGAACCGAAGGCATTGTTTTCCTGACACCTATTTGCATACAACCCTCCATCTGCCATGATCAAAATCCAGATTGCATCAATACGGCATACATCCTACCACTGCTTACCTTTTCACATTAAAAAACAATTACATCGCTTTGATTTCATGAATGAATGTATGTAAATGATACTGTGACAAGGTTCTTAAAAGTTTAACATGTAGTGTTGGTACTTTTTTGTATTTGTTTGTGAGTTTTTTTTTCTCTGTTCTTGTTCTGTCGATGGAGTGTTGTTTGGAAATTTAACACCGTGAATAAAATGTTCGACGATGGAGGTCTATATTGAACTCTGCTTTCATGCATTGAAGAATGAGTATACATATAGATTTTAGATATGTAAGTATATTTAGTTACTTTTAACGTTACATACTTTTAAACTTTTTTATTTCCTAGCGACTAAAAAGAATTCACATTCAAAAAGTCAAAAAGTCACATTAAAAAACTTGTATTTTTTTTTAATGTGACCCTAAAATAGTGTCGTTAATATAAACAAAAAAAATATTTGCCAAACGCGTACATGGTTAGTTAACGGTCAGTCACACTTTGCCTAAAGAGTAAACTAAAAGTCGTGTTATTAAAAGTTATTAAGTTTTACAAGTGGCGGGAAGATGCTGGATGCAGGCCGCTTCCAATCGGTCTTTTTGGAAATCCATAGAAAAGGCCTATGTCCAGCAGTGGACTTCTTACGGCTGAGATAATGATGATGATGAAAAGTTTTAGAATAATAATTAGTCAACATATTCTGAACGGCTTATCTCTGGTTTTCTTGAATGGGAATGCAAAAGTCTGAAATAGGATGTGCAAAAATGTCAAAAATCACTAGAGACCAATAAAAAAAAAAAAAAAAAAAAAACAATTATTTCAGGTAATTGGAACCAATACAGTTAAAAACCACACACCAATGACACACAGAAAAGAAAACTTCAACAGTTCAAAATCCTGTGTGGGTATGTACTGCGCTTGTCAATCCTAGATTTTGAAAGATATTGTCATGCTTGGAAATATCGCTGGAAACATTTTTTTTCGATTAGTATTATACACTACTTGCTCACTAATGCTTGGCAAAAGAGTACGTGGCAAAAATATGGAGTAAATAAAATATGCCATAACATTTCTAAGCGATTTCCAAAAAGGTTCTCAATTTGACTGTATTTTTTTGGTTGTTATGTTGATTACTACGCCAATTACATATAGTAGACCATACTTCAAAGGTAACCTCACAATTTTTATCAAAATCGGTTTTGGTTCTTAAAACAAAGTTACGAAAAAATATTTCGTCCAAGTTAACGAAATTGCGTACTTATTTTGAAGTCGGTTGTTTCAGTTTATTAAAATATAGTTATTATAATTGATTTATGTAAACAAGTACGTAAGTTTAACTTGAACATATGATAGGTACATGATAGGTACCTACTTATATTTCTAGCCAACTTCATTAGAAAACCGTGAAAACAAATATTTCGATTTATATAAGTTAACTTCATATGGGATCGACGCAAATGGCCAAGAACGCAAAAGACCATTTGGCCTTTTGCTTATTTAATCATATCACTGGGTGAATTAAGGTTACATTTTGCCGTGACGCGAGTCGCAAGGTGTGGTCTTTAGTGAGAAAATATTTTTATCGATATCGATAAAGATAGAAGTTAGTATATATTAAAAACCTTGTTGAGGTACAAATCGTATAAATTACTGTGAACTGCCAGGATGATAATATAACAAGAACATGCGTTACTTAATCTGTCACCACCACTAGGCTTTTCAACATCCTAGTTAATATAAATAAAAAAGCGAAACAAACTCTTTCTATCTCTATGTCTGTTGGTTACTTTTTCACGGTCAACAAACAGCTATACCGATTGTTATGACATTACGTACAGAGATAGCTTAAATATGGAGACCGACATACTAATAGGCTATCCTTTCATAATTATCATCATCACCGTTTTCATTACTACGCAGCTGTAATCGCGGGGCGCAGCTAGTATTATACAAACTAAAATACGCGTGTTGAACCTAGTTTAGGTACCGTGTGTTTTTTGCTTAGAAATTCATGAACACACCATCGTCGCTATATTATAAATCATAATATACCCAGAAGAACAATAAATTAATTGATATAAAATAAAACCTAATTATATAATAAATCATATGTAAAATAATACTTAAGCAATAAAATATATGCGAACAGTTATAGAAATATTAGGAGTTAACGAAAGAGTGAGCTACATGCTTCATGTATTTTTGAGAGATTTATTTGTATCTGAAACATGTAGTTAAAAAGTTTTTTTTTTTTTTTACTAACATCAACATAACGCACGTGCAGTTTATTTGTTTATCTATTTAAATTACTACTCAGCACTTTTCGCATGACATAATATTTTTATTACTTTTGTCTATGAAAGATTTAACATAAAACCGACCGGCCGAATACTGCGATTCGTGCATTAGGATAAGCTTGGGTTGTGGATACGATTTTCAAATATCAGATCGCCTCCAGTTATCGTAATTATGTAATAAATGAAGCTTTTATGTAGTTAAAATAATTTTTGATAAGGTTGCTCATTTAAGCCATCATTATTGAGCCGTTTTTATTAAAATAATAAATAAATAAATTATAGGCAAATATGGATAACAAGGAGAGGCCCGTTTATTAAGACTTAATTATTAGTTTCATTAATCTTTTTCTAGGATGTTTTTTTCATCAGTTTCTGCTTTATCGCTGAAAGGTATATATTTTTATTGTAATCGACCTGTATTTTTTTATAAATCATAATTGATATACCTAGCTCATTAAAAAAAATATGATTTCATTGAGTAACAATCAAGAAAATCTAATAAATTGCTAACTTAGTTTATATTGCGTTCTTTATAAATTGATCGACAAAATGCTAAAAACATCGATAATCTAATCTATTGTGAGTATCGATAGCAATCATCCCTATTCAGAAAAGGCTCGCGCCGCTTGCGTGACCTCTGCCCTCACCTCCCGCCCGCGTCCCGTGACCCGCAGGCGTCCCGCCCCGCACCTTTTTGGTATCGAAAAATTGAGATGCCGAATATCCGTGCCGAATGGATCATGATCGTTTGTTTTTGCTGACTTCCAAAATTACGTTTGTGTAAGATAACAAAACGAAACAAAAGATTGTAAAGTTCGATAAATTAACATTTACATTATTTTATCAAATACAGTAACTAGAAAGGGAAATTAATTATATATTTTTGAGGCTATATAATTTGCTTTGTAGTTTTTTTTAAACAACTTATTTTCAGTAGATAATTGTTTTTTCTATTAAACTGAACTGTTGTTGCCTTGACACAGAATACTTAGTAGTACATTAACAGAAAAAATCACTCGGAAACATGTTTAATTAAATAGCGACTCTTGCTACGACGAAATAAAGTGTTAATCAGCTTGCAAAAGCTCTAAGTGCCTACTCTGTTCTACAGTCACAGAGCGCATCTTTTATCGTGTAGTTCTTATCTATTCTGACACGTGGCAAAGTACTGTAGTGTCCGGTCGAGCCGGATCTCGTATGTACTTATAGCCGGACGAGGCGGTGGGCTGGCGGCGCACGCTGCCTACATTCAGCGTCCCGCATTGTAGGACTAATTTATTGAAGTTTGCTTCTATGTCGTCTTCTATAACGCTGTTAAATTGTGTTTCTGAAGAAATAGATATCTTTAGTTGCAATCTGATAAAATTCATAGAAGTGGCTCGCACACTCTGTGAAAATAGTATAAGTATCTCATCGCATTGGTAGGTATTGAACTACTGTAATGGTGTTGTATAACTTGTATAATAAATAAATAAATCAATTATACCTAAACTGCGGAAAGCGTCTGCATGGGCTACAGTTAAAAAAATATATATTAACGAACACATGTCTCTCAAAAACTTCAACCATTCCGTGAAATCATTAAATCGAATCAACACAATGCCTTTTCAAGCCTCTCAACTTCTAAAAAGGCTATCATTGCCTAAAAAATAAAAAAGCACACATAAAGCACTTTCAAAAAACATATGTTCATCATTAAGCCTTTAGAAATAGCTCGAATTCCACACATTCGATCCTATCAATAAGGCACAAAAGCGCATTGACTCAATTAAATCTTAATTCGTACAAAGAAGTCGATTAATGAAATTAAGTCTGCTTTTAGTCGATTTAACCATCGACGGGCTACAATAGCCTTAATAGTAACAATCGAATGAAAAGACGGCAGAGCATCGATACAACAAAAGGTCTAACTAACCCGGCCGGCCAGCGTGACTATTAAAATTTAATGACATGATTTATTCGTGGAAAAAACGGACAAGTGCGAGTTAGATTTGTATACTTCGGCTTCTGTACCATCACCAGTGAAGATCTAGCAATACTTTCTCAAGTTAAGTTTTGACATGATAACGTCTTATAAATCGATGAACGCCGGCTACACGGACGAAAAAGCATGACGCATTATCACGTTCCGAGCCGAGCGTGCAAGCGAGAGCGCGGAACAAGCGATAGAGAGGCACGATCGGCCTAAGCGTTTGGCTAGTGACGCATCATTATCTCGTATCGTCGTAAACCGACTTCACAAAGGAGGACTTCAAAAAGGAGGAGGATCTTTACTCGACTGTATGTTTTTTTTGTGAAGTTTTCAATTCGACTTCAGGTTTGTTTTCCTTTTTTGTACTTTTGTTCCGCGATTATTTCGCCAATTATAAATTAATTTTGATGGTTCTTGTTTGTTTGGTAGGTACTAGGTACATACTTCAGAGGTGTCCCTCATGTCGAAAGTTTACGACCAGTGTGAGTTACCAGTGATGATATATGCCACTGAAACGTGGTCACTCACTGTGGACCTTAATTATATGGAAGCTCAAAGTCACGCAACGGGCTATGGTTAGGGCTATGCTCGGAGTCTCTGCGAGATCGAATCAGAAGTGAAGAGACCCGTAGACGCACGAAAATCACCGACATATCACGGCGGATTAGCAAGTTGGCAGGGCAGTGGGCAGGGTACATAGCACGTAGAACTACCTATTTATAATATTGTCAATAACTACTTAAGGGTATTAACATTAACACAAAAATATTGAATAAGCACCTATTATTACTTAACATATGAGTGTCAGAATATCAAGAATAAATGGTTTCTTTTTCCTTTTGAATTACGAAACCCTAAAAATTCAAGAAAAGGGTACGATGTTACGATCCATTTTTCATATAACGCAGTTGGTAGCAAATGGCCGAATAAAAAATGTTTAACAGGCCGACACTTTTTGAAAAACGGATTCCTGTGCGGAGCGGTCTTTGTCATCGGCTCCAACATATTCATGGTTCTGGGCTCACGCGGCGAATAAAATATTAACAATATACCATTTTTCTGGGTGTTGCGTAAGGTGTACGGTTGGACGAAAGTCCTATACGTAGTTGGTTAAGTTTTTGGTTAATCGGTATACATCTGTTTTACTGGTGTATGCACAGATCTCAAAACACAACTTTAATGAAGACAGATGTATATTGCGCATGGGTACTAAAACGAATTAACTTAAGCATGTTTAATTTTTGGTCTTGACATAAAAAAATATCCGTCGCAAGACGTCTAGCAGATGTTAAATATGATGTGTGAGCCGATCTATTAAGCATACATCTTTCTCATTCTTTTGTAGAGCATTTACTCTACTTAACGGTCCTGTTGACTCAATAGCTAGCTTCGTATCTCAGCTAGTCTATCCCGCCGCATTAGACGTTAAAAGATAGATATGGTAAGAGAGCTATAACTCACTCTGTGTAAATGCACACTGTAGTAAATGTATTTTTTCAAAATGGTTAGATTATAATTATTTGTGGTTTTTAATTTTAAACTAAAAATTCATGCATATAACAGTAATTTCACTGATGTTGTAGTTGTATATAGGCTACGTTTATAAGCTGAAAAAATACGCAATTTGTTTATTTAGATGATATTTTTCCAGTTATTTTGTATTATAAAAAAAAGTTCCCGCAGGCATAATGTAGCCAATTCCACCAACTTAGCGCCTCCGACCAATAACCAAGGCTTTGTCTACCAGCGGTGTAGCCAACTGCAGTTCCCGGATTGGCCTATTCAGTTACCAACGACGGTGTAACTCCACATTATGACGCTGCTTAAATCATCCGTCAGGATGGAACAATGCCCATGATGATGATGTTATGAAAACCAAAGTACTGAACCGAATTTAATAAAATGTAGATCTATCTATTTATTTATTTAACTGACTCGTGAAGGATTTGAACCTCCACCCTCCGATTGACAAATTGAAATGTATATCGGTGCTCTAACCTATAGTTGAAAGGGCCCGATGGACATCCCCAGGGGGGCTCGGGCGTCCCCGCAGTCTCCAGACTGGTTCCCCACCGATGTGATCTTGCGGCGTGTGTCTCCTGGTTGACAGCACGGAGCCTCATTCCACTGCCGTTGTCCTACCAATTCCCTCGCCAACATCATGCAGTACAAGAATAAAAAGAAGGTTACACAGCGGCTGCACGCCCTTTCACTCAAAGTGCACCTCTCTAACATAAGAGGCTTGCACTCAAATCTCGTGCCAGTCCATCATCATCTTGAGACTGATAAACCTTCACTCCTGTTCTTGACGGAGACGCAGATAGGAACACCGAGTGACGTGGCGTATTTGTTGTATCCTGGGTACAACTTGGAACACAATTTTAAGCCCCATGCTGGAGTGTGCCTATATGCCCGTGACGACGTCTGCTATCGGCGTCTCCGTAATCTTGAAGACCCCAGATTCTCCGTGCTTTGGATACTGGTGGACACAGGTATAGAGAAAATTCTCTATGCCTGTGTGTACCGGTCACACAGCGGCGATCAGGAGGCAACAGAGCTGATGAAATATCTTGGTGAAGCTGCGGATGCGGCTCAACTCAAGCACCCCACAGCCCAATTAGTCTTACTGGGGGATTTTAACGGCCACCACAAAGAGTGGCTGTACCCATACCGGGACACTGACCATGCTGGGTTAGAGACGCGAAAGCTTGCTTTAGCGTTAGATCTAACCCAGCTGGTTCAAGGTGCAACACGGGTGCCTGACGTTGAATCGCACACTCCTTATTGCTTGGACCTTATGCTGACAACAGATCCAGACCGTTACTCGGTGTCGATTTCGTCTCCGCTGGGTAACTCCGATCACTGTCTGGTGAAATCAGTATCAGTCTACTCCCCACCTGATTCTAGCCCCAGAGGTAGTCGGCGAGTTTGGCGATACAAGTCGGCAGACTGGGACGAGATGCGAGCCTTTTTCGCCTCTTATCCCTGGCGGTCTGTGTGCTTCTCTTCTAACGATCCCTCAAGCTGCGCGGATGCCGTGACTGATGTGTTGCGTACGGGTATGGAGTACTATATTCCATATTCCGACATTCCATTGTCTGGCAAAGCTCGCCCATGGTTTGGTCCTCATTGCAATAGTGCTGAAGCGCTTAAGCACGAGGCATACCTGGCTTGGGTTGATGCTCGACACCGTAAGGCAAAGGACATATACCAGAAGAAAAAAGCGTTTAACAAGGCTGCCAAGTCCTGCAAAAAGGTTCTACAGAGGGCTCGCTTTGACCACATTAGTCGAATAGGGAACAAATTAGCTTCGCACCCCGCTGGTAGTAAAGCTTTTTGGTCCTTAGCTAAATCGGTCGAAGCGAACTTCTGCCGTTCTTCACTTCCTCCACTGCTGAAACCTGATGGAACGCTGGCTCATACCGCCGAAGAAAAGGCTAACTTATTTGCCTCTCTTTTTGCGGAATCTTCGCGACTGGACTCTGGTAATGCGGTACCTCCAACTTCACCTGGTAGCTCGACATTCATGTCTGATTTTCGTATTCGCCAAACGGAGGTTCGCAAATCGCTACGCAGTCTTGACGTGAACAAAGCTAGTGGCCCTGACGGTATCCCAGCCATAGTTCTGAGGACATGTGCGTCCGAGTTGACTCCTGTACTGACACGTCTCTTTCGTCTTTCTTTCGAAACTGGTCAAGTGCCTAAGTCGTGGAAGCTTGCAAACGTGCAACCTGTGCCCAAAAAAGGTAGTCGTGCCGACCCTGCTAACTACAGGCCTATCTCGGTCACTTCCATTCTCTGTAAGACAATGGAACGTATCCTTAACAACAGGCTCTTGGCGTACCTAGAATCGAATGACCTCCTCAGTGACCGGCAATATGGCTTCCGCCGGAACCGGTCTACTGGAGATCTTCTAGCGTACGTCACTCACATCTGGAGTGAAGTCATCGAGAAACATGGGGAGGCGCTTGCTGTCTCTCTCGACATCTCGAAGGCTTTCGACAGGGTCTGGCATGACAGCCTTATTGCCAAGCTTTCTGCGTTCGGTTTGCCAACCGGATTCGTTGCCTGGATAGCGGACTTCTTGAGGGAACGTTCGATACAAGTAGTCATTGATGGCTACTCGTCTGTTCGAATGGGTATAAATGCCGGTGTTCCCCAGGGATCTGTGCTCTCTGCGACACTTTTCTTGCTGCACATCAACGGTCTGCTGAAGCCCGGTATCTTTGGGTACGCAGATGACAGCACTGTTGTAGAGAGCTACGTGTCCGGTCCACGGGCTAGTGGACCTGAAATCCAGTCTTTAAGAGAGGCTATGGTCGAGCGCTTGAATCTGTCACTTAAGGCAGTCTCCGATTGGGGTGATGCCAATCTTGTCAGATTCAATGCAGCTAAGACCCAGGCGTGTCTATTCTCCGCCAAAAGGAGCCCCTTCAAACTGGCTCCTACTTTCCGAGATGAGTCGGTGCCGGTAACAGACCGCCTTGAGCTCTTGGGTGTTTCTCTAACATCAACCCTCAATTTTGGCTCCTATATTGAGTCTAAAGCTCAACTAGCTGCCAAAAAGCTGAGTATCATTTCGAAGGTGCGCCGGTACTTCACGCCGGAACAGTTGCTCACACTTTACCAAGCACAAGTTCGGTCGTGCATGGAGTATTGTTCGCATCTTTGGGATGGATCAGCGAAATACCAACTCCAGGCGTTGGAATCTATAGAGAAACGTGCCCGGAAGCTAATTGGCGACGAATCCCTCGTAAAAGCTAGGCTTCAAAGCTTGGAACATCGTCGCGAAGTTGCTAGCTTGTCGGTTTTTTACCGGATCCATTTCGGTGAGTGTGCATCTGATCTGCATGATCTAATTCCTTCTAGCCCTTTTTTCTATAGGACGGTTAGAAACACGAAAAAGCGTCACCGTTTCATGGTGGATATCCCAAAAACGCGAACGAAACGCTTTAGTTCCACTTTCATTGTGCGGACTGCTAGAATGTGGAATGCGCTTCCTGAGTGGGTCTTTCCCGATAGATATAATCTGGGTGTCTTTAAATCGCGAGTGAATTGGTTTCTTCTAGGTAAGCGTGCTCCATCGTAGACCGCAACGTCGCTTAACATCAGGCGAGTTGGCGGTCAAGCGCGAACCTATTTCTACATAAAAAAAAAAAAAAAAAAAAAAAAAAAAAAGAGCTAACGAGTCTTACGTGCAGGTGTCGAAAATAAGCATTCGGCGCAACGATATGTACTTTAAATACAGAACGCTAGAATAGGTTTCTGACTAAAATAATGACGTCATGCTAGAATGACAAACTTGTACATACAATAATGAACTTTAAATGCAGAACGTTATAATAGGTTTCTGACCGTCCGTCTTCCGATCTGACGATCTGACGCGAGTTTAATATTTTTTACCCATCCCAAAAATGCACAACGCCGCTATAAAATAAGTTTCACTTCAAATACATATTCGAGTTAGAACTTTCTTTCACACGTACCCATTGTTATAATATTTGGTCATTCCCTTAGTGGTAGCCATCTCATTTATAATATTTTATAGAAATCAACTAAACAAAATTGAGAACATTAACATACTATACAATGCTTTGCCCCGGTTTTGTACGGGTTTTATCATAAATTGGTTATGATAAGTGTGACCCTTTTTTGAAACTCAGAGATGACAATGAACAAATTGGTTTTATTTTGGTTCAAAAGGCGTGTTTGGAAATATTATAACACTATTGGAATGTGATTTAAGTGCGTTCAAAATTTCGGTGTCTATTCACCTATACGAGGAAAGAGCATTAATTGTTGCCAATAAGTAAGTACATTGCATATTTCAATTGATATACAATTTGTTGTTAAATATAGCTACATTTTAACGTTGAAGTTAATGAAAAAAAAAAACAATATTCTAACCTAATTAAATGACTCGCAGTGTTCTTTTTTTACATTAGATAGGTTTATGATTGACTACCAACTAGGCTGATGTTAAGTGACGGTGTGGCCGAGGACGTAGCTCGCCCATCTAGATGATAATTATCTATTCTAGCCTTGAAAATTCGAAGAGTAGCTCTGTTGTAGCAAACAGAGATAAATAAATAAAATAAATAAATATTTGTGGACATTTCACACAACACCATTTAGCCCAAACTAAGCAAAGCTTGTACCTACTATGGAACTAGATGGCTGATAGAATACATAATACCTTTTTTTTTGTAAATATATACTTATGATACATAGAAACACACAGACACAGAACAAACATCCATGCTCATCAGACAAATGTTTGCCCTGGGTGGGGATCGAACCCACGACCCACAGCACAGCAGGCAGACATACTACCAACTGAGCCACACGGCCAGTCAGATGATGGCAAAGAAATCCATTCCTATACAGTACGCATCAAGAACATGGACCGATATCGCTGAGTACGGATTTTTGATATTTCAATGAGAATAAATTGGACTCTTTTTCAAAGTCGGCTGGAGACCACACTTTATCGCCAGTTACTGAAGTTCCTAAAAGTAGTGTGCAATCATCACTGTATTCTCGTTCGAAGGTAATTTTTCTGACATACCGACATTAAATTCCTTAGAATGACGAGCGCAGCGCATTACCACACAGTTTTAAATTATTATATGCCATACTCAGTTCTGGTTGGCTTTGAACTATTACGATCAGTAAACTGCGCGTTACGTCACATTGAATATGAAAAAAAAACTTGAAACTAACGGCTTTATCGAAAAACGTTACTTAACTTTAATCATCGTCTTAAATTATCTGTCTTCTTTCCGCAAGTGTCATTACGTGTCAGCGAGAAGTAGACAAAATATGTTAAGCAATGCTTAAAGTTAAGTAACGTTTTTCGGTAAGGCAGTTAAAGTTTAAAGTACAGAACAATCTTCATCAGACTAACAAAATGTTATTATTACTTATACAAAGTTCTTGATGATAATTTCATTGAAGTACCTACTAACCGAAACATTCACTCGCCTACGCGAGTCAAACATTCTGTTATTCCCTATTACTTTATGGGACTTTGTCATAATACAAGAAACTGGAAACTACAGAAAAAAATCAAGTAGGTAAGTAGTATACAACAAAAACAGAAACATAAAATAAAACAGAATTTGTCCAAAAATACAATGACCAGTCAATCAATGGTGAATGTGTTCACCTTCGATATATTTGTAGGGTTCCGTAGTCAACTAGGAAACCTTATAGTTTCGACATTCTCGTCCGTCAATCTAACCGTAGTTTATCTCAAAGACTATTAGTACTAGAAAGCTGTAGCTTAGTATGGATAAGCATATTTATCATGCCGATATAGTGGTAAAATAAATATTGTAATATTTTTTTTGTTGTAAGTACCTCCCCTTCTCATAATGTATTGATGAATTATTTTTTTCTCATCTACCTCATTTAAGCTAACTTAAATTAATACGTATGTTCATAATGATAGTATCAAACAAAAGGCCTGTCTGTTTTAAGCTCATATAAATTGAGATGTACAACTACTGAACCCTAGTTTGAGGGTGACACGCACTTTTTTATCAACCCTGTTTGTACAAACTGTCCTACTGCTGAGCAAAAGCCATCTTCTCATTGTGAGAAGAGTAAGGCCATAGTCTACCACGCTGGCCAAGTGCGGGTTGGCAGACTTCACACATCTTCAAGAACATGGAGAACTCTCATACACGTATAGGTTTCCTCACGATGTTTTCCATTGATGTTTAAAGATGGCGGCAATCAACAATATGCACATAACTTCGAGCCGCGGTATTCGAACCCAGGGCCTGCGGATCGCAAGTTAGACGGTCTCCCGGCTACGCTGCCGGAAACTACTTAGCCGGAATTTTTTTCATAGCCACAAAGTACTAAATAGATTATATTTCCACAATTTCACTATTTACTTAATATACTGTTAATGTACAATATTAAATAACGGCGACAAGGTTTATTAAGTAAGAACATAGGGCTATGGCATTGAGAGAGAATGAAATAAATTTTATGCAGTGTATTTGAATTTCTTTATGTTACGGCCATGTCGTTATCATAATTTTAACTATTATAGTCTTAGGTTGGTTGTAATTGTTCTTAATATAACCATTTATATTTTTACCCGACTACCAATACGGGTAGTGTTTTATATCTGTATATTTATGAAGGTTTTTATATTACTTTAATAGACTTTGATAAATAATTTATTTAAATATAAGTAAGCACATTAAAGCTAAATGGAAATACAACTCCTGCTAAATGGAATCCGTACTCAGCGATATCGATCCACATTCCTGTTGCGTACTGCACAAGAATGGAATTCGTTGCCGCCATCTCTGTTTCCTGAGACCTACAATCTTGGAATTTTCAAGGCTAGAGTGAATAGATATCTTCTAGATCGACGAGCTCCATCCTCGGCCACACCGTCGCTTAGCATCAGGCGAGTTGGTGGTCAATCGTAGTTCTATCTTCTATAAAAAAAAAAATATGTAAATAACACAATAAAAACTAACTAATAAAAATCACAATGGCAATAATTGAAATTGTATTATTCTATATTTTTTAAGCAACAACAATTTATTGGATATTAATCAGGTTAATGTGCATTACAAAAAAAAAAATACTTTCAAAAATATAACAAAAGACTGTTAATAGATTTTCCAACAAAAGCTTGTGAAACAGCAGACGTTGAGTCGCCTCCTTACAAACATCATACAAAAAAGGCGTGGGTAAATCCGCAGAAATATCACGAACATGATCATAAAATGCACAAGATATCAAAAATAGCTGGAATGGCCACCTGACATAATAAACGCACAGTTTGAACCGCTATCGATAATATGAAATTTGTAGTATTTCTTGTTATAATGCATTTGGAGGTCTCTGCTAAAATTGCTGGTTACGGTTTGTCTTTTAGTTAACTTACTATTATACGAGTATAATGTAATCGAAAGTATAATTAATCTCTTGAACATAAATATGATAAAATGAGGGCGGCGCAAAGCTGCAATTTGAGACGGCGGATCTGCCGGTTAAATGCCGTATTGCTGGAATGATTTTTATTTTTGAAAATTAATTAGGATCGAAATGATTATTCCGAAAATTTGTGATGTTGCTTTCTAGTGCTTAGTGCGACGTTATGTTTTGTTTTATGTTATAAATTCATTCAGTTATTTTATATCTTCAAAAATGTTTGTATGCGCGACGATAACCGCAAAATTTTCGAATTGTAAGCAAGTATTTCGGTTTCAATGGAGCATGTTTGCTTAGAAGAAACTTACACTTACTATTTGATTTTTGTGTGACCAGTACGGAACAACCCGAATTCAGATCATGTGTATTCATTAAAAAATAATTGAAGCATTATGTGAGATCATTTCCCTATGATGCTAATATAAAATTGCGGTCTTACCGAAAAACTTTACTTAACTTCAAACAATGCTTAACAATTTTGTCAACTTCTCGCTGACAAGTAATGAACACTTGCGGAAAGAAGACAGATAATTTAAGACGTTGGTTAAAGTTAAGTAAACTTTTTCGGTAAGGCTCTTATTGTTCAAGAAAAAAAAAAACAATCGAAACTAAGTAGTAAAATATACATATAATTATGACAAGAAATTTGAAACCTTGTAATTATTCTTGTAAGTTCTAATTTGATTGTAATGTATTTCACACTTACACTATAAGTCTACTACTATACTACGTTTTTGCTATAAATATAAAGTTTGCTCATGCTTTTAGCGACATAGTTGCACCTAACATCGCCATTCCTAACATCTCTTATATTCCACGTCAAAAATCTTCGAATTTGTAAGGTCATGATGAGTTTCTTTTTAAAAATCCTCCTCCACATGTCACCATGTATTGTATCTCGTATAGTAGCGAAAAGACATTGACAAAGGGTGTTAGGGTAAACTTGGAATGAACAATGTGTTTTGAAGTGGCAAAAAATGTTAAATTTATACGATTTCGGATAGGGAGCACCTGTCACTAATTGCCACCTTTTGGCGGCTCTGCCTTTTGTAAAGACAAAAAATATGAAATATGGGATGTAATCTTGAAAAAACTCTTATATTTGTTACTAATATAAAGGCGAAGAACTCAGGCCAAGAGAAACATTTAATTGACTTCAAAAAGATGGTTTTCGGCTTGACTGTATTTTTGTTTTCAGTAATATCTGCCCTGATAGTGAAGTAATTAAGATGGATATCTATTAGAAAGTAAGTACTCACCTCAAGTTACAATAGATCCGCAAGGGCAGTGACGGGGAGGCTCTTATGGCCTCCCACCCTTCCTCGAATAATAAGTACTTACGAGTACCTCAGAGATGGCTCCAAAATTTAATAAGTTTGATAGAATTAGATTATTAATTTTGATTAGATAGTTTTAAACAAGCGCCTTTATTAACTACAACACAACAATATACAGACTCAACTAACTAAACTACTACACAAAAAGCACATCGACCACCCCAGACCGATAAAGGTCTAAAGATAATCCAAATGCTCAAACCCACTACCAGTTGGCAGCGTGCCAACAATTTTTTTAATAAAGTCTTATTAAAAAAATTGTATAACCAATAACAACCTTAAACTAAGTGTATGCTACCTTTTAATTTATTGACATCTATTTTAAATGTATTATTCATTAGTTTTGCAGTATATTTGCAAACCTAGTATAAGGTTGTTATTGGTTGTAAAAAATTTATAATAGGACATATATTTTTTTTATCAGCCCTGTTTGCACAAACTGTCCCACTGCTGGGAACGGGCCATCTTCTCATTGTGAGACTTATGTATGCTAGCTTTTAACTGGCAACTAAAGCTCTATCTATACGAATAGTCCATCTTCAAGCAAATTGTTGTCTTTAACGTCGTCAAGGTATTCAGTGTTTAGGTTTTCAACCTTTAAGAAAAGGACATGTAGCTTGTTGAAGACATGTTAATTTGATTTATTGTCAGAATCAGAATAATTATTTGTCTAAAATGTAAGTAAATTAAAGACATTTTGCTGCACTGCGACGTACTTTGTTATTAGAAGATAGATAAACTTTTTTTTTTACATCACAATATTACAATTACTGTGGCAAGAATTAGAAATTAAATCATATTAAATTATCATGCCCCTTAGGTTTTATTAATCGTTTGTGTTCTTAATGGTAATTTTACTTAACAAATTCTGAAAAAGAGTAATAGAATTTATCTTTAGTTATTAATGTTAATGACATCGACAAGACAGTGGGGACTGGATGAGACTGGCACAAGATTACATACAATACAATTACATACAATAATAACCTTTGAATTTAACGTACATTCACAAACAAACATTAACGAAGGGGCGGACTGACCTAATCTCAAGTGACATCCACCAATCAGATTTAACATCTTTGAATCCGTCCTTCAATGGAGTACTTACTTAATAAGCTACCACGTCACGTCATGTTACGTCAGCACGTCAAAACACGCGTCAACGAGGTCATGGGTCAGCGTCACAGAATAACCTCTAAAGATATCCTGCTAAAACTTATGGTACGCACCAAGCATCGGTCAATATAAACATAAACCTTGGTTCATCGATAGTAGTCTAGTAAAAATAAATCCGTTTGTATGGAGCACATCACAGTATTTGCAACTGGGGAGATTCTTTGAAATTATTATAGGAAAATAGCTAAAAATCATAGATCAACAATAATCCCCGATTTATAGATTAGCTGCGCTCCGCTGTTTCACTCGCGTAGTTATGAAAAACGGTGATGATTATGATGATGATAAGTGCCTCATGTCTGGTCCAAGGCTATCTCTATACTAATTTTCATTACGATCGGTTCAGCCGTTTGAGCGTGTAAAAGTAACAAAATTAGCTTTTATAAGATCATTATGAAATTGTGTCAAATGTATTTCAAAACACCAGTACATTCATTTAAATAACAATATACTTAGTTGTCTTTTATGTTGTAACAAATCTTATTTTTACTAGACTATAGATGTGACTTTGAAGTAATTTTGTAATATCCAGGAACACTTCTCCACGCAAATTATCATTTACTCAAATTTCGGCTTTGTAACGTTAAATTTTTAATGGATTTATTACTAAACGTGTTCAAATTAAGCACCTTTCCGGGTTAGCAAAGCAACAGTGATGTTGCAGTTGTCCATAGGCGACGGTTATCGCTTACCATCGGGCGAGCCGTCAGCCTTTTTGCTTATCTTATAAAAAAAAAAAAAAAAATATATTACAACACAGGACATATAGATTCGTATTCTAACATTGTGGGTGAAAAAAATTATTAAAAAAAAACTATAGATAGATAGACTATATCTCTATGTTTTGATAGGTTTTTAAACTGCAGCTAGAACCAGCCAGTGTAGTGTAGCTCTGCTGGCTCCACTTCAACTGCAGTTGAAATACTGTGAATCATTTAGTAATGTTTTCCATTTTTCTTGCTTCAAGCTTCAAGCTTGGGTTATGATGTTTCCAGGAAACATCATGACCCAAGCTATATAGCTAGTTCATTATCCTTTAATATTTTGTCATCTGCGTTTAAACGTCTGGGCTTTTTAACAAATACTAAAAATACCTCTGCGGACCCTAGACCTTATTAGTTAGTACTATAATAACTATACGTGTTATTACTTCAATTGAGTTATGATTCCCTTTGTTTGAGAAAGTATTCACGGCTTTGGAACCCTGCGGACAACATACACCCATATTAGAATAATATTTTTTGGCCAAACGTGGCGTTAAAAGGCCTCCATAGCCTTTGGCGCTCTGCGTATCCCGTAAGAAAAAATAATAGTTCTATGTATGAATGTAATTGTCGGTAATTTTGTAAACTCCATAGTTTTGTTTTTTACCTCGCTTCATCAAAAATACGGTATCTATTGAAACCATAGTCAACTTTTTTGTTAATCTTCTTGTCTATGACCGAAAGTAATCCATGACCAGTATAGAGCATTAAAGGGCCGAGATACTAATGTTATGTATCTCTATTCAATCGCAGATACGCCGCATGTTCGAATCAATCAACAATTTGAATACTTACATTTATAGTAAGTACACTGTACAGCACACGTGGGCGAGTCGAATTTTTTTCTCGCTTGAGTCACGCCATCAAATAATCGAATATTCCCATATTCGATTAATACAAGAAGTATTTCGTAGTAAGTAACAAATCATTGTTGTTTGCCAATTCATCTAATGTTTTGGAGATTGCGGTCAATGATGGACATTATATGGAAAAGCGTGCTTCATCTTGAACTATATCGTCGGGTTGCATCTGCTGAGTTGTGGTCAAAGGTCACCTCATTTAATCGAATAAAAGCCCATTTATCTAGACGAAACCATTCGATTGCGATTTAAAGCCACCGAGATTAGGTATACATCAGAAAGAGTCAATAAATCCTTGACTGAGTGAGCGAAGCTAACAAAATTCTCTGCATCAACTAAGTAGCAAGTTTTTCGTTCTTATTCGTATTTTTCAAGCAATTTTGATGAAACTTGGTATACAGGCTTACGTTTACGTTTATGTTTACGTTTACGTTTTTTTTGTCGAAAGGTTTTGAGTTTTCTAAACTTTTACTTGTGATGGATTAAATTTTAATGATTTCAAAATAGTATTTCAAACTCATTTATGAAAATAATTTGTAATTCAACGTTATGTGTAATTAATTGGAAAGTTAGGCCACATTTCAATATTACTTTTTGTGTGACCACGGAAACGTCGATGTGAGAATTAACCTCTCACTTAGTCGATTTTCTTTTTAAAGAAAATCCTATAAGGACCTAACGACCTCTGTATAGTACCTACTTGGTGTCTACACATCTACACTCCTCAAAATACAACCAAACAAATGCGAGTATAACCAGATAAATAAACATAAACAAGAACTCTTCTGTGATTGGTCCGATTAAAGTTCCATAAACAAACCGAAGACAGTCGTAAAGTGAACTAAACAATTTCCAATAACCACAGGAATTAATCGTCGAAGTTTTATTGACAGAGGCACGCTCCGATCCGCTCTATGGAAAGATCAACTGCAATTATAGTTATTACACGCGTTTATTGTTGGAATCCACGCCACCACTGGAGACTGACGGTGAAATTTTGGAACTAAATTTGACAGGCCCGCCATTTGCCCATGGAATAAGTAAGTACAGCCGGAATGCGATTGAAGCGCCGCCATCATAAGACTTGAGTGGTGACGCGGACTCTAGGCTGGTTTATAGAAACAGTGCGTTTATTTTTAGGCGGTTTCTCAGTCTTTCTTTTTCTTTTATTGGACCCGCACGGTTAGCGCATTTGCCAGTGTTAAGTATTGATATACTTGTACTTATGTTGTATAACACAAGTTAAGTCAAGTAAAACATTATTTTCAAGTTCTGATCATGCTCCAATATAAGGGTGGTGGAGCTTTTACGGAGTTTTGGAGATTAAATTTTAAACAAGATAATAAAAAAAATATTATCAATATCAATGGACAGAAGATATCATACAAGTGGCAGGAAGACGCTGGATGCAGGCCGCTTCCAACCGGTCTTTTTTTAAATCCATGGAAGAGGCCTATGTCCAGCAGTAGACTTCTTGTGGCTGAGATGATGATGATAATGAATTAAGCATTGCAGTTGGTGGCACCACGGGCCACCCGTAACAAGTTCAGTCGGATGAGGAAAACTTTTGAACTATCTATAAATTTGTAGATACTTAATAATCTAAGCTTGTAAAGGATGTAAAATTGTAAAATACTCAAAATTACACAATATTTATTGTGCATTTTTTTATTGAAAATAGTGAAACATAAATTAAAACTTAATGGGTACTTAAACCCATAATTTGTTTCGAATTACGAATTCTTAAATAATCAAACCTCGCACTTCCAAACCCTAACCTTGAACATTTATCCTGTTTTCAATGACATTCCAAATTTAAAACAACCAATACAATAACGCCGTACTGATTGACCGAAGATATAACATATTGCACACCCAATTAAGGGTATACTCCCTGCTGAGAGATCCTCTACCGAAGGAGGCGCTTTAAATAGTCCAAGCACGATTCAACCCGGCCACCTTAACACACCAACACCACTCAATACCCGACCTTATCACAAGGTATTAACGTATACACGAGTGTAAATAATAAATTGGTAGGTTAAAATAGAAACTATTAGAGAAATGCCCTCCGGTCGTAAAGAACTATCTCACAGGCTCTACTGCTTGGTGTTGACAATGAAATATACAATAAGATCTTGTAGGGCCTAACGAGTTCATAAAATATGTTGGGGTTAAGTTGTAAGAAGCTTGGAGATAAAGTTTAAGTAAAATATAATCTTTGTTCAGAATTCAAGCATGTTATATTAAATGTTTAAGTTGTAGCACAGAAGACTTTAATAGTATTAGATACAGAACGGGCACTCTCGACCTCCCGCCAATCTTGAGTTCCTCACCCACTCCCCGCGTTCGCCTTTAATAGTACTAGATACAGAACGGACACTCCCGACCTCCCGCCAATCTTGAGTTCCTCACCCACTCCCCGCGTTCGCCTTTAATAGTACTAGATACAGAACGGGCACTCTCGACCTCCCGCCAATCTTGAGTTCCTCACCCACTCCCCGCGCTCGCTCTGTATCAATCCAGGCTCTGCCAGAATGCTGTCACATCTTTTAATATTCGTTCTCTAACTGGGAGCCGTTAAAAGAATTGTCAAAAGTAGCCGCCATATAAATATAATCCCGTTCTGATCAGTATTATCGTATTTATCGTCAAAACACTATTTACGCATGTGTCATATAGCTAATGTCAGTATAGTTGATGTTGACACCAAGCGCTTGAAGCGTTGTTTCATCTTGAAGTACTGATAAACTCGTTGCATGTTAAAAGCGCTGAGAAACCAATACGCATCACGACGAGCGACAACCATAACTTAATTCATAGTGTGTGTGGACATAAAAACATAAACTTTCGTATGTGTTACTAAATAGTGAGGGTTTCTATGTAGTGCCTGATGTGTGCTTAAATAAGTAAGGGTGGACAAAGTATAATATACTTGCTTATGCTTGGTTGATTTCACATATTTTCAACACCCACAAACAGACTTCTGTAGCTTAATTGATCAAAACTCATTTACATATGAAGAATTCGCAATTTTTAAAGTAGGTAGACTTGGTCGGGAAGCACGGGGAGACGTTTTTAACACTTGTTAAATTAATTATTTAATTAGAGACGTCTGATACATTGAGCGTCGTTTTACAGAATGAAATACAAAGCAATTAGATTTAAAAAGAAGACTTAGAGCTAGACGCTATGTCAGCAATTATGGACCTGCGTTCGAATAAACACTTCGTATAGGTGCTTTAAAAGAGATAAGAATTATAAAGATCATATTACATAAACATGGTGCGACTGTTAGGTACTGCTGACGTAACTAGGTAGTAGATATTTTGTAGTGTCTGTATATTTATTTATAAATTGGTGATTGAATTGAAATAAAAGAGTGGCACCAAATACCAGACAAAACAGACGAACACAGTCCTATGTATGTGCTATCTATGTACGGATGTAGAACTACTCTATTAACAGAGATACATTTGTTTGAATCTTACTTGCAAGAATCCATTTTATAAGGAAGCCTGATTCCAGATATTTCATTTGAAACAAGTTAATTCCATAAGTTTCATTTGCTCGAACAATTTTAGGCTAGTTTCGTTAGTTAGGATCCAGAAACTTTTTTTTTTAATAGAAGATAGATCTACGATTGACCAACCTTATTTACAAAGTAATTGTAGTTCCCATTTTTTGTCCCAGTAGTTCTTTCTGCAAACAGATTCTAGAAGTTATTCCACTTCCGGCTAAACCTTTACATAACAACATCCGACAAGCTGAACCCACCAATTTAGAAGCTAAATCATCAACACAGATCCAAATTAGTCAATAGCTTGCACAAATGGCGGAAGGCGTGGGATATGATTTAGTACTACTATCTGAGAGATATCTGTGAGATTCGAGTAGACCTATAATTTGTAGTTTAGATTGCAATTTGAGGCTATAATTTTGTTGAATGTGAGCTTGATAATCAATAGGCCAGGATGGTAAGTATGTTTTTTTTTTACTTTGAACTATTAAGATTTTTTTAATCGTAGTTATTTAAGAGTGTCACAAGGCTATTTATATTTTTTGATGTTACGACTAAGCATTATTTTTTTATAACTTAGCTCGAACTTTTTTTTAATAACTTGATTATCATTTTAACCGACTTTAAAAAAGGATTTTGTTACCTCAAAATTACTCCGTCATTCAAACTATATGCAGGTTAGTTCCCTGCCTCTAATTATTGGTATCCTTTTTGACATACCTAGTCTATGTCGTATTGGCTCTAAATATATTCTAGGTTTCCCAGGTCTTATACTGTTTGTTTCGTGACGCTTATAGTCATTTATATTCTTTCGGACATACTTTAAAATTTCAAATATATAAAGAGATACTGATGTCATAATTTTTTTCTATATGAAATTATCTATTTTTAGTGATTTCTTAGAAATGTTATCAAAATCAGTTTAGTAATTAGGTAAAAAAAAAAATGTGAAAAATATGTCATCATAGTAAACAAAATTACACCTAGTATTATAGTATAGGTACAATAATTTATAATAAATATTGAAGGACATTTTCCCACAACATCATCTAGTCCCAAACGTAGCAAAGCTTGTAAATGAGAACCAGATGGCTGATAGAATACATAATTATATATTTTTTCAAGTACATACATACATATAATAATATCTACATAATATATAAACACCTAGTCACAACAAACATCCGTGCTCAGCAGAAAATGTTTACCCTGGGTGGGGATCGAACCCACGACCTACAGCTTAGCGTAAAGGTAGAAGGTATGAGTATTTATGTATGTATGAAAATACGTATGTACTGAGCCATGAAGGCTGTCAATATTGATATTATTGGTATCTGGGCTCTTCTTTCCAGTTATTCAATAGTCAAGTAACAAACTAACTTTCAAGGCGACTTTTATCAGAAAATTATGCGTTTTAAATAAAAATTAAGGGTCGGTGACGTTCCTCGCACTGCAAGCTGGACTGTGCCACCGACCGAGAGTGGCGTTTGCGCTGCTCTTTTGAAAAAGACCGCCGAATGCGGCTGAAATTATAGTCGGATTTTTCGGCTTAAAACAGACGTGAGTAACCCGTAGTTTTTACTTAAAATGTGTGAAAACCATGTTAGTTTCCATAGTAAAATTACACGTTTACAATAGGAGAAAACTGTTTTCTAGCCCTAATAATAAATCTCTATAATTCTTTTTATGCCATGAAAACTATATATTCATTTAGCCTGAGGGTTCTTAACTAATGTATATTTATATGTTCAGAGGTACTAAAATGCTATTGGCAATTCGTCATCTATAGAAATAATCGGCCAAGTGCGAGTCGGACTCGCGCACGAAGGGTTCCGTACTATCATCTATAATACTACAAAGTTTAATTCTGTTTATAAAATAACGAGAAATCAACGAAATTCCAAGTAGTAAATTGCAAACTTATAGGTAGGTTTTCGATACACATCCGGGCAGCATGACGACGCTCGCGCGAATACGCGCGGTTATGGCTCGCTCCGCGATGTTACCTCCCCCGCTACCCGCGCGTTCGTGCCACCACCACACCGCGGCGCGGCGCTCGCACCGCGTTTAGATGCACGGATTATTTTCATTTTGTGAGTTTTTATGTATTAGATTAGGTATTTACTTTTATAGTTAATATATTTCTAAATATTTACTTACAAATATTCAAGTTTCTACCTGTTAATTAAGATCGAGTAAAAATTGCTTAAAAATTACGTTTGTTGTATGGGAGCCCCCCTTTAATATTTACTTTATAGTTATTTAATTATTTATTTTGAAAGGTAATATACAAGTAAGTATTCTGTGAAAATTTGAAGCGTCTACCTGTTACCGTTTTTAATATTGAGCAAAAAAATACGAAAAAAACACGTTTATTGTATGGGGACCCCCCTTAATATTTATTTTTTTTTAATTTTTAGTATTTGTTGTTATAGCGGCAACGGAAATACATCATTTGTGAAAATTTCAGCTTTCTAGCTATCACGGTTTATGAGATACAGCCTGGAGACAGACAGACAGACAGACAGACAGACAGACAGACAGACAGACAGACAGACAGACAGACAGACAGACAGACAGACAGACAGACAGCAAAGTCTTAGTAATAGGGTCCCGTTTTTACCCTTTGGGTACGGAACCCTAAAAAGTGATTCCCACGCTATCCTCCCAACTCGCCATTTGTCTTTCTACAGTTTCACCCATCGCCATACCAGTATGAAACTGATTGCTGCTGTCAGTTAATTAAAAGCAAACACTGTATCTATCAGCAAAATAAACCTTCATCTTAAAACCATGTCATAATAACGTCTCTTTCAATGCCTTTAATTGTGAATAAAATGTTGCCTAAGTTTGGTGTGAAAAGGTACAAAATCGATATACTGACTGAAAAGAAAAGAACAGAAGAAGTTGCGATAGAAAATTGCCTGAAGCTTTATTTGATGGATTAGAATGACTGCAGCAACTTTTGTGTAGTAGAGTAGTGTAGGTACGAAGAAAATATTGCAGTTATAAGTATAGAATAGGTAATAATTAAAAACAAAACTTAACTTGTTAAAGATATAAGGTCGGTATTTTCCACCAGGCTCAATTTGAGGTTGTAAGGTACCTACTCGTATCTGCCACAGTTGTTATTTCGAGTAGGAATCTTTAAAACTTAAATTTAACTTAAAATCTTGTATTTCCCTGCTTCGATGCCTGCACGGTGGTACTCTAGCCTACTTCACGCACGAGGTATCGTCACGACTTAAAATCTTGTATTTCCCTGCTTCGATGCCTGCAAGCTGGTACTCTAGCTAGCCTACTTCACGCACGAGGTATCGTCAGGACTTAAAATCTTGTATTTCCCTGCTTCGATGCCTGCACGGTGGTACTCTAGCCTACTTCACGCACGAGGTATCGTCACGACTTAAAATCTTGTATTTCCCTGCTTCGATGCCTGCAAGCTGGTACTCTAGCTAGCCTACTTCACGCACGAGGTATCGTCACGACTTAAAATCTTGTATTTCCCTGCTTCGATGCCTGCAAGCTGGTACTCTAGCTAGCCTACTTCACGCACGAGGTATCGTCAGGACTTAAAATCTTGTATTTCCCTGCTTCGATGCCTGCACGGTGGTACTCTAGCCTACTTCACGCACGAGGTATCGTCACGACTTAAAATCTTGTATTTCCCTGCTTCGATGCCTGCAAGCTGGTACTCTAGCTAGCCTACTTCACGCACGAGGTATCGTCACGACTTAAAATCTTGTATTTCCCTGCTTCGATGCCTGCAAGCTGGTACTCTAGCTAGCCTACTTCACGCACGAGGTATCGTCAGGACTTAAAATCTTGTATTTCCCTGCTTCGATGCCTGCACGGTGGTGCTCTAGCCTACTTCACGCACGAGGTATCGTCAGGACTTAAAATCTTGTATTTCCCTGCTTCGATGCCTGCACGGTGGTGCTCTAGCCTACTTCACGCACGAGGTATCGTCAGGACTTAAAATCTTGTATTTCCCTGCTTCGATGCCTGCACGGTGGTGCTCTAGCCTACTTCACGCACGAGGTATCGTCAGGACTTAAAATCTTGTATTTCCCTGCTTCGATGCCTGCACGGTGGTGCTCTAGCCTACTTCACGCACGAGGTATCGTCAGGACTTAAAATCTTGTATTTCCCTGCTTCGATGCCTGCACGGTGGTGCTCTAGCCTACTTCACGCACGAGGTATCGTCACGACTTCTTCACTTTTAGAGCTCGAAGATCTAAGCAAAGCTCGAAGCGAGAATGAAGCAGACAAGAGTATCAGACTGATGATATCGAAGCGGAAATCATTAATTAATAATTTCTGATCGAATACATTTTCAAATAAGCATATTTTTTACCATATTTTGTAAGTACCTAATATCACTTTTTTTTAAATAGAGACTCACCGGGGCTGCCATGGCAGCTACCCCACATTGCTTAAATTAAAAAAAAAAGTATGTTTCTTCTTTTACACATATTTTTATTAATGTTTTTAATGCATTATTTAAAGTATTTTTAATTCGGCAATTAAATCAATTGACAATAAGTTTAAAAAACTCTATGAAATATAGGTTGTCTGGAAGAGATCGCTTTTAGCGATAATACCGCCTTTTGTGCCATTTTCTTATGTGTTTATTGTCTTATTACTTTATGTGGTGTCAATAAAGTGTTATTGATTGATCGATTGAAATCCTTTTCAGAACAAAAAACTAGGTCAAAATCGGTCTATTCGTTTGAGAGCTACGATGCCACAGACACACAGATACACATTTATACATATACATAAAGACGTTAAACTAATAACACCCGTTATACTATGAAAACGAATCCATCCACCAATTAACTTGTAGCACCCTCTTTTTGGGTCAGGGGTTAAAAAAAGAAACTATTAAATTATCAGAAAATACAGATACCCATTCTCTGTCCTTCATCTAACCTACACACATTCATTCATTAGTATCCATCATTACTAGCATCAATTAATATCTTTGTTACAATGTCAGCTTCAAATTGAGAAGCAAACACTAACCAAAACCGACAAACAAACCTACGCAAGTGGACAAACGATGAAACTAAAAAATCACGTAGAAATTACCACTATTTTCCAAATATTACGATTACAGCGCTATCAGAGCGCTTTACAGATAACTTGATTTTTATTTTGAGCTTCGGTTACAAACAATGTGTTTGAAAAACGACCACTCAAATTATTATGCTTAATGAACTATCTGAGGTTATAAGTAATAACAAAAATAATAGGCCAATATCATCTTGAAGGGTATTTAGTTTTATTGACATGTGTCATTAGTTTTTTTGGCTTCAGTTTGTAGATTGGTGGTATATGTGTATTTGTACCTATGTTGTGTAAAAATAACAAAGCGATTAATTATTTTTTTTTAGTTTCTTTGTCAAAAATCTTTTCTCAACTACCTACTGATTGCACGCAATTATACCAATATACTAAAAACAGTTTTATGCAGTCAGTGTGTTATGTATTTTGTTTTTCTTTTAACATAAATACTTATCCCCAAAAATTCTCTATACGTATTTATTACATAAGTTTGTTTACATACAATAATTATACACACTTGGAATATTTTGATACAAAATACATTTAACTACTACAAACCTTATTTTAGAATATACTTCGTGACGATATTACAGTTTGTCCAATATCTGTTGAATATTTGTTGAAAATTAAAAAAATTACGCAAAAAATCTAATTTGTCCACGTTTATTTTTCTGCTTACGCATCACTATACTGTATTTATTTTATTTTATTTTTTATTCGAAAGTCGGCTTGCGCTTGACCGTCAAGCCGTCAACTCACCTGGTGTTAAGCGACAGTTACGGTCTACGATGGAACGCGCTTGCCTAGAAGAAACCTATTCACTCGCGATTTGAAGACACCTAGATTATACCTACCTATACCTATCATTACCTATTTCCTCTTTCTTGTCTTTAAATTATTATTTTATTGTAATTACATATATACTTAAATAAAACTAAACTAAAATACTTTTACATATTTTATCTTCCAAAATACAAGAGTGAGTAATAAAATCATCTAATTTAAGTCTTTATGAAGCCTGCTGTCGAAAACGCGCTCTTTTGAGTCTCAGATTTGTGGCCTTCTATAATTGCCTCTTATTTGTTCAACCACAATTCAACGGTTTATGGACAAATTTTATGTCTTTCACTAAACGAAATAACGTTATATTAAGCTTGGAACATTAATAAATCTGTGCTCTGAGTTGTGTTTCTGTCTTTTTGTGTAGAAATGGATGAATCCTGAATAAAAAATGTGCCACAAATGGTCCCACGGCACTTCGTCGGAATCCTTACTGAATCCCCATTGATTATTTCTACTGATGAATGAAATGGAACTTAGAACTTTTCTCCAAAATTCCCCTTATTTCAATAACGAGATTTTGGGACTGATTATTTTCAAACAATTAGTAAGAAATATTATCCCTTTATTTTAATACGGAATACAAGTGAAAGACTTAGCGAGTATGACATAGATAGTAAAAAAAAGTAAACTGGTGCTGCCAGTGCCCATTTACCATTTACAACGAAACAATCTCGGATCAAGCTCGGTTTTTTGGTAGGCATTATCTCCGGGATTATCATCTCCGTTAATGAAAGAATCAAATGTCATTTTTACTTTTAAACCATAATAGATAGTTACTGTGGCTCTAACCTGCACTAACTGACCTATTTAGTATTAATGTTTTATGAATTTAGTTAACAAATTACCAAGAATCAATACGTTCCTTGGTACCCCTTTTACCTAGTAGCTATTACCACATATATTTATTAATTTTCTAAATTAGTGGGAATAATTAATCCAGAAATTATCTCTAAAGTTCAATAATTTAGCTGCGGGAATTTTGGAAAAATGACACTGTTTTATTCATTGCATTATGAGACATTCGTGGTACGTTCCTCATAATATAAATGCACACAAATAACTAAACAAAAATACAATATTTGTAATCCGAAATGGCAAAAATTGCAAATGCAACCGCGTGCATTACTAGTCCGATCACTTTTTAATCTTTCGGCCTCCTCATTAAAATTCTCATAAAACTCCTTATGAGCAATGACAAAGGAAAATCACTACGCGGAGAGCATCGTCATTAAAAACCGTATGTCATAGCAGTAAGTAAATCACGGGAGTCGTAACGAGCCACAATGATTTATATTGAGCAATTAAAAACTGCATTATTACACACATACACAAGCAAACTCTCAACATAAACCGACAAATTTAATTTTGCAGGTGCTACGAACTCAAATGCCTTCGATAAATCCAAATTTGAGGCGATTCCCAAATTCTTCCTTACGCATCGATAAATTTGTCACAGAGGACAGAATGAAATTAAATCGATTCGTTGCGCTTGCGTCGTCTCGAACCATAAAGAATTTTGGACAATTTTTTTTGAGCGTTTACACTCTGTTAGAATTATTGTCGAATAAATCTCTGGGTTTGAGGTTTCGCGACCCTCCATCAAAGGACTCAAGCGAGGCACAATATTATGCGTTTAGTGAAAACGATCGGCTAAGGATTCAATGGAGTCATAAAGTGTGGAATGACATGACATGGCAAGCTGGTAACAATTTACGTTGTATTGTCATCTGGTTTTGAAGAAACTTCCGAGTAAACAAATGTTGGAATGGTGATCATACATTTCGGTAAAGAATTTACTTAGTGAGACGATGTGTTGTTCCCAAGGCATTACCTATTTATAATATTATTACAAACATTCAGAATCGAAGAATACAATCCTATACAATTAAAATTTTCAATAAATATTATGAAAAAATTGCATTTTTTAATATTTATTTTATTACATGACGCAGGATGTGTAATAGTAAATGTTATTTTTTGTTTGACTCACAAATAAAAATTAAGTTACTTTTAACTTGCAAAAAAATTAAATACAAAGGTTCTTGTAGATAACGCAAGTCAGCTCATATCCGATAAAGATTTTTCTGCATGACTTGAATAAGTAGGATTTCATAAAAACTACTTTGTTACCCTTTATGCATAACAGACTGCACCCAAAATCGCCATATAAATTTTATAATTTATATGTCGATTTTGGGTGCACTCTGTTATAATAACTATAACTTGTCTATGATACTTCACATGATACACAATTTCTGAACAACCAAACACCGAGAAGCACTGAGAGCATCTTCTACTGCAAATAATTAGGTATGTGTATCCGCTTCTTCTTTAGTCAAATAGCTACCTAGTAGAGTAGCCTTGAGACTAGTCTAGTCTTGAGCTACTCAAATCCAGCGGATTCCCATAACCTTCACTCATTCATCAGGTCTCGTCGGTCCATATTTTCTTTTCTACGGTCATGTATTACAATTATACTCGATAAAAAAAAAATATCTAATGATATTGTATTAATTAAAGTAAACAAAAATAATGAAAGCAAAAACAAAATACAAACAGATCAGATTATATTAATCAGTGAACAAATTGGAGCCGTCGAAACGAACAACCAGCTAATTGTTTACATTTCCTGTTCAGAAGCACAATGGTCAGAAAAAGCAAGATCATTAGCCTCGAAAAAATAATTAAATTTTATAACAACCCCGCCTATTTTTGGCTACCACATCCACTCCCGTATTCTATTAAAACTTAATTAACATCCAGTTATAAATTTCAAATGAATTTTGGACCCGAAAAAGGACTCACAATTTGTTTTGCTACTTCTAAACGTCACTTGGTCTTTGATAAATGTGTTCTTCGTTTGAGAAAATTGCGTTTTGTTCGGTGGAACGCCGACAGACAGCCATCGTCACGGGTGTTATGAGGATTCCTCGAATATAAATGAATTATTAAAAGTTGTGAATTTCTATAAGCGTTTCGATTTCGCAGTCTTTTTGTCGATTTGCCGTGCCATTATATTTATTTTAATAATGTTATTTGGTGCATGGTTTTGATTCGTGTTGCTAATTCTTGTAATATTGTGTTGATTGCCGATTTGATTCCTATAATGAGCTGAGGGTCGAATTATAATAATGTATTTTTATGGTTATTGAACAGATTTAATTTATCGATATGACATCTCTTTGAATACGGTTAGCATACGAAGATCTCGCTTTATAAATTGTACACGAATTTTAATGATATCGAGATTTCATTAAAATCGTTTTTGTACGAAAACATTGTGTGATTAAAATGTACCTAATTACTTATTTAATATTATTTTAAAACGAAAAAAAAGCAGTAGGCAAGAACCCTAACATTTACAAAAAAACTAATGACATTTAACTAGTTTTTGCCAATGTTTTTCCTCGATTTCCTTAAAAGTGAAAAATATCAGAATTAAAAAATATTAATTTTTGTTCGCAGCAGAAGTAATATTTTATGCAATCAACCTATAACTGGCCTTTAACTGCCATACGATATTTTGGACTTTAACATTTAAATCCCAGTGAGGCAATGTAATGAATACGTCGTCTGATGTTTTTGTAAGAAATATAATGTACTTTGTTGCATGGTTGAATAACTGCCCTAAATTAAATTTTCTTAGATAGACTGCAGTCACCAAAATTTTATCCAAAACATAATCAACGAATCCCAATCAGTCCAACATAAAGGACATAAAAACTAAAACTAATTTAAAAAATAAACACAAAAATTCACAGTTAATTTGAGCCGGCCGAGAAGCGCAGTTAATGCGGTGGTATTCAAACCATGCGTGGCCCGAGGTGACCACAAGGCGCACCATATTTCACGATCATGGAGTCTGCCCGACGGTTTGGGGATCTCCCGCTGTGCTCCTGGATTAAGTAAAAGCCTGCGAGCTCTTGTTTCTTTGATACCTCTAGTTGGTGGTTAGGGTGTGTTTCGAAAGGCACTGTTTGGAATTTGTTGTGTGCTCTAGAAACATCTTTTTTAGCAGCCCTGTTTGTAGAAACTGTCCCACTGCTGGGCGCGGGCCATCTCCTCATTGTGAGAAGGGTAAGGCCTTAGTCTACCACGCGTGCCAAGTGCGGGTTGGCAGACTTCACACATATTTAAGATCATTAAAAATCATTAAGTAGATCATCAGAACCTATATTAGAGATTACCTACTAAGTCAATGTAATATGTATACTGTTGGTGTTTCTAAAATAAATAAATAAATAAATCATTGAGAACTCTCAGACATGTAGGTTTCCTCACGATGTTTTCCATCGCCGTTTGAAGTTGGCGGCAATCAACAATACGCACATAGCTTCAAAAAGAAAAAGGTGCGTGCCGGGGGCTCGAACGTCCTGGGTTCGAATCCCGCGGATCATTTTAAGGTTTTGAGCAATTTTTATTCTTAATTTACTGATTACATAAACACTTTTTTTTCTCCGTATCCAAGCTATGAAAGCTTATAGGTTTCATTGTATTTATTTACTTGATTACTGTATTTATTAAAATAGATACTATAATATATATACTAAGTAAAACAAGATTTTTTAAAATAATTTTTGATGTGATGGCAGGGATTAGTATGTATACGTTACCATTTCAAACCAACCCGGTTTGCACATTAAAATTGTTTTAATTCAAAATAATGGCAAATATCACGTAATTAAGGGCTTATACTACTGTTCGCTATTTCATTCAGGCAATTCCACATTCTAATCATTCGACAAAAAGTGTACCCATTTTGACTTCTACTTGTCACTTGATTTGCTCCACTTTCTAATTTTGACATACACAGCGCGTTAGAATTATCAAATCAAATCAAAATAAAACGAGATCGACGCATATGGCCAAGCACGTTAGAGACCATTTGGCCTTTTTTCAGATTTCATTGACCCATAATGTTTCATATGATCCGAGCGCTGATAAATATGTCCAAGAGAATCATTTACACATTTCTATAGATTTCTGACTTCACCTGTGATCAGAATTTTGAATGAAACTATAATTAATGTGTAATTGTCTGTGATTGTGGATATATATATATATACTATTCTTCGGCCTATTCTTATTTTTTCTTATATAAGGAGCGGAGGGGGTCAAAAACTAGCAAAAATAGTCATACATAATGAATGGCCCAAAAGAATCGATACAAATTTTAGCTATTACTGCTTAGTTTCAGTTTCACTTTGGATTAAAAGAAATAGTCCTCCAATGTGAGTATGTCCTTATTCTCCTTAATAGATGTCTCGGTCCAATTTAACATTTGACGTGTTTTTAATTTAGCGTCTACGCCCGCGGCTGCCGTCTGACGGGCACCTAAATAATGTACCATCAGGTATACTAAATAACAATTTTCAACCTTATTTCATTAGAAATAAGAATTGTTTTGATCAAGGAGTGTTGTTTAACATATTTTACCAGAAATCATACGCTGCGACTCATTACGGGTCTCATTTGAATATGGTCTCGGTGTTTTTGAGACCCATTTTTTTTTTTTTTTAATTTTATGATTTTGACTTGAGAATACTCATAGGATAGTCGCAATTTCAATTTTAGTAATAAAATACGCAAATAGAAATCATACAAGAGCATTGGCATAAAAAAAATATAACTTGAAATATTTATCTGTTTATATTGTATTTTTTGATATTGTTGCATGTAATAATTTTAATTATGACGAATAAATTTATGAGAATAAATCTATAATTATCAACTGCAATTCAATACTCCATGAAACGATTATTTACAATTTATATCGTAATATTGTTCCAAATCAGGCAGTTTTCATCGCCGTGAGGCTTATCGACATCTTGCTACTTTTTCGACAATGGCGGGAATGGCGTTCACAACGTGTCCCACCGTGATTTGCCGGAAGTGATATTGGAACATTCTAGAAAGTTAATAAGTTATCCGCATGTTAAAATCAAAACAGTATTTAAACAACAAGGTATTTAATTTAATCGTGCACTAAGCATCATTGCAAATTTAACGATAAATATTTTTAAAATGAAAATATGTGAGACAAGGTACCTACTAAATAATTATAATCGAATCATATTTTACTCGAATATGGAAGTTAAGTAACAGCTATGTTGATATTTTACTATGTAGTATGTGTGTCACAGTTAAGACCCGTTTTTATATATAACGCGTTTTCCCTAGTTAGAACTAGTTTTCACTAAATGCCTTTGTTGAAACTAGAATTAACTAATGTTAGGTTAGGGTTTTTTTTGGGAGGAGGGGAGTAGGGAAACAGAGGGGCTAATGGGTTACTCACACACTGTTTCCCTTGGATAAGGATAGGATGATGGGGAGGAAAAAGAGAAGAGGGTAGGGGGGAGTGTGGAGGGGGGTATGGTTAGGTTAGGTTAGGTTAGTAACAACTAGTTTTAACTGAAAATCAAAAATATTAGTGGTAAATTCTAGTTTTCACTAGTTAATTCTAGTTTCAACAAAGGCATTTAGTGAAAACTAGTTCTAACTAGGGAAAACGCGTTATATCTAAAAACGGGTTTTAACTGTAACATATGCTTACAACCGACTTTAATCGAAACTAAACTGTAAAACTTTTCATTGTCAAAACCTGTTACCAACAAGTATCTATATTAGAAGCAAAACAAAATACCCGACTGCAGAAAAGCAATTTTGCAGTCTAACTTACGATTTCGTTACTCTTGATACGATATTGAGTATACGTTTTTTGTGAAAAAGTATGCGTAAAATCGCTGTACAACATTATAAAACTAAATGCGCATTCTGTAGAGTAATTCTAGTAAAAGTAAAATCACTTGTTTATTCCGAAATAGTTCGTTGGAGGTTACGAAAAAACGCATATTTTTATATTAGCAAAAGATGTAATATTATTAAAACAAAAAAATATAGCTTATGACAGTGAAGTGAACTGACAGAACGTGAAGACGAATCTAATGACACCTCGTACATCAAAATCGGTCAATTCGTTTGGGCTGTAGGCTGTCATATAGAAACATGCATACATACATACATACATGCGCTCGAAAAACATAATCCTCCTTCTTACGCAGTCGGGTAAAAACTTGGCCGTACTCGCAGCACAACTAATTTAATGTCTGATTTCTAATTTGTATATTGTGGATTCGATTCCAATCCAGACCAAATTTGTGTGATGATCATGGATTGTTTCCATGAATTAGAATTACACTATATCTATGTATTAGATTATATCTATGTATCCTAATAATACATTCGTAAAAAAACCAAAAAATCCATCAGTTGGTTTGGTTCCCATAGAACAAGATTCTTAACCGACTACAAAAAGGCGAAGTTAACATCAGGCGAGTTAGCGGTCAAGCGCAAGCCTATTACGAATAAAAAAATTAGCATATATATATATATATTTATATATATATTTTAATCTTAGACTAGATGGCGCTGATTATTAGATATAGATTGTCTAAGTACCAATATTTGTTTATTTGTATAGTTTTATAATAATTAAACACACCAAGCGTGAGTCCACAAGTAACCGCTTAAAAACTAAAAGAAAAACGACTTTCGTTTACTTAGATGAGATATTTTTCCAGTTATTTTGTTAGAAAAACTAAAATACTGAACCGATTTTGATAAACCACCTGCGACCTTACCCTTTCAAACGAAAAAATAATTTTTCAAATCGGTCTAGGTCTTCGAGTAATCGGGGAACATACATAAAAAAGTCCGACGAATTGAGTACCTCCTCTTTTTTGGAAGTCGGTTATAAATGGTTATTTTTTGCCATGAAAGAGTTAAATAGTTAAAACGCTATCTTCATCCACCTCGAGGCACAACGGACGTGAAATTGAAGTCAAAGCCTCAATTCTAACGTGAGCGTCACAACACGAGCAGTACCGGCGCGTGCGCCACAGCGCAGTTATAATACAGAACGAAAACTTATACCACAAGTGACAACAAGCACCATAGGTAGGCATCATGAGAACAAAAACAAAACCTCTAAAATATAATTCGGGTTACTCACGTCGCAATCTCAAACTATAGTTTGAACCACATTAGGAGACCTTTTTCAAAAGAAGCAGCGCAGACGTCAGTCCTAGTTGACAACCGTCTGGTACTTGAAAAAACCTATACTTAAAATATGAATTTTTCAACTTTTAAAATTGCAATATCTCGCGAATGGTGATTCGTAGGAAAAACAGTATTAGAACATTTTTTGTAGAAAATTGTATGATCTACAACTTTTATAACCTATTTTTGAGATAACACTTACGGTTTCAGAGAAAAATGGGAAAAACCATTTTTGAACTTTAACCTTGGATATTTTTTTTTTCAGAAGTAGTTGCGAAGGGGATTTTCGACATTTCATTAGTAATGGTTTATTTAACGTCTATACCAATTTTCAACTCTATGCGAATTATGGTTAAGTTATAATTTTTTTTTGTCTATTTTGACTGGATTGGAAGTGATTGGAAAAATATCACTAATAGATTTGTAAATTTTTTTGTTTCAAGTAAAAAGTAATACCAATAAAAATTAATAATTTACATGTCCTGTTCCTTCCTTTTACTTTTAAAACAGAAGATATCTATAATTCTTCGCCATTTCGCAGCCATTAGCTTCCTAACATTTCCTTCTGCCATTTCTTTTCTACATACTCACATGCCGGTATGCACATTCGCGGGGTCACTCGGGGTCAACTGCTAAACTTTGACCGGATCTGCGCCAACGCCGAAAATAAGCGGCCACTTGGCAAGGTTAGTGGATTCACGCCTTTACGAGATTCTAGATGGAGATACGAGATAAATATCTACACCTATAATGTGATACGAAAGTGTGTTTGTTTATTATTATTTATTATGCATTAGTATAGATAGATAGATAAACTCTTTATTGTTTACACCAAACTAAAACACTAATTAGTTATTCATACATTTATTGCCAGTTCAAAAATTAGACACATCCGACGGAGCTTGAACCCGCATTATCCCGATCTGTATCTGGATTTTTAAGACATTTCTTTCAGTTTTTTTTTTATATCAATATTTTTTTATCAGCCCGGTTTGTACAAACTGACCCACTGCTGGGCGCGGGCCATATTCTCATTGTGAGAAGGGTAAGGCCATAGTCTGCCACGCTGGCCAAGTTTAAAGCGTTATACGACGTTATAAACCTCCTTCTTGGACCGTCGGATAAAAAGAAACCAAAGATAGGGCAGATTAGCATAGGAAAGAAAACGTGTAATTTTTCCGACAACTTTTAGGGTTAAAAAGAAAATAAGTAAACAATGAATCTACCCAATAAGCAACGTATTTTTGTGAACAAAATGTTAGCACTTCCGACTTCCAAAAAGGAGGAAGTTCTCAATTCGACTGCTTTTTTATTTCTTTTTATGATTGACATCATGACATGTACTACTTACCAGTCACACATTATATACTTTACAGTTGGTCCCATATAATTTTTTCAAAATCGGTTTTTATAACAAAATAATTGAAAGATATGTCATCCAAGTAATTTTTTATTTTTTTATTTTAATAACATTTATTATTTTGTTTGTGTTTTTAAATTATTCATGATTATTTTATTAGACTTTTTTTATATATATTTTTATTGGATTTTTTACCTATAGATTAATATCTGAAATAAATGAATTTGAATTGAATTGAATTGAAATAAATTTTGTATTTGAAGTCGTTTTTTTCAGTTTTTTAGCTATAATTATTCGAAATATTCTCGTGAAAGTCGTGTAGTCTTCCAGATCACACCTTGCTAGCAGTTTAATGGACTATAAGCCTTAGCCCAGTTGATTAAGTGACTCTACAAATAAATTATTATTTGTCACAAATTAAAATATTTTTCTTTATTCACGTGAGTGAATCCTAATGACAAACATAGTCATTTATAAAGAACGAATGTCTGGGCCAAGGTAGGTTATGGGTTTGCCAGACGACCAGTTGTAAGCTCAGTAGGTATTTAGCACACTTTTAATATAATTCGTAACTTTTGCAATATGATTATTCTTTACAAAAATGTTTTAGAGCACTTTTCATCAATCAAAATTTTATCGTCAATCAAATATCAATTTGTCAATAAACGTGAGGTAACATTGTGCTTCAAAAAGCAGTCGGGCCAAAGCGCTGGCGGATTTACACATAAATTGTCATAATTTGCCATAACACTGTCAATATGCCATAATTTATGGGCATTGTGAAAATGTCTATTCTATTAGGGAGGACGGTTTATCTTAAAATGACGATTGATAAAAATTTAAAAGCGTTTATGATATAAAATTTATTAGGTGTAAAAAATATTCTTATTTTTTATATCTTAAAATTTTTGGCGTGTAATTTCTAGACCCATATAAGTAATAGTTAATTTTTTCTTCTGATTTTATCATCACATGTTAATTGCCAGTACAAATTGTCAATTATTATATATATATAGGTATACAAATTCTACAAGCATAGATAGATAGATAACACTTTATTAAAAACCACATGATAACAAAGATAACATTAACTACTTAGGACTAGGTTTTTAATTGGCGGCCTTATCGCTTAGATCGATCTCTTCCAGGTAACCATGCAAGGATAGCAATTGTATGTTAAAAAAAACAGCATACACAGACAATGAATTATTTACGCATCAGTATTGTGCTGAGAATATTATCACGCTTTTATTTGCGCATCAGTAAGGTGGTGACAAAATTATCACGCTTTTATTTGCGCATCAGTAAGGTGGTGACAAAATTATCACGCTATTATATTTTGCTTCTTCTGCTACTATGTTTACGTGTCAGCGAAAAGCGGACAAAATATGTTAAGCATAGCTTAAAGTTAACTAACGTTTTTCGATAATGCCGTAAAAGATATGAATAAAAAAAGTTTTTGTAGATAACATAGCATCGGCAAGCAAGATCACAGTCAACCAAAGTAAGCTACAGTCAAGGTCTAGTCACTGAAATGTAACTAAGAATTGACTGAAAGCTTCTATGGAGTTTTGGAAAAGTTTATTTTTTTGTTAGTCACTATTATTAGTTAGGATATGAGAATGTAGTAATGTTTAGAAATTAAAAAGTAATTAGAATGAACAGCTTTGCGAAATACTTTTTAGGGTTCCGTACCTCAAAAGAAAAAAAACGGAACCCCTATAAGATCACTTTGTTGTCCGTCTGTCTGTCTGTCTGAACCAGACACGTTCTCGGGAACCCGTGAAGGTATCGACTTGAAATTAAAACCATATACGTAGATCCATAGTATCTTGCTGCAGAGAGAAGAATCAAACTTCTCAGTTTACATAAAAAAAGTTGTGTGTAAAGAATAAGTCGAAAAAAACGCACATTCTCACTCAGAAGGGAATCAAAACCTATGGGGTACTTCCCGTTGACCTAGAACTATGAAATTAGGCAAGAAGCATTGTGTTATAATACACATATAGGAAAAAATCTGAAAACTGGACATTTTTAATTTAATCACAAAATATAGCAAGGAAAGAGCGTCCAAATTTTAAAGTACTTTAACCGTATCATGTGGGGTATCATATGAAAGAGCTTAATTAGCACAAGCTAATTTGTACGGAACCCTCGGTGGGCGAGTCTGACTTGCCTTTTCCGGTTTTATTTTTGTAGTAAATACATCTACTTTTGACCACCAACTCGCCTGATGGTAAGTGGTTCACGGTTGGTCTCGTTGTAAAAGTTGTTTATTTTGATGAGTATATGAACACACATGATGGTATTTCTACACCGTTCTACTTTACCTACATGCATTCATATTTATTGACATTTCTTATTTCCAGGTCATGTTGTTTTTAAGAAGCTCATCTTATACCAAGTATACCAAGCGTCCTGAACAAAGACAAGATTTCGCATCCTTGTACAAAATTACAAAACAATGAACTTAATTACCCTTTAAATTATTCATTTGTCAAGTACACATTACGCAGAGCCCAAAATAAACCTTGTTAACATTGTCACTTCCAAATCCTTTGTCAGAAAACAAGAAGAATATCGCACCTTGTATTCCGTCCTTCCATTTCGTAATGCTTCATCGAATTTTTCATATATTTATCTTCACCCTTTTAAGTTGGAATCGCGCCAATAAGTTTTCTGTCGAGCCTAAAACAAACAATTTGTAATCCTGAATTATGTGCTGCTGAATGCATACATTTAAGAGATATGAATCTATAAGCTAAGAGATGTGACGCTACTGTGGTTTTCGATATTTTCTGTCGATAATTTTTGACGGCCTTTTCTAGTGTGACAAATAATAAAATTAATATGATGAGAATCTTGTTAAAGCTGAGAAGGACAAGCTTAGCAAGTTCCTTGATTTGGCTCACGATATAACCGCTATGTGGGATGGTGACTCGATGATCATTTTTAGGGTTCCGTACCCAAAGGGTAAAAACGGGACCCTATTACTAAGACTTCGCTGTCTGTCTGTCTGTCTGTCTGTCTGTCTGTCTGTCTGTCTGTCTGTCTGTCTGTCTGTCTGTCTGTCTGTCTGTCTGTCTGTCTGTCTCCAGGCTTTATCTCATAAACCGTGATAGCTAGAAAGCTGAAATTTTCACAAATGGTGTATTTCCGTTGCCGCTATAACAACAAATACTAAAAATTAAAAAAAAAAAATATTAAGGGGGGACCCCATACAATAAACGTGTTTTTTTCGTATTTTTTTGCTCAATATTAAAAACGGTAACAGGTAGACGCTTCAAATTTTCACAGAATACTTACTTGTATATTACCTTTCAAAATAAATAATTAAATAACTATAAATTAAATATTAAAGGGGGGCTCCCATACAACAAACGTAATTTTTAAGCAATTTTTACTCGATCTTAATTAACAGGTAGAAACTTGAATATTTGTAAGTAAATATTTAGAAATATATTAACTATAAAAATAAATACCTAATCTAATACATAAAAACTCACAAAATGAAAATAATCCGTGCATCTAAACGCGGTGCGAGCGCCGCGCCGCGGTGTGGTGGTGGCGCGAACGCGCGGGTAGCGGGGGAGGTAACATCACGGAGCGAGCCATAGCCGCGCGTATTCGCGCGAGCGTCGTTATGCTGCCCGGGTGTGTATCGAAAACCTACCTATAAGTTTGCAATTTACTACTTGGAATTTCGTTGATTTCTCGTTATTTTATAAACAGAACTAAACTTTGTAGTATTATAGATGATAGTACGGAACCCTTCGTGCGCGAGTCCGACTCGCACTTGGCCGATTATTCCAATAGTCGTATCGGTGACCGGCGGTCGGCGGTGTTCTTCAAAAGAGCAGTGCAAACGTCACTATCGATCGGTGACTTGCTTCGCACTGCCAGACGTGAGTGACCCGTACTTTTTATTTAAAAATATGTGAAATCTACGTTAATTTCCATAGTACTTTAAAAATGGATGTGCGTTATTTTTAACTTAACCGACTTCAAATAGGAGAAGGGCCTCAATTCGGTTGTTTTTTTTATTTGATATATGAATAAATATATATATAAAGAGTTTTTATCTACCTATCTCCGTATATTTTATTTCAAAAGTTGATACAACATTTTAATTTGAAATGAAAAAGAAAGCTTCACTTTCAAATGTAATAAAAAAGTGAAGATATCAAAGATAATATAAAGGTTAAGGTGTAGTATCTATATAAAGTAAATGAAAATAAATGATGAAAAAACTAGGTACGTTATAAAAATCTCTAGAAAAGTCTACTTAAAATTACATATTTTAAACGAAAATAAATTTCAATTTAATATATTTTGGAAATCTACAATTCCATCGATAGTTTCAATCACTAACATTAAGTCGTCGCCTTTACGAATAAAAACTTCGACATGGCTCCAACCTTTCCAGAATAGCGTGACTATTTGTCACCTGCAGTCGACTCCCGTACATACTTGCTGCAAACATTGTGATTCGCATCACTATTTACAACCCAAATCATTCTACAAATTTATTCTTGTAATTCTAAAATGCACTTTATGCTCTTCGTTTGGAGTGGTAATTCGTATAGCATTTTTTGGGGAGTTATATTCTTTAGTGATGTGGTTACAAATTTATTCGTACATATTGTATTCAGGGACCATGTTGTCTTATAGAGTATTGCGATCAACTTTGCGAACATTGTATGCATTCTTGAATAGTTTCTGAGCTTAGCATGTAAGCTATTAACTTCGATGGAGACAGTTTGTTTTAAGAGATGGCGTTTTAATGTTGCTGATCTTTTAACTGAATTGAAATATCATACTTACCCGCATTTATATAATCAGAGATTTATTGTGGGTGTCGATACTTTAAGTAAAAATAATTACAATTTGAAAAACTAAAAAAAACACTTTCGTAGTACTTTATTGACAAGGAAATCTTTTACTGCCATACATAATCAAGTTCGCGTAATTCGCGTAAATAGCGTAGGAAGACCAGTCACGAGATGGACAGATGACCTCATACAAGTGGCGGGAAGACGCTGGATGCAAGCCGCTTCCAATCAGTCTTTTTGGAAATCCAGGGGGGAGGCCTATGTCCAGCAGTGGACTTCTTATGGCTGAGATGATGATGATAATCAAATTCAGTATTTACCAAGTAGTTTAAACCAAGGTAATTTTTTTTTTGTATATTATTATATAAACATTTCATATATAAAAAATGGTACTGTATATAAAACTAAAATGTGATAACTAAAATGTAGGTATATTGAATAAAGTCATCAAATAAGTAATTTTTAATAAAAAAAAAGATTGACTGAAATCCGTTAGATAGCTATAAATTTTTATTTAATAACGTGTAATTAATAGATATCTCTATTGTAATAATGATTCGCCATCCTCATATCACTGTATTAACAGTAAACAATGTGGAAACAAAATTTCATATTTGATTAAGGTACGCCACACATAATAATATGGAACACAATTACAATTGATATGAAAATGTATAGGTAATCTAATTTACCAATAACCATTATCTTGCATTAATACTAATGATATTATTTTCTACACAATTAATGTGTGTATATTGTATTAGCGCTTTAAAAACCCAAAAAATGTAAGTATTAATTATTTAGAGGCTAAGGCAGCCCGCAGACGTTCAATCTGGATTGTAATCCTTGATTTTGATCACAGATTGCGATCTAGATTGAACGTCTACGGGCTGCATAAGGAAGGTCTGCATAAAAATAGGAAGAAAGAAATATGTCAAGAGTACAATCTGCTATTAAAAAAAAACGGTTGTCTGTAAAGTCGGTTTACGGACGATAGTTTAACGTGACAACGTCATAACAAAACATTGACGAAATGATGATGATGATGATGTAACGGGACAATGAGCGTAACGGGACAATGAGTCATCCTTTTTCGTGTGTGCAGCCGGCGTTCATCGATTTATTAGACGTTGTCACGTCAAAAATTAGAGAAAGGTAACAAATAAATTGTCCGATAAATAAACTAGAAGTTAGTACAATAATAATAGTAGCAACATGATCGTCACGTCGCTCAGCTCAGCAGCATAGAAATCGTGAAATAAATACTTATCCTACCAAAAATATTTCATGTAAAATTGATTGCACTGTCTCGCATTGTCATGCCACTTTCACTGACAAAAAGTTATCAGATGAAATCTAACTGAATCTGAGGAGCCAAGTCAAACTCGAGTTTCGTTAATCTTTACAAAGCTTAACGAAATAATTCTTATCTCTGTAAGCCTTAAATCTTGGTTAAAGAGCATGACTTGGTCGCGTATTTTAGGTATCCATAAAATCGAAAGTCTAATATCTAAGCAAATGAAACTTTTATATTTTATAAGTCCGCCGACCGCATTCGATCCTGATAACTTGTGACTATCTAGTGTTATCGTAGCCTAACCTATAAGGGTCCAAAATCCAACGAATTGCTTCGAGAATAGGTAGGTAGTCCCGGCATGCCTGTTGGCTCACATGGCGGGGGCACGGCCGTGCCCCAGATCACAAAAAGCTAAGTATCTATTGTTCGCTTCTAACATTTGATATTTTAGATATTTTTTTTCTTAATAAACAATAAAAAAATATGTTAGAAGCGAACAGTATACGATTTATAAGTCCTAAGGCCTAGGCCGCACTACGGTTTTTTCCCGCGAGCGGTAACCGTTAAGTATAAACCGCGAAACCGCTCGAGACGGTACTAAATCAATCGCGGGGAAAAACCGCAATTGCGGCCGCTTGTATTCGTTTTCCTTTTTCATAAGCTCACGCGGTTAAAAACCGCTGCGGTTTAACCATAGTACGGCCTTAGCCTTACTGTCTAAAAGACTGTAGGTAGCGTCAATGTCCGACCGCATCAAATATTTCAAGTCTACGAAAACACTGTTTATCTCCTATGAATGGATCGTCAGCGTGGGTGGATAGGATGCCATCCGGAATCGACGGTTCGACCTGACCAGGGATATAATTGTTATTTATCTCTTAGTTATTTACGATCCAGTTATCGTCAGCCGTTGACTGTTTATCAAAGTTTTGTCACCGGATTCTGGGTTTGTGGTTAATGAAGCACTAAAGTGTGATGCAATTTCACTGTTTTACGGTTTTGTTGGAATGGTTTATGGTGAAGATATTAAGTAATAGATATTGGAAATAATAGCTGTATAAGGCTTTCAGATTATTGATTAGTAATACAATTTTGTAAATTAAAAGTTTGACTTGAATCTACTGACACCTGAGTATAATTTTACGGATATTACAGAAGTAGTTAAAAATCTACTAAAATTAAACTGAAAGATAAAACTGTTTAAGACCACATTTAAACTTCTAAATATAACCGAATATATACATGATAGAAACAAGGGCGTCGCCAGCCCATGGCCCAGGGGGGGGGGGGGGGGGGCAAGTTTATATTATGGAGGATGAGAAAAATATGAATTGTAGGTATAGGTACAATTACACGGCCTTAGGACTTTGGTTGCTTTGCAGTTGGCTACATTTTTAAATCTCTAGGGGGGGCAGCTGCCCCCCTTGCCCCCCTTGCCCCCCCCTTGGCGACGCTCTTGTTCACATAATATAATACACAGTCGAAAAGAGAACATTTTTTGAAATCAATTACATAAGATATACGAAAAAAATATCAAGAAATTAAATAACAAACTTTGATGTTAGAATAATTACTAAGACTATTTTTCTATTTCCGCTTTTGTTATTTGCAATCAAGACATTCGCGTCACGTCATGACAATCATAAAAGTATCATGCTGTTGTAAACGTTAGTGATTTAATTTTGTTATGAGACAAGTTAACGGATCCTAACTACGCCAGCTATTTGTGTGACGTCACTGCATCGTGAGCAGTAAACCACGACTCATCTTATAAATATCCAAGGGTCAATCTTCAAATTAAGTTAAGTACCGCAAGCAGTGCATCCATTACTCTTCATAAAGTACCGACCTTGTCTAATGATTCCTAAAACTCTGACTACTGAACTAATAAACATTAATCAACCACCAAATCGTTATTAAAACGAATCAATCATAGCATTGTCTATACGGATTTATGCAAACAGACAAACAAAAATTAAGGGGAATAACGTTTGACGTGTACCTACTGTGCAATATACGAAAGAATCGATTAGTCATTGTTTGATTTAGTTCGGCGCTCCGGTCTGGCCCCTGGGGTGCGCCTGTAGGGGGTTTCCACGAGCGCAACTCTTGACTCTTGCAGTCGTCATCATCCGACCTTCCACACTTAATGTACGGCCGGGAAATGGATGATTCTGCCACTATAACTAAGCACGACATTGAACCGACACACGTAAGTATTGTCGAGAATTTTAATGATCATCAAGAATTTATGAAAATAACAAAAATCAATTCAACCATCATAAATTTTCCATAAAAAATGATATATTAAATGATTTTAAAAACAAGTAGAGGAAAATCAGTTTTATAATAATACTGTAGCTACACTTTAGCGATTGATAGACGATCAGTGCAAAAAAACGTCATTCATACAAATCAGAACCACTTGTGACGTTCACCAGTTCAGAAGTAATAATCTTCAAGAGGGGTTAATTATGAATAAGCAAAGTAATAAGTACAAAACACATCAGTAATATGAACTCAGTGTAACATAATTTACAGACCTTACATGCTCATTTGTGATTAGTCGGCGCGAAAGGGCAAATCCTTTATTAAGATAGGTAATGAGGTTAAATTCAATTCTTCAATTCTAAAAGAGATAAACTCGTTACCGACTCCAAAGAAATTTATATTTAAGCAATAATTCTTACGGTTCTTATTAAAGCTGAAGGAATGGAAGTTGCTGACGAAGATGCGGTAGAAAATTATGTACAAAAAGATACAATATTTAACATTGAGTAAAATAAAATCGACTCTACAGATATAGGGAGTAAAGTTGATATTGTAAGTGATGATGATAATGAAAGAATGAAAGAAGTTAACGATGGATTGTGTGGTAAGTCGGCACCCTGCGGCCGCGGCCCCCGACTGCGCCTATCACGGACAAGACATCGATTAGTGATCGACTGAATTCAATTGCTTGCCGGGACAAGAGTCGATACCGTCGACGGATCGAGATCCCGATCGAGATTTATATTGTTCGGTTTTCAAAAATTTGCATTTTGAAAGCGTCACGTCAACGACATTGCTGAGTCACCTGACAAATGGAACACGGTTGATCTTGTCTCCGATATCGGAACGCGATGACCGTAAGCCCCGCTTTTATCATTGTTGATACATGATTACTGTCAACTGTACCAACCGTGGTTTTAGTTTCGACACACTTCGACAACGCATCGTCATTTCGATCGACAACCGTAAAGTTTCTTTTTGTTTCTATCTTTAAATACTTATTTTCTGGATGACCGTGATTTGTTTGACGTTCACTATTGGTTGCGTGGAGCTATTTTTGTGTAGCACGAAAGTTATCACGCATGCGTCGCACGATCACATGATATTTCATTTTTATTGGTTTAAGTCATGACAACACCGTATGTGGTGGAAGCATTGACGGGCACACTTAATATAAAAAATTAAGACTATATTTTGACCGTGGCGACGCGTATATCTTGTAACATGTAAATATATGAGCGTTATGGGTCAGTAGCGGTAAACATTATCTTTGGTATTTAAATAAATTTTATTGAATTACCTGCAGTGTTTCTTCGGATTCATGTTGAAATTTATCATGATTACTAATGCTCATTATAATTTTATAAAACGATGTTTGTTCTTTATTCATGACTCGACTTTGTATACACATATATTATATTATGTATGTTTAGTAAGAGTATGTTAAAGAATTAAAAGTTGTTTGTTTATTGATAGTGATTAGACAGAAAACCTCTAACAATTAAGAACATAAAATCCATTTAGATTGCTTAATTGAAAGGATAAGTTAAAAAAAATTAAAACAGACGTGGAAAGTAGTAATTAATCTCAACTCTAGTATAGATCTCCTAGATTTGTTGACACTGTGAGCCACTTCTGTGTACATAGGGAACGTTTTGCATAAAATAATAGAGGTTGAATAAAAAAGAATACATCTATCATTTATATAGTCTTTTTACTTTTGACCATACGGATAGTGAAGTTACAGTGTTAGAAAATTCAAGTCTTAAAATTATAAATAAATTATTAACTTTAGCACTGCATTATACATCACTCTGTATATGACAAACAAGTATCTATATTAAGAGAAAAACAAAATATCCGACTGCAGAAAAGCAGTTTTTGCAGTCTAACTTACGATTTCGTTACGCTTGATACGCTGTTAATTGTGCGTTTTTTTTTTTGAGAAAGTATGCGTTAAATCGCTGTAAAAGATTATAAATGCGCATTCTTTAAAATAATTTGTTGATTACGAAAAAACACATTTATATTTTTGCGAGAAATGTATTATTATTATTACAAAAAAATATAGCCTATCACCCAGTCCCAGTATGGTTACGTCCTGGTGTAGTATTGTTAAATCGTTACGTCCAACGGCTTTTAATATTTCATACATTCTAATGTTCATAGAATAAACATAACGCAGTATGTAAAGTATAAGAGCGATTCGCATTCTCCACACAGTAGGGCACCCACTGTTAATCTAATAAAGGAATTTGAATAACGTCATTAATAATCCTGGTGGGTAAGCGTTTCTCTTATTTTGCCGCCGATACCATTATGGATGCCACTAATCATAAATCAGTGATGGTAGCAGCCTTCAAGGCTAGATTTTTATCAAAAAACTTTATCTATACAAAATTGTTTTTTTTTTTGTGTCCGATAAGCCACAAATCACTAATATTTTACTCGACTAGTTGAACAAGGAGCTGCTGATAGTAGATTACGTTTTTTACCATACACCAGGATAATTGCTAGCGTTTTTAAAGCAAACAATTGAGCGAAGGAAGAGCAGTCACATAGTGGACAGAAGACTTCATACAAGCGGCAAGAAGATACTGGTTGATGGCCGTGCGGCATCCGGTATTTTTGGTAATCCATGGGAAGGCCTTCGTTCAGAAGTATACCTCTTATGGCTGAGGGGATGATGAAGGTTTTTAATTTTTATTTATAAGATTTTAAGCATAACCATCTTCTGGGACATTAAAACTTCTCAGACATGCAAGTTTCCTTAATACATTTTCCTTCTAGAACCTAGAATCAATTAACCATACACCCATAACCTTGAGAAGACATATCTCTGTCTAGTCATAGTCTGTGGATGAGTGTATTGTAACTTGTGAGACTACAAGCGGAGAAAAATCTGGATGGGAAGTCAAGAGTTCGTGTTCCAAGCCTCTGCAGCTTCTGTGTACTGAAGGATGAAGATCCTAAGTGTAAAAAATAGATTTCTTGCTAGCAATTACACATAATAAAATAAATAAAATAAAAAAGCCTTTCATTTCCTGCAAACACAAAATCGTATCTTATAAAAAAGTTGCATTATTTTTAGCTTAAGAGTCTATATTCGTAGTTCGAGTATCATCCATCTCGCTCGCGCATACAAATATGTTTGAAGATACAACTTATAAAAAATCATCTCACCAAACACTATAGAAAGCAACATCAACAATCAACATTATGGATTTTAGATAATAATTTCTATTTTGATCCAAGTTAATTTGCATACATTGATATTATTTTTGTGTCAAAATTAACTTGGATCAAAATAAAGTGTTTAATGCGACGTTTTTTTTATAAGTTCATTCTGCCATTTTATTCTGTCTTCAAAAATGTGGGTTGTGCGACCGAGACGGACGATGGTTGAACTACAGGCACTTAATATATGGGTGACCAGCCTAAATTTAGACAAACGAGTGTGTACGTTCAGGTGCTTATTTAGAAGAAGAAAACAACTAGACCAGAAAAATACACATCGTTACATATAAATATTAAAATTCACATAGCGACGACGTGACGTGGCGTTGACGTGACGTGGCGTTGACGTGTGTGCTGCTCCTTTGAAAAAGACCGCCGAATGCGGTTGAAACTATAGTCGGATATTTCGGCTCAAAACAGACGTGAGTGACCCGTAGTTTTTATTTAAAAATTCACATAGCGCTCGAAAAAATATAGAGTTAAAAGTAAAAACTTACCTAGTACAACTAAAGTTATCGTGATGCTAAAAAAAAAAACTAAAAAAATATGCAGAACTGACGAAGGCTTTTAAGGAAGTTTTTGATCATAAATGGATATCTACAGATTATTTTAATTAAATGGAAACGATTTGCTCAGTCGATAGTTATGCTGTTTATAAATAACGTGGGCGTTGTTAAATTTGTTGGATTTCTTACTTATTGAATTATACCCCCGTTTTTTGTGAGTTTTTTATGCTTGATGTTGGCATCATGCTTGCACATTTGCCATTTGTCGAGTTTATTGTGAGAATTTTAAAATAATGTATATTAATAATAATAAGTAATGTAATAGTCGTATATATTGTTGTACCTAATATGTTGGTGTTTAGCAATTTTTGAACCGACTGCTCAAGAAGAGCATGTGACCTATGTTGTCGGTTAAAAACCGGAACCCACTAACGGTACACAGCGTAAAAAGCATCCTGAGAGCATTGGTTGCCACATTGAATGGCAATGCTTATAAATTGGGCCAGATAAGCACCAGTATTAGTGTCACGCGTCGCATCGACCAGGTGCTCAGAAAAATATAAAAAAATTATATGAGAGCCCTTTGAAACCGTTTTTTATTGACAAAGGGACATACCAGTTAAGTATACGTTTTTGCGACAAATAATAATAGTACGGCTCTCGTAAAAATAAAAAAAATCGGTTTTCGTGACCTGCTACGAACTTTTTCGTAATAAATAAGTGATTCAACAAGAATTATTTAAAAGAATGTGCATTTGTAATCTTTTACAGTGATTTTACGCATTCTTTCTCACAAAAAAACGTGCACACAACAGCGTATCAAGCGTAAAGAAGTTCTAAATTAGATTGAAAAACACATTTCAGTAGTCGGGTATTTTGTTTTTCTTTTAATATAAATACTTGTTTTAATGTCCACTGGTTCAACTAAATAAAGCTATCAAAACTATAGTATTATTAATACTGGTCACACATCATTATTCCCATCCGGTGTTCGCATTGGACACGTTGAATGCTTATAGAGCTGTCTAGACGCTGACATGTTTTGACCAAATCATGCGTGATAATCGAATTAATTGTCGCAGACTCGCCGACATGACGCTGACGTGCGCGCGCACATGAAGCTTAACTGGGGACGCAGTTTATAGTACCGTCGAATAATCTGAGTATAAGTATCTGAGATCTAACTAAATAACTAAGATGCATTTTACTTAAGCGTGTATTTTAAATAATTATCAATTACTTTACATTTTACCAACCACACAAAGACTAGCACAACGTAGGAAGATCAACCACAACGTGGACAGAATGCTTCGTACAAGTAGTATGAAGATGCTGGATGCAAGTTGATTCCAATCCGGTATTTATGGTAATCCGTGGTCCTAGGCCTATATCCGTCCAGCAGTCTAGCAGCAGCTGCTCAAACCCACTACCAGGTGGCAGCGTGCCCAGCATGCTAGCAAGATTGCCACGCTAAGTAACAATGCTTATGCGTTGGACCAGAGGGCCTAGACAAAGTAACATTCCACTAGCGATATCGCTAATGGAAAAGTTCAAAATGTATGGGATTGACATAAGCGTTCGATAGGTCACGTGGTCTATCGTTGACGAATCGAAATTTGCTAGACAATGTCTCAAATAATCGATTCCATCAAACGAATCGAAATCGCTGATAGATAATTTGTATAGAAATGCCTAGCCAAGTGTCACTTTTTGACAATCGCTTTCGAAATATATCGAATCGTTTGATGGAAACCTTATCGAAGCCCAAAATGCTGTAGAAAACGAAAAATGGCGATTATTTGCTTGTATCAAGTAGATAGTGTTTGCGTGTTTGGTTAGTTATTTAAAGTTATTTGCTTTAGCAATGCATACACTTCGCATGTTATGGGCAGCTGAAAATGAAACTGTCTGGCTTAGACGCCAGAGAAGGTTTAATTCACGGCAGAATTTGGAAAGCATTGATGAAATGCCCGAATCATTGTTTGTCGAGCATTTTAGACTGAGCAAAACCGGATTTAAAAAGCTTGTCCGTGAATTAAGAGCTGCAACCAGAATAAAAGGGTCTCAAGAGATCCCCATAGAAGTTAAGGTAAGAAATCTGAAGATTTTCATACTTATGTGTTAATGTTGTTATTTTATAAGTATGATTGTTTTTCAAGTTATTATTTGTCTTATTTCAGGTACTTTGTGCCCTTAGCTTTTTTGCGACAGGATCGTACCAAAGGGTTGTGGGGGTAACGCAACATCTCACTCAGAGAACAACGAGTCGCTGTATTAGGGAAGTTGTTGATGCCCTCAACCATCCTAATATCATACAAAAGTGGATTGTTTTCCCTCAAACTCAACGTGAACGATCACACATCAAGGAAGAGTAAGTAGAGGCTATATAGGTATATATATATTTATGCATTGTAATTATTTTTAATGAAGTAAGATTATTGAGCCAAAGCGAGTAGGCTGTATTCACTTAATACATGAGCAGTTTGTTTTGTACCTATTTTTACATGCCAGGGAAACTTATTGATTTCCTATGTTTTTACAGATTTCAAAGAAGATACAATTTACCAGGTGTAATAGGTTGCATTGATTGCACTCATATTGCAATTGTTAAGCCGGCGAATGAGGAGCATTTATATTTCAATAGAAAAGGCTACCATTCTATAAATGTTCAGATGGTAAGTTGGTAGTTTTAACAAGCACATTCAAGAGACCAAACCAATGTAGTTGTTAGAAGCCTATTATAGTAATTTGCCTTTGATGTCATTATACCAGACGAGGGGCCAGGCGCCCAGGGGGCTTTAGTGCTTACAATCCCGCATAGCTTAAACACCAACATAGTCAAGTTCTTGTGGTGATTATCCTCTCATCAAGGAAAAAGGATTTGGTTGAATAGAAATTTAAGTCTACAGTATAATATTATCTGTTTCAGGTTTGCAACCACAACATGGAAATAATTAATGTTAATTCTAAGTTTGGTGGAGCTACCCATGACTCATACATATGGTCTGCAAGTCAAGTTGAGCCATACATGCGTAGACTCCATCAAAACGGAGAGCATGTTTGGTTACTGGGTAAGACATTCATATTATACAATAAACAAATCACCTAAATTGTACAGCGATGATAATACAATTTTTGTATACACACATAAATGAGGAGGTGTAATTAAACTCATAAACTAGTTTTATCATAAAATGTTATTAGGAAAATGTTATACAGAAACTTAGCAAGTCCATAATTATATTTGTATGTTTGTTACATGGACTGGACTGGAACCAGATGATATTTATCCTCTAATAAAAATAAACAATACAACATTTTGGTACACTTAAAACATATGTTCATTTAAAAACAGGATACACATTATCTACATCTGTGTACCTTAAATTAATGTAGATAATTATAATTAAATTTTTCTGATTAATATAGAAATTAGCTGACGCTTGAAGTTATAATATTATGTACACAATGTGTTCCATGTACAATACAGCTATATGTATTATATTATTCTACAGTAAATAAATTATCTCTTATTAATAAAATATTTGATTTCATAATGAATGACATAAGGAAAATAATATTACAAGAACTAACAACTAATGTTATTCGATTTCAGGTGATTCTGGCTATCCACAGCGGCCTTGGTTAATGGTCCCAGCGTTAGATGCCACACCTGGATCTCAAGCAGAGACATATACATCACGCCATATACTGGCCAGGAACTTAATTGAGCGTTGCTTTGGTTTGTTGAAGTCACGTTGGAGGTGTTTACTGAAGGATAGAGTTCTTCACTACCATCCTAGTGTCGCAAGCAGGATAACTCTTGCGTGCTGTGTGTTACACAACATGGCAGTTAAAGCACGATTACCAGCACCAAACATTATCCCTGTTGATAATACTGATGGAGGTGATGATTACTCACTACCTACAAGCTCCAACGCAAACAGCCAAACGGAACTGCTTCAAGGCAGAGCAATGCTCAATTTACTAATAAGTAGATTATAGTCCTTACCTCATTTAGAATAATAAAAATGCATGCATCTATGAACGTTATTTTTAGTAACTATCCTAACTAATATTAGAAAAACAAAAGTAACTCTGCCTGTTTATTACCTTTTCATAACCAAAATGCTGAACAGATTTTTATGAAATTTAGTACAAATATAGCTGATAACCGGAGATGGACATAGGCCACATTCTATCAATTACCGCTGTATCTCATTTACTCAGGGCGATGCATTTGCAGATATTGCTGAAGAAATACTTCGGCAATATCTGCAAAGCGGCTAAACAAAATGCCTCGTTCTCGTTCTACTTGCACCCGTTCCCGTTCCACTTGGACACGTTCGCGTTCGACCGCAATCCTATCGGCGTCGGTTCTCTCCCGCCGTTCCTCCAAGTCCAGGCGGCGCTGTTCTATTGCCACAAACTCACTTGTTGCTCGGTCAAACGGTGTTTGAGCACGTCTTCGGCGAACAATAATATGCCGCCCGGCGATTTGGAGAAGCAGCGGAGGAGTGCGGCGACATTATTGTTGGAGGCTGTTGAGGAGGGGTGCAAGCCCTGGACAGAGTGGTGGTAGCTGTGGGCAGAGTAGTGGGAGCTATAGGCAGAGTGGAGGAAGCCGTGAGCTGAGTGATTGGGTGGGTTCGTGGGTTGGTCCGTGGAGAGCGCCGTAGTCGCACCGGCGTCGGTGTCGGTGTCTGCTGTTGCCGACTTGTAGACGTCATTACGACTTCCGGCAAAGGTGGCGATGGAGACGGCATTTCTACCATATCTGTAACACAAATTAATACTTATTTGTATGTTAATAAGGTGAAGCAAACCATCATCATCTCAGTCACAATACTTCCACTGCTGAACATGGGACCTAGTAATTCCTCTGTCGCGAGTAAGACAGATAGTACAGTATATTTAACATAGAATGCATACGCATTCTACGTTAAATATACAATTACAGAATAGTATTTACTACTAACAACGCCTTAACATATATAATAAGCTACTTTTTATTTACATAGGAAAATGCATTCACCCATTTATCAAAATCGGTTCACCCAGTTTTTTTGTCAAGGGTTTTTGAATTTTACTACTGCTATACTTATCATTTAAGTTCTAAATAAGTTATGTTAAGTCATACCATTTTCGATGCTAAGTTCTAGGCCGATATCAGGTGGTCTCTCAGTTCCAGATGGTTGCTGGAAAGATTATAAAGAAACATATGATTTTCAATTATATTAAAAACTGGCAGCCTTACTCTGTATTTGTATCCTAGGAAAACTGTATTTTCTAAGACCTCTTGCCCATCTCCATATTATTTTACTCAAACTATAGCTGTTATAGAGAGAAGTAAAAACAACATACAATGTGTGTATGTGACTTCTATTGAGAACACAAAAAATAGAGTTGTGTGAAAATAGCCACAGACTAAGTTTTTCGCAACATAAGCTCCTCCAGACAGGGTTGTCGGTCATCCTGACCTATACATAATATGTTCACCATTGATTTGTTTAGTTTTAATGGTAGGTAATAATAATAACATCTACTAACATTAAATCCTTGTTCCTCTATCTCAGAGTGTCCCTCCACCGCCAATTCACCAATGAGTGCCAGCACCCTTTCTTCCAAAGCAGTTAAATTAACTTTAATGTTCGGCCCACCACCAGTACCACTAGAATGACGTCGCTTTATTTGTCCTTTTTTTTTTGTCTTGGACTTCCAATCAGCCCACACCTAAAATTATAAAAACAGATATTTTTTGTGGAGTCAAGTGTAATTATTATTAGAGTACTAGTTGTGCTCCGTGGAATCAACTGTGTTTTTTAAGAATATTAAGTAATTATTAATTGTTGTATTGCATAGATGTTAATTTGATTAATAAGCTATGATTTCTAGTAAGAACATAAATAATAAGATTACAGAAAATCCGAGAAGTGAAAGTACCTTTGTCTGTTACACTTACTTTTTCACAGTCAAACAACTGAACGGGTACGGAACGGGCTGATATACATTTTTGTTCAAAGATGTATAAAAACCTAGGGTCAGACGTAGGCTACTTTCATGATTGTCATCATCATAAATAAATAAATAAATCATTTTTGCATCACTACATAGATGGGACCATAGGGCACAGCTAGTATAATAATTGATTCTAAATGTGTTCCAACCCATTGAACTGTTACAGAACATGAATTCAATCAATTATGTGTATATTATAATATTGCTTATATGACTATATCTTCTTTATTGATTTTTGTCTTTACTTTTCTCTCTTCACCCATTTCTTTAGAAATAATTACTAAGTATAATTAAATAAGATAGACCTATTATTGGCTAAATTATTAAATTAAGTAATTAATAATAATAAGTACCTAAATTGTACATTTTCAGCTGTTGGTCTTAAATATAGAAAATAAATATTTGTGATTATTATAAAATGTATTTAATTAAAGTATATAGATTCCTCTCCCATTTGCCTGAAGTCATGTGCATGCAAACAACTATAATAAGTATGCGATGGATAAAATGCTAAGAGGTTTATATGACACATTTTGGAGTACCTTCTTCCATTTTTCTGATGTCCTATTAACACCACCACCGACCGAATTTAAGGTGGTCGTTAATTCTTGCCACAGTTTGTCGGCTTTTAAGCGCCCCTGCGCTCCTTGCTGTGGTCTGGCAAGGTCACCGTGGCTAGAAGAAAGAACAAAAAGCCTTTTGAGTACATAGGTACTTAGTTATAAACAAACCACACACTATCATTGACCTCAATCAGTTAAGTACTTAAGAACAATAGTGTGACTTAAGTGCTCTATGAAGATTCGTGCCAAGAAAGAAAGCTATGAAGACTAGTAATAGGTGAATAAATATTTTACCTTTCCATGAACTCTAAAAGTGTTGCAAATTGCTCTGCACTCGCCCGTACTTTTGATTCCATCTATAAAAACATGATAAAAAGTTTAGTCTGCCAGATTTTGCATCTACATACAAGTTCTCTAAACACTGTAACCACGGACAAGTCCATATCTATTTTCAAAACATAGAGAAAAACTCAAATAAAAGAAAGTGTATTGGAACACTTTCTTTAATTACTTACCACGTATTTTTAGCTCCAAATAACAAGCACAACACAAACTTTTCAAAACTTTTCAAATAGCCGCGTACGAAATGTGTTGACAGCTGTGGCGCGGTGTCGAGTTTGACGTTTGTTGTCGATACCCATAGACAAAATATAGACATTAGCGATCATTCGATTCGACTAATCGATCGCTAAGTCTATGTTACATTGTCTACCAATCTAAGTTCGCTATCGTTGTAGCGACAGCGATTATAGAAATGGAATCGCTTCGTAGCGAATGACATTTGTCTAGGCCCTCAGATACGCAAGTTAAGTAATTTGTATTTTAATTTGTATCCTCCGTTTTAGAGGCAATTTTCAACGGAGGGTTTTTACGTTTAGTTCAAAAATACGGAGCTTAAAAAAATTGATTCCAAAGTAAATTCTGAAATCATTCGTGATGTTAAAAATTTTACGGTAAATATGTGTGGATTTTTTGTTTCACAAGTTGAATCGTCTAGGAAATTGTTAACAAAATTTGGCTATGATTTATTGAGGCTTAGTCTGGTTGCTATGTGGTTTATCTTCTGTTAGATAGACAGATAGATAAACTCTTTATTGTACACACCATAAAATTTACAATCAAAATTAATTAATTAAAAACTAGTTTAACAACTGGCGGCCTTATCGCTAATAGCGATCTCTTCCAGGCAACCTTAATTGTGTTGTTTATTCTGTTGTTTAGGCTGTTTATTCGTCTTGAAGGTAATATTGTCTTTATACCTGAATTTCAGTAATATTATGAATGCAAATTTTGTAACTGTGGTGTTAATTATTAAATAATGGGATATGTAAAGTAAATTTTTAGGTACTTAAGGGTATTTTAAGGTATTAAAGGTATTTTAAGGTTTTTTTTCGACCGACTTCAAAAAAGGAGGAGATTCTCAATTCGACTGTTTTTTTATGTTTGTTAGCTCAGAAATTTGGACTGGGTGAGCCGATTTTGATGATTCTTTTTTTTATTTGATAGCTGGTGCTTCTTGTGTGGTCCCATTTCAATTTGGTCCAGGTCTGACAACGGCATCCATAAGAAGTCGATTGCTTCAGTATTTTAAACTATAATTATTTAAATTTTGAACTATATTAAGGAACTAATTTCAATATGGTTGTGATTGATGTGGTTTTCATATTATTTTTTTAAATTTTGCGCGCTGAGACGTGTAAACGTTGACCGAGTACTTTTAACAAATTTTCCCGTTTCTTTCTCATTTTATTTTAGATTCCATTGAGCTGAGAAAATGTACTTAGACCGCTTTTGACATGACATTCTATAATAAATAAGAAACAACACTATCTGCCTACATAAACTAGGTATTGTTATTTTATAAGCTAAATTCCTAGCAGGGCTCCCCACTATTGAACTTAAAAAAATGTTAAAAATATAAAATAATTGATCATAAAAAATTTAATTTGTTGTCTTCAAATAGTTCAAAGTTTCGAATAAAATCATTAAATAAATACCTATGAAATTATTTTAAATACCCCATTGTACATGCATTCGCGCAGAAACGGCTAGAAACTGTTTGAAAAGAGAATCGTCAATCGAAATCGTAGAAAAAGGGAACAATTATTATTGACAAGATTTTGGAAAAAATATTACGAAATAGGAAAGTACAACAAACCAAAGTGCAAGAAAACTACACGGTTACAGGTACCTATATATCTGCGGTAATACTGACGAGTACTAATATTGATTTGAATATTGCAATATCCCTCCTATCACTTGAACAACCATTGCTTGCAGTAACATGAATTATGTGCAAGAATCAAATGCTAAATTTGATAGTAAATATACCAAATTAGTTTGAAAGACACCCGCGTGAGGTGTTCTTAATGGAATATTCATATGCTCTCATTTATATGAAAAATATGGTCTAGTATTAAAAAAAAAAAAATCATTTCACAAAACGTACAATTGTCTCTATCCGAAACAATCAATAAAAACATACCTTCTAAAGAGTTGTAACAAATAAGCGTTCCTGTTTCAAACTCTGTTTACAAGCAGAACGAACCAGTGATAATTGCAAAATAACAAACTAAACAATCACGCTACAATATTAAAGCTGGAAGTGAATTGGCAAACAAGCTCGTGCTAGGGGATGCAGAACCGAACCTCTCTCGTTAGAAACGGTTCTTCGGTCCCGACGTGGTTCCGATAGCTACTTGGAACCAGGCACCCGATTTTTTCGGTTCTTTCGGTTTTTTGAGAATATTTTCTAAACCGTCTTCCTGAAGATTAATTAGATAGTCACTTTCAGTTCCAGAAGTTATCTTATACTTACAAAAAAACAATCAATATCACAATATTGATGTTCTAGAAACACAGCTCTTCATTCTAATATAATATTATTACTGTGAACTGTGCTCAGACGAAATAAGTCATTGTATTCGATATTATAATTAATTTTTACTATGCTAACAACTCAAAATTCGTGAAAATAAATCGACTGTTTTATTATGTTGGAGATCAATAAACTATTTTTATGGAACAGATGTTTTTATTTTTTTTCATAAATTTGGAGTTTATTAAAAATACAATGACCTCTTATCAATTTAGTACTGGTCACCGTAACAGCCCTATTTAACAACTTATAACAATTACAACTTAGTTTTTCATTGCGTTGCAAACCTAACCTTTGAGTTGATAGACTTATGTGTCATAAGAATTTTTATTTTTTAACCAGTACCAAAATAACGAGCCACTGGCACGAGCTTGCTCGGACATGCATAGTTCGCTTTACAAATAAGACATTGCGCTAAGTAATTAGATTAGCGCAGCACGTTATTTATCCGTTACCGGTTAAGGAGTCGTATAGAGTTGTTAATACCCCGCCATTAGTTGCCGTGTCAATTTGTAGCAGAAACGGATACGGATAATTGCCAGGGAGATATAGATTGTGGTACATCAGGAAAGGTTATTGTTATTATAGTCATTTGTAGCTGAATTTTATTTGTTATATTAGAAAATAAAATGTTTATTAGTATAGGTACACTTTTTATGCCATATGCCTGATGATAAGTAGGTATTACCGAAATCTATGTATTTAAGCAACAGATAGCTAATATATTTTTACATGTTGTTGGCCCTTAAAATCTCTATATGCAAGCCTTTTAAAGGATGCTTCACATAAATACCGTTAAACACAGATTCAATATTCATTCAATATTTTTCAGGTGTACGCATGAAATAAACGCAGAATATACTTACTAGAATGGACAACGCGGGGAGTGTTTTGATTGTAAGTACTTACATGCGGTTGAATTAAAATATCTAAAGAACAATTTTTATGTGTTTCTTTAATTAACAGATGCTAAGTACGTATACAATAAAGTTTTTGGTATATTTTAGTATACAGTAACATTTATAAGTAATAATGCAATTATAAATATTTTAGGCTACGATTTCGCAACTCTGCTCCACTTCAACGCTGTTTCAATGGAAAATTATTCTTTCACTCATTTTTACATTAATGGCGTTTGTAACTCAATTAATTTAAAAAAATCAACAACGCATGGTTACAACACCTCTAGATAATTACCAAGTATAACACGTATAACAAACACCGCCATGCTAGATCTAAGTACTAATCTAAGCATAACAATGTACAAGTATGAAATTAGTCGCACCTGAACTTTGCAGTGCAATTACCGCGGTACCTATGCTTCTGACATCCGATCAATTTCAAACTACAGAGTAGATTATTTTACAGAGAACTCAATGGTGTCAAAATTCAGGACCTAGGTTGATGACACAGAGTGAAAACATCCTATGGATAGCTTTACATGATTTTCAACTTCATCTGAAGCTGTAAGTTGTCATCTGTTGCTATGTAACTATTTGTGTGCGTGTAATTGTATAATGAAAACAACTCTTTACGGATATATTGCGTAAAACTTAAAAAACTTAAAACCTTAAATTTTTGCATTACAAGTAAGTTGTTTTTGCAAAACAATACATCCTCCTATAATATGTATATTTATATATGTTCGTATGTGTCGTCAGTACGACGATCTTTCATCCAGTCACAATGCCCTAGTATATATTTTCGATAATAAGCTTTATAATTTTAAAAAGTGTATATTGGCTATTTTGTCCTCTGAGTCCGGCGCGATTGAGCGTCCTCTCTGAGGGCACCGTAACTATTGTTATTACTGTAATATTATCTACTTATCTATTGGATTAGTATTTCTCTTACTACAGTATTTGATTGCTGCCTCAAACTTTGCTTCTGTATTTGTATTTGTAATTAAAACTTTGATAAAATTGTATGTACCATGCTGTGTGCACATGCTTAGAGACACTTTCCAGTTCTAAGCTTGTATCAATGTTTTATTATTTGTTATTGAGAGTGTTTTGTTTTGTGTAACTAATGTATAATTAAATAAATAAATAAAAAGTAAAAAGTGTTGGAAACATTAGTCTGCATCGTTTAGATTTCTATACCTAACGATTGTGGAAATGTAACAAACCATTTACATAGTACTTTATACATCAGAGAAGGACAAACGCATAAACAACGTCCTTTTTAGGATTCCGTAGTAAACAAGGAACCCTTATAGTTTAGCTATGTCTGTCTATCTGTCCACGGCTTTGCTCAACGATTATTAGTACTAGAAAGCTGTAATTTGGCAAGGATATTATATTATACATATTAGTTATGCCAAGTCGTAGATTAAAATTTGGAAGAAAAAAAACTTAAATTTAAATAATAGGTAAGTACCAGAAAATATCACTTTAAAGGTTTGCTACTCCTTGTTACAATTAAGCCAACTGCATTTATTACAAGCATGGCAATATACGCAGATCCATAGTTTCTTGCTGCAGAAAGAAAAATAAAATTTCTGTTTTCGTAAAAACAGTTACAGCCGGATATGTCGTAAAAAACGCACATTTCGACACTCACATGGGAATCAAAACCAATGGGGTACTTCCCGTTGATCTAGAACTATGAAAATTGGCAAGAAGCATTGTGTTAGAGTACACATATAGGAAAAAACCGAATACTGGTAATTTTTAATTCAATCACAAAAAAATAGTCTTTATGCGAGGAATGAGGGTCCAAATTTTAAAGTGAATTAACCGTATCATGTGGGGTATCATTTGAAAGAGCTTCATTAGCACAAGCTAAAACAGGTTTTAATATTATAAATAAACAGCTTTTAATTATTTTTATGATATGTAATTTGCGGTTTATGAAGGAAAATATATAAAAAAAAATACATAATTTCCCCCTTTTACTACTAGTTTACTTACTTAAGTATTTTCCCTAGTAGTTTGTACAGAACCCTCGATGAGCGAATTTTACTCGCACTTGTCCGGTTTTTTCATTATTATCGCCGTTTTTCATAATAACGCAAAGTGAAACTGCGGGACGCAGCTAGTTTATTTACCAATATCATCAATATGTATGTATGTACCTATGTATAATATGCATGAATTTTATTTTAAAGGAATCTAAAAAAAAACTAATTTTTTGTGTAGAAATGCTCTGTCCTTCTCTCGCGAAACAACAGTTTGTATTGAACATAACGAATGACATCTTCCGCGATCTGTGCTCTCTGTCTAACATTAAATTAAAATGCTTGTATTTTTGTGGAATGGATCTATTTGTGGTAAGCCTTTTTATGACCAAACGAAAATTAAACACTATTATTATTAACGGGATATTTACCGTGGTTCGCGTTAATTTTGAGCTAATTGATTTTGACTAACGCGAACCACGGTAAATATCCCGTTAGTAATAATAGTGTTTTAATGAATAACCGAGATAGTTTAAAAAAGTGATAAACAAAAATAAACCATGCATATCAATAGGGATATTGAATAAGAACTAAATAACGTAAATTCAGTGTAACTGAAAACATGTAGGTACAGAGTACATTAAATAGATAAGGTATGTGTGATGTATGCCGTTTATGCATTGTGTATCTGCAATGTACAAAATGCAAGATAACCTTGGTTCGGAATTTACAAGTATCCACACCTAGCTATTTGTGGCAACAAAATACACGAACATTTTAACAGGCTAAAACATTTAGGTAACTTTTATGGCAGATATTAATTTTAACGAACATTGAGCTTCGGCAATTAATGTTATCTAAGTCAAAATAATAAATTACTAATTAAAACATTTAACCGCCAATCATTTCGCTAATAGGTATTTTTGCTGATAGCGCAAAAAGTGTGGTGACGCGTGTATTTTTTGTATGGTATCGATATCCGTCGTCCAAAGATAGGTTTTATCGATAAAAAAGTATCGGTATCGTAACGCACGTGCTCCCGTCAAATTTACGAACCGTCTCTTTTATGGATGATTCCAAGAAGTTTTAGAGATGTACCTATAATGTTATAATTAATTCTCGAGTCGATAGTGTGTATAACAGATATTGAATATTATTTAATGATTTTTCCTATTACCGTGTGACACAAGTTAGAAAAGGAATAGAAAGTAAGTAGGCAGTTTTTCTTAAGACCTTGCTCTTAATTGCTCTCAGCTTTAGTTAAGGATCTTAAAATTTTATGTGACGGTTCTACGGAAAACAAGCTGCTCTAAAAAATAATTATATCATATTAAATAAAAATAGATAGGTATAATAATATCAATATTATCATCAAAACATTGTTACCAGTTATTATTACAAACAAATTTCGTACCAATATTGTCTCAATGAACACGTGACGATTTATTATATAATAATAAATAAATTTTAGAAACAAAACCTTGGTCTAAATTTAATTTGGTTTCTGATAAAATATTTGTCGTACTTACTCATCAAGTGCACAAACGAATTATCGACAACAAAACCCCATCACTATCCCAAATCGTGTGTGGTAAAAAACAAATAAAGTGATACCAGCTTTTATTTACCCAAATGCAGCTGTAAAACGTAAAAATCGTTTTTTTTCCACCAAACTTTAATTGCCAGCAATGAAGTAATTAAATGTGACAATCGTAAAAGAATGACGGCCAATAAAACATTACGGCCGTGTCGAGTGCGGGTCACATTTGACAGGGACGTATTCCAATTTCAGCACTTTAAATCACCATGTCGTTTTCGACAGAATGCAACATCACATACTCGTATTTACATAGATTATATTAGTTTTTAGGGTTCCGTACCCATAGGGTAAAAACGGAACCTTATTACTAAGACTTCGCTGTCTGTCCGTACGTCCGTCCGTCTGTCACCAGGCTGTATCTCATGAACCGTGATAGTTAGACAGTTGAAATTTTCACAGATGATGTATTTCTGTTGCCGCTATAACAACAAATACTAAAAAACAGAATAAAATAAATATTTATGGGGGCTCCCATACAACAAACGTGACTTTTTTGCTCGTTTTTTGCTTGATATTGATAACGGCAACAGGTTGAAATATTCGCACAATATTCTGCGAATGTTACATGTGTCAAGACCTGTATCTCGGAAACGCGTTAAGGTATCGAGATGAAATTAAAACCATATACGCAGATCCATAGTCTCTTGCTGCAGAAAGAAAAATAAAATTTCTCAGTTTTCGTAGAAACAAGGTACTAAAAGTTAAAGTTAAAACATTCACATTTATATACTCACAAGGGAATCGAAACCTATGGGGTACTTACCGTTGACCTAGAACTATGAAATTTGGCAAGAAGCATTTTGTTAGAGATATAGAAAAAAAAAACCGAAAACTGGACATTTTTAATTTAATCACAAAAATTTGGGTCTTTATGCAAGGAAGGAGGGTCCAAATTTTAAATGGCTTTAACCGTATCATGTGGGGTTATCATATGAAAGAGCTTAATTAGCACAAGGTAAAATAGGTTTTTAAATATTTTTGCAATGTATATTTTTCGGTTTATGAAGGAAAATATAAAATATATATATATATAAATTCCCACTTTTATCTACTAGTTTGTACGGAACCCTCAGTGTGCGTGTCTGACTCGCTCTTGTCCGGTTTTTATAGATAATGGTACGGAAGCCTTCGTGCGCGAGTCCGACTCGCACTTAGCCGGTTTTTTTTATGTAGAAATAGGTTTGCTCTTGACCGCCAACTCGCCTGATGTTAAGCGACGTTGAGGTTAAGCGTTTTATTCAGTAATGAGTTTGTGCTTGACCATGGCCACCTCCTTGTTTCTTTTTAATTATTATTTAGTTGTTTTCATGTATCAATCGGGCAAGTTAGCGTCCTATTTTGATTTTTTGATATCCGAATACTCCTTATCTAAGGGCCTTGTTCCAGACACAACGATTCAATTACCGGTGATGTGTTTTCCTGATCGGAACAAAGTGGAACGGAATACGACACTTGGTTGAAATCTTTAAAACAGTTAAGAGGTTTAAAGTGGTCCGGTATAACACGGCTATTTTATTTCCAATATATCTACTTGTGTCCGTAGTTCGACCATCGTCGTCCGTCCCCACATTTTTGAAGATATAAAATGACTGAATGAACTTATAGAAAAATCGTCGTTTGTAAATTTAGAAAATAACATTACAAAAATTCGATAAAACTTTCAATCTGATTCAAGTCAAATTTCATACATAAAAATAATTTTTGCGTTAATTTCTATAGACGATATTTGTGTATGAAGATTAACTTGGATCAAATTTATTTTTTATCGGATATTTGTGATGTTATTTTCTAGAAAACATTGCTAGTTTCTAGTTTTACAAACGGCAATTTTTTTATGTTCATGCAGCTATTTTCCATCATCATCATCAGCATCTCAGCCATAAGAAGTCCACTGCTGGACATAGGTCTCCCCCATGAATTTCCAAAAAGACCGATTGGAAGCGGCTTGCATCCAGCGTCTTCCCGCCACTTCAATGTTGCAGTCATTTTATATCTTCAAAAATGTGGGTATGCGCGAGCGAGACGGACGATGGATAACGCACTCTTAAAGGCACTCGCTTTACTATAAATCTACCGCTTACCTGAGTCTGTTCCTGGGGTATGGGAGCGGTACGGGAGGGGTTATATTACGGTATATCAAATGACGCATCACGTCAGTCGGGCGTAAGCATTGCTATTACATGTGAACCCTCCCGTGCCGCTCCCATACCTCAGGAACAGACTCAGTTAAGCGGTCCTACTATAGAGTGTTTGGAAAGAGAAATACTCGTATGGTGGCAAAAAATGGGAACTGACGTCTCGATTTTGTTGCTAGTCGAACAAAATAATGAAACAAGGACAGCAGCGCCCTCAATGCAAGATTAATTATCTTTCCAAACAGTCGAATACTCTCCATAGAGAGCCAAGTGCGAGTTTTCCTGTTATTTCAAACAGAAATATAAAACCTCGCAATAGATCCGCCATTACCTTAGTTTTTTTTAATATATATATGTTTTTTTCTTGGCACGATTAGTATACAAGTTTTTTTTTTAAATTTAGTCAGGGTTGCGCTTGCCCGCCAATTGTTGCTGTTAAAAAAATTACTATGATAGAGCGTATACCTAGAAGACATCGATTCACTTCCAATTTTATGTCCTCGGATACCTTGTGGATTTTATATGTTTTATAGTTTTGCTTTAAGGCCATTGTCTGTTGCCATTTGTCCTATCCGTGTAAGGTTGCTTGGAAGATATCGCTCTAAGCAATATGGCCACCAACTAAAACACCTAGCTGTAATATTATTCTCTATGTATTTAATGTTTCTGTACTGTGGTCTTTTAATAAAGTGTTATCTATCTATCTATGTGTGTGAGTGTGTATGATATCACAACAATTGTTAAATCTATCTAAACCACAGTAATCAATTCGTCCAAGATCTCGAATGCAAGGATCGCCGCGTGCGCAGTGTGGGCGAAGCGACGAGCGGTCACGCACGAGCGACACAACTCATACAACGTGTGGTCTAAGCGTAAGGTAAAAAGCGATTTACACTAAATAATGCGAAGATCAACAGATATCAGGCCGTCTTCGCAGCTATAAATGCATTGGCAACATTTTCTGTGTGTGTAGTGTGTCATATAATGCGTGTCATTGTTATCAAACAAGTAGATAAAAAAAAAAAAAAAACGACTACGGAAAAGTAGATTTTGCAGTCTAACTAACGATTTCGTTACGACTGATATGCTGTTGAGTGTGCGTTAAGTGTTTTTTTTTTGTTTTTGTTTATTCTTGCTCACTAATATTTGAGGCTTATTTGGTTATAGGCACGCACCGGCAAGGGCAGCGTAGGAAGACCAGCCACTAGATGGGCAGATGACCCCATACAAGTGGCTGGAAGACGCTGGATGCAAGCCGCTTCCAATCGGTCTTTTTGGAAATCCATGGGGGAGGCCTATGTCCAGCAGTGGACTTCTTGTGGCTGAGATGATGATGATGATGATAGTTATAGACGGCACCGGCGGGCGGCGATAATGTATATTTTTACAGCTTCCAGAGAGTTTGATCACTTGTACCACTTCCGACCATCAAGGGTCGTGATTACAGCTCTCTAAACCTAGGAAGTGCAGTGTGGGCAATATGCCAGAATAATGCGGCGTGCTTATGATTAACCGAATCATTTTGGACACTATCTAAGAGAAACGGCACATATTACAAGCTGTTAGTAGTGTCACTTCTGCTGGATTTAAATGATGGCCTCACAATGAATTTGGATTTAAGTAGTTGCTACTAATCTATTTAAATGAAGACCGCGTCAAAGATTTTATCACAGATGTATATAGTCCGAACAAGGCTCTAGAGATTTCCATAAATTAGCCAGTTTATCAGTTTTTATCGCGTACATTTTGATGTTTGTTCACCAATCAACATGATTTTATTGTCCCATGTTTTTTACTATCAGACTAGAGATAGATAACTACATTAAAAAAAACTCATGACGATTTTAAACGAAAAATTTTAAAATAGGCAAATTTTGTTTTTCTTTTAGTATACATATATACTAAAAGAAAAACAAAATACCCGACTGCAGAAAAGCAGTTTTCGCAGTCTAACTTACGATTTCGTTGCGCTTGATACGCAACTACTTGATATTGTTGAGTGTACGTTTTTTTGTGAGAAAGTATGCGTAAGATAAGTATGCGTAAAATATTATAAATGCGCGTTTTTTTAGAATAATTCTAGTAAAATCACTAGTTTATTACAAAATAGTTTGTAAGAAATTACGAAAAAACGCATTTTATTGAATGAATTATTATTATTAGAAATAATATAAAACACTATTATTATTAACGGGATATTTACCGTGGTTCGCGTTAATTTTGAGCTCCCGATATTTTGGCACAGTTACATGCACCATGTTCACGAGCGACTGAAAAATGCAGGTGGTTAAGAGCAGACAAATCGGTCTACCCTCTTTCTGTCTTTTACTGCGAAGAGCGTTATCACTGGCACTCAAAGTCTCAAACTCGATTGAAAGTTCCGACAATTAACGTGAACCACGGTAAATATCCCGTTAATAATAATAGTGTTTTAATGAATGACCGTGATAGTTTAAAAAAGAGAAATAATTATAGCCTATGACACTTTGGAAGTGAAGACGAATCTAACTACACCTTGCACATCAAAATCGGTCAAACCGTTTAGGCTGTAGGCTGACATAAAGAAACATAAATACATACATAAATTTTCGAGTGAATGTATGTATACACACAAAAAAACATACACTCGAAAAACATTACCATCCTTCTTACGCAGTCGAGTAAAAAGAAGTAACAAAAGATGAAAAACCTAGACGTACTAATACAAAAAAAAAACTAAAATTTTAAAAGACAAGAGAAGTAAAAACTCAACACATACAAAAAAAATAGAATTCGAAACAACATTATAGATTTTAACACGTACCTGCCTCCATCAGCCATAAGAAGATAGAGAGCTCAAATCGAGACACAACATAATTATATGTACAGAAAGATAAATGTATAAACACCATTATGTATAATATTTTTCATTCCCCCATGCCCATTTTTCTATCGGACTGCAAGAAGCACGAAAAAGCGACATCGTTATATGGTTGATATTCCGAAAACACGTGCGAAACGCTTTGGCTCCACTTTCATTGTACGTAGGTACTGCCAAACTGTGGATTGCGCTTCCTGAATGGGTCTTTCCGACTGGATATAATCTAGGTGTCTTCAAGTCGCGAGTGAATAGGTTTCTTCTAGGCAAGCGCGCTCCATCGTAGACCGTAACTGTCGCTTAACACCAGGTGAGTTGACGGTCAAGCGCAAGCCTATTTTCGAATAATAATAAAAAATTGACAAATGATACTAGGAGAGCATATCCGTCAGGTATTAGAAGAATCAGCTGAAACTCAAATCAAGACACGTGTCGTAGCCCGATTTGCGAGCACGAGTCGCGGTCGGTTCTCACGGCGCGCGGCGCAGGCGCAGGCAAGCGACGCCCGGGGGCTGTACGCGCGCACGACTCCACAGATACGATATTAATTTATCTATAAGATGCGACCACGAGCTAATGTTAAGAAATTTTGTGTTAACATATAATGTTAATGTATTAATAAAATTTGAATAAATAAATAAAGCAATGCTTTACAAACAATGATAATAAATCCATGATGGAAACAGACATAAGCATGACAAGATTGAGAAACAGAAAAAGACGTACCTAGTAGGTGTATCCTGTAATAAATTTCATAACTAAAGTAAATAAATTTAATTTTCAGTAAATTATTTTTGAATTATTTTGCAGCTTCAAATAAACAAAATGAAATTTATAAGAAATATAGGTATAGTTTTTGGCAACACTACTACTATATTAGTGATGTTAATACAGCTCATGGTAACGGATGTAGTTGCCGTAAACATTCTTCAAAGGTGCATAGAAGTGTATTTTCTCTTGGACTAGCAATTTTACTTTAATCAGTCAATTGTGTAAGTTAAATGCCAAATTCAATTAACATTGTCTTTTCAAGACAACGATCTGATAAAATTAATAAGGTTATATCTCTTTGGTTCATATATCTATAGTTAATATATTATATGAACCATTCAGATTCAAGTAGAAAGAGATTTCTACTCAACTGTAGACAATGACTTATTTACAAAACTAACACTAGTACCTACCTATAGAATTTCCCGTACCAAATGTAGTAAAATCTTGAGCAAGACTCACTGAATCTTATTCCGTGGATTGTGCATAAATGGGGTATTTAAAGATTTATTCAGATTAAATCCTCGTTAGCTCCTTAGTATCTTTTTCAGTAAACTCAAAAGTACAACGCACTGCTAATATTTAGACTTTCTCGAATCACACGATCCTTTCATATCAATTCAATTGTCTCTCTACGTTTGTGCTAATTTTCTCCTCAAGCTTTTACAAACGTCGCACAATAGCAAGTACAATAATACAAGTGTTCAGAGTGTTCCCATGTCAATTGTCGCGATTAACACGCTCCATCGGAGCATGGGCTCTATTGTCTTTGGCTAGAAGCGTGACTCTGATAGAATTGTTTGGATGGCGTTGCTCTAACAAAAGTGTTGGAGTACTTTCTAGAGTTCAATAGTGTAGATTTATCTATGGGCAATTAGATCAGTGAACTATACGTACTTACATTTATAATTGTGTAGAACAATAACCTTCTAGCCCGTTTTACATAAGTCTGAATTTTTTATAATAAAAAAACAACTTAAAAGCTTAAGTGACATACTTATAGATAGAGTTATCACTGAGATACCAAAATATCTATTGTAATGTGTCTACTGTAAAGCTACGTTTATTACGCTGTAATATTGCTAAATCTTACTTGAAACAAGTTAACATTATGGTAACTCGTAACAATAAAGGTATCAAAGAAGTAGACAATGCAAAATTTCTTGTTCTAATCATCGACAGACAATTAAACTGGAAAGCTCAAATTGAAAATCTATCTAAAAGGGTTAGAAACCCTTGTCTTGACTTATGCTATGCATAAAGTTGCTGATACCCTAAAGTAGTTAAGTTGTTAAGGTTGCCTGGAAGAGATCGCTATTAGCGATAAGGCCGCCAGTTGTTACACTAGTTTTTAATAAATTTATTTTGATTGTAAATTTTATGGTGTGTACAATAAAGAGTTTATCTATCTATCTATCTATCTACCCTAAAGGCTGATGTTCTGCTTACGGCTTACTATGTATACTTGAGTCTATCCTCAGATATGGAATTGTGTATTGGGGCAATTACATGGCATTCACAAGGAGACTATATTCAAAAGGCAAAATGGCTGTGTTCTACGTTCAGATTATAGGCAGCAGATTTTAAAACTTTGTGCCTTATTTTAGAAAATATAAAGTTCTACCATTAACGTCACTATACAAGTAATTATTCTGGAAGCGGCATGATTTGTAAAATCAAACCCGAAACTATTGACGACGTTGTCCAATTGTGCTATATTAAATCGCAGCGATTAAAATAGGTGGACTAGAATAATGTATACTCAAAGTCAACTCTAATAGGATATTGTATGATGAAATGTGTGGAACCACGCATTTCAAATCACATACCAAAATCGATTTGGGAAAACTAACCTGTTTAGAGCAAAGCTTAATTAATCGAACTCTTTCACGATTTCAAAATTTGTAAGTAAGTAGTTCATAAATAGCTCCTAAAGAATTTCTTTAATTTTTTATACCATGCATAATAATGAAAAGTATTTATGTAGCTAGCTACCATTTTTAACGGAAATTAATTTTAAAATATTAAAAATGGATGCAAATACAATAAACTTTAACGTTTTATTTTCATAGGTCACTATATTTTTAAATTCCCAAAAGTATTCTAATAAACAACTCAGAATATTAACAAGATTTCATAATTAAAAAGCCTACACATTAACGTCTGATAGTTAATTTACTGCTATTTAAATTGTATCATTAACAAGCTAAAAGCCCTACTAGCTTTTAGTGTATAAGGCGCTAGCCACACTTATCCGAGTGAGGGTCTTTCGGGCTATCCCGGCGTTCCATCCCGTCAGAGACGTGCTATCCGAAACCGATGTTCACACGTATCGATCCATTTTTTAGGGTTCCGTACCTCAAAAAGAAATAACGGAACCCTTGTAGGATCACTTTGTTGTCCGTCCGTCTGTCTGTCTGTCCGTCCGTCCGGGTGTCAAGACCTTTATATCGGGAGCGCGTAAAGGTATCGTGCTGAAATTAAAACCATATACGCAAATCCATAGTGTCTTCCTGCAGAAAGAAAAAGAAAATTTCTAATGTTTCGTAAAAAAAAGTTACAGCGAATATGTCGTAAAAAATGCACATTTCGACACTCACCAGGGAATCAAAACCTATGGGGTACTTCCCGATGACCTAGAACTATGAAATTTGGCAAAAAACATTGTGTTATAGTACACATATAGGAAAAAATCCGAAAACTGGACATTTTAAATTTAATCACAAAAAATTGTGTCTTTATGCAAGGAATGAGGGTTCAAATTTTAAAGTTAATTAACCGTATCATGTGGGGTGTCGTATGAAATAGCTTAATTAGCATAAGTTAAACAGGTTTTTAAATATTTTAATGATGTAAATTTTTCAGTTTATGAAAGAAAATATAAAAAATATATGATATCCCCCTTTTATCTACTAGTTTGTACGGAATCCTCGTTGGGCGAGTCTGACTCGCACTTGTCCGGTTTTTTTATTATCTTGTACAACTTAAATATTATGGATATAATAATATTCTACTAGGGACACTAACGTGGTTTTGACATATTTTAAATAAAAACTACGGGTCACTCACGTCTATTTTGAGTTGAAAAATCCGGCTATAGTTTCAACTGTATTCAGCGGTTTTGTTCAAAGGAGCAGCGCAAACGTCACTCTCGATGCGCCCATTATTATATTTTTTTTTCTGTAATTAAGAGTGTAAGATAAAAGTTCAAATGAACCTATTTTAAATTGTGATTATTTTTAATAATCGCTTCAACTTTTGTGTCGCTTTTTTTTCTGCAATTAAGAAATTGCAGAAAAAGCAAGATGAAAGAAATAGCGAACAAAAAAAAGCGAAAGAAGATAAAAACAAGCACAGAGCAAACTTTGCATCACTATAAAAGTTGAGAGTACGGCTGCAGTAAGTACTGATGGTTGGAATACACCTACGGATTGTGTGGACAGGGCTTTACATTTTTTATTACATCATGTGTTAGCCAGTCTTTTATAAGTTTTATAGATGCTTCCTTTAAATTTTAATCTATTGACGGACCAGAATTGCATAATACACATAGAGATAGTATAGAGCGTGCGTAATTGAAAATTATATTGTGCAAAATAATGCCTGCCGCATCCCAAGTCGGCTAAAATGTCAGGTCAGCTTTATGTCATCTTTATCATTGGTAGGCATATTATCCTCAACAGTGGAATTCGCAAACAAATACAACTATTTACTTACTATTATGTAATATTAGCAACGTTATTAACTCTGAGGTGGCAGCGATCAGTGACTGAAAATTAAAATAGGAAAACAAAAGGCACATAAAATTGTATGTAAATATTGTTTTTATGAGGAACAAGATAAGGTATTATTGCTTTCATAAAAATCAGGTAATACGTTTAATTACATAAATTATTATTTTCACTATTATTTTATTTAACATTATTACTTTTGACTAGCTATTATATGTACTTTCTTTTTTGGGTTGGTTTCATTAATCAAAATTATTTCCAAATTTAATTCTTCGATTTGTTCTGGCTTAAACCATAATCAATTTAAAGGAAATAAAGAACAACTTTTCTTTGTAGTTTGTACTTCAATCTTTAGACGAGGTAGGTTCCATGTAATTATTAACAAACCATCAACTAATAACAACGCAACTTGCCAACATTCTTGTTAATTTCATCTTATTTAAATCAAAAGCAAATTCTCATAAGCAGGCATGAACAGAAATTATAGGCATCCCGTCTTAAGAAATACCTATCCCTATAATCTGGGGAGGCGACCACATGATCTGACGTATGCAATCGATTTTGTATTCCAGGAAGGATCGAGTTGCGCTTGCGACGTCCGACTATCCCAGCGTCTCGATGCGCGTGACCCACTGACAAAACGGACCGATCGCATCGCATTGTTTCCCATAGCTCACAACCCGATTCCATTCAGAATCTCATTACACTTGAAAGGGGCAAACAAATCTGGCGCAACGCTGTTCTCATGGACGTGTCCATCGTTAGGGCAGCGTGAGGTGACCATTACAGTACAAAGAGTTGCCTAAAATAGAGAGCTTTTGTGAGGCGGGAAGACAGACGAGGCGGGGCGGGGCGCGGTCCGGCTGCCCGGCGGCTCAGTCGCGCCGCGCCGCACGACCGTCTCGCACGCCGCGCCGCAACGCGGACCCACCGATCTCGCACGGCGCATGCGCACGCGCCCTCCCCCCTCGCGACGACACGTGCACCCTGCCATTCCACGATGCAAGAACAAAACTCGAAATCTAGCAAAGCAACACTCAACTCCCTGGAAAGCGCCATCATCAAGCTGAAAAACAACCTGCAAATACAAGACACGAAGGCGACAGACATGAACGGGTTGATCGTGGACCCGCCTTCCCCGCACTCGGATAAAAATGCAAGTAAGAGTTCAAGTTCTTCCTCGACCGCAAATATCAATCTGTCGATTGCATCAGCAGCGTTGCTGCAAGAGAACATGTTGCAGAGATCGCTTCAAGGTGTTGTTATTTCACTTCAAAATGCGATGATGAACTCGTTGCAACAAGCTGCGCTTTTACCACCGAACTCTGCAGCCGCCGCCGCATTAAACTTACAAGCTTTAGAATCCTATTTGACTTTACAACGACTGACGTCAGTTTCATCAGTAAATAGCAGCAATCCGGCTAGCCCACCCGATATTAGTTCCACTTCAAAACAAGATATTTTGCGGATAGCAACGGCGAGTGCAAAAATAAGTGAAGTAGACGCAGCAGAAAGCTCAAAAGATTTTTCACCAAAAACGCCTGAAGAGTATCCGTTATCAGATGCGATAGCGGCAGATGACGTTGATTTATCGGAAGAAGTCGAAGAAGACCTTGCACTACTAGATAACGAAGATGAATTTACTTTGGAGCAACATTTAGAATCGACGTCGAAAGGCTACAGCTACGGATCTCAGAATTTAGACAATGGATATCCAAGTTTGTTAATGAATGCCATGTACCAACAACAAATGAACGGAAGTCCATCGCAGGCGCCACTTTCACCCCAACCTTCAAATTCCTCAAAGAACAGTTCTTCATCGTCGAGCAGTAGTATATCGAGTAAGCAGAAGACAACAGGAAGCGGGCCTAGAACAAAGAAACAATTCATTTGCAAGTTTTGTAACCGCCAGTTCACGAAGTCGTATAACCTGCTTATACACGAGAGGACGCATACCGACGAGAGGCCATATTCGTGCGACATCTGTGGAAAAGCTTTCCGACGGCAAGATCACCTGAGAGATCACAGGTAAATAATAAAAAACATTTTATTACCCCTTCCAGCATTGTCTATACGTTTCCATATTCAACAACGATTTTAAATTTAATAACAGTACCGGAGAACGTTATCTCCGTTTAAATGTGTCTCGTGACATTTTTATCTACTGCGCGACATTAATATGGGAACACTAATTCTTCCATAATCGATTAAGACAATCTTAACTATTTAATTTGTTATTTCTTAACAAGTTTCTAATGTTTTACGACCTAACCAAGAACTCGTTAGTATCTAAAACATTATCTTCGTTCCGGAGGTGGATAGCCAAATCGGTTGTAGTGATTAATTTTATTCTCATGTCCCTAAATTCCGGGTCGGATAGCTCGGCCCTTATTTTATAAGATAAAGAAATCACATAGCGTCGAAAAACATTTGTGGGGTTCACGGTTCTTTTTTTTCGATATGAATAAAATATTTTCGGTCATCTGCTCTTAACGCAAAACTTTATTATAACTTTTGAATAATAGCGGTGAAGAAAAAGCGCATTTAAAACAAAAAGGGTTTAAGTATGGGCCGAGCAGATGGTATCGACAAGTCGTTCGTCACGCTCGTAAATTATTTCGACAAAACCGCCGCTAATCCCACGTGAACCAATGTTTTAATTTTGTATTTTCCGTTTTGTTTTCTTCACATTGCATTCCACAGAACTCCGTGAATCTTTTCTCATATCAAAATATTTACATCCAAAAATAAAAGTATACGATGCACTCAAAAAATACGTTACTGTTACAAGAATTGGAATTTGAAACACGGATTTCGAATACAATAAATATGATAATGGTATTACAAGAGCTCTCAATCTATTTCTCCACTTATCTCGAGATCCCCACCCAAAAAGAGCTAAAGGTGTTGGATTTCTAACACCTGTCTCTCGGCGATTTCCTTCCAAATCACCGTATCTTTGTGGCAATAAAATAAATTTCTTGTAGACGCCGGAGGGTGAGCCGGCCTGGCCGCTGTCGATGTTCAATCGATGTTCGTTGACACGATACATTATAATGGACCGGAGTCCGGAGCACCGGAGCGGGCCTTCGACGGGTTTTTACAAAGCACGTGGTGATCCTGACGTGAGGATTAATATGAATGACAAAAAAAAATATCCCTCGCATACAAAATCAAGTTTCGTTGTTCGAGCAGCTCGGCGTTTTTTTGTCCCGATTGAATTTTGGATAATGAACTTAAATTAATTTGTAACTTATTTAATAATTTAAACGTCGTCTCTTTATGCTTGTTTATTTTATTACAGCTTCGTTAAATGAGCATTGCAATTGAAATTTCATAGTCCATCGGTCCGCATTGCGGGCTTCATTAATCAGAGCCGGCGTCGAGTTAGGCCTAACGTTGCGCCCGCGCCGCTGTCACGGCACGCCTCGCCGCGTGCCCTTTCAATGCCCCTAATCACCATCATCCCGTGTTTTAATATCAGAATTATTATTTCATTCATCATGTTGCTCTTTATCGTCACCGATCTAACAACACCTAACGATTATTACACGTATTACGTTACTTTGAACGCATCGTAATTTTTATGTTCCGTGTGTGTTTGTTTATTCGATACGATGGTAATTTCTCGAATTGGGCTTTCGATTGCTGGTTATTCGGGCGTTATTATTGATTACACGTTACCCTCGGCGTGTTAATTATACCTTGTAGGTACTCAGATTTAATTTGAAATTAGTTATCAATATTTGAGAGATATTTCTGAGCTGTTCATCTTTAATTATAATTACATGTTTCTTGTCTGTTCTGAGCCTTTCTATCATTAGTTATATGGATTTGATATTTTATGTGATGAATTGGTGCCTAATTTATCTTTATCTATTTATTATGCTTTTGTTTTTGCTATTAAATTTCACCAGGTGGAAATTAATGATGTTCAAAATGAAGGCTACCTGGATTTATTACATTCATACCCTTGGGTCTTGTTGGCTTCCTTAAAAGTTGTAGAACACGCAAGAGCATTGTGGATGCATTGGTTTCGACGCCCCAAGACATGACGTATTTATTGAATGTCTTACGAAGAACCTTCAGTTAAATTATGTACTTGTGAAGCTACTTTATGAAGACTTGTAATTTTGTTTCTGAAGTTATTGGTGCCAGAACTATAAATGTATTCCGCTTATAATCATAATTTTGCATTGAATAATTGTCTTTTTCATGTCCTTACTAATTTATATACAGGGAGTTTATTCATTTTAAATAGAATATAAAATAAATATATTTACAATGTATACGTAGCTATCGCTACGTCGCTATCGTTTAAATATATTTAATTTAAAACAGCATATCTCAACTTTTCATTTTATTTCAAGTATTATATGTAATTAATGTATTTTCTTTCATTTTTTCTAGGTACATACATTCAAAGGAAAAACCTTTCAAATGCCTCGAATGCGGTAAAGGTTTCTGCCAATCTCGAACACTGGCTGTCCACAAAATCCTTCACATGGAAGAGTCGCCTCACAAATGCCCCGTCTGTAGCAGAAGTTTCAACCAAAGGTCAAACCTGAAGACTCACCTACTAACCCATACAGATATCAAACCTTACAACTGTTCTTCCTGCGGAAAAGTATTTAGGAGAAATTGTGACTTACGAAGACACAGCTTGACTCATAACTTAGTGGGCATTTCGTCTGTGAGTACATCTCCAACGGGTAGCAACGGAAAGAGTCCTCTATTAAATCCAAACTTTCCTATCGATAACTTAGATACTGAAGATGAAAATTAGTGTTAGTGTTTAGAATACTGGAAAAGACTGAATTTAAACCGGTGCCTTTTAGTAGTTAGTAATGTGGACCAGTTTTAGATTTAGGCAAGTTCTTATTACTTTTTGCCATTTCGTATTTTTCTTCAGAGAAGATATTGACTTTATCAGAATTTGAAAAAAAAAACAGTTTTTTAATGTAGTTTTTAGGTGATTTGGTTTCTGTTTATTGCACAGAACAAAGACAACTAGGTTTATTGTCACAAGATAATTGGAATCTGTACCTATTTTAAGAATCATAAATTCCCGTCGGCAAATAGTTTATTACTTTACCTAAGTTTTACTGATTATGCTTTATTAAATTCAATGTTAATTACAATTTGTTTGTGGGAATGGGCTAGTGGCATTTTAAATATAATTTTGAAGTAATGATAAGTATTATTTAAATTAATTTTATTTTCATGTCTTGTAAATTATCTGATCTCATGGTGTTGTAAATATTTGATTTATTTTAATTTTACTCCGTCCAATTTTACTTTTTTTAGATGTTTATAATTAAGTTTTGTGTAAAGATGGTTGTGTAAAATATTTGTCTTCTTCTACTATAGCTTAAGTAGAATCATAAGAAATTTGGATTTTGGAGCCGTCGCTGTGTTAATTTGATTGTAATTAAATCAGTGAATTACATGCTCCTGAATTTTATTCAACATCAAAATTTATTTATAGGTGAACGTGCCCTTGTTACATTAAAATATCAAGTATTTATTAAAAGAAAACCAAAACATAATTAAATACAATTGGTTACAAAAACCACAGTACCTACAGTTAGTAAAAACTCATCTTATTATCTTTAGTTTTGGTCGGCATGCGACCATTGTGTATCAGAAATATCTACAAATTGAATATGAAAACATTTACTTTTTAATGTACTTTGTAACACAATATCATTATCATCATTTGTTACTATAAACAAAGAAAAATAGGCTGTTGAGGTATAAACATAAGTCCAACTGGCTCGAACGGATATTTCAGTACTTTGCCGCGCGCCAGAAATGATAACAATTATTTTATAGACCAAGATGCACTTTGTGTCTGTAAATCATTGTAGGAGTAGGCATTAAAAACATAGATAATTAATTATCATTGCTTGCTTTATTCTATTACCTTCGTCCTTGTTTCCTGAAACCTGGGGATATCTACAAGTCCAAATAAATAGGCACCTTCCAGGTCTGCGTACTTCATTTTAGGCCACAACATCTCTTTTTAACACGCTTTTATTATCTTCACCTGTATGCATGTTTGTTTGTTTGTAACGGACTCCTTTGGACTTGATTTTGACCCACTTCAAACGGTCAGATTTCATTCAGACGTTGTAGACTTATCGAGGACCGATGACAATACAATGATTTGAAGCGTGTTTTTTTATTTTTCTTAATTTATTATTATTAATGAGGCGAGCTAATGGTTAAACGTAGACCTAATCTGGATTTACAAATATATGAGTCTTAACCTCAAAGTCTGTCAATTTAAAAAATCTTTTTGAAGTCTTGGAATTATAAGATTGGTGTAAATATTATAACTAGAGACCGGATTATATGCAACATAAAAACCTTGAAATATGCAAGCAAATATGCATGAAAAACGGGTAAAATATACATGAAAATTGTTAAAATATGCAACATAAATGAAGAATTTTAGAAAAATAAAAAAGGGAAAGTGATATATATGTTTTTTACTTCTAAATCAGTAAATTACGTATTCGTTCCAAAGTTAACAACCTTTTAGATTATAAATTATAGTCTATAGTAATATTAATATTCAATATAATTAAACGAACATTTATTTAGCATTTTTTTTAATTTAAAATTTTTTAGTGTAAAGAGAAATATTTGTAAGACATAATTTTACACTTATAGGGTAACCTACCGAAAAATTTAAATACAGCGAAAATATGCATGATCACTAAATTTCAGACAAAATATGCAATGATCGCTGAAAATGTGGTTAATATGTAAATGCATATGAAAATATGCAAATGCATATAATCCGGTCTCTAATTATAGCACAATATATTCCATTTTCCGCATAATCCAATTACTGTCGAGCTCTTTGAATCCTGTGTTGATTGACGATAAATACGACAGTACATTGAGTACATAGGTAAAAAGTGAAAAAAAAAAACGGGAAATGAGTATATATACGTCAGTTTAGCTATGGTTTTTTCTCAAAGACCACACATAATCACACTACAAAGACAATATACGTATATATTTCTTAAATGAAAATAAAAGTAAAGAATAGAGAAGGCTGTCGCGTCGAGCATGTTAGGTGTACAGGTTATACCACTCGGTGAACCGTATGCTCACTATCACAGACATAGTAGACGACGCAGGTGACTTCATTTATATAAACCCTCGCGTGCCACATTTTTGGTATCGACTGTGACGTCACACAAACGATTTAGTGGTGGAATGTTCCATCCGCGCGAAATCGATTCAACTCAATATGTCCACGCCCTTGCATGCTAGTTGACAAAATATCGAATCGAAACTATATATTATCATCTGAAACTAAATAAATCTTAGGGAGTCAAGTGCATGTTTTTATCTTCCTGTTGACACGCTAGATACTTATACTTGGTGTATCTATAGATGTCTATGCTCATTATAGATACAACAAAACTACGTCATCAATATTCAATTCGACACTTATTAAGGTAATGAAATCATAACTATTTCTTAGAAGTTACTTAGCTACTTAGTATTCTGTTTTAGAAAAAAAATTACTTCATAGAAATATTGCCTCATTGTGCGCTTGGCAGAAACTTATGTATGTATGATAACTGGGCCAATAGATAAATTCCTTGATGACGCCGACATTTTAGTTGAAAAATACATGAATTTATTAATTTTGTTGTTTAAAAATTGGTAAAAAAAAAAACGATTCATTTTTTATAATGAAGTTTAATAACAGTTATCCCCGATTTATTATTTTTAAAGTAGCAATTTAAGTAGCCTCGTCTGAGACAAAATGAATCTATGGACTTGTGATCTACAAGAGATCTGATTTTATCAAATCACATATTTTTAATTACTGGTCACTAATCTGTCCTTGTTCATTTATTTTGTGTGAAGTTTAATAGCAAAATTTAATGACGTCATCAGCGAGCACTTTCTACTGCACGAGAATAATATAGGTACCTAATTTATTTCTGATGTAAAAGTACTTAACCATCTTTATTGTCATGAAAAATATTCCTTTCACTTTTTCTTTCATCGATCTAGATAAAATCCTTACAAAAGAAAATCTATCAGACGTAAAAGCGTTAAAAAAAAGTATACGCAAAAGACGTAAAAGACGTAAAAGCATAAAAGACGAAAGATTAAAGACGTAAAAGACGTATATATTAAAGACGTAAAAGCATAAAAGCGTAAAATCTATCAGACGTAAAAGCATAATTAAGACACGAAAAAAGTCCCCAACCTACTAACTCTATCGACAACAAAAGCTACCGAGCTTGAAAAATAGCTTCAATTCAACGGAGAATTCGACATAATCGACGGAACACACCGTCAATAAATTCACACATAAAAGGACTTATTCAGCTCAACACAAAAGATCTTGAGTGTATCAAAATGACATAAAGCCTGCCTCTTTTCACAGAAAAAAAAATAAAGACATGTGGTTCCATTATATGTGAATGGAATCTTGTATTTTTTTTTTCTTGTAGATTTTGGAAATGGATGACGTGTTAAAAAGGTGGATTGTGGTTTTTCTGAGGCCGAGGTGTCATGTTACGGCAACGGAGTAACAGATATATTGCGACAATTCGTATTCTAATTTTGGAGTAACTTAAGAGTAACGTATGATTGTAAAACTGTTTGGTCATGAATATGTTATTTTGTATTAAGTACTGTGTGAATTGTAAAATATATCTCAATAGTTACGATTGAATCTAGTTACGTTAGAGTTACTATTCCTTCAAACTTTTTTGATTAACAAACTAGACGGTTAACCAAAGCTCCTTTCAATAAGTGACGGTGTAGTAAAAAATTGTGAGCTAACCTAACCTGGAACGAAAACTGGCCTACAAACAAGGTAAAAGTTGAGTATGATAGCTGAGATGATATGGGCACAAACGGGAAAATTACCCTACCATAAAGTTATGGTGTAGTCATAATGATAACCTTCTTTTTCTCATGACCAAGGCGTGCCCAAAAAGACCGATTGGAAGCAGCTTGCATCGTCAAGCGCCGCATAGGAAGACCAACCACGAGATTGACAGATGACCTCATCGGGAAGACGCTGGGTGCAAACTAAAAGCAATGATAATCTCCTTTTCTACGGTTGGTTAACAAAGAAAAATCGAGTGCTAAGACAAAACCCAAGCGAGGCCGTGTTAAAACACGAAACCGCCGGAACGCACGTTCCGGACTCATTGTCACAACACCTTATACAATTTCACATTGGAGAAAAGTACGCTACAAAAAAACAAAACGCTACCCAGAGAATACATCTCGAGCATAAATGGTTCCGTAGCCTTAAAATATTTATTTACATGATTGAAAATTATTATAGTTCAAAAAACTGAAACAACTGAACAAACGCGCAGTTTTGTTTTAAAAACCAAACTACTGAACATACCTATTAAATGAAATTTCTGTGGGAATAATCAGAGTTCAAACAAAACATAATTTTCTACATCAGTTTTTTTATAGCAGCAAGTTATGCGATAACAAACATAAAAAACCGAATTGAGAACCTATTTTTTTGAAGTCAGTTAAAAAAGGGTAAACTTTTTAAAATTTGTTTGTATTTATGTACATTTTTTGTATTTATGTACATTTATTTGTTTGTATTCTGCGGCATAATCGGTTTGACCAATTTTGACATCTGAGATGTCGATAATTTGTCTATATGCTTTGAATTATCGTTTAACTTTGCAGTTGAATATTAAAAAAAATGTAGTAAGTAATGCTAATTGTTTTCTAAAATTTTATTTTTCAAAATAATAGAAAAGCTTAAATGAATAGATTTTGAGTACAAAGTTTGTGTTTGTTAGCTTAGTAGTAGTTTTATAGGTACTTACCAGTATTTCTTACTCAAAATAAAACATACTCAATAGTACCCAATATTATTTACTACACAAATATGTGTATATATTATATATATCTTATTAATTTTTATCTGTTAAGTTTTTTATTAAACGCGTAATTTTAAATAGGTATGCGACAAAATCTCAGAAAGCGTAGGTAAGCCAGCCAAGTATTTTTTTCTTGGTAAAAACTAAATTGTAAAGTTAAAAAGTGATGCTTTTTATTTACAGTTGTCTCTAGCTAAAAAAATATTAACCTTTTTTTATTATTAGCTCGATAGTACGTATTGTGTACGGAACCCTAAAAAGCTGTACTGCGTGTGGTCGGCGAATAAAAACCGCCACTAAATTCGGATAATGCACTCGAGTCCCTAAAAGCAAATATTTTTCAAACACCTCTCGAAGCAAACACAGGCCTTTGTGACATTTAATAATTTTGGTGTCGATGACAATGGCAACTTTTTCTTTTTTTTCTTTTCTTTTTTGTATTCAGCCAGTGTGCTTTGTTTAACTGCGCGGGATTTCCAATTGGTCTGTAATTTGCGGATAATTCGAGAGTATAAAGGAGCTTAGGCTCTATTATTATGTTGCCATATATGCGTTTAATAAAATAGAGCGACTGTTTTTGTAGTTTTTTGGTTGTTGTATTGTATTTGTAATGTGAAATAAAATGGGATTTAATGTAACTTACTCATGGGGAAAAGTTTATTTGGAAAGACATTTTTACGTTGATAATGTATTTTTTTACTAAGAATTCATTTTTTTAATCCTATTTTATTAGAAAAAAAGAAGACTCTGATTTTAAATCAGGTTTGTCTATTTTAGGTTATCTATGCAGATAAAATTTACTTTGTTTTATTTTCAAGTTTAATTACTTAAAAATGAAATTTTCCTGACATTTTGGTGTTGCAGTATTTATATAGACATTATTCAGACCACATTGAGACTTGTCAGTATCAGCTAGGTTTGAGCTAGACTGAACTGAGATATCGGAACAGATTCACTTCGGTATTATCCTGTTTTTTAGGGTTCCGTACCTCAAAAGGAAAAAACGGAACCGTTATAGGATCACTTTGTTGTCCGTCTGTCCGTCTGTCTGTCTGTCCGTCCGTCCAGGTGTCAAGACCTTTATATCGGGAACGCGTAAAGGTATCGAGTTGAAATTAAAACCATATACGCAGATCCATAGTCTCTTGCTGCAGAGAGAAAAATAAAATTTCTCAGTTTTCGTAAAAAAAAAAGTTACAGCCGAATATGTCGTAAAAACGCACATTTCGACACTCGTAAGGGAATCAAAACCTATGGGGTACTTCCCGTTGACCTTGACTATGAAATTTGGCAAGAAACATTGTGTTACACACATGTAGGAAAAAACCCGAAAATTTGACATTTTTAATTTAATCACAAAAAAAGCGTCTTTATGCAAGGAATGAAGGTCCAAATTTTAAAGTGAATTAACCGTATCATATGAAAGATCTTCATTAGCATAAGGTAAAACAAGTTTTTAAATATTTTACGATGTATATTTTTCGGTTTATGAAGGAAAATAAGAAAAAAAGATTTCCCCACTTTTAACTACTAGTTTGTACTGAACCCTCGGTGGGCGAGTCTGACTCGCACTAGTCCGGTTTTTTTTTATATAAAACACTGTTAATTTAGTACAATATATCTTCTACATCGATGATAACAGAAGATAAATATAATTATAAAAGTGTTTTAGGGTTCCGTAGTAACAACGAACGAGTAACTTTCTTATATTGCTCGTCTGTCCGTATGTCACAGCTATTTTTATGAGAGACCATTAGCATAAACGAAAGTTGGCATGTAGGTAGATGTGTTCTGTGAAGTACTATAAAATGCTGTAGTAAAATAAAATAAAAAAGTGAAAATACATTAAAAAAAGGAACGAATTATTTTTTTAACTTCACCCCATCGTGTACACCTTACTAATGCGTGTCATCCTCGATACCTCACATCTTGTTACCCGATGAGGTAGGTAAACATACGGCCAGCTCTTAGTCTATTAATAATTGCTAGATCGATCATGTCATTTAAGTTGTCGCTATGATAAAGCCGTTATCATAATTAAAAGCCGTATCACCGTTACGCGTTATCATAGCCATCTAAACCTGATGATACAATTTGGCATACTTATATTTGCGTTATACTTGCGTCGTGTGTGATGTGAGTGATGGCGAAGGAGTGATGGAAATGAAATACCTACTTTTATGCCAGGAACATGTATACTTATTATGTTAACACGTTCGACTTTCATTAGAACAGCCTACGCTATACAGGCTGTTCAGATAAGTGATGGAAATCATAATTACATATACCTACATTCCTATTTAAACAAAAACAAAATACCAATTAATATATAATATAATAGCAATTATTTAAATAAGTAAAATTACTTATATTTTTCTAAAAAACTTCGTTGGAGAATACCGAACAGTGTATTTTTCATTTTTGTGATTTTTTTTGTATAACTTTATATAAATATGTTAACTAAACAGCCTGTATACAATAATTTATAGACATTAAATTAAATAATAAAGTAGGTCAGAGAACGTATTTAGAAAGTTATATAATGAACTGTCTTATTTATTCCCATCGCAGTACAATAAGTCCTTCGTTCATAATTCGTTCCTGCTTATAACTACTTAAATAAAATTCACAAGTACCCAACAATAGGTGTTTACATTATATCCCGCTGTGCCCACGCGGACAGTAGTGCATAATTACATCAGGATTGGATTACTACACCATTTTCAGTGTTTATTAACCAAAACCCATTATTGTGGCATTTCTCTAGCAACGTATTGGCAGTATGAGCGCCAAGGGCGTCGCCAGCCCATGGTCCAGGAGAGGGGGGGGGGGGGGGCAACTTTACATAAATACTACTACGGTTTACTAGTTAAATATTATTTTTAACCCCCGACGCAAAAACGACGGGGTGTTATAAGTTTGACGTGTCTGTGTGTGTGTCTGTCTGTGGCATTATAGCTCCCGAACGGATGAACCGTTTTTGTTTTTTTTATTTTGTTTGAAAGATGAATTAGACGGGAGTGTTCTTTGTTTAATCAAAATCGGTTCAGTCGTTTGATTTTGTTGGGGTTTTTGGGTTTTCAAAACTTATACTGGTTATTTCAGATAAGGCCGCCTGTTTCACTAGCATTTAAGCCCCTGTCACTATGTAATTTGTGTTTAAGGTGTACCTAAACAATAAAGAGTTTATCTATCTATAAGTACCCACGATCAGAGATTAATTTCTTCCTTACAGTTAATTTTAAGGTTTTTTTCTATGTGATTGTGTTACGGCAAGTTGTATAATTGAAAAAATTGTGTCTACATACAAACGCCCGGACCTTCGTCCGTTTGTTTGTGTGATACATCGTTTTTGCAATTATCGTAGTCAAAATAACTAAACTTACATGGAATAACCTGGGAGTTTATTTCCATTCATATTACAACAAATTTAAAAAACAAATCTGGGGGCACGGCAGTGGCCCCGCCAAGTCGTACTTGTACAAGATAATATACCGTCTAACTTTATAATACTTCTTTATAGAAGGCGGTAAAAATTTAATCTGAAATTTTAAAAATAAACAACTCTGTTTGTTTCTTACATATTTACAATCAAATGGCCAATTTCGTACACACAGAATGAGAGAGAGAGAGAGAGAGAGAGAGAAAAAGAGAGAGCTGTGAATTTGAAGACGGATAGATATAGACTAGGTACATTTCATTATCATTACTCATCATCATCATCTCAACCATAAGAAGTCCACTGCTGGACATAGGCCGCCCCCATGGATTATGGAGGATTATGGATTATCATTACTATTTATCATTATTGTGTAGTTTTTATTTTATACAAACTAGATCTACGATTGACCACCAACTCGCCTGATGTTAAGTGACGGTGTGGCCGAGGATGGAGCTCGTCGATCTAGAAGATATATAAAAAAAACTTTTAAAAAGTGGAAAATAATATTAACTATTGTAAAATAAGTAGAGTAGTATATCAAGCGTAAATATGTAAGCATTTATCTGTCACTGATTATTATTTTCATTGTTTTTATCAGCCCTGTTTGTACAAACTGTCCCACTGCTGGGCGCGGGCCATCTTCTCATTGTGAGAAGGGTAAGGCCATAGTCTACTACGCTGGTCAAGCTGTTTCTTTTTTATTACATACCTAACAATAATTAACTTCACTCTCTTCGATCACTCAAAACTAATAACAAAAAATATTGCTGGTGCTTTACTCGTACTGCTTATATAACAGCTACGTTTTGACTCTCGGGAAAGCTTTAAGGTAACTTACACGTAAGTATTTTACTTTAAATGTAATGTATGTAATTTCATTTAGGTATTTTATAGTGAAACTACAACTGGTGTCATCTTATCGCAACTATGCGAATTAACGGTGACAATTGTGATTACCATTCGCGGGCGAGCTTCGCTTTTAAGTGCTCGATGCGGTATAGAGTTACAAAATTCAGAAGGGACAGCGTTTTGGATAATACATTCTTACCTACTATGTCAATAAAATTATTTCAAATGGTAATAACTATTCGGAAAGACTTAATGTGGCATGGATGGCGCCAGGGGGGGGGCAGCTTCACCCCCCCCCCCCCCCGCCCCCCGCCCAAGAGATAAAAAAATGTAGCCAACTGCAAAGCAATCAAAGTCCTAAGGCCATGCAATTGTACCTGTACTTATACAATTCATGTTTTTCTCATCCTCCATAATATTAACTTGCCCCCCGACTGGGCCATTGACTGGCGACGCCCTTGGAGGGCGCTGCTGACCTTATTTTATTACTTTGTTTGACTAAAAACACCATCGAGACATCAGTTAGCAGTATCTATTTTTGCCATGATTGTTCTCTTTCATATCAGAGTCTAAATGACTTCATAGGTTTTCGCGATTGATACTCATTAATTTTAAGCAATTTAAAAAAATAACTGTCATCTATCATCACCTGTGACCACGGAAGCTGCATAAATGTTACAAATAAAATAAAAAAATTAAATAAGGTCTTAAAATTATGTAAAATTTACGCGATAAATCCTTTAAAAGTTGTTGAATTTCAATGGGACTCTATCTTCTGTATCAGTTTCCAACAAACATGTTGGTGGTTAAAAACGAACCGTAACCAGTTAAAAAAAAAACGGCCTGGTCTTTGATCAATCGGTATTGTCACGCGTGATATAGAGTTCTATAATTAAAAAACACAAAACTTCTGTACTAAGAGTAGGTAGTCTATTCGAGAGGCTACGATGTCTGTTTGTCTGTTATATAGAATATAAATAAATAAAAATAAATATAAATATTTGTGGACATTTCACACAACACCATCTAGCCCAAACTAAGCAAAGCTTGTGCTATGGAACTAGATGGCTGATAGAATACATATATACTTTTGTTTTTGTAAATATATACTTAAGATACATAGAAACACTCAGACACAGAACAAACATCCATGCTCATCACACAAATGTTTGCCCTGGGTGGGGATTGAACCCACGACCTTTCAGTTCAGCAGGTAGACGTAAACACACTACCAACTGAGCCACAAAGCCAGTCAATATATGTATTACACAAGCAGTACGAGTGTGTGACTCGTACTTGTTGACGTTGCTTAACATCTGGCGAGTCGGTGCTCAATGTAAAAAATAATGTCAAATATAATGTTAAAAACGAATTTCCAAAACACGTTCGAAATGGAAACTGCTGTGTCAAAATATAAATCACAACTGTACGCTTTACTCTTTGTCCATTGCCTACGCACGTATCGTGTCGCGACAGTTACGGGCGCCATCGCGATACTCGCCCGATATCGGCCGCACACGACGCGTGCAGTCTAAAGGGCCCTTAATGTACAGCATATGATTGTAGGCACTTTATTGATTCGATCGCTAGGAGTTACTTATATAATTGCTTATTCTTTGAATTTTTAATGAATACTTTTTTTAAAGTAAAAAAGAGCAGCAAACACGCAGACGGCTCGCCTGATGGTAAGCGATAACCGTCGCCTATGGACAACTGCAACATCAATGACATCGCTATTGCTTTAGCCTGGAGAGGTGCTTTTTAAAACGCCCTTTATTTAAATAATCATCTTTACACTTTTACACCCTTATTATTATATAATACAATATTGTATTGACACTACAAAAATACTACTCAATAAAGTAGGAAATTACCTATTTAAAGTATCTACTGGCAGCTAAATGGTCGCTGTTGGGTTAAAAAAATCAGCATTTAGTTAAAAAACGAAATTAAAAGGAAAACTATCACAGCTAAGTAGGCTTTACAAGTAAACGAGTAAAAAGCCACTTTAAAAAACGCTAAGTACTTATTAGTTTATTTGGATGACATATTTTTCCAATTATTTTGTTATAAAAATCAAATTACTGAACCGATTTTGATATTCGGGGAATATACATTCTAAAAAAAGATTTCGATGAATTGAGAACCTCCTCCTTTTTGGAAGTCGATTAAAAAGTATACTTAGAGAAATAAGAAATGAAAATTCGTGTACCTACGTTTCATTTAAATTAACACAAATTAACTCAATCAATATCAATATCAAACAAGAGGTTCTGTTTTAAGTTCACACAAATTGTGATATGCATGTATGGTACCTACTCTACTTTGTGCGTGGCCCGACACACACTTGGCCGGTTAACTTAAGCAACATGATCAAGCTAAGCAGATACTTTTTATAGTCAATAAATCTAAGCATTTGACCACAGATTCTGACTTTAAATGATGATGGAACTACTACTTAAGTACTAATTATACCTAATCTAATATTTTAGGCACATCGACCTTGGATTTAGAACTGGCTCTCAAGTAAGGTTAGGTACTGGAATGCTTGGTGATAGGTATATCAACAAGTTTTGCTCATGTTTGTAGGTAAGTGGTAATAGATAACTAGGTAGGTAGGTACACACCTTAGCAGAAACTTGGTAAAAAAATAAATTTCAAAACAGAAAAGTCATGAGTTATTTAAATATATACGTAAGTATAACTTATGTATATAGCTTAGTATCGATAAACTGTTCTTAAAGGTACCCGTTTCAAAATTCTAATTTTAAATTTTACAAAGCTGTCGAAACCTCATTCCTCGATTCAAATTTCAATAAAACCTGAAGATAAAAGCAAAAAGCGATGTAACAACCGAACTCTATTATCTGTAATCCAATACTCGAAACAAAGTCGTCCAATGGGCGTTGGGCGAGGTTGAACAAGTCCCGCCCACTTCCACCCATCTTGCTCTCTGATTGGCTGCGCGTTGAAGTGGTGCGTGTGCGCATTCACGCGAAAAGCAAGAGGAGCACAATTGAGTTGAAGTTGTTGAATGCTTTTTATAACAATAATGCGTAAGCATTCGATGAGAGAGGGCATTATGGGAACTTTTTTACGTATTCAAAATCCAAAAACTACCATCCATTCGAAAATTAAAAATGTGCTTAAGTAAATAGATACCTAGTAGTAGGTACCTACTACTATCATGTTTTATATTATTTTTTCTTGGCGTTGTCTTTTGTACATTTTTCCAACGTCAATGTTAGTAAACTACTTAGCTTCAATCATCAGAATCTCTTAAATTTCCTAAGTAGGAAATATGTTTTCAAGCTCATAATACTGTGTTCCAAGTTTCACTTTTACTTTCACTTTATGTGCTGAGTGACAAACTTTTAAAGTGAGATAGAGCCAGTTTCTTCTCCAGATTGTGCTCGCCATCTTTGACAACACCCTCCCTGAAAAAAATATGCTATGGTCCGCCATAAAATCACAGCTGGTCGACTATAAAATCGTCATCGTCTCAGCTATACGAAGTCTACGACAAAGGTATGCCTCCGCATGTATTTCTAAAAATAGTTGATAGTAGCTTGCATCCAGCGTCTTCCTGCCACTTGGATGAGGTCGTCCGTCTACCTTGTACTTAGCTGCTCTTACATACCTACCTGTATCTAATATATATGAACATTAAATCTATAGGTTTTTTCACATCTGACCACATTTTCGGCCGTTGCACAGAACTTAATGTAATATAATAGGTGTTCCTGATAAAGGTGAGATGCTGAGAAGTGATGATGCGGTCGAAAATGGCCCTGCATAGCCAGATTTCATTATGATTAATTTCATGGGACATATAGTATTTCCATTGTATCTCAGGACAAGACCGCGGTCCTTTGCAGGGCATCAGCTGGATTCGAAGAAAACACTAAGAACCCTTTTATATTATAAAATAAAATATTTAGCTAAGTATGCGGATGTAACTGTTGTATTGGGTTAAGATTTCTTGGCTATTGCGATGAAATGGTACTCCCACACAATAGGTACGATGTTGTACTTCTCTAAGTAATTACGAGAGCATCAGAATGAGAAAAAAACGCCACATGCCAATTTCATCCGATTACTTACATAAAAATATTGAGGCAGTTGATGACTCGCTATCCACAATATTGTCACCCTATAGTGGCGCCGCATGTAATCAAACAACATACCTAATCTTCTCTGCTTGAATTTACCCACTCACCCAAAAAGAGAACTGTTTTATTCCTCACTGCGGTCCGAATCGACCTATTCCAAAATGCTATTGGTCGATTCGCACCGCGGTGCGAAAGAACCTATTCAAAAAGAGTTCTTGGGTGATTCAGACCGCTGTACGAACCGCTTGCGGTGCGAAACGCCGAAGTAATATTGGCGCCGGAGAAGGAACATTGACGTGGGTGGTTAAGGGTGACGAGAGGTGTGCTGCGCATTCACTTAGGTAAAAGCTACTCGCAGAGTTATGCCCTGGTTTTTAGCTCTTCCAATTTCCATCATCCAGCTGGCCGGTTAAGGCAAGCTGGAGGTCAGAGGCCTAATTAAGGCCCAGGTTAACATCTGGGTACGCGGTGTCGCCTCGGAAGCCTCGATGACACTGGGCTAGTTTACGAGCTGCTAGTCGGCGAGTTTAAAAGCTAGCGAGCGAGCGAGTAGCGAGCGTCGAAGACACAAGCAGATTGTAAAAAAGCTCAATGACACGGAGCGAGTTTACAAGCCACTCGCGAACTTGCTGGCTTGTAGTTTGTAAACTAGCCCAGTGTCATCGAGGCTTTACCGACAAGTCACTCCCAAAGTCGTCCCAGAGTGGTACAGTATTATTATTTGGTACCTATACCTATTCATTATTTTAAACAATTTTTACTACTATAATTTTTACGAACTACTTATTTCTATGAAAAAGCTGATTTTTAACTCACTTCAAAAAGAAAGAGGTTCTTAGATTTCTTTTTTCTTTGTTTGAAAGGATATGCTTTCAGATTGATCCCATAGAAATATTTGAATAATTATGTTTAGATATCATCAAAATCGGTTCAGTAGTTTGGGCTTTATAACAAAATTGCGTATTTTTTATCGATTAGATACCAAATATAAATATATTTCTTCTATCAAAATAAACAATTGCATTTCTCAATTTCTCACTTTTCTAATATATGTGCTCGATGATTGTATATGTTTAAAAATGTAACGCGTGAGAGAGATAGCTGTGCGCGTTTAGCGCGTCCTTTCATGATGACCAACAAAACTGATAGGTATAGACTAAAAAGAAGAAGAGAGAAGATGGAAAAATTCTTAGTAAAAAAAAGACGTGTGGCACTCGGAGACTGCCGCGATAAAGCTATTGCATAATAGCTTTACGCGCGGTGTGTTAGGTTATTTTCGTTACGGAATTTCTGGATTCGGTCTCCACGCTCAAGGCCCGCGATAGAAGCTATGCAATAGCTTAAAATGTTTTGTTTTGTTGAGCGTTTGTGATGTTACTTCCTAGTTATTAATTAAGTTCGTCAATTAATATGTGACGAATTTTCTGTATGATTCGTTTTACATACAAAAGTATTCTTTTGCAATTATGGTCTAGACTACCTAACTATAGTTTTACAATGAACTAAATGTGGTTAGTTTTTATAATCGGTCTTTATTGACGGTAAATAACATTTGTTAAAAAAAAGTTTACATTAATATCAAAACTGTCAATTAATTATACTATTAATCCATATTGATAAAAGTAATATTTATTTAAAAAAAAACAATAAAATGAATCTCCTATTTTCTTCAACAAAATATGTTTTTACTGTCAAAAAAGACTTATACCTTATACCTACTTATACTGTAAAAAGATTTGTAATACGGAAGTGCACGAATTAGATTTATCTGATCACAGTGCTTTAGTAATGAAGTTCCCAGTCCATAAAAACGCGCTACTTAAATTCTGGAGGAAAAAGCAGCGTGATTATTCTGTTGAAAATATTAATAAATTTAAAATGTGTCTTAGTAATGTTTTATTCCAAGAACTATACAGCTTTTCTGACGCAAATCTTGCATATGATTACTTTTTTTCAAACTTCAAACTATACTATAATTTGTGCTTTCCATATAAAACAGTTATTATTAGAGTTAATAAATCCATAAAGTGGTTATCACGTGGCATAAAAATTTGTAGCAAAAACAAAAGAAATTTACTTTGGAAATATAGACTGAATCCTACAAAAACTAATAAAAGTATCTTCCTTAATTACTCAAAACGTCTTAGAAAGATCATTGTTCTAACTAAACGGGCACAAAATAACTTTAAGATAAATTCATCTCTTAACAAGTCAAAAACTGCATGGCAAATCATAAATAGTGCCAAATTAAATTTACCTAAAGAAGCCATAACAAAAATTGAACAAGATAATGAAGATATAACGGATCCGATAGCTATAGCCAACGCATTTAATAATTTTTTCATAGATAAAATAAAACCGGTCCCTGAGTCAGGATATAAAGTGACTGCTAATATAAATCATAACAAAGATTCTATGTTCATGGCACCAAGCACGCCACAAGAAATAAGCAAAATAATACAAAACCTTAAAAACACTAAAAGTGTTGGTGATGACGAAATCTCAACTTTCATAATAAAATCAGTAAGTGAGTATGTATGTACCCCTCTAAGCTATATTATTAATTTGTGTATATCCACAGGCACATTTCCGAGTTCTCTGAAAACGACCATTATTAAACCTTTATTTAAAAAAGACAATAGAGAGAAAATGGAATGCTATAGGCCCATTGCACTTATATCGATATTTTCAAAAAAAATCGAGAAGTATGTTTATAATGAGTTAAATGATTATTTAGAGAAAAATAATATTCTATGCAACGAACAAAAGGGTTTCAGAAAAAATAGAAGTATTAATATGGCCATATACGATTTCATTAAAAACGTCTTAATATGTATGGATAAAAGCACTCCGGTGTGCGCCATATTCTGTGATATGACGCAGGCGTTCGATTACGTAGATCACAGAATCTTAGCTAGTAAATTAGAAGCGTATGGAATACGTGGCAACGTTTTAGATTTGATAGAGTCTTACCTAGCAGATAGAATACAAATCACGGAAATCAGTCGAGTCAATCTTAACACGAAAGCAGAAGAAATATATAGATCGTATGAACGCAAAGTGGCGTACGGAGTTCCACAAGGTAGTGTCCTTGGACCACTTTCATTCATAGCATACATAAATGACTTGCCTAATGCTACATCTCAACCTATGACATTATTTGCAGATGATAGCACTATCACCGTAGCATGTAAAACACTTGACTCTTATGAAAACGATATTGTTAAATCTTTGACCTCAGTTATATCTTGGCTTGACAACAATAACTTAAAAATTAACCTAAATAAAACAAATATAATGCATTTTAGACAAAGAGAAACAAACAAAGGTAATATTAATGTAGCATATGACAATAACATTATAAATGAAGTAGAAAGCTCAAAATTTCTTGGATTATATATTGACCGAAAATTGAATTGGAAATCACAAATAGAGCACCTTTCGAAAAGAATAAGTAGCCAAACATATGCTATCGCCAAACTAGCTCGTACTCTAAATATAGAATCTTTACTTAAAGCCTACTATGGGTTAGTTGAATCAATTTTGAGGTACGGGATTATTTTTTGGGGAAATTCAACAGATAAAATTATTATTTTTAAAAGGCAGAAACGCTGTATTCGTTCAATGTTTAAACTCAAAAAAAGAGATAGTTGTAAGCCCTATTTTTTAAAGTATAAAATTCTTACACTTCCGTGTTTATACATTTTAGAAACGGCCTTTTTTGTAAAAACAAACCGGGAGCGATTCCCCACACTATCTGATACTACTGTAAGAAATAGGCGCGACCAAGACAAACGGCGCGTACATGAAGGAAAGACAGCACTGATGCAAAATAGCATCGTATGTATGGGTCCTAAAATCTACAATAAGATTCCTAAGTCAATAAGAGACCAGAATAGTAATTTATTTAGAAAAAAGTTGAAGGCATTGTTATTGCAGAAGTGTTATTATTCTATCAATGATTTTTTAAATGACAAATTTTAATTTTATTTGACATTATGTGTATCTTTTATTGCTTCTGCTTTGTCATATTTTATATATTTTTGGTTTGTGTATTAATCTAATAACAAATAATAATAATTATTATTTTTAAATTTTTCGCATGTGCATGATGCTGTCTACCTGACATTTGTACGCCTAATCGGCACAATATGATTTTAAGCGACTAAATTTAGTGTAACATCTTTTATGCACTTGTTGTATAAAATTCTCGTGTTGTATGCAAATAAATTATCTTTATCTTTATCTTTATCTTTATACTATACCTAACCACAATTACTTCATTGTAAAACTATACTCGCTAAATAAATCGCTTGAGGCAATAAGGCCGCCTCTTGTATTACTGTTTAATGAAATAAAAAAAAAATAAAAAATTATTTATTTCGGGCTAATTGCACCCATAGAAAATTTCACAAAAAGTATAACAAAATCATAATTAAACAATTTTTTTTTATATATTGTTTGAAAAAATTATATGATTATTTATTTTTAAGTTTTTTTTTTAATGGTGTAGATACAATAAAGCAATATATTGTTATTACTCTTATCCACCAAAATTAAAAACTAAAATACCCACTCTCCAAATCGAACCTTAATCCATTCAGTCATTTTAAATCTACAAAAACTTTGGTATGCGCGAGCGCAGAACATATAATAATACTACGCGCGAGCGAAACGGTCGAGTTACGACCCATAGAGCCTTCTAATATAAATCGTTTGTCTACAACTCCAGGGCAAGAGTTCTGTTCGAATATTTGCCTTCCCTGTTTATGTACCAAAATATTATCTTCACACTTCGTTCAAAATTATATTCTATTATCTTTGACATCCGTTACAATCTTAAGTGCCACGTTTGTGCATTAAGCGGCCGACTCTCACACCGAAGCGTAATAATTGTCTGTTACATTTACTCTTTATGTTTTTTTGTACACATCATTTTTGATTGTAAATTTGAACACATCATTTTTTTCTCATCGACTTAACTTTCTACATCTAAGACAACTTAACTAACTAACTGAATGCTGGCGCGTATCTGGCCCAACGCATAAGCATTGCCATTCAACGTGGCAATGCGGTTAGCATGCTGGGTACGCTGCCAACTGGTAGTGGGTTTGAGCATTTGGATTATCTTTAGACCTTTATCGGTCTGGGGTGATCGATGTGCTTTTTTGTGTAGTAGTTTAGTTAGTTGAGTCTGTATATTGTTGTGTTGTAGTTAATAAAGATACTTAACTAACTCAATGTAATTTTCTTCTAAAATCAGTTTAGTTAAACACAGAAAATGAGATAAAGAGGAAAATGAAGATTTTTTTAGACTTTGGTCGTTTGTTCTGTCTGTCTGCCTATTTGTTTTTATATTATCTTTTTTACTATCATACAGTTAAATTGGTCGATATAAAATTTAACACAGAGGTAGCTGGGAACAACATACACTTCATCATCATCGTTTTTCACCGCCGTACAAGTGAAATGGTAGAACAGCTAATTGTTATTATCCATATATAAAACCACGCCTTTTTCCCTTATTACTGGGTATTCATAGCGTAAAAAAGACCAATAAGGTCACTTGACGCCACTTTTACCCTGGTTACAGGGTTAGATAGCGAAAAAAGGGTATTAGTGGGTTAGAGGGGATAAGAGGGTAGAATGTAATGTTGGCTTCCAGTGACGGCGGGCGGCTCAGCCAAAAAAATAACTTTTCCAGTGTCCCCTGAAAAATAATCAGTCGGTACTCTAGCCTCGTAGCTCAGTTGGTATTATGACTGCTTGTTAAGCTGTAGGTCATAAGTTCAATCCCCACTCAGCGTAAATATTTGTGTGATGAGCATGGATATTTTTTCTGTGTCTGGGTGTTACTATGTATCATAAGTATGTATTTACAATAAAAGTATAATTATGTATTCTATCAGCCATCTAGTTTCCATAGTACCTACAAGCTCTACTTAGTTAAGGCTAGATGGTGTTGTGTGAAATGTCCACCAAAATTTGTTTATTTATTTTATTTAGGACTAATATTTCAATCCTCAGATAAAAGTATCTGTCAGATAAATTTTATCTCTGTCCTTTTCTTACATATGACTTCCGAAAAAGGAAGCAATATTTTAATTGACAAATAGTTTTTACCCGGGGATTGTAAAATTAGCCCTTACTTATGTGCATTCTATTTTTTTTTATTCTCCCAGTCCAGCATAGAAGTGTAATGGTTGATATATAAAGTAAAGTAAAGTAAAGTAAATGTTTATTTCCAAAATAGAATTACTATTGCTATGCATTGTCAGTGGGCCCCAAACTCGGCTAAGCCGGTATCTTGGAAGCCCAGAGCAGATGTTCCTATTTTACAATTTTTACGCGCGCTAGGAAATTAATTTACTGATAACAATGACAGGAAATGAAATAATTTATAATAATACTATTAATGACAAAAAATTAAAATACAATTTGATATTATACACTAGATAGATACGAAATAATATGTTCGAAATATAGGTTATGAAAACAATGAGTTATACATACCTAATGATTAATTTAAACTATTTTGTTTACCGTTGGTTTGGGGAAATTACGTGTATTGGGTGCGTGGGTGCATTGTGTGAGTGCGTGTGCGTGCGAGGATGTGTCGAAGCTATGTAATATATCTAGACTGTGAATAGAGGGATGTGTGCGTATGTGAGGGTTGTGTGGTGTGTAGAGAGGAGAGTGTAAGTGTGTGCGTGTTTATGCTGTGAGTGAGACTGTGAAGCACTAAGTGTTGAGATCATATACTTTTACGAGATCCTCCGTTTCCTTATAACAGAGGGACTCTAACCATGCTTTTACCTTTCCTCTGGCTTTCCTGTGTGGGATTTCTTTAATGTCACAGAGCCTGCCTACTGAGTTATACGTAAAAGCATATATGTAAGGAGGGAGGCGGCTTGCAAATACCGTTCTAACCTTTGGAAGAGGAGTAAGAGCACGTCGAGCCTTTCTCTTGTTTTGGTGCGAATATATTATGTCTGTTTTACTTATGGCACTCATGATAAATAGCTGTCTCACAGTCAGGACATTTGCTTCCTTGTAGAGCTCTACAGTGGGGTAGCGTCTAGGTTTTCCCAGCATTACTTTAAGAACCGCTCGTTGAGCCCTCTCTATTGCAATCATGTAACTTGTTGCGGCCCCACCCCAAACGCCAATGCAGTATTGCAGTAACGATTGACACAGAGCTTTGTAGACCAAGTCCATAACTTCTCTGCTTGCAGCTGTTCGAAGTATTTTCATAATGTGGATTGTTTTCCGAACTCTTTTTGAGAGGAATACGATTTGTCGCTCAAAAGATAGTTTGTGGTCTATATGTACGCCTAAATACTTTATGTATGTTGTTTTTGTAATATTTCTGCATGAGCACGCGATACAACTATCTGAAAAGTGTAACTCTATTGCAGGACACTTATCAGAATGGACTTTAATGTTGTCGAATTTGGGCTCAGTGGCTTTTGTGATATGAAATCCAACGAAGTTGGTTTTGTTAACGTTCAAAGTAAGTAAGTTCATGTCCAACCATCGCGATATCTCTGACATTCCCTTTTCAGCCGCTGATTGTGCTTCATTCCAGTCTTTTCCTTGAAAGATTGCTACTGTGTCGTCTGCATAGCAGATAAGAGTGGCCTTTGGTATCTTTATTTTTAATAAATCATTTATATATATAATAAATAATGTTGGTGATAAAATTCCACCTTGTGGGACCCCAAAACACACCTCTACCTCGCCATCGCTGAGGTAATTCCCTATCCTAATTCGTTGCCGTCTGTTGCTGAGATAACTTGCAAACCAGTCAAGCGCAATACCACGGATTCCAAGGTTCTCAAGATTTTTGAGTAAAATGGGGATCGAGACGGTGTCAAATGCACGGGCCAAGTCGAGGAAAACTCCTACACTTTTATTGCCTCTGTCTAATTGAGTTGCCACTGTTTCAACTAGGAGTTTTACCGCGTCTTCAGTCGATTTACCACGCCTAAAACCATATTGTCTCGTTTCAAGGAGTTCATTTTTCTCAAGAAAATTTACCAATCTACATAATCTTACAAAATATACATATTTATTTGTGAAATCTTTTAATTGGCCTTTCGTTCTTATATCCATTTTCTAATTTATGTATTTAGCTGTTAGTTTTCCTTTGAAAATAAAAATGAAATATAGGGCAGATACAGATCGGTGTAACATACGGTCACTATCATAGCACGCGCTGCTCTTGAGAAGTATTCCCACCACAAATATTTACCAGGCATTGTGTCGGCGTCACCCAAAGATATCTTATCATGTGTGTGGAGCGCAAACAGCGGGCCTCGCGTGTCTGTCGGTCTGTCTGTCACGTCAAATACGGCTTATCGCAATTGACGAATTGGTCTCCGAGAGGTTTCCGGGAACTCTACCTGTTGACTTGTTGGTTTTTCTTTAGCTAGGTTTTTAGTGTTAGATTTGTTTTTTAAAGCTATGGTAATTATGTGGCTTTTTTAATATTATTTTATCGAACGTTGTGTGGTTAAAAGGATTTGATTTGAATTTGATTGTTTGACAGAAAGAAAGAAATAATGTTCATTTGACGCTATATAACAATGCCTTTGAGAATACACTTTTACTCGAAGAAGTGAAAAAAAAAATGGTGTGAAAGTTTTTTATCTTTATCATAAGACAGAAAACTTTGAAATCAACGGTCTACGCCAAGGATGCGACAATAGTAAAAGTAGAAATGGTAGAAAATATACATTTATATTTATTATTTTAGACATTGAATAAAAAAAATAACTCAAAAAACCCTACTTCCAAGAAATGATACCATAATAATGGTAATAAAATGAATGATATATTTTTTTAAGCTAACATGAACACTTAAATATAAATATACATGCATTAAATAACAATAGTAATTTTCAAACAACAAAACAATTTGTAGTTTAAATAAAGGCTTTTTTATTTATTTATATATACATATATGTATATAAATAAATAAAAAAGTTAATAAAAAAATATCTACCAAGAGTACTTACATTTATAAATAATAATCATAATTTATGATATAAAACCATTTACATATACCAAAAGTTTAATAATAAATAGCAAGAAAAGCTAACGACCTATGGAGATGCTAAGATCGGAGTCTCTCAGTTAGATCGAATTAGAAATGAAGAAATCCGGACTTAGTTACAGCGGATCAGCAAGTTGAAGTGGCAATGGACAGGGCCCAATAGCTCATAGCACTGAGGGCCGATGGGGCCAAAGTTCTCGAGTGGAGACCTTGCACCAGCAAACGCAGCGTCGGAAGACCACACACGGTAGACAGACGACCTCATACAAGTAGCAGGAAGATGCTGGATCCAAACATACCTTTTTGCAAATCTATCGGGGAGGCCAATAGGCTCCAATGATTTTAATAAAATTTTGGTTTGTAGGTAGATTAGAAGACAATAAATCAACTTTGCTTCATGTTTCATTTTTATTGAACCCGGGCTCTTATTTTTATTCATAAAAAATCCGAGTGGAGCTCGGTCGCCCAGGTACTATGTACTTATTAGCAATACCTACCAGTACGTACCTAAGTCCAAAAATAATCACAACCATATTTAGAACATCGAGAAATAAAAACAAAAATTACGACCAGTAGCCAAACAGGTTTCCATTCAAGTTAGTTATATAATAGATATGATTACGACAAATGTGCCAAATAGCATTCCAAGCCGTTGCAAACCGTTTTCCTTAATTAACTTATGAATAAAGCCATTAAACCAGAGTCCGTAGCAATTCAGATTTATTGCAAATCAATTAAAGAAGTCTATTTAAATCAGTTTTTACTGAAAAGGATCAAGTAGGCAGGCGGATTTTATGCCTTTATTGGTCCAATAGCATCAGAAGTGCCTTCTTAATTAACAGCTTTATTTATAAAGAATCAGACCACCGTCCGTTGAGGATAGGGTTGTGAAAACGGTGCGGTATCGAAATATCGATAATTTATAAAATTTGTAGACAGTTCGAATATTCCCCACCCGATGAGAATTAACTCGCATATCCCAGCTCCCTGTACGTAGGAGCCTTTACTATTTTGGCCACGGGAGTGTCACGTGGGGTGGTCAAAACTTTCGAACATTAATGGTTTAAGCAAAAAGACTATTCAAAGGTTTCGATCACCCCACGTGATACTCCCGTCGTCAAAATGGTAAAGAGTCTCGAATACAGAAGAAGAAAAATCTGTTTGTAAAATGGAACTGGCTAAAAACTAACTAATCAATATCAGTGAAATTTGTAGAGAATCGCTTCTGACGCTGTCTTCTTAGTGATAATTTACTTATGTCGGTGGCAACGTAGTTCCTAAAGAGATGAACCGATTTCAATTACTTTTCATTCAAATTCATTTCATTCAGTTTATTAATTTGAAACATAACTTGATAGAACAAATTATTTTCGTTTAAAATGAATGAATTCAGTGCATTAAATTGAAAGATTACTTGATAGAAATTACTTTTAGCTATGATACAAGACAATATAATATTGAACCGTTTTTGGTGGGTTTCTTTTTGTAATTTTCAGATTTACACACTCCGCGTTCACTTCAAATTTATACTTCAAACAGTGCGAACATATCAATAAGTATCGATAAATATATACATATATATATCGCATCGATTCCCTACTTAAAGGTAATTAACGAATATACACCGACAAAATAGGGGCACATAATTAAAATGTCTTAATTTTATTACGGGGGCCGATCCTTACGTTTTATTGGGGCCCATTGCCGTTGTAAAGATACTGGAAGGATTCTTGAATTAATTGTACTGATTATACCCTATTTAAGGGTAAAAAATATTTGAATACAAAAAGACCACATGTTTTGCTCCTTTTTATGTACCCGTACTCAACCGCCTAGAGATTTCTGAAGGACTGCATTACCTTCAGAATTTCACCTGGTGCGAAGTGCCTGTAGTCCTCTAGGCCTGGATATGCAGATTCGAAGAGGTCCATCGCTAGCCATCGGTTCACAGCTAGGTATAGTTCCAGTCACGTATTTTAACATACAAATCAGCGTGCTTTTGCACGCTGAATTGTAACGCTAACAAACCACCGTTCATTTTACCCTACTGCGTAAGGAAGGTCATGTTTTTCGAGTGTATTTTTGTACCTATGTATGTATGTATGTTTCTATATGACAGCCTAAACGGCTTGACCAATTTTGATGTGTGTTATTAGATTCGTCTTCGCTTCCGGAGTGTCATATGGTATATTTTTGTGTTATAGGTAATAATAATACATCTTATTCTCTCGTCTCTTACAAAAATAAAAAAATGCGTTTTTTTCGTAACCTCCAACAAACTATTTCATAATAAACAAGCGATTTTACTAGAATTATTCTAAGCAATGCGCATATTTTACAGTGGTTTTACGCATACTTTCTCAGAAAGAAACGTTCACTCAACAGCGTATCAAGCGTAACGAAATCGTAAGTTAGACTGCAGAAACTGCTTTTCTGCAGTCGGGTATTTCATTTTTCTTTTTATATAGGTACATACTTGTTATGTAACGTGAAATACATGAGGATGTATTTCATTGATTTCTCTACCCATTTGATAACTTAACCGATTATGATACTGTACTATTAACTACTGGTATATTTTGTACGAATTTTCAGTATAAATTCTTTTTCGATTTATCAACTATGAACGCAAATTTATCGACTATGGATGCAAATATCACATTATGAGTTTAATTTTTTTTTACCACGTTTGAATGAAGTACGAAATTGGGTGTTTTTAGGGTTCCGTACCTCAAAAGGAAAAAAACGGAACCCTTATAGGATCACTTTGTTGTCCGTCTGTCTGTCTGTCTGTCTATCCGTCTGTCCGGGTGTCAAGACCTGTATCTCGGGAACGCGTTAAGGCATCGAGTTGAAATTAAAACCATATACGCAGATCCATAGTCTCTTGCTGCAGAAAGAAAAATTAAATTTCTCAGTTTTCGTAAAAAAAAGTTACAGCCGAATATGTCGTAAAAAATTCACATTTCGACACTCACAAGGGAATCAAAATCTATGGGGTACTTCCCGTTGACCTAGAACTATTAAATTTGGCAAGAAGCATTATGTTAGAGTACACATATGAGAAAAAATCCGAAAACTGGACATTTTCAATTTAATTTAAAGAAAATGGGTCTTTATGCAAGGAAGGAGGGTTCAAATTTTAAATGGCTTTAACTGTGTCACGTGGGGTATCATATGAAAGAGTTTAATTGGCACAAGCTAAAACAGGTTTTTATTAAAATATTTTTGCGATGTATATTTTTCGATTTATGAAGGAAAATATTAAAAAAAAAAAACCTTTTATCTAAGTACTAGTTTGTACGGAACCCTCGGTGGGCGAGTCTGACTCGCTCTTGTCCGGGTTTATTTACAATAAACAATTCAGTAATTATCGTGAGGGCGTCTCATCGTACTGTGTTTATGGGACACGCACGGTGTCCACAAAAAATGGTCTTCATAATTTGGATGAGTGCATGCAAGATTGGCTGTATTGTATTTTTTTATACAATATAGATTTGCGCTTGATCACCAACTCACCTGATGTTAAGCGATGTTGCGGTTTACAATACAGCGTGGTAAGTACAGAAGAATTGTGTAGAACATATTGAAAATCAATTATTTATCTGTAACATGTGTATACGTGTGGTAAGTCTATTAAAAAAATATTAAATTTAAAAAAACTACCTATAAATATAAATTTCTTATATTTTAATAATATAGATCGTTCAATATTTTTTTTTTCTATAAATAAGCAACAAACCAACCCTCAAAATAACTAATTATACTAGCATACATACAGCGCTTAACTAATTGTATTGTTACTATTGTTTTTGTTATTGCATAAACCTATCCAAATGCAGGCTTCCTCAACAGCCGCTCGAAATAAAATAACAGATTTGTAGACGTCACTCCGTCCACTTTTAATTCCAATCAAAATTAGTGCAGCCGCTTCTTTTAGTTTATTTTAAACCTAATTTACATTATCTTGAGAGGCTTCTTGAAAACCGTAACTTGACAGTTGTTTATGATATTTTTTGTAGCGATATATTCAAATATTTACGATGCATTTGTAATTGGAAACAAAAATGTAATTATATTTTGGTGTATTTTATTCGTATAGTCCTAGTGAATTAATTAATAAATTTAATTAGTATATTTGTTAATTCGTAACGGTATGTGATATTGTACCGTAAATTATATTATTTTAAGGCATACATTAGTGGCATCTCGTATGGTTTAGAGCTGTGGGGCCGTGCTGCCGATCGTAACCGAGTGTTCGCGATGCAAAGACAAGCCGTGCGCGCCATCTGCGGCGCTCAGGACGACGTCTCATGTGTGGAGTTTTTTAAAGAACTTCAGATTTTGCCGTTACCGTGCGAGTTCGATTTTCGGGTAGCTTTGTTCACACACACGCACCTGGATAAATTTCAGCGAAGGGACGTACACAGCACGTTACATTTGCGTAGTAACAGAAAGAGGGACCAATTAGTAACGCCGTCGCACCGCCTCGTCAAGTCAGAGAGGTCAGTATATATCCTGGGACCCGCGATTTATAACCGCATACCCGCATCAGTCCGGGATGCACCTTCCGCCGCGTGCTTCAAAACCAAGCTGAGAGCTTGGCTTCAAGATCGAATGTTTTATGACATAAATGATTATTTAAAATTGAAGGATTATTAAATTTTTATACTGTATTATTGTGATTATTATTATTATTTATCTTGATTTTATAATTAATATTGTAGATAGTGATGATAATTAATGATTGATTTTGTATATTTTCCAATTATGTAATTGTCTGGTTGATATGTTTGTTGACATACTTTTAGATATATATACCTATGACGTGTAACTAGGGAGTTACCAATAAACTGATTGATTGATTGAAATAATAAAAACCGAGTGAGTAATATTTGAGATGACATTACAAAATCATTACATAGTACGACTTGAATTTCTGGTCAGGATGAATCTACCATTATGATCATCTCGGTTACTTGCTTTGCTGCGATTGCTTTTAACGTCACATTCTATATTATAATAAATATAAAACAATAGGTATATCATACTTACATAAACGAGGGCTTGTTATTTTATAAGTTAAATGGGCAGATTGGTCAAAAGTACTAGGACAACTTTTAAATGTCACAGCACTCCCCACTAGTAGAAAATAAAACCGGACAAGTGCGAGTCAGACTCGGCCACCGAGGGTTCCGTACACAATGATCTGTGGTTCCGTACTAACTAGTAGATAAAAGGGGGAAATCATATATTTTTTTATATTTTCCTTCATAAGCCGAAAAATATACATCGTAAAAATATTTAAAAACCTGTTTTAGCTTATGCTAATGAAGCTTTTTCATATGATACCCCACATGATACGGTTAAATCACTTTAACATTTTGACCCTCATTCCTTGTATAGAGACGCAATTTTTTTATGATTAAATTAAAAATGTCCAGTTTTCGGATTTTTTCCTATTTATATATACTTACTCCAACACAATGCTTCTTGCCAAATTTCAAAGTTCTAGGTCAACGGGAAGTACCCCATAGGTTTTGATGCCCTTGTCGAATTTAGTGTCGAAATGTGCGTTTTTTACGAAAACTGAGAAATTTATTTTTCTTTCTGCAGCAAAAGACTATGGATCTGCGTATATGTTTTTAATTTCAACACGATACCTTTACGCGTTCCCGAGATAAAGGTCTTGACACCCGTACGGACGGACAGACAGACAGACGGACAGCAAAGTGATCCTATAAGGGTTCCGTTTTTTTCTTTTGAGGTACGGAACCCTAAAAATAATTAAATATATAAAGCCTGCATCAATCACAAAAATATTGAAATTAATTCTTTAAAAAAGTTCAAAATTTAAAATAGTTAAAGGCATATATTATTTCATACCTAAACATTGACTTTACCCCTAAAACCTTCCTAAGATTTCATTTGATTGCTGACACCGGAACAGCTGAAACTAATAAAAACCTTTAATAAACATACCTGATTGATAGGTACACGTCAACATTAAATTTATTAAGGTGCTCCCTCACCGGGAGCATTCACGTGTAATGTAACATTATAGATTCGACTTTGAGCATTACATTACAATACTACCTCCCTGACTGACGAGCATTCGCGTGTAATGTAGCATTATAAATTTGACATTGCGAACATTCACGTGTGATTTAGTTGAATCCATAATGTCAGACGAAGCCGTCATTGTGCTAAGTGCGGCAATATTAATTCGACATTGTTATTTACGTAAAAAAAAAACGGAATAAACGATATCGGTAATTGTAATAGTCAGTTTTCCTCCCTCACTGATGTTAATGCTCGAATCTGTAACGTTACATTACACGTGAATGCTCCCGGTGAGGGAGCACCTTTAAATAAAACAATGGGATTTTTGGCGGAAACGTCATCGAAACATGTTGTTGCTTTGTTTTATTTTCCTAAACTTGTGTTATTTTGAATATTAATGCGATAAAAATGGTGGTGTTTTATTCATTAAGTGTTCGATCAAGTACATGAGTGTAGGCAAGTGAAATTAAGCAGTGAAACGTGTCATTTCACGTTGTCGACAAAACTTCGTAGAAGCTTCTAGTGAAATCGCCACCACTTTACTGCAGCAGGACTCGACTTATAAATTGACTGTATACGTGACTTAGATTGTGACTATTTAGAACATTTACAACTTGTTTTATTCAAGAAACATGAAAAAATCCTAATAAGTACTTGACACTGGCACATGCTTTAATGCGGGTCCAATACAAAAAAGAAGAAGAAATAAAACGATAATGTTACAATACAACGTGCAAATTGAGTCCTAATTAAATAATTCGCAACACTTTATTATCATTGCAGTGCACTAAATGAATTCAACTCATTGACTTAGCGGGTGGTGGTTAGACAAAATTCAAGATTAAAATATACCTTATACCATTAAGATAAGGGGCAGGTTGCAAATTGAAACATGTGCTAGCAATCAAGCGTTGGTACTAATTTGTAATTTGATGCAGTTTGAATTGTGTGTAACTGAAAGTCACACACATTTATAAATATCAGTAACACTGATTTATATAAACTGTCGAAGTGTAAGATTTGTATTTGTTTTTTGATCTGTAGATTTATATGGCGCAAACAAGTGCTACTTCCACTGTGCTCTTTTTTACCCGATTGCGTAAGGAGGTTTATGTTTTTCGAGTGTATGTATGTATTCTATCAGCCGTCTGGTTTGCATAGTAAAAGCTTTGCTTAGTTTGAGACTAGATAGTGCTGTGTGAAAATGTACTCCAACATTTATTATTATTTATTATTAATTATGTGTGGGTATGTATATTTCTGTATTATCTCTTGGCGCCTAAACGGCTTGTACGATTTTGGTGTGGGAGATGCCGTTATATTTGTCTTTGCTTTCTAAGTGACATATCAATTACCTAAATTTTTTTTTGTAATAATAATAATACAACTCTTGTAAAAATAAAAAAAATGTATATTTTTGTAATCACAAACGGACTTTTTACATTAAATAAAAAATTTAATCTACCAAAATGTTTGAATTTGTTCAAACTAAATAATAATTATCCAAATCGGTTTATAAAGGAAAATGATAGATAGATATATAAACTCTTCAACTAAACTAAACTCTTAACTACTTAACCACTTTCTTCACTTCTTCTTCTTCTTTTCTTTCTTCACTTCTTTCTTTACTACTTTCTTTTTTTTACTTTTAACTCTTTTAAACTCTTAAATGCATCTGGATCGGTACGCGAGGGACTTGCAGCTTTACAATAATATTGGCTAGGTAGGTATGGACATGACTTTTTTTTACATAATAATTGTAAAAGTATAACTACTGAATAAACTACAAGTATTTCTACTGAATAAACACATTCAGTGAAAATACAATACAACACAATTTACAGCTTTTTTTCTATATTTTACCTAATAGCTCTGTCATCTATAAACCGTTATGAAAAAATATTTTGTTTTTCGAAAAGATAGGTAGGTATATAGTAGCTATTTTCAAATTGGTTCCGTACAAATTTCATCAAAATTGGTTTTTCAAATAAAATATCTGGAAAAAATATGTCACCGAAGTAAACGAAACTAAGTATACGTAGGTTTTTGAAGCCGGTTTTTTTAAACTATAATAATTATTAGAAATCGGCTAAAAAGGACACTTGTCATGTTGACTCTTGTGAACATGGACACGTTGCGAATTGTTCAATGTATTTTTTACTTAAGTAAATATGTGAAATATACACGATAAATGTGTTAAAACATGTTTAATTTCAGTGTGTAACAATCCCAAAAACCTAATAAATCATTATAGCACTTAATATTCTAACATCTGCCGCCCATTTTAGGGTTCCGTACCTCAAAAGGAAACAACGGAACCCTTTAGGATCACTTTGTTGTCCGACTGTTCGTCTGTCCGAGGCCTTCTATTTCGGGAACGCGTAGAAGTGTCGAGTCGAATTTAAAACCATATACGCAGATCTGTAGTCCCTTGCAGCTGTAAAAAAAACAAATTTCTCAGCTATCGTAAAAAAAAGTTACAGCCGTATATGTCCCAACAAAACGCATATTTCGACACTCACAAAGGCATCAAAACCTATAGGGTATTTCCCATTGACCTACATAGAACTATGAAATTTGGCAACAGGCATTACCTACCTTATAGTACACATAAAGTAAAAAAACCGAAAACTGTACATTTTTAATTTAATCACCAAAATAGGGTCTTTATGCAAGGAATGAACAAATTTTAAAATGAGTTAACCGTATCATGTGCGGCATCATATGAAAGAGCTTCATTAGCAAAAGCTAAAACTAGTTTTTAATTCTACAATGTGTAATATTCGGATTATGACCAAAAATTAAAAAAAAACATATATAATTACCCATTTTATTAATGACTAGCTTCGCCCGGCAGTTCTTGTATTCAGTTTGTACGGAACCCTCTCATTCTAAGACTTTAACATTCGCCGTATTTTTTTGCTCACTCTCATGCTCAAAATGTTCGTAACAAAAACCGTAACCACACTTCATAACACAATTAAATCCCTACAGAAAGGGTATCGATGCTCATAACGTCCATAATGCTCGCTATTGTTAACATTCGAGGCACAATACCTTGCTTACGGAACGTTTAGTGGAAAAAGAAATAAGAATTTGGACGTACGGGGAAAAACTTTAGCGAGCAATTTTAACATACTTACCTGGTGATATTTATGCTGCATGATTTTGCTACTATATATAAACCGTTGTTTATGTAAACTTGAATGATGAGATAAATCTTAAACAATTACAATGTTGAAGCATACCTACTCTCTTACAAGTATAAAGTTCGCTTATTGTGACATATTTACGCTATTCATTCATCAATATTCATCTTCTTCTTCTTAGACATAAGAAGTCTACTGCTGGACATAGGCCTCCCCATGGATTTCCAAAAAGATCGATTGGAAGCGGCCTGCATCCAGCGTCCTCCCGCCACTTGTTTAAGGTGCGTGTTCTCCACTTGAGAACTTTTCGGCCCTATCAGCCATCAGTTACACGTGCTATGTGCCCTACCCACTGCCAGTTCAACTTGTTAATCCGCTGTGCTATGTCGGTGATTTTTATACGTTTACGGATCTCTTCATTTCTGATTCCCCATTTCACTACAGGACTAGCAGAAAGTCGGCGAATTACCACCCATTTCTCGTTGAAATGCCAAAAATTCGTACTTAACGATATCGATCCACATTCCTGTTGCGTACTGCACAAGAATGGAATTCTTTGCCGCCATCTCTGTTTCCTGAGACCTACAATCTTGGAATTTTCAAGGCCAAAGTGAATAGATATCTTCTAGATCGACGAGCTCCATCCTCGGCCACACCGTCGCTTAACATCAGGCGAGTTGATGGTCAATCGTAGATCTATCTTGTATAAAAAAAAACGTTTCCTTCCAGTCATCAATATTACCTATTATGTATTACACAAAACAGTACTTACATTTCCAATTGAAATACAGTAATAGATGTAAACTAAGTATGTATTGTTAAGTTTAATAATTGATAAAAGCATCGTATTTTTCCAATTATACTTTACTAAATGTCCCTCCACTGCAGAATAACTCGTAAATTTAATTAATACCCTCTTTTACGTTACTAAAAGTTATCACTTATATGACGAATAGACCACACGCCATATTACTTTAGAGTTTTCTGAATGGATATAAATTAATGACTGAACGTTTTATAGCTCGCTGAATTGTGTGCCCGTGTGTGGCACGCATTATTTCGGACCATGACAAATTCGTCAGATCAACGCGGTGAGTTCGGCGTTCGCTCTGTACCGCGTCTCTACAGCCATGGAATAAGAAATAGCTGGAGAGTACAATACAGCTTTAAGTACATATTCTTTAAAGTCTTCCTCGTATAAAAGCTAACTCTCATATTTTATACCGGTGCAAAGTTGACTCGCGCCCGTTTTCATCTTGCTTTTACTGCGATTAGGAGAGTGACACAAAAGTTGAAGCGATTATAAAAAACGTTTTTTTTTTCTTTTTAGGGGGCGAAATGGGCTTTGGCAGCCCCGGCTGGTCACTGCGACCTTTACAGATCTATTGTGACATATAAAAATAAAAAAAAACATAAAAATAAAGAGATTTAAGTTTAAAACAGTAATTTTACTTAAATAATATGTTTTTATAACCTCACAAAAATAGTTTTAATAAGTGCTTTTCGCAAAACCAAACTTATAGTACTGTGTAAACCTGACGCTGTGACAATACTCTTTATTATTGCTAAAAAGTAGCGTGCTCCCTTTTTTCCGACACGCTGTTCTAGAAGTCGCATACTGATACTGTATTACCATCTTAAACTATTCAAAGTTCACTCTCTGTTTTCCATCAACGTAATGGTATCGTACTAACCACATGACAGTTGATTAAAAGGGGCCGAAAGCGGGCCGAGGTTGGGGGCCCGTGACAGCACCACGGGGCCGCCATACGCCAGCGGGAGGGCCCCCTGATGATTGTATTTAAAATAAATAAGTACCTCAATGAACGATTGTCTGCGACGGTACGATCGTGGTACATGATAATTTATGCGATGAACCGACCCTGTGTCACGCGTTTCTGGAATTTGAGTTACTGGTGCTGAAGGATTCAATGTTGTTGTTTTACCAAAGAGTAAGTTTGAGGATGACGTCATTTGAAAACTATAGCATAGTTCAATTTATTCAATTTATTTATTTTATTCAATTAGCACCGCTGATGCGAATTACACTAATGATACGTTATTGTACATTACATTACATATATACATATCATTATATAGTTGTAAAGTCGATGGCCGATGGGGCCGAAAGGTTACCAAGTGTCACCCGCGTTCGAGCAAACCCAAACGCAACAAGGATATGGTGAATTCTTGTAAATTTCCGCGTTGTTATGGTGAATTGTTGTAAATTTCGTTTAAACCGTAAATTTAACAGTAAAATTACACTGCTATATAAGTGAATATTTTTTGTATTTGAACCTTTGTTATTTTGTTGACGAGGAAGAAACCAGAAGGGTTGCCTGACGAACTCATACATCCCTCCTCCGGGAGGGTTCCCTCTGTACTGTATGACAGCTCCCCCGAATCAGCTAGCATATTCTCTTCAGCTTTCTCGGCCCATGGCTTACACGCCACATTAAGTGGACGTCTACCTCGCGCCCGAATGGATGAAAAGTCAGGGTTAGTATATTTTGTGGTCAGGATCCCACTTCCAACAATCCCGAAGCCCAGAGATGGTATATAAACCTATAATTACAGAGACTATAACCATCGCTTTCAAAGCGCTTCACTAATAAATAAATAAAAAACCTTAGTTCACTTTCATTTAATGGATAAGGGCGTGACACGACCACTGAAATTAGGCCGCAGTAAGCAACTAACGAGTTAGTAAGCTCCATTTAAATCGAGTACAATGATATAATGGTTATAAGTATTAAAAACATCCCTAGCTCTACAACCCTATTTTTAGCACATCTGTTATTTTCGTCAATCTTATCTTTATACTAACTAGGAGCGCTGTCATCGCAATATCTATACAAAACTGATGGCAACACTTAGTTTCTTCATTTTGTAACTTTTTTTAAATAACTTTGTAAAATTGTAGGGGGTAAATGCATTTATAATGGTTTTATAATATGAAGCTCCCATAATCTTTTGATTATAGCTTCTAAAAGGTATTCTTTTTTTCAGTGCAGTTTTCATTAGTGATGTGATTTCGTATAATGTATAATCAGTGTAAAAGATTGTAAATGCATAAATGGTTTTTGTAAGCATGTAATGATGGGTTAGCTTAGATGTAAGCTTGGGGCACTTTTCGTGTTCGAACAAAAAAATGACTATGTCTATGAATGATGTATTTTTTTACTTCGGCATTTTTTAATAATATTTTAAGAATTATTTATACTTGGCATATTTACGATAAACTAAATCAATTGCCGCATGTTTGTATATTATTTGAGAACAGTATCACCGAATTTTATTGTGAGTGTGATTATTAGGCTAAGGTTTTATGAAAGATTTTTTTAGGAATTACCGCAAATCATGCAATTGTTAGTGCCAACGTTTCAGCTCCATATCTTAATACAGTAGGACGCACTGATCGAAGACTTTTATAAACAAATATGTATATTTATTTCCAAAAACTTATAAAGTTTTAGTCTTCTTGCAATATGAATATGAACAATGAGAAGACGATATGAAGTTCTTCAAATACTGCCCAGCCCAGCTGTATCCATTAAAGCATGTCGCAATATTTCAGTCTAAAAATGCATGTCCTACTACATAGGAGAACGAGTTACCGCTTTCATAGTTTCGAAATATAGAATGAGAGAGATCGTTTTGTGGACATGGAGGGGCGTGCAGTTTTAGACTGCAAGATTTTTTTATTTTGTCGTTGTGCCCAAAGATGGAACACGTCGATCTAGAAGATATCTATCCACTCTAGCCTTGAAAATTCTAGTCTAGCCAAGATATAGTCCTCACAGAAGATGAAAAAGATTTCCACTTTGTGCAGTAGGTACGCATAAAAATTCTGAACCCTAAAACTTCCTTTACGCATTTTTAATAATTCAATTAGAAAAAAAAAAAATGGTATTGATTGTTTTTTTTACCCGACTGCGTAAGAAGCGCGGAGCGTTATGTTTTTCGAGTGTATGTAAGTATTTCTTTGGCACGCCCTAGAGTCTAAACGGCTTGACCGATTTTGATATGCAAGGTGTCGTTAGATTCGTCTTCACCTCCAGAATGTCATAGGCTATATTTTTTGTAATAATAATACATTTCTCGCAAAAATAAGAAAATGCGTATTTTCGTAATCTCCAACGAACTTTTTCGTAACAAACAAGTGATTACTAGAATTATTAAAAAAATGCGCATATTTTATATTTTAAAGCGATTTTACGCTTACTTCTCACAAAAAACGTACACTCAACAGCGTATCAAGTGTAACAAAATTGTAAGTTAGACTGCAAAAATTTGCTTTTCTGCAGTCGGGTATTTTGTTTTTATTTTAACATTGATACTAGTTTATCAGCCCTGTTTTGTACAAATTGTTCCACTGCTGGGCGCGGGCCTCTTCTTCTTTCTCATTGTGAGAAGGGTAAGGCCATAGTCTACCACGCTAGCTAAGTGCGGGTTGGCAGACTTCACACATCTTCAAGATCATTGAGAACTCTCAGACATCTAGGTTTTCTCACGATGTTTTCCTTCACCGTTTGAAGTTGGCGGCAATCAACAATACGCACATAACTTCGATTGTTCTCTACCGACTCTTAACTCTTAAGCCTATTAAGGCTTCTAACAAAGTTGTTAACCAAAACTAAGTTACTTAGTAACAAATTTATTTGCTTCTACACTATTTATCCAAGCCATTCATAGGGTAAAAGTGAATACAAAGCAAATAACACTTATCTAGAAACTGTTTAAACAGCGATATCTCAATTTCCACGAAACAATATGATGTAAAAAGACCACCTCTTTTATTTTAACCGATGAAAAAAACCTGAGAGAGTTAAGGCACGCGTACAGTCCTATCACAAAACAAACACAAGTTTTTACTTAGGTGCGCCTTGGTTACGTGGAAAGAGAGCTGTAAAATTTATGGTTCTCTGAATTATTGTTTTATACGTTTAAAAATGTACAATGAAATCGTTTTGAAATTATATCTGGTTTGTTCTATAGGAATAAAGCGGTTACTGATTGGATTACATTCTTTGTAGATAATTTAATAGTGTAACAATATCAAAGTGTAGTAAATATGTTTATTCACATTATCGTACAGCACTTTTATATACTTAGCTTTAAATTGAAATTTCAATAATGCGGGGTCCCTAATTAATAATAAAAAATAAGTTCAAAAAGTAAAACCCGACTACTGAAAAATCACGCTAAGAAGTATGAAACAAGAAAATGTACAAAATATTTTATTTTATTTCATACATATTCATAGTAGTGTTCATAGTTTGACTGGCTTTGTGGCTCAGTTGGTAGTGTGTTTACGTCTACCTGCTGAACTGAAAGGTCGTGGGTTCAATCCCCACCCAGGGCAAACATTTGTGTGATGAGCATGGATGTTTGTTCTGTGTCTGGGTGTTTCTATGTATCATATGTATATATTTACAACAAAAAAAAGTATATAGGTATTCTATCAGCCATCTAGTTCCATAGCACAAGCTTTGCTTAGTTTGGGCTAGATGGTTTTGTGTGAAATGTCCACAAATATTTATTTATTTATTTATTTATAGTATAACCGTGGTTATTTCATACCTTAGTATTACCCAAAACATTAGGAAGTTTTTTTTTTGAAAGGGATGCACATATTTTTGTTCAAAATATTTAAGTGTTTTATTATACATATAAGATTTTAAATGAGGTACATATCATTTTGCGTAGAATTTCTTCCGAATAAAGTACCAATATTGACCTCTCCTTTAAGGCACTCGAACTATTGACGCCCTCGCTACACTCGTATGGCTAACCATCTCGTGCTGAGATAGGTTACTTTCGACCCTTGTGGAACTATCTACTATTTTTATGCAACTGAAAATAAGATCAGCAAATCTAAAAAAAAAACAAAAATTTACACAGACTACCTCATACTAGTGGCAGGTCGTTTTTGATGCGTCCTGCACAACAATGAAATTCTTTGCCGCTATCTCTGTTTCCTGAGAACTACAATCTTGGAATTTTCTAGGCTAGAGTGAACAGATATCGTCTAGATCGACGAGCTCCATCCTCGGCCACATCATCGCTCACACCGTATAGTCGCTTAACATCAGGCGAGTTGGTGGTCAATTGTAGATCAAAAAAGAAGAACATAAAAAAGAAGACGCTGAATGCCAACCCAGCGAGGAAATACATACACAAAAAAAACATGCAAAACCTATATCCAGCGGTGAATTTCTTGTAGCTGAGATGATGATTATCACTAAACAAGCAAACATTATTAGTAGCCACAACAGCTACAAAATACTGTTGGCGCCTTATCTATTAAAAATAAACAAACACTTTAATACCAAAAATCTAATTCAAAACGGATTCCATTTAAATTGAAAGTCACATATTATATCTAAAAACATCTAAAAATAAACTTTAAACTTATAGAGAGCCATTTGTAAGACAAACCAATATTGTACGGGGGAATGGTATCCCAGAATTGGGATCAAAGACAAACAAGTATTAATAACACAGTGGGAAACCGAATGAAATTATACTCAAATAATCTAATATCTAAGCCTCGGATCCGTGTTAAAGTGTTAACAATGAATATTTCGATCTTTTCAAACGGGTCGCGATAGATGTAATTTTATGATATGAAGAATAGAGGCACCGAAGATGACCCTTGGGGTACACTCGGAATATGAATAACGAGCACACATTTTTAATGCTGTCCTATATTTTGTGGTGGACTATAAACAAGGGTTTTTATTGTTTGAAAGAGACACTGTTTATACTGCATAATAGGAGAAGGATTAATAAGATGGCTGTTTAGAGTTTGATTTTGTATACGCCAAGACTAAACTAACTAAAACTTGACATACTAGTCTATTTTGACTGGCGTCATGGCTCAGTGGTAGTATTTCTGCCTTCTGTGTGGTCGTGGGTTCGATTCCCACCCAGGGCAAACATTTCTGCTGAGCATGGATGTTTGTTCCGTGTCTGGGTGTTTATATGTATCATAATTGTATGTATTTACAAAAAAAAAGTATATGTATTCTATCGGCCATCTGGTTCCCAACAAGCTTTGCTTAGTTTGGGGCTAGATGGTGTTGTGTAAAAATGCCCTCCAATATTTATTTATTTATTTTATTTAGGCTGCGTTGTATGTTGGTTTTGGAAAAGTTTTCTAATATTAATATGTTGTATTTATTCTAGTAATTTATTCTGTAAACTATCTAGTTTTCATAATCCAAGATTCGCTGAGTCTGGGGCAAGAAAAAAAAAACTGTTAAACAAATTATAATAGTAATATTTAATTACCGGAGTAGATAAAACAAATTTCAAATAAACAAAACGTAATTGATAGCCCATCCAAAATATTGCGCCACTCGCCATAACAAAACGCACCATGATACACTAAAACGGCACAACAAAACGCACGTGAAATATTTGCGCACGAAGCCCTGCCTACGCTTTTAAAATCAAAAGTGCCCCATTGAATGTCCAACCCATTGAATGGGGGTACATTTTTAATTCAGCACACAATAAACCGTATAAAACGTGACAAACATAACATACCTACCGGCGAGAAGAGTTAACTAAAATTGTCCTAGATTTTTTCTCTTTTGTTAAAGAAAAGGTGGTGGTGGCTCCCTCATCCAGCTCTGGAGTATAAATTGGATGCAATGGAGAGTCGGGGCGGGAACGTGCGACCTGCGATTATCGTCGCGATTTATTTATTTTTTTCTTTGTTATTCGCTCCGTAGATACCTTTTACATCGCCGTTCAATTACTGAAGCGCGAGTGTGGCGGCCGAGAGAATAGAGTGGATACGCCTTACTTTTTTTATAATGTAAAATTATATTCTCAGAATAGATTAAACAACTTCACTAATTAAATAACAACGGATTTATCGCGTATATTTTACATAATTTTAAGACTTGGACTTCAAATAATTTGCAGTGTCCTTGGTCACAGGTAAGATAAGACGAGAAGTGTTAATGTTATTAAAATTTAAATATCTAATATCTATATTAAGCAAAATAGTGTTAATCGGAAACTTAATTGTAATTTTGATTACCTATCTTATTTTTAGTTCAGTCACGATAAGTTAGCAAGTTTCTGTGTTCTGTTTTTATTTTTTATCAAATTACAATTACTTATCTTCAACATCGTCAATTTTTAAATAATATGCTTCAAAATAGATAGATAGATAAACTCTTTATTGTTTACACCTTAACTAAAACACAAATTACATAGCGAAAAGGGCTTCATTGCTAGTGAAACAACAGGCAGCCTTATCGCTAATAGCGATCTTATATATCAGTAAATCTAAACATACATTTTACAAATATAATCACCTGATAAAATAATATTGCTATAGATCTAAGATAAGGCACACTTACTTTGTATTACCTTATAACGATGAATTTCCTTGTGATTTAATGGGATAAGAAAATATTTCATCATCATAATTATCAGCGCACTTCAATCCACTTATAAGCATAGGTGTCTTCCAAGGACCGCCACTCAGCCCGATCTTAGCTTTTCTGTTTTCGGTTTCGGTTTCAGTTGGGCTTACATAATTATTATTACCCCATTATGTTTCAGGACACTCTACACAATGATTACCGATAAGCGGTGTGAACTCTAGAAGACTATAACGAGTCTGTTTCCTTGCTTCACGCTTCTGCGCTTAAAATTAAGCAAATTAGTGCACAAATTAGGCAAATTAATGCACAAATTTCGATCTATTTTTAAGGTTCCATAGTAACTACGAGAAACCATTATAAATTCGTCATCTCCGTTTGTCTATATGTCCACATGTTATAACTATTTTACTTAGAGACTATTAGCACTACATAGTATGCGTACAACTATATAGCGATAAATACGTGAAACACTTAATTCGTTATGTTACAAAAGGGGTTTTTACAAGGTAATTTTAACAAACAATACTTACTACAGAATCCTATCATATGATTTTAACCACTTATTTACATATGAAAAATCTAGGGTCAGTGAGTAAAAATATGTATAAAAAAATGTGTTCCTAAAACCACACAACAGAAGCAAAAACTTCAACAAGGGGACGTTAATAATACAAAATAGTAATAACACGTTGACTATATATCTCTCTCGATCCCATAGTCGACGTCTTGAGCCGACTTTACCCGAACGAGCGTTACATAGCCGAGCGTGACAGCTCATCATCATCATCATCATCATCTCAGCCATAAAAAGTCCACTGCTGGACGTAGGCTTCCCCATGGGTTTCCAAAAAGACCGATTGGAAGCGGCTTGCATCCAGCGTCATCCCGCCACTTGTATGAAGTCATCTGTCCATCTCGTGGCTGGTCTTCCTACGTGGCGTGACAGCTCAGTTTCAATCAATACTTACAAAAGTGCTCAGTGCAACTACAGAAGTTTTTGCTTCAAAAATAAATTCCTATAAAATGACGGCCTTTAATTCTCAATACCGAGCGTATCCATAAAACACTAGTGATGCGCCCACGCACTGTGATTGCACTCGCCTTGACATTAGTTCGAGTGTCGCGACCGCGAGTCCTGCACTCGCTTGAACCGAACGCTCTTCGCTCGACCTGTGGCGTGCTTTCAATTTTGCATTTCGATTTTACACAGAAACGAGCTGTGAGTTGAAAAACTAAAACTTAATCGTGTCCACGTTGCATTGCATTTTTTTTTAAATATTGTATCTGTAGTTGTGACCTTTTATACAGAGGTTTATTTAAAAAAATACATACACATTACTCATTGCTTTTCTTGTAGTTTAAGAATAAATATCAATCTTAAGCTACAATAAATGTATAAGATTTAAGATTTCTTTTTTCTTTTTAAATAAACCTTTGAATGAAAAAGATAACTGCTAAAACATTTTAAAATAATTGCAATGTAACGTAGCCAAGTCTATTGTTATCGATCATAATGTAAGTGACAATCTAAGATTATTTTTATAATAATTTTATTATTGTCTAGCCATTCTTTTTACTAATAGTATATCTTGATAGGAATTTATATTAGCCTAGAAATACATTTTTACTAATTCCAGCAACTCTTGGATATGAAAGGATGCAGGTGCGTTATTGATTATTAAACTGACTAGATAATATAAATAATTACAGTTAAAAAAACTGAAAAAAAACAGACTTAAGAATACGCAATTGGATGACGCGTTTACTTGGGTAACATTTTTTCAGTTATTGTCATAAAAAACAATTTACTGTAAACAATAATCATCAAAAACAATTCATAATTAGCGGAGTAATTGCGTAACAAATATATGATACAAAAAAACACACAGTCAAATAGAGAACCTCCTTCTTTTTGGAAGTCGGTTAAAAATAGTCTTAGATTGTCGCAAAAATTGTAGTAATTTAGAATAATTGCCCAAGTTAGTTACAAGGGCAAAAAACTTTTTTGAAATTGAAATTTCCCGCCTTTACCCCTTGAAAGTAAGTAAAGTCTGTAAGGAACAATATCAAGTTATTGTTTCACAATTTTCCAAGTTCTAAAACACAACATTTCAATATGTATTACTTAGTTAGCACCTGCCTACGCATTTCAATGCCTAATTAGTAGTATGTGCCTTGACTTTAATACATAGATACTTGGAATTCTGCGGAAATCTATTGACTAAAATAATGAAATACAAGAATACCTGGAAAATTATTGTAAGAATCGTCTGTTTCTTTCAGTCAGATGAATAATTATAATTGTTTAACTTTACATCTTTTTATTTATTCGAAAATAGGCCTGCGCTTGTCCGTCAATTCCCATGGTGTTAAGCGACAGTTACGGTCTAAGACGGAGCACCACATCTCGCTAAATGACAATAAAATTGTTAATAACTTGGTCAACATTTTTGATGCGTACTGCATAAGAATGGAATTCTTTGCCGCTGTCTCTATTTCCTGAAACTATAATCTGGAGTTATCAAGGCTAGAGTGAATAGATATCTTCTAGATCGACGAGCTCCATCCTCGGCCACACCGTCGCGCGAGTTAGTGGTGAATTGTAGATCTATCTTGCGTAAAAAACTATTAAATATTTCAGCTTCTACGTAACCAACGTTTTTGAAGATATGTTGTTGAGTGTACGATATATGTGAAAAGAAAATTGTGAGCAATCTTTAGAATAATTCTTGTACAGTTAGTATATAATTAGAATTATAAATGCATTAACATAATATTAAATTAAGGTAAAAATTATATGAATAGTCTTTTAAATCCTGAACAATTCTGGTTCTTCAAACTACCTTGTTATATCCGTTGATGAAATCAATTTCTACGTTTGTTATTTGTAACTGTGTTTTTCTAAATAATTCCTTTAGTAGCTTTTAACCACTAAAAAACTAGACCAATATAATGAAATTTGACAAGGACGTAATATGCATTGGGTTTTTTTAACGAAAATTACAGGAGTGAGAGTCACGAACAAAGCTGTGGTATGCGGCTAGAGACAAATATATCAAAAATATACCCTGTCATTAACTATTAAAAATCACAATAATATCTCTTGTATTTCATTCACAAAACCGCACACAGCCTGATATCACAAAATCAAACCTAGCGAGATAAGATAAGGTCACATCAATATGCCAAGACCACCATAACCGAACCTTTGAAGTCAAAAAAGTTTTTATCAACATTAGGTGGCCCAAAGGTCTTATCAGACTGGTAACTACATAAAAGGTACATCTCTAAGACAACAACCAGAATATTAGAACTGTCAATAGTTATAATTTGTAAATGATTCAGGGTCATAGTAAATTGATTAAAAACACAGCCTTAATTAGGTTCTATAGGTACTTAGTGACTGTCACACCGTATTAAGCGTTCGTTTCATCAGTGAAGTTGTTTTCTGCATGAGAGGACTGGCGCCTGCCCTGCCCGACGCAGGTATCGAACGTTATCGATTGAGACGATATCGAGTTACGAACATCGATTCAGAATCGAATAGAGATCGGGGTTGGTGTTACAGGTCGACACAACTTAGAAGTCAGTTTGTTGAATTGTCGAAGTTGTATACAGATTGAGTAATCTGTATATTAAGAAATTCTGAATTTTTGATTTAATGAATAATTTTTGAACCCATTAGTGCGAATTAAGAATAAAGAAACGCAAAAATTAACAATAGCTCTCGATCTATTATGCACTTATTGAAGTGAAAATTCTTTAGGCGCGTTAATCCCTCATTTTGTGGATAATGAATGAGACTGATCCGTCACGCTCGGATATGTAACGCTCGTAAAATAGGCTCGAGTTGAGAGAGCGAGGGAAATATAATCGACGCATCACTACTATACTTCGTATTATTAACGTCGCCTTGATAAAGTTTTCAATTCTGTCATGTGGTCGTATACACACACATTTTTTCTACTAACTAGGTTTTCGTTATATCACAATCTAAGCTGATGTCTTCAGATATCTATTCGCTTTTTGCTTGTAAACACCTATTTTGTGAGTATCAGAGAAGACAATTGCCGGAACTTTATCTATATATAACTTCTGAGTTGTGTCGTACTGTACTTTGTTGATGGCTATTGCGAGGCAAGTCATTATATGCAATCGTGTCGTTTTGAATTACAAATGTTGAGGTATCGATTCTGAAAATTGATTCGTTCAATAAAAAATTAAAGTACTTTATATAAATATGAATGTCATAATTTTCAATGATCATCTAAATATCCAGGTCAAAAATGAAATGAAATAAATACTAAATGTCATAATAGTAAAACTCAACTCTGTTGTTTTGTCTAACTTTTACATTTTCAAAATTAAGATCCACGGACTTCACAGACCATGACTTTGGAAAACTAAAAAAATATTGTTTTATAAGCTTTTGACAACTTTAGATACTAGATGAAGACACACACAGTAGGTATATTCGCTATCTCTGCGCACGTCCACATTGAGTTTCTGTCAATTATTGTCAAATTCAGCCAAGGAACTGAAGCAAACTTATATTTAATACGCTATACTCGAATATCTCTTGACCAACTTTGCTTTTTTTTACTTTAAATATATCCGTTGTTTACCTTTGAAAATTATAATTGCACGTATACATAAATAAAAGTAAACTAAAATAACCTAAACACAACTTAAATAATACACAATTTTTTCTTATAAGTATTATTTAGAATGAAATACCAAACATTTCCATATACTTATTATCAAAATCTGTCAGTAAACAACGCCATAGCAAACTACCCCCCTTTAAGGAATTACTATTTTAATAAAAAATCTCCGACGGCAAAAAAAACTAGAAAATGGTAAAAACTTTATACGTCCTATACACAAATACCAACAAACCATCAATTTAAAAAAATGGTCAGTGAACAGAGCAAGTTAAATAATTAGTAACAAAATACATCAAGCTTAAAGTAAAATAAGAGTATTAAGTACAATGCAAACTTTCCCTATCATGTCCCACGGGAAATCAATTTGCAAAGAAATAACACCGACTTTACCTGCAAAGTAAAAGTGCGAAAAATTAAAAGTAAGTTTATCCTTCTCCTACTGAGTTTTACAAATAAACAAACAACCTTTCGTGTGTTTATAATTAACTTTCTTAAGGGCGACGTGTTTGAGTAAAAGTTTAAGGAATTTATTGGATTAGGGGATGGTTGTTCGCATTTTTTTCCTTAAAAAAATATTTTAAAATTTATATTCCGAATTTTGAGCAGGTAGGCAAAGAACACAGATCATGGATTTCAATATTCTGACTTGTCCACTTTTATCTTACCATTTCACGAAACATTTCTTACACGGAATGCGATAACTTAAGTCAACGCTAAAACAAATAATATTTAGAGATTGTTTTGAAAAAAAAACATGATAAATATGATAATATGCCTAAAATTGTAAAGTTCCGTTGTAAACAAGGAACCCTTATAGTTTCGCCATGTCCGTCTAACTGTCCGTCCGCGGCTTTACTCAAAAACTTTAAGTAAGTACTAGAAAGGTGTAATTTGGTATAGATATGCACATAAAAAATGCCGAGAAAGTCATAGAATAAAATTTTGAAAAAAAATAATTGTTGTACCGCGTATTTCGCGTGCCACGACACGCACTTGGCCATTTTTTTTTTGTTCTCATTCTAAAAATCCACTACTGTACATAGACCTCCCCTATGAATTTCCAAAAGAATCTGATGCAAGCGGCTTACATCCAGCGTTTTCTTGTCACTGGTAAGTCCGTCTCGTCCACCAACTATCTCGTGGTTGGTCTTCCAGCTTCCTACGAGACGCTTACCAAGTTTTTTTATCGGAATCATCGGTCATTAGTTTATCTTAGCCATCGCTTTATTTTTTTAAATCAGTTAAATAAACATCATAAAAACTTCACAACTAAATAACGGTCCAAATTAACTGTACCCAAAAATTATAAAAACCAGCTTTAAGCAAACCAAACTCAGTGCAAACATCCGTAAAATCTTAATTAAGGATCAAAGAAAATAACCACTCTCTACAGTAGCTCTTTTTAAACCATACTTTTTGAAAAGATCTGTTTACAAAAAAAAAGGAATGTTTTAGCATTTTTTATTTTTTGTCGAATATGTCACAGACTGTCATAAATCCATCAAGAAAGACACGGGCGTATTGTGCTACGTGAGGTTTATTTCTAACCGCAAACCGAATGGATTATAATCCTAGACAATATATTTACATTGTAAATCCGATTACGTTTCGTTGGTTGACTAATCTGTGATTAAAAGCGAAAGAGCTGTTTAAATGTGTTGTTTTGTGACCATTTTTTGTGCCGTGGGACAGTTTGAAAATGATTGGTTAGGAATTGTTGTGAGTTTGTTCAGTTATCGTACTGACGCATACTTTGACACGTTATTAGAGATGTCGACCCAATGCAAGTGAAATGTGTCGATCATTATAATTTCAGCGTAGAGAAAAATTCTCAATCTATGATTATAATTATTTGATCCATTATAAAGTTAAGTAAATATTTATTTTCAGAGCAGAATTAATAGTACTTACAATGCTTTCTCAGTGGGCCCAAACTCGGTTAGGCCGGTATCTTGGAAGCCCAGAGCAGATGTTCCTATTTTACAATTTTTTACGCGCGCTAGGAAATGAATTTGCTTAATAATAATAGATTAAAATATTTATCAATGCTATTCATGACAAAAAAAAATAAAAGGGGGAAATCATTTTTTTTTTCCTTCATAAACCGAAGAATATACATCGTAAAAATATTTAACACATTCCTTGCTCACCACTCGGATCCGAGTAGGGGCTATAGTAGCGGCGCCTCCCACTCGGATCCGAGCGAGTACACGTTTGAGGCAGCCCTCATTCCTCGCATAGAGACACTATTTTTTTGTGATTAAATAAAAAATGTCCAGTTTTCGGATTTTTTCCTATATGTGTACTCTAACACAATGCTTCTTGCCAAATTTCAGAGTTCTAGGTCAACGGGAAGTGCCCCATAGGTTTTGATTCCTCTGTGAGTGTCGCAATGTGCGTTTTTTACGACATATTCGGCTGTAACTTTTTTTTACAAAAACTGAGAAATTTTATTTTTCTTTCTGCAGCAAGATACTATAGATCTGCGTATATGATTTTAATTACAACTTGATACATTCACGCGTTCCCGAGATAAAGGTCTTGACACCCGACGGACGGACAGACGGACAGACGGACAGACGGACAACAAAGTGATCCTATAAGGGTTCCGTTTTTTCCTATTGAGGTACGGAACTCTAAAAATAATAAAAATATGAAAAGTTTGATATTATACATTAGAATTCATTATATACAGAATAATATGTTCTAAATATGGATTTTTGAAAACTATTCTATGGGTTATATGAAGCGGCTGTAGCGGCGGGATTATTTGAGTGTGCGAAGCTAAGGTTTTTGCATCAACTGACAAAATTTTCTTTAGTCTGTACGCATGTATGTTTGGATGTTTGTATTCGTGTACAAGACGTATTTTTAGCCGACTTCAAAATAGGAGGAAGCTATTTCAACCAGTCTAGATGAAATTGTCGAAAGTTTGCTGCGGCCCATTTACTGGCTTTGCTTATTTATATTTTTTTCAGAAGTATAAGAAATCCTTTTGTGGGCATTTCTAATTGGTAAACAAAACATTAAGTCATAATATGTCATTTATATGAGAAAATCCTGTTTTGTCTTATCAAATAAAATTTGAAGTAAGTTTGAACACAGCACAAATGTTTTGGAAGAATAAATATAATGAAACCGGCAAAGTGCGAGTCGGACTCGCGCACGAAGGGTTCCGTACCATTATCTATAAAAACGGCAAAAAACACGTTTGTTGTATGGGAGCCCCCTTAAATTTTAAATTTATTTTAATTTAATTATGTATTTTTAAATTGAATAACATAAATCAATATTTTGTAAATATTACAAGCGTCTACCTGTTGCCGTTATCAATATCGAGCAAAAACGAGCAAAAAAATCACGTTTGTTGTACGGGAGCCCCCTTAAATATTTATTTTATTTTATTTTTTGTATTTGTTGTTATAGCGGCAACAGAAATACATCATCTGTGAAAATTTCAACTGTCTAACTATTACGGTTCATGAGATACAGCCTGGTAACAGACGGACGGACGGACAGACAGCATAGTCTCAGTAATAGGGTCCCGTTTTTACCCTTTGGGTACGGAACCCTAAAAATGGACTAATTACACCTAAATTAAAAAAAACGCTTCTTGACAATCAGCTAAAAAGTAAATTATTCCAAATACCAACAACCCTACCGAGCAGTAAAAACATAATACCCGAGTATACTTTAACTGTTACCATTCTAGTTATTTCTAGTTGTAACCAATCTCGCCACAAGTTACTCTGTTTATTTGACAGCTCCGCACCGGACAATGTTCGAATTACACCGCGGCTACTGCAGTAAACTAACTCTAAGCATGACATGTATTTTATCTGATAATGCCTTAGTTATATTAAATATTATTGCTATTACAGTAAAGATTTTGTTGCAGTTTCACTTTCCTTGAAATTTGTAGAAATTCAATATGAAATCGCTATAATAGGTAAATTATTTGGAGAGTACGCGCGAGTGAATTGGTTTCTTCTAGGTAAGCGCGCTCCATCGTAGACTGCAACGTCGTTTAACATCAGACGAGATGTCGGTCAAGCGAAAACCTATTTCTACATAAAAATAAAACCGGCCAAGTGCGAGTCGGACTCGCGCACGAAGGGTACCATTATCTATAAAAAAAACAGGTTTGTTGTATGGGCAAAAAAATCAGGTTTGTTGTATGGGAGCCCCCTTAAATATTAATTTTATTTTAATTTAATTATTTATTTTTAAAGTTAATAATATAACTCGGTATTCAGTGAGTATTTCAAGCGTCTACCCATTGCCGTTATCAAGATCGAGCAAAAACGAGCAAAAAAATCACGTTTCTTGTATGGGAGCCCCCTTCAATATTTATTTTATTCTATTTTTTAGTATTTGTTGTTATAACGGCAACAGAAATACATTATCTGTGAAAATTTCAACTGTCTAACTATCACGGTTCATGAGATACAGCCTGGTGACAGACGGACGGACGGACGGACAGACAGCGGAGTCTCAGTAATAGGGTCCCATTTTTACCCTTTGGGTACATGGTTAAAAACAGTCTCGATGAATCCTATTTCAAACAGCAAAAATATATCAAAATCCGCGCGACAAATTGATATTTGCGAGCTACGATACCACAGACAGAAACACAGATACACACGTCAAACTTATAACACCCCTCTCTTTCGGTCTGGGGTTAAAATAAGCTCGTCTTCAAATTTCCGTCTCCAAACTGCGTTACAATATGAATTACAGTAGTCCAAATGTGAACCAAATAGACCAATAAAGAACCGGTCTATTTAGTTAATTCTATATGTTTTGATGTCATATTTTCGCATCGTCTATTTTTTGCTATTTCTATCTTTATTTGGACTCGTCCATTGACCAAACTAAGCAAACATATCACCAAAACCAACATTTAGTGACATGGTATGTATCATACCAATAGTAAGTACACAACAGTTCCCAGTAAATTCCTCCCGTAATACAACTCTCTATGCTACTTCAGTGAGAAAATCAAGGGACATAGTAAATATCTCTGCGCATCAGATTGCATAAAGCTTGCGCTTAAACATGCGCATATTATTGCATTCATATGGACTTATAAAGATATCACAGAGTACTGGCTGCAAAGAAAGAAACAAAAACAAAAGCTTTCTCATTTACATTATGCCTTTGAGATGGGGGTTTGAGCTGAAATTTAGATTTTTTGTTGAATTTGGTTTTGTATTGCGAATATAAGTTAAATTGGTCAAGAGTTCGTCAAAATATAAGGTCGGTGGCCAAATAAACATTTTATTTAAAAAAAAAAAACTAAAATGCCTAAAATTAACCAGTTCTTAACTAAAGACACCAACGCTTGTATTTATCATATTCTAAGTTTTTAAAATGCATATTATAAATCAATGCCAGAGTGTAATGACACTTGAAAAATATAGTACCCCGTCATATTACTTTAGTTTCACTCCTCTCCATCTTAAGGTTGCCTGGAAGAGATCGCTATCAGCGATAAGGCCGCCAGTTGTTACACTAGTTTTTAAATAATTTATCTTGATTTTAAGTTCTAAGGTGTGTACAATTAAGAGTTTATCTATATATCTGGGTTCTCCTTAGAATAATAAGAACAAGAAGATTTGTTTACGAAATTACAAGAAGATTTGTTTATGAAAATTTGCCTTGTACCAAACAACTGTATGCTTTGCTATTAAGCAGGAATCAATTTACAAAACACACATAACTTCGAAAAGACGTGTGTTGGGATTTGAACCCAGAACCTGCGGATTGCAAGTCAGATGGCCACCCAAACGCCAAAGCTTCATACACATTTCTCATTGAAATACACAAAAGAATAAACTCCTTGCCGGCTTCTCTGTTTACTGAGAACGATAATTTTCAAGAATCAGAATCAGTTTTTTTTATTAAAACACTATTATTATTACGGGAAATTAACGCGAACCACGGTAAATATCCCGTTAATAATAATAGTGTTTCAATGAATGACCGTGATAGTATAAAAAATATTTTTTTATTGCATAAAACTGGTACATTAAGGTGCTATAGATTAGTTTGGTATCACGCTCTACCCATTTCGGGCTAGAGTGAATATATATCTTCTAAATAGACCACCTCCATCCTCAGCCACGTAGCAGCTTACCATCAGGTGAATTAGTGGTCAAACATAGATCTAATTCATATAAAAAAATCTATATATACTAATATATACGAGTGCATATGTTATTGACCGGTAAACTTGAACAGGAACAAGCCTCAGGCGGTTCACGCCTTTTTAGGCTCTACTCGGGTTCATTAAACTGCTACAAACTACGATATCTAGCAATAGATCAACTAAATCTTAAATGGCAAGAGGAATTGATGTGAAGTTTTCCTTCTGTGATTTTATCTAGTTGTGTAGAAGAACGGTATTTTTTCGTTTGTTAAAAGTAGGTGTGTTTGCTTAGCTCCTGCAGCCTTTATATAGGCAGCAGGAGTGAAGGCCTGCCTATAGGCAAGTAAAGCTTGGCCTTTTTTGATGATATTCGGCAAAGTGATGTAAGTTTTTACCCGCTTGAAGCAAGAGGGTACAATTTCCCAAGTATAATTATGTATAGTATGTATATATGTGGGTATGTAATTATCTAATTTATGTATGTATGTGGTCTCTTATTTACGTAAAAATTTAAAATTGTTTTTACGGCGAGAATGTTGTAGAGAACATTTGTTAAGATGCTACCTGGTAATTAAACAAAATTTTTATGTTAATTATATTTTAAGAGTACTTGCTTGAATAATTCAACTTTTTTATATGTGTTTGTTGACTACATTACCTCCATTAATCCGAAGACAGAAACATAAAACAAGTAACTTTCCTCGATAGAAAAAAAATCAGAACTTACCTCTAAAAATAACATTTTATGAATTTTGTGTCGTAGTCATGTACTTTTTGTCACATTAAAATAATGAAGAGTGTAGATAATATCTTAATAAACATTAATTGGAAATTCGTTTTTAAAGAAACATATAATAAATTTTTTAATTAATTTTTTATTTGGTTTGGCGCTTACGTTATTTTTTTCGAGCAGGTTGCATGTTTCCTCTCTCTATCTATTTACGTTGCTATCGCATAGTTCTATCACTCTCAACCATCCTCGGCCACACCTTCGGTTAATATCAGGCGAGTTGGTGGTCAATCGTAGATCTATTGTGTATAAAAACAAAAAAAAAAAACATTTACCCAGTTCGCCCGTGAACATCGTGCGAGGTATCGTCTTAAGTTATCATCTGCGAAAAAACTTTCTTAAATAAGACAGTATTAATATTATTATTCGAAGAAATGTTTGTATTATGTCTTATGTTTTGGCAAAGTGTCAGTTTGGCGTATATAATACGTGGTATCATTCGATTCTGGTAGGCGGCATGGCTTCACAGATCAATTGGTGGTATGCCTGCCTTCTAAACTTAGTAGGTAGGTTGTAGGTTCAATCCTCACCCAGGTCAAACATTTGTGTGATGGGCGTTAATGTAAGTTCTATGTCAAGATGTTTCTGTGTAATTTTAATAAGTATGTATTTAAAAATAAAAGTCTAGAAGTTAACTATCTAATTCCCATAGTAAAATTTTTGCTTACTTTTATTTTTGTTTGCTTTAGTGCTATGTGAAAATGTCCACCCATGTATATTTATTTATTCGTCTCAGCTATGGATACCTATGGGAGTAACGTAGATTATACTGTTACCATAAGGCTCCCGCAAGAAAAAAATAGAAAGTGTCTATTTTTTTGTCATCACTTAAAGCAAGACAAATATTCAAGAAACTCGTCCATGAACATTATCTCTCCTCATGCTAAATCTGTATCTAAGTATATGTATTTATTTATATATATTATTATATTTATATATCATTATTTGTATATATTTTATATTGTTTAGTATTTATATATGTTATGTTTTGTGTAAGTATGTATAACAGAAATTGTATTATTTAATATATACTGTACATCACAACCTCCTTTTCAAATTGCCAGATTTCCTATACAGCCTAAGGTTGCCTGGAAGAAATCGCTCTATGCGATAAGGTCGTCGTTGTACTTTCGATTAAGTTGATTATCTATATTTAAGTTACTCTGTATGGATGTACAGTAAAGTTATTCTATTCTATTCTATTCTATATTCCGATAGGAAACTGTAATGAGGAGCGATGATAATAAACTATTACTTATTTTTATTATCATTTGCAGCTACATTTACACAAAATACGCAAAATTTAACATATAAATAATCGATTTTACCTCCGCCAAAACACCTAAACAACCTCAGCGACCGGAAGACAAAAGATCGGCCTGCGATAACGTAATACCTAATCGATAATCGTATCTACGACACTTCAGCTCACACGCTAACTCGTAAAAAGGTGAGAAAGTAAGATGATAAAACTATACTAGAGACCAGTTTAGCTGTACACTTAACCAAATATAAATTAAACTCTATTTATATCGAATTAAGGTACCGGTTACATCATACAGATGTAAAGTTAAGTATGTAATATGGTAGAGTCGCGAAGAGGCCGCAGTAAAAAAGGTGAAATGTCTTTTTGGAAGCGACACTGGACATAGAGTAGATAAGAGACCACCTTGGTGGATATTGGGACCATTTTTAGGATTGTTTTCCGGTTTCAAACTGTTTGGATGGGTAATTTTGCTATGGTACACAAATCCCATAAAGTATCGTATGTATTTGTGGGCTAAAGAGAAACGCTTACTTACCTTGCAGTTGTCTATACATAAGGAGAAAATGGATTTCTACCCTTAAATATTATCAGATGTTGTTTTTTACACCTTACTAGATGAGAATTTCAGTTCCTACCAGAAAACCTAGCGTGGATTCAATTTTAAAACAATTTTTAAATACTTAATAATATTTTATGATAACTAAGAAATTTATACTTCTAAGCAGAATTTGAGGTTTTTTACGGTCATTATTCAAACAATTTCTTCATACATTAGTACATTTTTTACTAATATTATATGAATTGTTCGATCAATTATTTTATAAATAAATAAATAAATATTTGTGGACATTTCACACAACACCATCTAGCCCAAACTAAGCAAAGATTATACTATGGAACTAGATGGCTGATAGAATACATATATACTTTTTTTTTTTAATATATACATATGATACATAGAAACACCCAGACACAGAACAAACATCCATGCTCATCACACAAATGTTTGCCCTGGGTGGGGATTGAACCCACGACCTTTCAGTTCAGCAGGTAGACGTAAACACACTACCAACTGAGCCACAAGGCCAGTCGGTAGTGTGTTTACGCACTATATGCACTTATTTATACTAATAAATAAGTGCATATAGACAGATATAATAAGTTATATAGTTTTAAAACGATCTGTTCTACAGACCATGCATTAGATAAAGCGTCTAGTGGTCACTAACCCATTGAGAGAATAACGGTATATTAATAATATACGATGTTTCTTGTAAATGTACGTCTTCACTTCACAGATATCTCATTGGTAGGAAAAAGTTCGTTTTCATTACAAATTTATATGTTTTCATATATTGAGCGATAAGTAGGGTAACCATAGATTTTATTGTCTGCTAGGATAGAAAACAAGACTTCTTAGTCTTTGTAGAACAATAGACAATAAACAATGTTTTTATTGTGACAAAAACTTAAATATTTACATGACTTAAACCTAAAAACTGAAAACTAAGTTTTTGCCATAAGCCGGCTCCAGCTCAGCATGTTGCCGATTGTTGTCAACCGGCGCTGGTCTTCCGCTGGATCCGGCAGGTGACGTCACGCACCGCACAGTGCGCGTGCAAGCATTTTCATTCCAATATACCCACCCACATAGACGAGCAACAAATACTATAAATATTGTTTACAATATGGAAATATCAATAGTGCTGTACAGGTAAGTATTTAATACTTTACTTTTTACCAGTCCAGACTATCTCTACAGTGTAGGTAAAACGTTTTTACAACAATAACTAATTGTTGCAAAAAAGTCGGTGCTCGTAAGGTCCACTGCTTGTAGAACTATTAGTATATCGTAGTGACGAACGCAGTGCATTACCTAACGGGAACTTGAACTGTTTAATCTCATATTTGTGAGTTGCAGTAGACTGTCGTGTAAACATGGAGCGTAACAGCAGACCATCGAATTGCTCTTGATCAATTCAATTTCAATTTCAAAATATCTTTATTTGTCAGGCATACAATTTAATACAACGCCAGTGTAAGATGATATAAATGTTTTTTCCAAGCGCAGAGGCTTTTTTAAACCTTCAGGCATGAAAGTAAGTTGTCCGTATTATCAAATGGATGAATGTGTGTAAGTATTCTTGTGAATATTCATGACATCAGTGGCACGTAAACTTTAGTATGAGCATTACGTATATTGATAAAAAGGGTAGCAATATAAATATGTGGTTAACAACTTGTGAATATACCTAATTATTTAGTGCAGCTACTAGCGCGTGACGTAAAAACTCCGCATGCCTAGTAGCCATAAGCTGTAAGTCTTGATCACTCATTTGCTAAAAAAATGTGTATTCATCGTCATCATCATCATCTCAGCCATAAGAAGTCTACTACGAGACATTATAGGCCTCCCCCATGGGCTTCCGAAAATACCGATTGGAAGCAGCTTGCATCCAGCGACTTCCTGCCACTTGTATGAGTCATCTGTCCATCTTATGGCTGGTCTTCCTACGCTGCGCTTGCCAGTGTGTGGTCTCCACTCGATAACTTTTCGGCCCCATCGGCCATCAGTTCTACGTGCTATGTGCACTGCCCACTGCCACTTTAACTTGCTAATCCGCTGTGCTATATCGGTGACTTTCATTCGTCTACAGATCACTTCATTCAAAAGTATATTGCGCAGGAACAACCAGGAAGATGCCCACAAAAACCAGTGACATCCGACAAAAATGAAAGATACAGCGACACCAGCCATAACTCAAGGGGCAGACGGGACCCGCCGCGGGTCGTGTAATAATGACGTTCAAGTAATATACGATTACATGTTATCTGGTGACAGTGTAGTGTGGCTAACGCTTTATATTTGTGTCAACGGCTCGAAATTAAGTGGGAAAGGCTCCATTGATGAGGGAATAGTTGAGAGAGACCTACGTCTGAATGGAGTTGAGCTGAGTTGAAATTTAGCCTAAATTAGCTGCACCCGCGACTATTCCAAAATATGTCTTGGGTAATTCGCACCGGACCAACCACTGCGGTGCGCATGGACCCATTCAGAAACAGGACCAATTCATGGGCGATTCGCACCGCGGTTCGAATCACTTGCGGTGCGTTTAATATTACTTTTGCATTGTGTAGATATATAGATCAACGATTAACCGATCCACGAGTATGTATTCCAGTATTGTTTATAATTTTGTAAACTAAACAATATGAAGTTTAGTTTGGTAATTATTTAATTTTGTATAGGTTTATAAAATAAATAAATTTATAAAAAAAAAAAAAAAAACGATAGTGACATTTTTTTTTCAGCCCTGTTTGTACAAACTGTCCCACTGATGAACGCGGTCATCTTCTTATTGTGAGAAGGGTAAGGCCATAGTCTGCCGCGCTGGCCAAGTGCGGATTGGCAGACTTCACACATCTTCAAGATCATTGAGAACTCTCAGACATGTAGGTTTCCTCACGATGTTTTCCTTCACCGTTTGAAGTTGGCGGCAATCAAGAATACGCACATAACTTAGAAAAGACAGAGGTGCGTGCCGCGCGATTCGAGCCCAGGACCTGCGGATCGCAAGTCAGAATGTCTCCCGACTAGGCTGCCGAAAACTTACTAGGCTTCCGAAACCTTAATACTATTTAAATACAATCAATTGAAGTATTACAGGGGCAAATTATTTTACAGCATTAGCATCGGTCCACAAACTAGGCAAAGACTGTCTTTTGGACACCCAGTCCAAAATTAATGATAGGCCTCATGGTTCAGTGGTAGTATGTCTGCCTGCCGAGCTGTAGGTCGTGGGTTCGATCCCCACCTAGAGCAAACATTTCTTTCTGAATTTCGGAATTTCTGCTGAACACAGAACAAACATCTGTGTTCAGCAGAAATTCCCAAAAAAGTCTATATGTATTCTATCAGCCATCTGGTTCCCATAAAACAGGCTTTGCTTAGTTTTGGTGTTGAGTGAAAATGTCCTCCAATATTTATAAAAAAAAATACATTGATAAACAGCATATTTTCAATGAAAACGCCAGACTGGCGACTTGATTGACTTTAATAACTTTATAAAATATTGGTCAACCTCAGAGGAATCTTCAAAATATTACCAACCGCATGTATTTGCATATTTATTTGTCGCGAACACAATAATTATTGCGTACATTAATATAACAAGACGTGAAATTAATTGAACACATAAATGTAAATATTATTTATTAATTTATTATTGAAGTCGTTTTATGGGCGGGTTGTTTAATGCGAGCTCACGATCTCATTCCCGATGTATTAATTTTATTTTATGGCATTTTGTTAATTGTTAAAGTATATGTGATAAAAATTAAACATTGTTCCCTAGTATAGCATGTCAATTAAGATTGGCTGTGCCTATTTGGCTTTAGAAACGAGGCTGGGTCCGTGGGGCCGGGAGTTCATCTTGTTTTAAATAAAATGGCCATTCCGTATCGTGGCATGCGCAAAGTAGGGTTCCGTAGTTGCACATCATAATTTTATGTGAACTTAAAACAGGGTCTTCTATTTGATACTAAGAACATTCCAGTTAACCTATGTTACTTTAAATTAAATTTGCACAAAGTTTTCATTTCTTACTTACTTCTCTAAGTAATTTTTTTAAGTTGATCGACTATTACTCGGTAACTTTTAAAGTACACTTAGCCGTGATTGTTTTTTTTCTATAATTGTATCATAATTATATGCTACTAGCATGATTTTTTTACATATCTTCAAAGTAATAATGAAAAAAATATTCATCCCCACTTTACATGTAGGGGAGGTACACCAAAAATTTTTTCGTCATGACTTTATTGTAGTATTTTCTTGGCGTGATTAATATATATGTTCATGCCAAAAACCAGCTTTCTAGAACTAATAGTTTTTGAGCAAAGCCGCGGAGAGACACTTGACTATAACAAAAATTATCACTAACGATTAATATTTCGCAAGCGGATCCCTATATTAAAAAGATAAATTCCTCGCCCGGAATATACGTTAAAAATATCTTTCGCACTTTACATATAACGGAAGTACTACCCTAAAAATCATTTTCAAGATTGTTTTAACTATTTTTCCGGCGAGATACTATGTTACAGCTTTCTAGTACTAGTAAGATTATTTAAGCTAAGCCAAGCACGGAGGAACAGACAGGACGAAACTATAAAGGTTCCGTCAGTATTTAGTGTTAACTCTAAAAACTAACCGAACCTCCTAAAAATAACTTTGACTAAAAATAAAACATTAAAAACCTATTACTAAAAATGGGATATTTACTAATTCAGGACTACCACACCATTATCCCATTCAAAAAATTAAAAGACCATTCAAAACCAAAATTGAGTCAAAACAATTCGTCGACGCCGACAAGTTGTCGTCAGTCGAGACGGGAGCGACAAAAAATTCGCTCCAATTTGGTAACTTAAATTGTCGGAAAAAGTTTTTATTGCAGCTAACGAGACAACCCTGATGTTATCGTATGTATTACTTTCATCCCTTACCTTGGCTGTTACTTTCGAGTGACCGCGTCCTTATAATTAGGGAAATATTGGTTTACATGTGACTAGAAGACACAGAAATAGATTAAGATTTTTTAACCTACCTGACTAACCTAGAAACTAAAAAAAAAATAAGTGCATATGTATTTGTTAGAAAACATGTTTATAAGTACATAATATATTTATATATTATATTATCTACTTTCTGTAGCATAAACTGCTTGATGTAGCACTAAATAGTGTTATAAGCTATATTTTGCAGTCGAGTATTTTAATATTATTTTATATCTTTAACATAAATACGCCTGTTTTCGTGTATGCTCTCTGATTAAAAAAATCGTAATTATTTATGTCTCATTTCGAGTTTTAAAATCTTTATGTAAAAACTTTAATTCATATTTATGTACCTATTTGTCGTTACGTTTTCGTCGTAAATAATAAGAGTCTATTTATATTTTAGACGAAAAAATACACTTATAATTACTTAAAAAGTGTGTAAATATATTTTTCTTTTGTAGTTTGGTGATTTTTACATACCCACATAATTAAAACACTATTATTATTAGCGGGATATTTACCGTGGTTCGCGCGATATTTCGGCACGGTTACATGCACCATGTTCACGGGCTACATAATTAATTATTGTTTTTAACAAATTCTGACGCTTATAATCATCCTTGTTCATTTTGTAGACTAATTATTTGAAAAAAAAATACCTAATCTCAAATCTACAATGCAGATAGCAATACCAAAAGTAAATGTAGATAAATAAATATTCAAATTACCTATCTAGTTAAATATGTATTTTTTTCTCTATTCTAATAGTTTCACGTGAGAGCTAATTCCTATTCCAGCTTGTGCAAGAACTTATTATCCTTGATATCTTATTAATTTACATTACTATAATATCTGAGATAAATAAATAAAACAGATACAGATACAGGTACTTTATTGGTAAATATAACAATTTACAAGTCAAATGAACTAATTTCTAGAAACGAAAAATAATATAATATTAAGGTACACTAGAGGTACTTATAAATTTATCTGCAAGATATTCTGTAATGTCATAATATGCCCTGCTTTGCAAGAATATTTTCAGTTTAAATATATTGAAAGAAGCTGCGTTTCTGATGCTTTTCTAATACTTTTGTTTTTTTAAACATATTCTAAAATTTAAAAAATGTTTTATTCGACATTTATAGCTTCAATATGTTGACTTTTATAAATTAAACGTGTTCTAACATTAAAAAAAAAAAAAAAAACATATTTATAAGTTCAGTATACTGACGCTATGTAAGCCTCGCTTGACATTTTTTGCCCCTAGGGTTGCCGATAATCATGTCACACGTTTTTTACATAAAACCACACAGGACAAAATGGCGTTACCATCAGATTATCATAGCCTTGTGGCCGGATTATTACTTCATTTTTTTCTTACCCCTACCTGTTCTCAACCCAAGATCTTTATGATAGCGCGATAGCTCAAAAACCAACATAACTCGACCTGTCATATCGAACAAATTTGAAATAACAATGGTTGGTAGTTACACTGGTGGTTTTATACAAATTAATAAGACAACCAAGCTTCTTAACCGGGTGAATATTTTGTTTATTATACCTATTAGAGATTTGTTGAAGTATTTTGGTCGAGTGTGTTAAGATAAATGTTTTTGGTGACATATTCTGTTCCTGATTCGATCAAATATTTGTGGTATGTGTTAAAGCCTCGTTTCAATGTTTGATCAAATATTGGTTGCTGATAAAGTTGCTGGGAATTTTTTGAATTTGAAAACAATTTGGAAGCGAATAATAGAGTTGTTCGTTGACTCGGCCGCAAAAAAAATCGTCGGCGTGGTCGAGTCGTCACCTTTAAAAATAATATTATGTTGTGGTTCGTTGAATTGACCACAATTAAGAACAGTCAGTTATTTAAGAGAAGTGGTGAATACGTCGTAGGTTAGTATAGTATAAAGTATAGTAATAGGTAGTTCCTGGGTTCGATCCCAAACCGGGACAAGCATTTTGTATGGTGAGCACGGATGTTTGTTCTGTCTGGGTGTTTCTATATAGGATAAGTATGTATTTACAAAAAACGTATATAAGTATTCCATCCGCCATCTAGTTCCCGTATTACGAGCTTTGCTTAGTTTGGGCTAGATGATGTTGTCTGATGTCCACCAACATTTAAAAGTAAAAACAGAATCGGTAAAAAATCACAGTTTAGTTAAACCTGGATGAATACAAGGATTATTTATTTTCGCGCGAGCTATCGAGCTGTGTAAAACGACATCCCTTGAGACCACGACCTTAGAGTAATGTCACTTAGAGTGAGAGCACATTTAAAAAGACGTTTGCAATAGAGCTTTCAAATCTCTCGGCTTTGTCATAAGGCAGACTAGCAGATTTCAGGACAGGGATGCTATTGTTACATTATTCTATTCATTTGTGCGTAGCAAACTGGAGTATAACTCCGTAGTATGGGACCCGCATGAAAAAAGCTATAAGCTTATGCTAGAGCGAGTACAGCGAAAATTTGCTAGGTACTTATATAAGAAACTCTATGGATATTATCCCTTTATGTATCCGTCTCTGTTTGTTAGTGGAATGGTAGGCATCAATACTCTGGAGCTGAGACGGAAGTGTGCGGTATTGGTGCATTACTACCAGCTCCTCAATGGGCAGGTCGACAATCCCCACGCTCTGGCTCGTTGTTCATTAGCTGTGCCAGACCGTGTGCGTCAGTCGCGCGCATGCAGCATAAGGAAATTATTCCAGAGTCCACGCGTGCGCACCAACACAGCTCGGTACGCTCCCTCTACCCGTGCCTTAAATCTATTCAACGAGATGATTGCTCAGAATCCAGACGCTGACATATTTTTTGATAGGTTTAGCGTAATGCATTTGTATGCGTTTCTCGGCTACTTCCCAAGTATTATTATTGTTATTATTGTAATTTGTTATTGTAATTTATTATGTAATTATTGGCTGCTGTGCGCTTTGGTTCTGCTGTAAGCACAGTAAGCATTTGAATAAAAATAAAATAAAATACCGTTTATAGGTGAAGCCAAAAATCAATCAAAACGCATGACCATCACGTATTAGTTATTGATACGCACATAATCAATGATGTTTCAAGTGACTAGACGTATTTGTCATGAAATTGAGCCATTTGCTTACTTGTTATATATATAGCGGCGGGCAGTAAATGTATAGGCCTTAAAAGGCCTGTACAACTTTCCGCGACTCGCATTCTTAGCTTATTAATTCTATGACCATAATCTTATCTTGTTAAATTTTCATTGTTTTTATGTGTTTCTGACACAAATAATTCTAGTCCCAGCAAAAAGCCAGAAATGTTGTTAAAGTGGAAAAAAAATAAGTACAGGTCACAGTTCCTATAATGCAAAAGTGCTCCTCAGCTTTAACGGGGTGTTTATTGGATGTCAATTTAATTTTATTCACTTTTTACACAGACTGTCTACTAAAATTATTATTATTCCTCCCCATTTCTGGCCATAAACTTACCTTGTTAAAGAAAAACTGGCCTTCAAGAAATTAAAAAGCAATACTTTACCGCACTTGTACGTAATGCATTGTTCTTGTCTTTTACACCGTGTCATGACATATTATGTATTTCACTGCATATTTGACGCAAGTAATCATAGAAGCTATGTGTGTACAGCATTAACAACAAAGTAAAATAATAAAATAAAAGTCTGGTCTCAGTTTAGTTTCACACTTTGATCTGTTAAGTACTAAAATAAATTGATACCGATAAACATTTGAGCTAAAAAAAATCTATTTATGCTTAGGGACGCCTGACGGAACTTCTCCAACGAATTTTTTCGTAACAAATAAATTATATTATTAGAATTATCCTAAAGAAAGCTCACTTAAACACATTTTACAGCGATTTTGCGCATACTTTCTCGCAAAAACGTAAGCTCAACAGCATATCAAGCGTATCGCAATCGAAAGTTAGACTGCAAAAGTCTCTCATAACGTTTGGTATTTTGTTTTTCTTCTAATACAGATTCCATAGCCGTTTATAAACATTGGTCGAATACCAGCTTCACAGTAACAGTAAATTAACCTAATACTGTTAAATTTATTTCTGCTATGTATTTGTACCAAGACATCCGTGACACAAAAAATCCTACTAAATAACGCTATGAATTTGAAGCCATATAAAATATATATATATATAATTATAGTTTAAAAACTGAAAATCGACTTCTAAATGCGCAATTTGTTTTAAAAACTAAATTTCTGAACTTATTTTGATGACATTTCAATAGGACGAATCTGAAATTATCCTTTCTAAATGGTTTATAAATGACTGAGTCATGCAGTAAGAAACATTAAAAAAATACAGCCGAATTGTTAAGCTCATTCTTTTTGAAGTCGGTCAAAATCTGAGCAGAGTCTGGTCTTGTACCCAGTTATGGAAGTGTTAAAGACTCCTCTGCCTTGTTAGTTGTTACATTATAAAGTTTAAGGGATGTCAATTGTATTTTATTGCCTTTTTACACGGTTACGAGTTTACGAGTAAGAGAAATCGACCTGGGCTCGCGGTCGCACCTCTAGTTAAAGAGCGAAGTGATTTTTTATGACACTTGAATGGTTCATCTACTTTGTAATGTAGAAGACGCTTGCTTTGAAATGCTGAGAGCAGATTTAATTTGAAAGAAACAAAGCCCGCCGTTGATGGCGTTTTTTTTATTATTGTGTGCGATTTCAAGTAGGTAATAATAATTTCTTTTTTTTTCTTTTTCTTTTTTTTACTGGTATAAATGGAATGCAATAATCTACCATCAAAAAAGAAAAAATTAAAACTAAACCAAATTTGAAACTTCTTTTGTGACTAAGTACCTACTCAAAGTTTGCAATCTACCTACACTGTCAAAAAATAGGTAACCTTCTTGTATACTTAACGTAATATTGCAAAACAAATAAATTAAGAAAACCCAAAAATCCCCGACATAAAAAATAGCTACACCGATTTTGTTAAAACTTAGGTATGATCAAACAAAAAAAAAACTAGATCAAAATAAGTCCATCCGTATGACAGCTATAATGCCATAGATACGCAGATGTACAGATACACATATCAAACTTACCGTCTTTTTGGGTCGACGGTTAATTTCTTTCCGTTTTTGATGTCAATATTTACTGACTTCAAAAAGGGAAAGAAGTTCTCAATTCGACACATACCATTAATAAAAGCGTAGTAAGGAACTGATACTAATTGAATAAGACAAACTTTAATTTGCTTACTTCCTAGGATTTTTTCTCTAGACCGAAGAGCACCATAAATTATTTAAACATAGGTAGGTAAATATTTTAAGAAAATTGTAAGATCCAATTTTTGCCAGCATCTATGCAACAAGAAAAACTACCGTGATAGTTTAAATAATTACATTTAAAAAAACTAAAAAATCGCTTCAAATTATTGTATTGTCATCGGTCTTTGATAAGTCTACAAAGTTTGAATGAAATCTGACCGTTTAAAGTGGTCAAAATCAAGTCCAAAGGAGTCGGTTACACACAAACAAACAAACATGCATACGGGTGAAGCTAATATAAGCGTGATAGAAAGTGTTTTACAAGAAAAACTGTTTTCTATCCCTATGTCTCAATATTCTATCTGAATGATTATAAATAAGCAAGCCTTTATTACTTTTTTTTTCATATTTTCTACTGTTTAATTACATTCATCAGCAATTCAATAGAAATTAGAATCGTTGAAATTGGATAATGTTTAGTAGAGATCAGAATTCTCGTGTTGTATAGTCAAATACGCGGTAAAAACTCGGTAATAATGGACTAAGTACAAGTTTACAAGTCAAGTTTTTGGTTAAGTACATTCAAGTTTCATAGTTAACCCTCAAACGAAAGAAACAAAATTACTGGAATCTAAACACATTAATAAACGAAAAGAAAATACATAAATGTTTAAGATAATCAAACATAACTGCAACATCATTTTTCCGAGTTCCCGCTAAAGCTCAATTGGTTTTTATGACATTAATACCGGAGCATTGCAAAAAAAAGTTAATGTCAAAATAGCCAATCTTTCTTGGCAACATCACATTTCTGCGCCGTCGTTATCCTTGCAAATCTTTCCAGCTCATTGAACTAAATGGACATGGTGCCTTAAAATACATTCCATTGAATTAAAGAGCTGAAGCAAAAATAGCTTCTCCCATCTACCACAAATTATAAACACAGTTGTGACAGTTAAGGCAAAGTTTACACTATCTCGAGTCATAAAACCGACAACATTAATTCGCGCAAAATTACCCTATCTTGCCCTCTCTCTCGTTCCTACTGTAATGAAAACGCAATTAATCTCTCCGTCCCTCTCATCCCTGCACAGAAGTGACACGTGATATCTTACAAAACGTTACGATGTCACACATCAAGCGCCCACAGCCTAAGTTACCCGTGGGTGTTCTTTGTTTTAAGCTAAGATGCTTTTTTGTTTTATGAATATACCGTTTTATAGAGTTTGCCGCCATAATGTGTCCGGTCGATGCGCAATATATTCTGTTCAAGAAATAATTGATACTCCAACTAGAGTAAAAAATCAAAACTGTTGCATCGTCAAACTTTCCGAAAAATTTCACTGGGTGAGCCCATAGCTTTGTGTAACAATTTTTCGAAAAGTTTGTCGATGAAGCAGTTTTGTTCTTAGTCAGTTCAATTTTTTTTTTGCGACGGCGTCGTGGATTGTCATGTTTCCTCAAACTAATTTGAAGAGATCTTGGACAGGCGCATGCGTTAAATCGTGAACGGCTGATTACGGGAGATAATAATGACATAATGGCATATATACCTACGCAAGTATGTGTAGTTAAGTATAAGTACCTGTGAATATTTATAACTGAAAACACGGGCAAACCCGGGTTCACTAAAAATAAAATCTAGCTAGATCGATTTATCGTTCTCGAATCTACTTACTTAACATCTCATCAAAATCTTTGGAGCCGTTTCTGAGATCCATATAATGAAGTTTAGGTAACGTAAACTATGTTTAAGAAACGTAAAAAGCCCCCGACACAAAAACGGCTGAACCGATTTTGGTGAAACATAGCTAAGAATACTCTCGATCAAAATATATCAGAATCGGTCCATCCATTTGAGAGCTACGATCCCAAATACAAACAGATAAACAGGTCAAACTTATAACGCACCTTTTTTTGGGTCATAGGCTAAAAACAACACCTAAACAGCGCAAGCGACGTAGACTCAAACCACTTAAAAATGAAACCTACACACCTTAACTCCATAACCTGCGACATTTTGATTACAAAACCGCTATAAAATGCAAAAAGTCAGTGAGCATGATAAATCAAGGGAAATAAAAGTATTCGAGAGGCAGCTCAATTCTCGGCTGGTCCCGTAATTTATGGCCGAAGATAGTAGCAACAAATCACGGCCTGATTGCCGCCATTGCTTTTGCCGTACCTTTGGATCATTTGGTGTAACCTGAGAACTCCCTACATTCGATGATTGGGCAAATAAATATATTTTCCGTATCCTGTTTATCGGGTCTGGGGTGTTAATAAAAATGTAGGGGAGACTGGGGTAGTGGCGATTACACTAATCAACATTAACAAATATTTGACACGGTTCATGTTGTTTCATAATCTTTAGGCATTTTATTTTGATAATTTTCAACATTATTTTTATCCAACTGCTTAAGAATCGAATCAGGTTATGTATTGTTCCTACTCTATATTACCTCATACCCCAAGCAATGTACCCTAGCATCAGTTTCATTTCGAACCAAAATCATTTTTAGTGAGTGAAGTGACGACAGATTTGTCGGTGCCTATCTCTTGAAAAATTTCAGGGTAAGACTGAAATTCTAATATCTCGCTAAGAAAAAAAAAACTTTTAATATTATCCATTACAAGTTTATCTTTGCGTAGTGTGATTATACTAGAACCTACCGAAAGGATTTCAACGTACATAATATGTTATACTATACATGTAGTTAGATTTTTCTGATAAAAAATTCAACCGACAAAATTTTCATTATTCTGTCCGGATGTTCGTAGATACTCGTGTACAGGGGATATTTTTAAATCAATCATAACGAAATTTGACTTACAGGTTTTACAATTTTATAAAAAAAATGTCATCTAGCGAGATCGCGAGATCTACTGTTACTACTATTAGTTATACTTTTAGCATATTGAATGTTGAATGTTGTTATCGGAAAGGTATAAATTACACAAAACTAATAGACAATTGGGCTGAAGAGTTCTTGAGTAGTTGATCACGTATCAGCAAGCGCAGATAAATTCCATAGGATGACCAGTCACAGGGCGTACAGATAACCTGATACAGGTGGCAGGAAGAATGCGGGTTTGGCTTCTTCCAAACATTACTCGAAAACATGTGGGATGTTTGTGTCCAGGTGTATTGATAGGATGGGTGTGTTGATAGAAAAAAAAATTACAAACATTTATGTATGGTTATATTATATTGTTGATCATCTTTTATGATCACATAAACTAACCTCAAGGATACATAATTTGGTATCCGGGTATCCGGTAAAATAATACAATGAAACGTAATAAATGTGCATTTTAACAAAAACTGAATGCATTCGGTAGTTTCATAAAGTACCGAAATTAAAATGCAAATTATAAAACGTCTAATTTTATATCATCAATAAACTAAACGTATTATACAGTGATTGACAGAATGATTCTTTTTATTAGTAAGGCTTATTATAAAATGACAGGTTTCATTTGATAAATTGATTTTGTTGAGGAAAACATCGAATTGTAGCAATGTAGAAATTAAGTTTTTATTGAACACTATTCAAATACATTTGATTAGACTCAAAATTGATTGAATTATACTTAAATATTGCTCATATGTGTTATGGTTGTAATTTTTTTATTTAAACTAAAGTTAACCGAAAAAAAACTAGCAAATGATACGACTACATGGAGATACAGCTTATAACGCTCTATATATATTGCAGCTTACATTTTTTTTTAATATGATACATGTGATCGTTGTCATGAGTTACATAACGACCCAAATAAAATATATTAATCTAAGGCCATATCACAATTCATTATGGCCAATGGAGCAATAATATTTTCGAGTCGATATCTCTGCGAGATAGAATCAGCAATGAAGAGATACTTACACCGACGAAAATCATTGACATCATCCAGCAGATTATCAAATGGAAGTGGTAGTGGACAGTGCACATATCACGCACAACTGATGGCTGTTGAAGACAGTTGGAGTTGAATAATACTAGATTCAAGTTTTTTTTAAACAAGATAGATCTACGATTGACCACCAACTCGCCTGATGTTAAGCGACGATGTAGCCGAGGATGGAGCTCGTTGATCTAGAAGATGTCTATTCACTCTAGCCTTGAAAATTCCAAGATTGTAGGTCTCAGGAAAAAGAGATGTTGGCAAAGAATTCCATTCTTGTGCAGTACGCAACAGGAATGTGGATCGATATCGTTGAGTACGGATTTTTGGCATTTCAACGAGAAATGGGTGGTAATTCGCCGACTTTCTGCTAGTCCTGTAGTGAAATGGGGAGGGTGGAATGAGGTCGTGAAGCTCTTGCGTACGTTCCCCGAAGAGATTATGTACATTTGTGTTTATGTACATACAACGTAGGACGGACAGTCAATCTTATACATGTGGCAGGAAAGTACTGGTTAGTACTGGTTGCTAGTTGCTTCCAACCAGTGTTTTTGGAAATCGACAGGGAGGCCTACATCCAGCAATGAGTTTCTTGTAGCAGACACGATGATGATAATATCAATTATAATTAATCATCATCTATTTTAGAAGCATGATTATCTAAATTTTTTTGATACTTATTTAGTACACCTGTTTCCAACATGCCCCACTCTCCTCTACTGGTGTGAATGGATCCATGCGGGGTGGCCGGCGTCCGTCGTCGTATCGTTCCTAATAAATTAGGAGCCACTAATACAAGCTTCGCCTTACAGAACCGAGCCTTTATTCTCGAGCATTCGATATTATATCCATCACCACCTTTCTCGGTAAAAATCTTTTGAGAGTGAGAATGAGTGAGATAATCTCGAATTAATCAGAATCCAAACCCTGGTCCGGTCTACTCGCTTCTAATGTACTACAGCGATAACACTTTCAATATCACTTATGTAGGGTATTACCAGAATAACTTGACCTGTCGTTTTTTGTTACACCTTTGAAATTAAAGTTCAACATTTTTGGATTAACCACCAACATAATTTGAGCTTGGTATGTGAAGATATAAGTACAGATGTAGTTCAAGTAGATTTGGTGGTTAAATCATGATGCTGAATGCATGAAATTGTGGATCTCTGATATAGTAATGTCACGTATAATGTATGATCGGTATTTTATTGTTGTACAAAATTAATTGATTTAAAGTGATACAATGTTATATATATATATATAATTGTACTTAACTTGCCTACTTGACTGGCCTTGTGGCTCAGTTGGTAGTATGTCTGCCTGCTGTGCCGTAGGTTGTGGGTTCGATCCCCACCCAGGGCAAACATTTGTGTGATGAGCATGAATGTTTGTGCTGTGTCTGGGTGTTTCTATGTATCATGTGTATATATTTACAAAAAAAAAGTATTAATGTATTATATCAGCCATCTAGTTCCATAGTAAAAGCTTTGCTTAGTTTGGGCTAGATGGTGTTGTGTGAAATGTCCATAAATATTTATAAACATTTATTTAAGAGTCCGTATTCGATCATCGTCCGTCACCCTGGCGCCTACCAACATTTTTTAAGATACAGGTATAAGTTCAAAAAATTCAAAAGCCCCCGACTGCAAACAATCGATTTTGATGAAACATAGCTATATTCTTGATCAAATCCTCTATCAAACCAAAGAAACTCAATAAAAATCGGTTCATCCGTTTGAGAGCTACGATGCTATGTAGACACACAGATACACACGTCAAACATAAAATACCTCACTTTTTGGGTCAGAGGTCAATAAAATTACTGAATAAACTTATAAAATGATTTATATGTATGAAAATTGTATCTTAACTTGAATCAAAATTTTTTTTTGTCGAACGTTTGTGATGTAGTTTTTTTTTTTTAGAAGGTAGATCTACGATTGACCACCAACTCGCCTGATGTTAAGCGACGGTATGGCCGAGGATGGAGCTCGTCGATCTAGAAGATATCTATTCACTCTAGCCTTGAAAATTCCAAGATAGGTCTCAGGAAACAGAGATGGCGGCAACGAATTCCATTCTTGTGCAGTACGCAACAGGAATGTGGATCGATATCGCTGAGTACGGATTTTTGGTACGCTTTCTAGTGCGTTGTTTAATTATAATTTTTAAAAGTTAATTTAGTTATTTTATATCTTCAGAAATGTTGGTATACGCCAGCGAGACGTACAATGGTCAATCGACAGATTTTTAAGATGTCACAGCTGTGTATAATCATAAAATCAAATCATTATGTAGGTACCTACAACAAAATAAATTCAAAACGATTATTCTATTACAAAAACTATTCCATATTTTATATTTGAATCCGTAACGTTATTTTTGCTTCTACATGTCAGTGAGCCGGTGTCTATACTAATAAGTCGCAATAAGTCGCTTGTGCATCGTCGCGGAAGGTCGCGCTTGCGATTTGTCGCAGCGATCATGTCGCGATAGCGCTGTGCTAGCGTCAGCTGCGTGCGCAGAACAACCATATGCAACAACGAGTGATTTTTACAAATATATATTTTTATACCTGAATAAGTGAGAGTTTTCTAAAAAGTATAAATTGAGTATCTCTAAAACGAAAGTAATCGGTTTATTACGGCCAAACCTACCTGCCCAAAAATGATTTTAAAGAAAGCAATATATTTAAATGGACACGAATCTTATTGCAGACTATAACGAGTAAATGAAATTTACCTATTATTATATATTATTCTATTTCTCTTTCTTATAAAAATATATAAGGTACATTTATTCACTCAGTCATCATCTCAACCATAAGGAAACTACTGCTATTCAAGAACTTATCAACCAGTGACCTGCCCGCAGCTACTTCAACTTGCTAATCCATCGTGCTATATCGGTGACTTTCGTACGTCTACGAACCTCTTCATTCAATCTCGCATTCTTCAGTATTTAAGAGCATATATCTAGTCTGTAGAGTGAAGTCTATGTTTGCCGTTATTTCATAAAGATTTTAACTTCCACAAATGACGTAACATTTTCCCCCTTCTCTTTATTTAGTTTTATTCTATATAAATGTTTTCGTGGTCTTCCCTATCCTCTCCTATTTCAATAGTTTCCTATATAATGGGTGTCATGTTTCCTACAACGCTGCCAACCCTTTTGTACTTCTTGGCTTCCTATTTTCTATATAAGCTTTCTTGCCATCTTTATACTACACAGAAAAAAAACTTGTTGAATTTCTTGGCACCATACCGCATAACACTAGCACAACTCCCCGAACAAAAAGTACAATCCCTTGTCCCTTGTTAAACCCTGTCTCATTGCAAACGACTATCGAATACAAGTACTCGGATATAATCGATTGGACGCATCGATTGCCGTCCAATAATCGAAACATGGCCGTGTCGCTAGTGTGCACTTATCTTTATGCTTTCAGCGTAATCTTATTAATTTATGAATGTGTATTTTAAATTAACATTTTATGAAGCGGCTTGTAATAAGAAGGATGTGGAATCAGTCAGGTGGACGAGTGAGAGAGGTTTTATGCGACTTTTTTAACCGACTGCGCAATATGGAGAGTTGTTTTCGAGTATATGTATTTGTATGTATGTTAGTATGTGTTTTGGCCCGCCCTACAGCTTAAACGGGTGGAAGGTTGACATGTTTGTGAGGTATCATATGAATCGCTGGGTACAAGAAATCAAGATAACCCGCACGAAATGAAAATAAGTAGAAGGATGTGTAAACTATGCAAATAGTAAAATTATACCATCGTTATGTAGAATTACTACAATACTCTAAATCTGTACGTACTTTTCGCCTTGTAGGATAGGGTGTCCTTAAAACAAATGTCGGGCTCTGATTCTCTTCAAAATATTAGATATCCAAGTCGCCGACACCTGCACTTCGTCACTTTAGAATGTTGGTTATAAACTTGCTGAATATTGATAACAGCTTTCGGAAAAAAAGAATGCAGGAGGAATACACTTTATTAGACACTTTCACTTTACTTTCTAGCTGATTTAATTGTTAACAATTTAATATGTAATTAGTTAAATTGGTGTTTTACCGTACTAATGAAATAAATAAATAAATAATTGGAGTTATTTTCACTTAATTTTTGTATAACCTAGTTCCAATAAAACAACTTTCTGTCACAAACACGAAGTTTTTTTTTATTACCACAATCTTCTTCTTCTTTTTTTGTATTGGACCCCGTGATTAGCGATTTGCCAGTTGGTGTCAAGTATTGAAATAATTTCAATTTTCTTGAATAATACAAGTTATATGTGTTCTAGTCACAGTCTAAGTTACGTAAACAGTCATTTTCAAATTTAAGTCTTGCCTCAGTAAAGTGATGGCGACTTTACTAGAAGCTTCTATGGAGTTCCGCCGACGACGCCGACAACGTAAAATCACACGTTTCACTGCTTTATTTCACTCGCCCACACTAACACACTTGATTTAACACTTAATGAATAAATACCACCATTTTTATAGCATTAATGTTCAAAATAACACAAGTTTAAGAAAATAAAACAAAGCAACAACATCTTACTAAGACGTTCCCGCCAAAACTCTTTACCACAATCATCCATAATTTTCTTTTTATATTTAACGGCTCTGGAGATAGATAGGGTAGATTGAAAAGTGTTGCCACTTTTGAAAAACTCAAATCTGTATATGTTTTATTTTCTTTTTATTATTTCTTAATAATTTATGTTACAATACAAAATCCATTTGTTTCGGCAAGTCAAACTAAACAAAAATTCCAACAACACCCAAAACTGTCTAATCATCAGAGTGTAAGTATTTTGAAACAGATCGATCTTCATCCCTCGAAATTGACAGCAAAATTACCCTTCAAGCTAAAAGCCGCAAAACGCGCGCTACCGCATAACTATCGGATACATCAATAAACTAAACAATTGGGGGATATTGTGCACCCTTAAGTAGAAAAAAGTGGGGTACGGAACCGTTCCTATTACGTGTAATTATCTAATCTAAAACCTTTTAGGTGTAAACCTGAGGAGTGACTTCTGAGAAGCATATCGTCTGGCTGTAGGGTGACCAGGAAAAAATAATTCTTAGGCTGCCTAGAAATTTATTTACAAAATTTCATATTTATTTTTTAGCATTCCACAGGTTTCAATTAGGTGGCAAGGAATTAACAGGAGTCGGTAGTATTATAATTTTCTGTAATGTTCCTAGACTGGAATGTTATAGTGTTAAGTTTTTAGGGTTCCGTACCTCAATAGGAAAAAAACGGAACCCTTATAGGATCACTTTGTTGTCCGTCTGTCCATCTGTCCGTCTGTCTGTCCGTCTGTCCTTCCGTCCGGGTGTCAAGATCTTTATCTCGGGAACGCGTGAAGGTATCGAGTTGAAATTAAAACCATATACGCAGATCTATATTATCTTACTGCAGAAAGAAAAATAAAGTTTCTAAGTTTTCGTAAAAAAAAAAGGTACAGCCGAATATATCGTAAAAAACGCACATTTCGACACTCACAAGGGAATCAAAACCTATGGGGTACTTCCCGTTGACCTAGAACAATGAAATTTAGCAATAAGTTTTGTGTTAGAGTACACATATAGGAAAAAATCCGAAAACTGGTTATTTTTAATTTAATCACAAAAAAATAGTGTATTTATGCAAGGAATGAAGGTCCAAATTTTAAAGTTCTTTAACCTTATCATGTGGGATATCATATGAAAGAGCTTCAGTAGCATAAGCTTAAACAAGTTTTTAAATATTTTTACGATGTACGTTTACGATACGTTACGATTCCGTTTAAGAAGGAAAATAGAAAAAAATAAGATTTCCCCCTTTAATCTACTTGTTTGTTACTAGTTTATACGGAACCCTCGGTGGGCGAGTCTTACTCGCACTTGTCCGGTTTTATTTAAAGATTGAATGATTGAAAGAATGTAAATAATAATTTGTAATTGTAATGTCAAATTGAAAATTTTTTGAACTAAATGCTATACGATACTAATAAAGACTTATTGTGGTTGCCGTTGTATTATAGTGCTTTTCCGAGTCCTTCCATTCAATTTGTAACCTAGTAAATACTTTCACCCTTTCCAGACAAACAGAAAGTCGACGCACTATCACTTATTTCTCATTGAATTAACAAATCCGTTCACAATTATTACGGTCCACACTTTTGATACAACTTTATTATTTCCTGAGAACTATCAAGGAATTTTCTATACAGTAAATCGACGTGCTCTATCCTTGCCCACATTGTCTCATACCATCAGGCGAGTAGGTGACCACGAACGACACGAACGACACGAAAATACTCGTCTTATAAAAAACAATCTGTGAGGGAGGCCTATGTCCAGCAGTGGACTTCTTGTGGCTGAGATGATGATGATGATAAAAATAAACTCTGAGTTACGTACTGTTTTCGTGCAAGTCATCTACTATTTATGTAATCTTTTTTTTTTAGATGTGGCAGAGATTCATATTCTCTTCATTTTGACTAACTTAAAAAATGAAGAAGTTTCTTAATTCGGTTGTATTTTTATGGTTGTTACTGCATTATTCCGTCATTTATAAACTGATTTGTTTTATTTTAAAGAATATAATACTTTCAGGTTGTTTCCATAATTTTTTTCAATTTTGCTAAAATTTATTGATTCAGTTTGGAGCTCGAACTGGCTTAAAACGAAAATCACTTAATAACAAAAAAAGCTTTTAAGTAAACGAAATTATGCATTTTGAAATAGGTTGCTGCAATTTTACACTATAATAATTATACAGTATGGGCCCAGACACAAGCTGTGTGGATCAGCGGTCCGCAGTCAATGTAACCGCGTGGTCGCCCTAGCAGAGATCGTGGGAGCTGGTCGGCACGAAGTATCGGCGTTAATCACGGACTAATTACCAGTTTTGGCTATCTCTCGCCAGACACAGACGCAGGACAGACAGTGCATTAGCCAAAGGTCAGCTGAAATGGAGTGAGTGCGCCCCATTGTCTTCCAACACTCGACTTGAACTCTTGGCTTTATTGGAGAGTAGCTAGATCCCGCGGTTTCACTCGGCACTTTGTAAATAAAATACCTGTTTTTAACCCCCGACCCAAAAAGAGGGGTGTTAGAAATTTGACGTGTATGTGTCAGTCTGTGGCGTCGTAGCTCTCAAACGGATGGACCGATCTATTTTTTTTGTTTGAAAGAGGATTTCTTTGAGTAGATATTCTTAACTATTTTTTATCAAAATTAGTTCAGCCGTTTTTTTGCTGGATGTTTTAGAGTTTTCTAAACTTATACTTGTGTGTACAAAATATGCGATAGAACTGTAAAATTTGTTTCATTTAAGTATAGTTTTCTTTCAAAAGTATATAAGTATTCTATCAGCCATCTGGTTTCCATAGTACATGCTATGCTTAGCTTGGGGCTAGATGGTGTTGTGTGAAAATGTCTTCCAATTTTTTTATTATACAGTGTATATGTATTTTAATTATTATTTTTATTTGTTTTTTCTGGCTTCACAACTCGGTTGTGCTAAAAAAGTTGTCTTCTAATTTCTAAATTGTGGGTTCCATTCTCAGGTCAAACGTGTGTGCTGAACATAGATTTATATAATGTCTCTGTCATAAGTTAAAATAATGTTATTTATATAATTAAATATTCTATCATTTATTTGATTCCTGCTATGATACAAGCTTTGATTAATTTTGAAGCAAGATTAGGGCACTGTGTGAAAATACCCACATTATACCCACAAAATAATTATACCTAGTTTTAAAAACTGAAATGCGTATAAAAATACAGCCAAATTGATAATTTCTTCGTTTACTGAAGTCGGTTAAAAATAGATAAATAAAATAAATAAATATAAATAAATATTGGAGGACATTTCACACAACGCCATCTAGCCCAAACTAAGCAAAGCTTATACTATGGAAACTAGATGGTCGGTAGAATACATAATTTTTTTTATGATACATAGAAACACCCAGACACAGAACAAACATCCATGCTCATCACACAAATGTTTGCCCTGGGTGGGGATCGAACCCACGACCTTATAGCTCAGGAAGCAGTCGTACACCACTGAGCCATGAGGCCTGTCAATACTTTTGCTGGGCTACTTTATTTGTCACAAAAAATCTGCAATAGTTGCAGGCTAACCAAAAAATAATCTAATATTAGGTACTTTCGTTTAAGGTACATACTTTGTTATATCAGTAAAGGTATATCGCTACATAAAGAATTATTATTTTATTAAATGAGGAGACAGACGTGCCAAGTTAGATACATTTTGACATGCAAACTTTGACATGAGCTTGAATGTAAATTGTCGGTCTATTTGACACATCTGATGGGCATGTCAAAAAGCACGTTGCATTTACACAAAAGCTTTTTGCATCGAATCTACATGACAGGCTTTGAATAGAATTTGTTAAACTGTAGCTTCAAATTAAGACTCTCGTGGAAGAGTTAAGATTTAAATAAGTATAAAAATATTATATTGCAAGTAACATAGTAAAGCGTTTCAGTAAAAGCGTGAAACCATTCACATTTTGTTTGAGCCAGAATTTACGACTACAGTTTCGACTACATTCGGTGGCCTATTTCAAGGAGCGGCGCGTATCTGTATCTTGTGGTCCGCGAAAAGTCCACCAAAATTTTGTATGACTAAAACATGAGATAATATTACTAGTAAAAGTAAGTAAATAAATACAACAAAAATAATAATTTCTAGATCGACAATACACTGTTAAGTATCAGAAATAAATAAGGATATTACAAACCGAACAATATTTCAAAGAAAATTAACAATTCAAAACATTTCAAAATTTAAATTTATCATGGACATCAACATCTTCTAGCCTCGCAAATAAAAAAAAGTTTATTTATTAGTAAAAATAAAAATAGTTTATCAATTAGTGAACTTGTCAAAACGGTTGTCTATCAAAAGGTACTGTCAACGTAGGTAACTTTGACTCCGTGTCAAACATTGTAAATAGCCTTATTTGAAAGGTCTTAATGTTTCCCCCCCAAAATATTAGTACCTAGTCAAGTCAAATTACTTATTTCATTAGCCGTCCTTTTGACTACTAATTTTTTTAGAAAAAAAAAAGCAAGAACCCTCAAGTCAGGCTATGTACAATGTTTGACATGAAGTCAAAGTTACCCAGGTTGATAGTATTTTTTTTCTGAGCTTTCACAGATTTTCTCTTTTAATTTCAATGAATTTCTAGCTACACCATTGATCTGTATGTTACTTACGTATGAAAGCAAACATCACTCATAGCTACTTTGTTACATTCAACTGCGGCGAGAGCGCCGCACCTCACTCAGTGGCTTACTAGTGAAGTAAGTGCTTTCGACGTTTTGCTGGCGAGAAAACACTCCATAGATGCAATTCTGCGTTGCAAGTATCAATCGTATCGTATAATCGTAGATAAATTATGTAATTATTATTCCAGTGCTGTAAAGACGATTTCTTTACTTTACCAAAAAAAATGTGACAATAATTTTACATACAGTTCAATGATTTTACTATGGAAATTAACGTGGTTTTCACACATTTTTAAATAAACCGACCGGGAGTGACGTGTGTGCTGCTCCTTTGAAAAAGACCGCCGAATGCGGTTGAAACTATAGTCGGATATTTCGACTCAAAACAGACGTGAGTGACCCGTAGTTTTCAATTCAATGATCTACACTCAAAATATATTCACACAAATCTCATACATCATATCCCCCAATATTGAGTGCCGACTTGACGAGCGACAGGTCATCACACGGTCTAAGTAGTCAGCGGTGTAATTATAGGCAACGCCGCCATTGCGGCCGCCACAACATTTAGACAACACAATAGATGGACAAGTCAGATTACACCTATCTGTACTATAATACACATATAATGTATTCGCCGTGAGAACGGGGTGGGAAGGTGGGTGTTTGAAGATGTCACGTATCTCGCACGCTGTTATTCTTTTGTTATCCATGTTTGGTTGAAAGATCAGTCTTAGATATCTTGTCTCTTTGTCACGCAAAGCGAGCGCGCAGTTTTGTGTCACTTTCGCTGTATGTATAGATTTGGTAATCCTTAATTCGAAGTCTGCATTCAATTTACAAAATACTTTCAGTGTTATCCTTGTCATAGTTTGGGACATGTAATTATTTGTTATATTGACTGAGACTTCCATGACCATTGGCTATATAATGCAATAAAATTAATATTGAAAATTAGACTTTCAAGCGTTCCTTGTATCAAGTTTAATGAAATATATACAATTGATATATTTATTTTTGTATATAAAATTTATTCGTTGAAAAATTTTATATACAATTTTCCATGTAAACACACACTCCTACTTCATTTATGACACTACTCTGTTACTACTACTTTGTTTATGACAAAACTAAGACTCAATTAGCGAGTTTCAATGCTATTTATGTAGGTACAATGCTGGATTAAGATTAGGAACATTAAAAGTGCTATATTTAGTTGAACTTTTCCAGAGTTTTGAAACACATTTTTTCCTCGGAGACTTTTTGTTAGTTTGATGAAGTCGTCCAAAAGATTCTCATTTAGTTTAGAAATGTAATTATTTCATATTCTAAAAAATAAATTTATATTATTATGTGTTACAATTATATAATTACATTAAAAATATTGACGTTTATTTTATGTTTATTCCTGTGTGTAGGATTTAAAGTAACAGCGTTGACTTATAGGTACTTACGCAATACCTACCTACTCGTGCGTGTTACATAACACATAATATGTAGGTAAATACTCGATAAATACACTAAATCAGACTTAAGAAGGTACCTATAAATTTATAGATACTTCAAAAATTCCACTCCCGATGGTACTTGAACCCCCATATCCCAATTCGTAATTAGGAACCTTTACCATTTTGGCAACAGGAGCGTCACGTGGAGTGGTCAAAACTTTCGAAAAATCTTTTTGCTTAAGCCAATTAAGCGTTGGTGGCGCCACCCGTAACATACGCTTGAAGCGTACAATTACTCAGCTGGACCCTTTATAGGTAGGTTTTCTTTATGTAGGTTTAATAATTCAACTATTTCATAATAAAAAAACATTGAAAACAAAAGGAATACAGCAATTTAAAACGAAGCCAAGCAATAATAGTAATAAAGTCATATGACACGTATTCCAAGAACAATGTTACCACTATAAATAATAACGATGTGAAGTAATATAATCTATGCATTTTACACTGTCATAAAACTGGTCTCGGGGGCGCAAATGTATGACAATCGAAAGTTTGTGATTTTTCTGTCAGATCTATTCGAGGCGCTGAAATCTAACTACCATTTCAATAGCCAAAGTAACCCTGTGACTGAATTGATCGCGATGAAAAAAAAACATATTTTAAGTACAGATTTAGCTTCAATATAAAAATCTAACTTATTTGAAGAAGAATAAACGCAGATTACAAAAAAAATTGACTTTCAACATTCTAAAAATAAATCGTTAAATTAATAAACATGGCCAAAATTTGCATAAATCATATAATCAGATTCTCCCACCCCTTCTTCTCAGATAAGCAAAATATCCTTGCTCAGGTTTCCCAAAGACCTGTGTCAAGCACTTCTTCAGGCCAGCAAAGCATCAGCGACGCCGCTGATGTCGCAGTTGGCCGTAGGCGTCGGTTATCGCTTACCATCAGGCTAGCTGTCCACCTGTTTCTGCTCTTTGTTTAAAAAAACCTAGTCATCTCAACAATAGATAATAAAAATACTGTTGAACAACATGCCCAAAATGTATCTTCAATTTTATAAACGGCTCCTGTAAATTATTCCGCTAAGCTTTAATTAACCGAATATCAAATTATGGCAACATTGTTACCTACTACCGAAGCTGCTTATTATAAATGAACCTAAATATTAGGTACGCGTCTCCTGACCCATAATTTGGGCGCGCCAAAACATTATTGCAAACATTAAGCGGTAAAAAACGAAATCGTATTAGTGTGTTTGGTTCTCATACACGTCATCATCGGAAATGTTCTTCATTATTGTGATTGTTTCAAATCACGATTGCGTACGATCTTTGGTTGTGTGCGTGTCTTTTGAGTAAGTGTGAGTGGCGCTCGCACGCGCCATTGGGCACACGTACTAACGCAATGTGTATGTACACTAATGATGCACGTATACTACTTATAAAGGTCACGCGCGTTTAATGAGTGTAATAAGACAACTAGCAAAATATAATCATCAACCGATTTTAGTAGGTCATAGTTCGGCTGAGTCGTTTTTTATGAAATTTAACTTGGATGATTTGATTACAAACATCGAGACATGTGAAACTAAATAAAAGCCATAATTATTATTATTATATGAAAATCTGAAACAACCGAATTTACAATGCGTAGTTCCTTTTACTTGGATGACATTCTTTCCAGTAATTTTGTTTTAAAACCCAAACTACTAAATATGTGAATATTTCTGTGGCACCAATAGGTATGTAAGTAGATATATTCTTTTAACAAAAAAAAAGTTTTATAAACCGATTTGAAAAACTCTTTTTTTTTTCTTTAATCTGTTTATAAATGACGGAGCTAAGAGATCACAAACACAAATAAAAAAAAATACAACCGAATTAAGAACCTTATTTTTTTAGAAGGCGGTTAAAATTAGAGGTTTATTCAAACATCTAGGCAAACATCGATAAATAAAACCGGCCAAGTGCGAGTCGGACTCGCGCACGAAGGGTTCCGTACCATTATCTATAAAAACGGCAAAAAATCACTTTTGTTATACGGGAGCCCCCTTAAATATTTATTTTATTCTGTTTTTAGTATTTGTTGTTATAGCGGCAACAGAAATACATCTTCTGTGAAAATTTCAACTGTCTAACTATCACGGTTCATGAGAAACAGCTTGGTGGCAGACGGACGGACGGGCGGACGGACAGACAGCTTATATAGTCTCAGTAATAGGGTTCCGTTTTTACCCTTTGGGTACGGAACGGTAAAGTAATATGTTTATTTATTTAAAGTATTTTCTTGTTCAGAAAATTTGTGTGTACCTACTTATTTCACGATGTCGGTAATGGATATCACATAAACAAATCAGTCACACAAATTAGCAATATGTTCTGAACGCTTGTTCTAAATTAAAGTTAAGTGGCAGTCATTACTGGCGCCTTCGCAGAGCTTCTGTTACGCCTTTTTGTAAGCTCGATTACTGGCGATAATGCATCGATACGCATCAAGGAATGTGTATCTACAGGATGTTCACAGATTTCATGTTGGTTGGATAAGAAATACATATTAGTTGAAAAAAAGTTTAAAACAGCATGAAACTCGCTTGTATATCAAGTATTTTTTCGGAGGATATGTTTTTTTTTTTTTTTTTTTAATGATAAATAGCAAAGCTTAATATTAATTTAAGGATTTTAATACAGGGGGCATACCTTACTTATCTAACTTTTTGTTTACAAATTTTATATAATTCTATTATTTACTTACACATGTTTATCTAATCTATATCTATTGCATTCTTGTTGTTGTATTCTTAATTGTACTTAATATAAGTACAATTAAGAATACAACTTACATATTACTATAGCATACTTAAGTTTACTTACATACCCTACATTTATTTTTCTGATCTTTACATCTACATTTATAACACTGACCTAATTTCCTATTACATTTTTAACTATCTATACTTTAAATTTTTGCTGCGGTTTACGATATGTTTATGAGACGTGATCATTAAATAAAAGTATTTTTAGCATTATTCTCTTTGCCAAGCAGTGGAATAGTATTGATCCGTAAAAGGAACAAATGACTCGTAAGCTTACATTAGTTCAAGTTAATATTTTTTTATAATTTTAGATACATAATATAATATAAATTAATTTTATATATATACCTTCAGTTTAATGTTTATTTTACATAGGTCATAGTATATAAACATTTTGTTAAACAGATATTATTTAAAGGAATTACATAAGTAATCCCCTAAAACAATCTCATTTCTAGGTAAACGCATTAAAAATCAATAAATTTAACAATCAAGCACACGCTTTCCAGTATATAGTTAGATACACTAATCATATACATATTATCATTTCATGTACTGCAAATGCACATGTAAATTATATAAAATAAGTATTTATTATTTAAAACAACCGCCTTCAATCACAACACTCGTGCGAAAAATATTACTAAAATGGGACTACCTAAAAGTTGTATAAATTCCAAGGCAAAACATATTTTCCAAATCGTATCACAATTTATGGAGAAATCGAAGAACATACATAAAAAATATAAAACTTTTTAGAAGTTTGATAAAAATAATGATTTTTAACATCAACCTGTATAAGGCACTAAGGATAAAATACGCCAAGCACGTCAAAAAGACGTAACGTCGGCGTCAATCACTCCGGACCTTCGAAGGGCACAAAAAAACTGCGCCAATAATTGCGTACGCTTGCCCTTAATGGGTTTTACTTGTACACTGATTAGAGATATACTGTTTCTGTTACTTGTTTTACTACCTATATTGAGATTGAGACAAAATGTAACTGGAAAGTGTTTTATAAATAGTTTGTAAGTTAATTAAAGCTTTATCACAAGTACACTTGCGTGTACGATACAACATATTTATAGATAGACTTACGTACGTAGTAAGATACTGATTTTACCCGACTGTGCAAGAGGGAGGGCTGCTGTTTTTTTTCGGTTATGTGTATTGTGTATGTATCTGGAAGTATATACATGTTTTTATATTACCTTCTTTGTAGGTAGCCTGAAATGCTAGGCGTTCGCATACTTACAATATCAAGTTCAAATAAGTAAGTGTTACAAACCTATTTTCTTTATCCAAAGAGATATTAACACTACCGTGTTTTTATCAGCCCTGTTTTTACAATCTGTACCACTGCTGGGTGCGGGCCATCGTCTCATTGTGAGAAGGGTAAGGCCATAGTCTACCACGCTGGCCAAGTGCGGGTTGGCAGACTTCACACATCATCAAAATCATTGAGAACTCTCAGACATGTAGGTTTCCTCACGATGTTTTGCTTCACCGTTTGAAGTTGGCGGCAATCAACAATACGCACATAACTTGGAAAAAAACAGAGGTGCGTACCGCGGGATTCGAACCCAGGACCTGCGGGTCGCAAGCGAGACGGTCAGATGTTGTAATACACTACCGTTTACTCCATGTTAAGTTTGTTACATGACATCAACTGTCAACGAAACGTTCACTTGTCATTTTTCGTTTCTTTTTTTGTAACCAACAAGGAGTTTTTCTCGTACAATAATTTCCCATTCTTTCAACAATTATTTACGCAAACTTGTTTTTCATTTGACTAGTTTTTAGTGTGTATATATTATTTTTTATCAAAGTAAACGCTAAAACCTTGCCAATTTTGAGACTTGTATCTATTACCGTTCAAAAGATACAGCAGTTAAAATGCAGAAAGATAGACACCGTAATCTCACGAATAGGCTCCCAATAGTACCTACGGAAGCCTAAAAGGGTGACAAAATCTTACGTGCGACAAATGGTGATTTAGTTATAAGCCTGTGCGATTTTTGTGTAATACAATAATTATAGTTTAGAAACTGAAAAAACCGACATCAAAATACGCAATTCGTTTATTTTGATGATATTTATATCAGTTATTTTGTTATAAAAACCAAAACACAGAACCGTTTCTAATAAAACTTATATGATCTCTAACAAACAAAAAAAGAATCACTAAAAACAATTCATAATTGGCGGAGTAATCGCTGAACAAATATAAAATAAATAATTACAGTTTGAAAACCTAAAAAACACGCTTCAAATTATTGTATTGTCATCGGTCCTCGATAAGTCTACAAAGTTTGAATGAAATCTGAACGTTTGAAGTGGGTCAAAATCAAGTCCAAAGGAGTCGGTTACAAAAACAAACCGGACAAGTGCGAGTCAGACTCGCCCACCGAGGGTTCCGTACAAACTAAATAAAAGGGGGAAACCATATTTTTCTTTATATTTTCCTTCATAAAACGAAAAATATACATCGTAAAAATATTTAAAAACTTGTTTTAGCTTATGCTAATGAAGCTCTTTCATGTGATATCCCACATGATACGGATGATTCACTTTAAAGTTTGGTTTGGGCCCTCATTCCTTGCATAAAGACACTACTTTTTGTGATTAAATAAAAAATGTCCAGTTTTCGGATTTTTTCTTATGCGTGCTACTCTAATACAATGCTTCTTGCCAAATTTCATAGTTCTAGGTTAACGGGAAGTACCCCCATAGGTTTTGATTCCCTTGTGAGTGTCGAAATGTGCGTTTTTTACTACATATTCGGCTGTAACGTTTTTTTACGAAAACAAATTTTTCTTTCTGCATCAAGAGTCTATGGATATGCGTATATGGTTTTAATTTCAACTCTATACTTTCACGCGTTCCCGAGATAAAGATCTTGACACCCGGACAGACGGACAGACAGACAGACAGACATACAGACGAACAACAAAGTAATCCTATAAGGGTTCAGTTTTTTCCTTTTGAGGTACGGAACCCTAAAACACGCATACAGGTGAATGAAGTTAACAAAAGCGTGTTAAGAACTGTCTAATTGAGAACCACTTTTTTTAAGTCTGTTAAAAATAAAGGAAAATATTCCTCGTAGGTAATTGTTGCAGCAACGACGATGATGTTACCAATACCGTTTTTTACTAAGGTCAGTAACATAATGACGCATAAACTAAATATGAATGCTAAAATTAAAATTAAATATGAATGCTAAAATTAAAATTAGGAATGCCATTGAAATAATAATAGTATTATTTCCGGAGCCAGTTCAACTCTAGCGTCTAATCAAACATGTTTCGATGAAGACCCGAGAAAGGAAATCACGATTACGAAGACAATCGTTACGAATCGATTTCTTACATCCTTTACGCGTTATCGAATGATCGAATGAATTTGCTTAAGTTCAAACGTAATTGCCGTGATTGTTACGTTTTGTGTTTACAAAAATGTTAAGAGAAACGTCGAACGATAATACTAAATATTGTCAGATTTCAATAAAAAAAATCTAGTGTATGTATGTATGTTTCTATATGATCGCCTACAGCCTAGACGGCTTGACCGAGTTTGATGTGCGAGGTGTCGTTAGACTTGTCTTCACTTCCAGAGTGTCTGCTATATTTTTTTGTATATTAATACAACTCTAGCAAAAATAAAAAAATGCGTTTTTCCGTAACCTCCAACGAATTTTTTTTTAATAAACAAGTGGTTTTACGAGATTTATTCTTAAGAATGCGCATTTATAATCTTTTACAGCGATTTTACGCATACTTTCTCACAAAAAATACGCTCAACGGCATATCAAGCGTAACGAAATCGTAAATTAGACTGCAAAAACTGATTTTCTGCAGTCTGGTATTTCGTTTTTCTTTTAACATTCATACTTTTTATATGCTTGGAATCAGTACGCCTCTACTGTTTTTTTTTCTTCTAAATTTAAACTTTCAATTTTTTAATTTTGTATTTTAATTTCAGAATAATAACAAAATTTGAAAATATTAAACCGTAGAGGCATAAATATTTATGATTTATATCAGATAAAAAAAAGCATAGAAATGGGTTATGTATAAGGGTAGAAAACACATTTTTCTCCTATTTCTATGGGAAATAGCACGATAACGCTTCTCCTACTGGATGGTGGTGAGTCTACTAGCGGGTAAATTTGCAGCATTTTCCAAAGATACTTAATACTAGTAGTTCTAGGAACAATAGACTTCTACATTCTTATTCAGAATTTGCTCGTGGCGTAACTTGACTAGGTGTTCCCGAAAGATCACCAAAGTTAAGCAACGGACGGACCGGTCAGTCTTCGGATGGGTGACCGTGAGTGGCATTTCATTCTGAGCGCTACCGTGGGTCGAATGACACGTTAAATTGTAGGCCCCGGTTGTTCAGCTATCGTCAAGCCAAGTCAGAGGCCTTTCGGCGGCTTAATAACTCTGACAATAGGGCTGGCCACTTAGTCTATACGAACTTACTCGTACTTTATTCAGAATAGAGTTTGGAATGTTTCTGCCAAACGTAATCAAAATCGGCCAGCAAATGACTTCGTAGAAAACTTCTCTTTCTAACCGAGATTTGACTAGACAAATTTTGCTCGTAAATATTTAAAATTTTTGCTTAGTAAACGTTCCTAGCAAATGTTATCGAAATTAAAATCATCAGTTCACCGCAACAAAGTGTGCGTTTTTTGAGGGGGCAATCCCCTTAATTTTTACCTAGGATTTTTAATTTTAATTTTGATACATTTTTAACCAAAAAATGTATAAAAAACTTATATACCATTTTTTTATAAAGATTTAACGCGAACTGTATCCGAGTAGGTACCAACAAACATGCGGGCAACGAAAGAAAATTTTGCCAGATACAGAGACCTTTGTTCGGTTCACTCACTCGATCAACCAAAAGTAAAATATAATAAAGTACTATCCTTGCATGGTTGCCTGGAAGAGATCGCTCTAAGAGATAAGACCGCCAATTAAAACCTTTTTGTTATTCTGTGATTTTTAATAAAGTGTTATCGATCTACTAAAAATACTAAACACACTGAGACATCTGAATTTGTAGACTGAATGGATTGAAGAAAAGATCGATTGCAACTTTATCGATTTATTCTGGATTAAACATGAGAGTTAAACCACGAGGCGCATCTAGTTTATTCAAAATCATAAAAATAAAAGAAACTAACGTGGTTATCACAGATATAAAATAAAAACTACGTGCGAGGTGCGTCACCGACCGAGAGTGACGTTTGCGCTGCTCCTTTGAAAAAGACCACCGAATGCGGTTGAAACTATAGTCGGATTTTTCCAAACAAACGTGAGTGACCCGTAGTTTTTATTTATAATGATAATTTTACCTTAAAATTATTCGATGACTCTGCCACAGTATCAAGATAGCAGTGGCCAAAGAAACCATAATAATAGGCTTGACTAGGGTATGTCAGTCTGCAGTTTCTACGTCTCCACCCGTCCGAGTATGCCACTGGAAGACGTTTGACAGACAGACGGGAAACTTTAATTGTATATTAGTGACCAACACTTACATAATATGTAGTAAAGAACGCTATTATGGAAATTATAGAGTACGAGTCGGTATGCTGTAAATTGTTTGAAATATTGTTGCTGTGTAATATTAAAATTAAATGAAAGTATATGATTATAAATCGTTTTTTAAAATATTCAATGTAATTTTTATTCGAAACTATGATACAATAAAATAAATGGTCAAGGGCGTGTCGTGATACGTGCAAATTAGGGTTCTATAGCTGCACGTCATACGTAAAACAGGATCTTTTATGAACATACATAGAAGATAACTTATGTTAGTTTAACTAAAATTTGGACAAAATTTTAATTTCTTACTCTAATTTAATTTTTTAAGTTGAACGTCTACTGTAACTTGTAAAGGTTACTAAAGCGTGATAGTTGTTTCTTTTTTTTATTAATACCTATATACCTATAAATACTAATAGCATGAATTTATTAAATCTCTATAGTCAACCGTTTACCATTCAGGCAAGCATTCAGGGAGCATTCAAGCAAAGATTAAAAAACTGGCTTGCCGAACAGGCATTCTATAAGTTCGATGACATAAGAAAGATTAAAGAAACAATTTGACACAACATGAGACATTATACATGAGTATTAGTATATTTGTATGTGACATATAAAATTTTAGTTATTATTGTTATTATTATTTTTCTTTCTATTGTTATTATTGTATTATATTTTGTATTGACTTGTAATTTGACATTTGTAATTTAGTTATTCTGGACATTTTTCATTTATTATGTTTTTCTTATTTGATAAATATTTTGATTGTATATTTTATGTTCAATATTTTCGAATAATGTTAACATTGCTTGAAGCAATAATGATTATTTTTTACATTTTTGTTCATTTGACTTGTAACTTATTTTTTTGTTACCAATAAATATGACTATGACTATGACTATGACTACCCGATATAGAGGGGAGGGACACATGTTTATAAAAACTTGTTACTTCAAAGTTTAATATTCCGCAAGCAGATCTCTCAATTGAACGTAAAATATTTTTGCACACCCTCAATGTATTTTGATAACCTATCCAACGATAGGCCAGACGATGGGGTAAATGAGAAAAAAATATCCCCACTTTACATGTAGATCCCAAAAAAAAAATATTCATCATTTTATTCTATGACTTTTTCGGCGTGATTAAAATGTATATAGATAAGAATCATGCCAAATTACAGCGTTCTACTTAACTAATCGTTTTTGAACAAAGCCGCGCAAAGACAGACAGACAAACGGACGTACATGGTGAAACTATAAGAGTTCCCTATTTTTTACGGAACCCTAAAAATATCAAAAAGACTTTTCCGGACGAAAGAATTTTCAAAATCGGTCCTATTAGGACCGATTTTGAAAATTGTGCAGACACTAAAAACATAAATATTCAATCCAAAACCTCTTTTTTTGGAGTCGGTTAAAAAATTATTCCTGTTCAGCATAAAAAGCACCTAAGTATCATAAAGTTAATAACATCCTAGAACTCACGATATGAAAACCCGAATTGAAAATTACCCCGACCAATCACGATAGGTGGCGCTCAAATCAATGATAGCAAATTGAAGCCAATCAGAGTTCAAAGAAAAAATATTATTATTATGATTTCATATGCCATAAAAGGCCATTTATTGCACCCGACGCTCAAACTTTTGAGCAAAGTACCGCCATGACAAATTATACAATAAGTTGATCGATTCCTCTAATATCATCACATGCACCGACCGCATCAACGTTACAGTATACCATTTTATTAATTAAATACAAGTGACGCGTGAAGATTCTATCTATAAAAGTTGTGTTTTAATTACGCTTTATTAGAGAAAATAGGACGAAATCCGCTTTGTTTTTTCAACCATTTTGCGGCAGGTAAGGAACCCTTTTCCGGTATTTATCCCCATCGGTTCTATTGACAATTTTATAAGGTCAATAATAATTATTGACTGATCATATAATTAACTATTTTGGGGTGGGGTTTTTTACGCACGATTTTAACGATTTCGAAAATGTTGTTCAAATTGGTTGGTTCCTTTTTTGCTGATTAAGTAAAGTAATATGACGTCAATTTATGGATTCTGACTAAAGATCAGGGTTCTGTTGCGGTTTTTTGACTGATTTAATATGATAGCATGAATTAATATGTATAAAATTTATAAATAATAGATGCCTGCGTGGTTGCCTGGAAGAGATCGCTTTTAGTGATAAGGCTGTCTGTTATTGCACTAGTTTAAGTCCTCTGTAATTTATTTTATTTCTTTTGAGGTGTGTATAATAAAGAAAATTCTCTCTAGGACATCAAGTGAGTTGAATATAATGTACAGTTTCTGCGCGACCGAGCTCCACTCGGATTTTTTATGACTGAAAATACGAGCAAACCCGAGTTCACTAAAAATTAAACCTAGCAAGATCGATTTATAGTCCCTGAATCTACCTACAAACCAAATTTCATTAAAATCGTTGGAGCCGTTTCCGAGATTCAGATTATATATATATAATACAAGAATTGCTAGTTTAGAGGTAAAGAAAGAAAGAAATTACTAAGTGACGCTAAGTTGCGTTAGGTACTATGTTTAGCAATACTGTGACATACCGAAGAAATTCTTCAGGACCTGGAGAAGAACATAGGCTATATTTTATCATCATCATCATGGATACAGAGTTTTATTGGTCAATTAATCATGCGTCAAAAACACTCAATAACAAAAATAAAACCGGGCGGTCATACTCGCCCACCGAGGGTTCCGTACAAACTAAATAAAAGAACTACCGGGCGAAGCTTGTCGAGTCATTGATAAAAGAAAATTACATATCGTAAAAATAAACAAATCCTGAAATTTCAAGCTTCTAGCTTTATCCACAACAAAGTTACAGGGGGGTCGAAAGTGCCCTGAATGGCTTCGAGAAAAGGATGGTACGGGGTGGCCTTGCTGCTCGACTTGGCCGGGGCCACTGCTGTGCCCCCAGAAAATCAATTTTAGATTGTGCTAATGAAGTTCTTTCTTATGCTGACCCCACATGTTAGTCATGTTACGGTTAACTCACTAACGTTTTTTTCCTTTTGAGGTACTGAAAAATAGCCAATAACAATTTATAACATCATTTGTTACTGCGCAAATAATGTTTTGCTCCGAATTATTCTTTTAGTGAGTAGTACGCTTTGCTGACCAAGAACTTCTTCAGACTGTTTTTCATCATTATGCAGGTGAAACTGCGGGGCGTAACTAGTAGGATATAACCCTCTAGGTCACATACACTTGCATACCTAGAATATGACCTAATCTGGACAATCAAATCTTTTTATTTCTTAAATAGAATATTGAGTTACCAACGCCTTAAAAACACTGGTCACAAATGACGCCAAATTCTACCTGCTAATAACAACTGAATCATATCTTTTAGCCATTAATTTTTGGCTCCGAGGTGGTCAGATAGTTGTTTGGACACCTCGTATTTATGTGTCGTCCGTGACACCTTCTTATCTAAACAACCTACAGCATTGGAAGCATCGGATACCTATCTGGCTAAATTAACACATATATCTCTGAGAGGTTCCACTAATCTCGTTTGTGGCGAGTTGATTTTTGTTTCACATTTCAATTTTGTTTTTTATCTATTCCTGTTTTTGTTCGAAAATTTAAATAACATCAATATTTATGCCTTAAAATTATCGCCGTTTATTCTTAAATTTTTGTTTTTACCCACGACCCAAAAGAAGAGTATTATAAGTTTGACGTGTGTATCTGTGTATCTGTCTGTGGCATCATAGCCACAGGTGTACTATGTCATAACTCTCAAACGGATGGACCGATTTTGATTTAGTTTTTTTTATTTGAAATAATATCTTATCGAGAGTGTTCTTAACTATATTTCATCAAAATCGTTTCAGCTGTTTTTTTGTTGTTGTTGGGTGTTTTGAGTTTTTTAAACTAGGGATTTCGGCCCGTATTTACCTATCAATGCATATTCCTCAACCCCAAATCCTACTAAAATATCGGTTGTGTATGGAAATCGGTTTTTAGTTCTCATCTTTGTAATTTATCGTCAAAATACTAAGCCATAAGGCGTAAAAATCTATAGAGAAAAGTGCCAATAGGTTTCAGTTTAAAAACTTACTTTTATTCGATTATTTATACCAATCAATCAATAACACTTTATTGACACCACAAAATGAATAAAAATAACAACAAAAAAACACTTATAAAACAATGGCACAAAGGGCGATCTTATCGCTAACATCGATCTCTTCCAGACAACCTTAGGATGTAAGAGATTATAATATAGTGATTGGGAGTTACCAACAGCAATGTTGACAGTTATACTATAACGGTGCTAAATTGATTTTCGTTTAATTTATCTTTAGGTACGCTTAACAGGCTCTGTCCTGTATGACTACTGTGAAAATTTTCATTTCTGCTTTGGAGTTCCATCAAATCACAAACATAAACATAACTAGAAATCCCATACAGTGAGATTCTCCCGCTTGTTCCTCCCGCGACACAAAAATGTGGAACATCCTTCCACAGAAGACTTTCTATTTACAAGCACCTGAAGCACCTCACCGGACTAGTTCGAAACAGAACATTCTATTTTTCGAATTTGAAGGTTGCTTTTCTTGTGAAATAATAGTACACTAAGAACTGATTAACTGCTAAATCGCGGGAGAAACCATGGTACGTAGCTAATAGTAGAATCATAAAAAATATTTTAATAAATAATGGTTAAAAAAAAAACAAAAAATACACGCTTCACATTATTGTAATAGCATCGGTCCTCCATACTTAAGTCTACAAAGTTTGAATGAAATCTGATCGTTTGAAGTGGGCCAAAATCAAGTCCAAAAGAGTCGGTTACAAACAAACATGCATACAGGTGAAGCTAATAAAAGCGTGTTAAAAAAGTTGTGTGTCCATCTGGGTGTCTCTGTCTGTATTAACTTTTCATAATCACAATTCACACGTCTGAACCGATCATTACAGAATTCGGTGAAGAGATAGTTGAGGATCTGGAGACGGACATAGGCTCTATTTAATCATCACTATCAGATTTTTTTTCATCCCCACATGAATCCTGGAGGTGCAGCTAGTTATAATATTGCACAAGATGTATCAGGATAAGACCGAATCCAAACTAAAAATATTGATGTAGAGTACAAATTAATTACAAGCACGTTTGACAAATTAATTGAGTTAATCAGTGTTCGCTCGAGCGCCATGCATCAACGGGACAGCGTACGCGCAGATAACATTACTGTGATATATGCTTTAACGAAATCTCAGTCACAGTATAATTTGACAACAGTATGGGAAGTTGCTACAAAAAGTATAATACAGTAGAAATGTTAAATAATACTCTAAAACTCCCATCCCATTCCAAGTATGTATATTTATAGCAAATAACTTCAAACACTATTATTATTAACGGGATATTTACCATGGGAACATGGTGCATGTAACTGTGCCGAAATATCGGGAGCTCAAAATTAACGCGAACCACGGTAAATATCCCGTTAATAATAATAGTGTTTCAATGAATGACCATGATAGTTTAAAAAAGTGTTCAAATAACTTCAGTGCAATCTGCCCTACTGTAGAATGCGCTATCTGTTTATGTAGGACTATATTCCTAAACATTTTTAAAATCATCGTTTATAAACTTTATTCCTATTTTAAATTAGTATTAGGTAATTTATTAGGTATTTATTTATGTTATATATACGCCATATATTATTTCATAGGACTTTGTAATATTTATGTATAATATATAATATGTATTAGCACATATAAGGTTATTACCACATCCTATTACTCCTATCAACTCTAAGGTAGCCTGAAAGAAATCACTCCATCCAATATCTATAGCCACTTTTATACCATCGACAACGTTTATTGGCTATTTTTAAATTATTCTGTATGGATGTATAATAAAGTAACATTATATTATGTCCTACATCTGTGGAAAGTCACTGGTGGTTTGGAATGGCACTTGAGTTGACTTTGACACGTTTAACGTATCTTCTTTTTCCAGGGTTGCGAGAGCAGTGATTGCCTGAAGCAATGGAAGACAGGTATCAGTACTGTGTTGCTATTGACATTCTAATGTATCCTCTACTTATCTCCAAGGTTGCGAGAACTACGGCAAACCATTAAAATGCTTAAATATGAGTATCTTGGCATCACATACAATGTTCTGCCCTTTGAAGGGGAAACTTTGGGCTTCGGACCCTTAAAAATCTTAACTGCTATTTATGGCAATTTCTAAGCGTCAAGCAGAAATACCACACGACCATAAAATAACAAAAAGCTGGCGCTCACATCAGTCAGCTTTGTGAAGATGTTTCACAATTTAACAGCTTGATCAAACACGACGAATGTAGGTATAGTTTTTTTATTATTAACCATTAAAATTTTCTGTTATCGAGGTCAATTTCGAAATATTGTCCATGAGTTTTTTTTTTTATAATTTAGCTAAATAGGGATGTAATCTAATTATAATCAGATTTCTGAACTTATAAAACCTACACATACAGTAATATTTAAAGTACCAAAGTAAAAAAGTACGCGCAAATCTTTTTGAGGTCTTCACGAGTAACTTGAGCGCAGTTCGTGGATCACTACGCGAATTATGGCTCTTGTGCAAACTCACTCACACTAACATACGATGTTTAGATACACGCGGGGGAGTGGCGCGGGGCGAGCGGGCGGTGACAATATGCGTCCTTCATACTCCTAAATATTCAGAGAGCCACTTGCGCAACCTCTGAGAGCGCAAAACGGTTTGCGCGTAACATACCTTACTGTTAGTTATCTGTAGAGTGAAATTAGTGTAATATATGACTAACCGAAGCTAAGGTGTCGAAACGACCCGAACTTTGTTCCATACGGTGAATGTACTTTCGCAACGTTGACAAATATCTGGGTTTCCAAAAACAAAGACTGGAATTTTTTCGATCTTTGTCATTGTGGTGTGGTGTGACCCTTAAATTTTAAATAAAATTATAAAAATCATATGGTTACTACAAATTTGCAGAACTGGCAACAGATCTAAAAGGAGCCCTGACTTAATACATTTGAGATCCAAGTCATGTCTTCAAATATAAACTCTTTTTTAACCGACTTCGAAAAAGGAGGAGGTTATCAATTCGTACCCTATTTTTATTGATGTATGTACACGAATTACTCCGTCATTCGAGAACCAATTTTTGTGTTTCCTGAATTGTTGTATAGAGAAAGCTCCCAAGTTGGTCCCGTAATTATTTTGTAAACATCGCTTTATTACTTTCTGAATAATCTCTAAAAATGAAAATATTTTCATTGTATTCCTGAGTAAGTGCGTCAGACTGTAGATAGAATCGCAGAGTTCCACCTACACGTTTTTCTTTGCAAGAGTGTCAATTATTAAGGATTATCGTATATACATCTGCACATTTTCTAATCTTCGAAGACGAGCATTTGACATTCAATGACATTTGTCATTGCATTCTTGACAAAAGAAAAAAAAAGCCAGTGAAGAGAGGTCTCTTTAAAAAGTTTACAATCGTGAAGGATTTAGTAAGTTGCGTCTGAAGTCGGTTTTTTAATAGAAAAAATATTATTTTAAGAAGTTGGGCTTCACAGACTCTTGAGTTCGTTTATAAAGTACATAACAAATTATTTTCTTAACTTAAACTATTATACTAGAAAAACGTACATACATAAAAGACCTACACAAATTTCATACTTAACTACAAATGACTGTGTGTCCAGCCTTGCAGTGCAACTCCCAGTGCAACGATTGATTGATTTGTTTTTCATAGAAAAGACATCAACGCGTTATTCCAGTCTTGCTTCAAACGCTTTAGTATTTTCTTCTAAATTCAGAAAATTGGTGAGCTGTGGTCACATGCCTAGCTTTTCTTTTTTCTATTTACAATTCTGTAAAAACTGCGTTTAATTTTTGGCATTTCAATGGAAATAGGTGGTAACATGCCGACTTTCCCTGTAGTGGAATGGGAATACGGCCATGATCGTGAAGATATTTATTTATTTATTATTATAATAAAAACGGCTTACGGCCAATTACAATTATTATCAAATTACTTAAAATACAATTATAATTATTAATTATTGATAGCTTAGTCAATGTCAAGTCCTTAACTTAAATGTTAATATTATTAAATATATCGTCAAACAAAATGTTTCTCACAGAAACTCATTAGAGGCCTTAGAACAACGGCCCATTTATCATTAAAAAATTCACATTCAGGGTATTTTTCTAAGAATGAGTTGAGAGCACGAGTATATTATTTTACTATGGAAATTAACGTGGTTTTCACACATTTTTAAATAAAAACTACGGGTCACTCACGTCTGTTTTGAGCCGAAATATCCGACTATAGTTTCAACCGACAAAATATGTTAAGCATTGCTTAAAGTTAAGTTACGTTTTTCGGTAAGGCCTGTAAATGATTTAACCGAATTTGTTGAAAGGGATGTCATTATATTTGTCATAGGCAGGGTTGTCTAACTACTATGGCCTAATCCTTCTCACAATGAGAAGATGGCCCGTTTCCAGCAGTGGGACAGTTGGTACAGACAAGGCTGATAAGAAAAAAGGCGGGGTTGGTCGGTGACGGTGACATGAACCCTGGCTCACTCTTGGAACTATGTGAGGTGAATTATTTTAAGAGTTCGTACTCCGACCATTGTCCATCTCGGTCGCGCATACCCACATTTTTGAAGATACAAAATGAATGAATGAACGTATAAAAAAAATGTCTTTTGTAAAACTAGAAAACAAAATCACAAAATTTGTGATTTAAGATCAAATTGAAATTATTTAATTAATTAATTAATTATAAATTTCAATTTGATCCAGTTAATATTCATTCATAAAATTATTTTTTAAGTTAATAATTTTTAAAATTATATTATATGTATGAAAATTAACTGAATCAAATTGAATTTTTTGTCGTATAGGTATTTGTGATGTTGTTTTCTAGTTTTACAAACGAAGATTTTTTATAAGTTCATTCATTCATTCTATATCTTCAAAAATGTGGGTGTGCGCGAGCGAGACAGACGATGATCGAACTATGGACTCTTAAGCTAGAATTATATTATAAATTATAGTAATTAGTCTTGTATTTTTATATATTTTTCCTAATTTATTACGCAAAAGTAGTAGTAGTAATTTATTGTTGTTGTTATTACCCTGTAGGTTAGGTTTGTATTATTTATAAAATTTAAAATAAAATCGAAAAATTACGAGCAGAAATCAGTTTCTTTCTATCATATAGGTAGACAAATATTTGTGCTACAATTTGCTTACATCTTCTTCTTTACTTCTTTTTACTTCTTCTTTTTCAAAAAAATATAAATGTCCGTCTCAATACCAAACAAAGTAATTTAAAATAGATCATACACAAAAGCAAAGAAAAAAACATCCTAAATTACCATAAATCCGTCCAATTTACGTCGAGTTTCCCACACAAAAGGCTTTAAATATGCATCTTTATTCAAACACGAGACCTGAGGCGCTACGTACTGTGCAATCATCTCGGCTGTTATCTAACAAGAAGACTGATCGCTTATTGTCCGCCGGCTACTGGTCTTACCACCAAACAAGAAAAAGACATAACCACCAATAAAACACAAACAAAATTCAATCCAACTCCTTCGAATGTGGGAACAGAATTCGTTGACACAGAACGGTGTAGTTACTCATTGATATCGTAGCTGTTGTGGTTGAGCTACCGGTCTTACGACTCTGATTTCAAATTGAATAAAAGTAAGCTGTAGTTATATGGTTGGAAGGTTTAAATTGGAGTGTGGCAGTATTGAATCGATTAGCACTTTTATTCAAATCACGACAAAAGCCCAAGAAACGTGTTGTAGGCTTGAAACACGCGATGTGGAGAAACCCTGTATTAGTCTGTGGCATTGTTCTCAAATATGCATGCGGCTGTCGCGTCTGATATAAACTGTGCATTATAGGAATTGTACGAGGATTGTGAGTTTTGATACTTTTACAAAATATTTTTTTTTTCATTTACATTTTAACGACCTCTTTTCAATTAAGTACGTGGGGACTGCTAAATCTACAACCAAAGGTTTAGTCATGAGTGATTGAATGATATTCAACACAACAATCTACCAACGCAGTTAACTTCAAGACATCATTGTTTAGTTTTTACCATTTTTCATTATTTTTGTGAGAAAGTGTGGCGGCTTTATTTAATGAAATCATTCGTGAATTGTGTACACCATGCAATCTTTTGATATTTTATTTCGGTTAGATGAATTCTTATATGTTTACGTGATATATTATGTGTAACTCAGACCAATACATATAATTACATATACATATATTTTTTTTTATCAGCCCTGTTTGTACAAACTGTCCCACTGCTGGGAACGAGCCATCTTCTCATTGTGAGAAGGGTTAGGCCATAGTCTGCCACGCTGGCCAAGTGCGGGTTGGCAGACTATTTAGTTATTCTAAAATCCCTCAACTCGAAAATGTCTCAAAATGTAATTTTATTCATAAATAAAACGTAAATGAGAGGAAATTATGACGGAGTCAAGGAGAAAGGCTATTGTTCCAGAATACGGGAGATAGTTTCGTTGTTATATTTTCATATATTGTCCGTCATAATATGAATGTTTAATAAAATAATAACATAAAGGTTGGCGGAATTCACTGAGTAGTGGATTCCATTGAAAGTGCTAAAATAGTTTTCAATGTGTTTTCATTTTTAAAATTACTTTCCTAGTGAAGTACCAAGATCACTACATCGCTCAATGCATTGATTTAATAACATCGGTGAAGTCGATCGTTCGATTTCCGAACGGGTTTGATTTGGCGGGAAATTATAATAATCTGTCGTTGGAACAATGGGGGGCGGGACGCGGTGGGGTGGGGGAGCGTCTGTCCCGTCCGCACTCCAGAATAGTGACGTCACTTCCCGAAAATCTCGGGGACCGGAAACGACTGAAAATTCGGGTAATCCGGTAAACTATAAAAACCCTATGATTTATCAGAATTATGTGTTGAAAGATGTACTTATGGCTATATGTAGGGCTAACAATATCATTATCTTGTTGAGTTACAATATTTGTCCACTACTGGACGCAGATCTCTCCTATGGAACGTCACATGGCCCGGTCTTCTATTTTATACATTCACTTGCCACCATCATAGACCATCATTCCACCTTTTTGGCACCCTTTTCTATATACGCCGATACACGATCTCCACTTCAGAACAAATGTAAGTCATCATCATAATTGTCTTGCCCTTTTCCAACTAGGTGGGGTCGGCTTAGCACGTTTCCTTTCGCCACTTCACTCGTATCAGATGTGATTTCTACACTCACACTTTTCGCACTCATATCATCTTACACACGGTCCATACACACTTTCTTAGGTCTACATCCACACTTTCTTAGGTCTCCCAGCCCTACCGCTTACCATCATGTTTAGGGCCCTCTTATACCAACGGTTATCGATTCTTCTACATAATTAGTTCATTATCGCCTCAGTTCGCTAATTCTTTGAACTATTTCAGTCACGTTCGCTCTTCTTCGAATAAACATATTCCTGATTATATCTTTCACAGGAATCCCGATTCCCGAGCATAGCCCGCTCCATAGCTCGCCGAGTCACTTTAGATTTTAAGATCGAAGTTTGCAAGTTTCGCTGGAAAGTGGAAGTTGTTGTAAGAACTTACATCCTAAGACAGACTTTGTTCTTTCACTACTCCAAAATAAATGCGGTAGTCACTACCGTACTAGAATAAAATAAAACAATTTAAATATGACTTACTCTGTAAAAAATATATTTACTATAAAATAACAGAATACAAAATTGTATCCGGATACAACAAGCATAATATTTTCGCATCTCTAGAGATATTGAATATTACAGAACATCAATGCACCTTACAGAATGACGAGTACAACACAAAGATGTATGTACCTAATCTAATGTAAGTTTGCCATGCGTAATAAAAAAATAATCATACGTTATTATTTTACAACGGCCTTTTTAGCCCTATACTAAGTAAAGGACCATGGGAACTAGATAGCTTATAAAATACTTGTACATACTTATTTTTGTAATTACATACATATGATACAAACACCCAGATATAGACCAAACATCTATGCTCTTCATATACATATTTGTTCAGTCACTGACTATGAGGCTAATCAGTTACTCACTTACAGTAGTATAATGAGAATATAGCACAAACACACGTAATATAATGTAAGTATGTAATGAGTACAATATGTAGATACCGGTAATCTTATGTAATAAGCACGTAATCAACACTAATATTACAATTGTGTCGTCCATGAATAAATATACGTCTATGTCTAATTGCGAAATTTTGTGTGTGTGTGTGTGTGTTCGTTACTCAAACGGCTGAACCGATTTACATGAAATTTGGTATGTACATAGCTTATGCCCTGGAATAATACATAGATAGATAGATAGATAAACTCTTTATTGTAGACACCTTAGAAACTTACAATCAAGATAAGATATACTACTAGATAGGCTACTTTTTATTCCAAAAAATATAAGAGTTCCTGTGAACTGAAGATAGTTAAAACGACGATGTTTGGAATTGTGTGACACGGTATTAACTGAGCAGATTTTAATGAAATTTTGTATGAAATCTATAAGAGTTCCTATAGGATACCTAACACATTTCTTGTTCGTAATTTATTCTTGCCGTAACTACTACGTAGATTTGAATGAATATTAATGATTTCATAATATTACATCGAGATAGATACAAGAGCAGACACCCCTAATAGCTACATTATTACACTCAATTGTGCCTATATAGCTACAATTCACTCAGTCGAACTTCGCTGTTGTGACTGAGGTGTTGTTACCGATATTTTGACTAAAATCAGTGGAAAATGCCGTGGTGCGTGTTGCGATATTGTACAAACAACTCAAAAAACACATCGAAGTGCAAAGTAATAACTTTCCATCGGTGAGTAATGCAGTACAATCGTTTTACTAATTAATTAACTAAAAAAATATTTATCAGCCACCATGATATTGCATCATGCGTCCTTTGACATAGACTAAAACGGTCAGAAGTGAAGTTTATGTAAATTGCCTAAGTGATATTTATTCTAATGAGAATATTTTTACAAGCTTTTATTTAGTTTCATCTGTCCGGATGTCTGTCTGTCTGTAATCAAATATTGAAAGTTAAGTGTGACCCACTTCCCGGTTTCCAATTGAGCTGAAATACACATATGTATATCGCGTGATAATGCAATATTATGATGACATGGAGCTGATCTGATGATGAAACTGGAAGGTGGTCATAGGAACTCCGTAATAAAACGAAATAACCTTATCTAGTTTGGGCTTGTATGATTCGTCTTGACGAATACTTTGTCTTTAGATAGTATACAGGGCCTGATGATGGAGCTGGAGGGTAGCCATAGGAACTCCGTAATTAAACAACATAACTCCATCGAGTTTTGGCTCGTTAGATTCGTCTTGACAAGTATTTTGTCTATATGGGGTATCTAGGGGCTGATGATGTAGCTGGAAGGTGGCCATAGAAACTCCGTAATAAAACGACATAACTCCATCGAGTTTGGGCTCGTATGATTCAACTTAGCAAATAAAAAATCTTGTCTTGAGAAATAAGCTTTCTGTGTCGTATTTTAAAGAATCCATAGCATTTTTTATGTTTAGTTAAAAAAAACAGCTATAACGCTCAAGAGCAAGACCTGCATGTACCTACCTCTTTCGGACCGCGCTAGTTAATTTATAGTTAGGTGGATTACTTTCAATAAAAATAGTTGTAACATTGTCATTCTTCTAGGTTTAGTATAGTAAAGTTTGTAAGAGTGTACGTTTGATGGTCCGGTGTAGTCTCTAAGCTACTGATCCGATCGGAAATTGTATCTCTAGTTAGAAGCTACATCATTTTTTATATATCCATTTGGTATAAATAGGACATATCCTGTTAGTGTATTTTTTTTATTTTATTTGCACTATACCGGACTGGACTCGACTCGAGAAATTACAGAAAATATAATGATAGTGAAATCTTAATACAGCGTGGTAGGCACAAAAGCTTTGTCTTATCTGTATGCGCTAATCTATGGATCGATTCAGAGCTGCCAAGCGTCAAACAAAACGCGTAAGCGTCGTGTAGATATCTACCTACAAGATGTCGGCTCTTGTATATATCTCGATGTAATATTATAAAAGCGAAGTTTGCCTTTACACGGTCAAACGGCTGAACCGATCGTTATGAAATTAGCAGTGAAGCTTGAGACAGACATAACTACGCATTATCATCATCATCATCATCATCATCACCGTTTTTCATAACTACGCGAGTGAAACCGCGTGGCGCAGCTAGTCAATGAATATAACAATTCATGACAAGTCAACAGTTTGTGTAATGATGTATTAATTTAACTTATATGAGTACAACAAGTAGGTACTGTAATAATACAGTATGTTACAATAAGTAATAATGTGACACTGTTGCTGAGATTTTATTCCTGTATTTCTTTTTTCTGTGTTTTTGAAAGAGATACTAAATTTTATACATATTTTTACTAGATATATGCAATTATCGTAGGACAATTTCAACAACACTTTTTCGTCGTCTGGCAACTTTTTTCTCAAATACAAATTCATAGGTTTTTACGTTGTAATGTTTCAGTCACACCATTTTTTGTCCGTCTGGTGGTTATTTTTTTTCAAATTAAAAATGTAAATCAAAACTACAGCAGTAAAATAATTAGCAACGGTGAGATCGAATTTAAGTTTAAGCAATTAAAAATTCAAATAGGTATACTGCATCTGTCTCTTACAAAATTAATACAAACTATAGGTTGAAAAACTAGGCCCGACTGTATCATATACTTTTACTTTGCAAAATTATTTTAGTTCTCTGATCACAGTCAGTGTTTTTTTTTTTTATAAGTACATGTTTTACGCTGAGCTGATTCTTCTGATATCAAAAACGACGTAAGTACATACTTCTATCGAAAAATATTGACGTTGTACAATTAAGTGTAAAAATCCACCATTTTCAATTTACAATGATTTTTAGACCTTTATCGGTCTGGGGTAATCGATTTGCTTTTTGTGTAGTAGGTAGTTTAGCTAGTTCAGTATTTGTAGTTTGTATATTGTTTTGTTGTAGTTAATAAAGATACGTTAAAAAAATAGTGATGAATATGGTCATGTAACACATACACGAAGAGTGTAAAATGCATCAATTGACACTCTATTTATAACAAGTTTAAGTTTAGAAAACTCAAAAACCCAACAAAAAAACGGCTGAACCGATTTTGATGAAACATAGCTAAGAACATTCCCGACTAAATCACCTTTCAAACAAAATCAAATTCGGTTCATCCGTTCGGGAGCTACGATGCCACAGACAGACACACACACAGACACGTCAAACTTATAACACCCCGTCGTTTTTGCGTCGGGGGTTAAAAATCTCTTCAGCTTATACTGGCTTACCGAAAAACGTTACTTAACTTTAAGCAATGCTTAACATATTTTTTCAACTTCTGGCTGACACGTAATGACACTTGCGGAAAGATGACAGACAACTTAAGACGTTGGTTAATGTTATGTAACGTTTTTCGGTAAGACCCATATTGTTGAAATTGAATGTAATTTTTTTCGTAGTCGGTTAATAAAACATTTCCTGAAACCAATTTGTTTGCATAAAAACTGTTACTAAACTTGAAGCAACAGTTTTTGTGCAAGCAAAATGCAGTTTACAACACATAATTACGCTCGTTTAAAGCTTACAAAATACCAACATGTTAGCGTTTCACGGTTTTAGTTAAACAAAAGAAATCTGTTTTAAATGCGGAACAAACACAGAACACAAACTCCGGTTTCCTGTTCAAGATGTAACCAGGATGTAAATAAATGTAGGTAAATTTAACTTAAATAAGTATATGGCGGGAACGTCGGGCGTAAATAATAGTTCGACAATACCTACCTATCTGGGGCCGAAAAGTTCTCGAATGGAGACCACGAACCGGCAAGCGCAGCGTAGGAAGATCAGCCACAAGGTGGACAGAAGATATCATACAAGTGGCAGGAAGAAGCTGGCTGCAGCCCGCTTCCAACCGCTCTTTTTGGAAATCCATGGGAGAGGCCTATGTCCAGCATTGGACTTCTTGTGGCTGAGATGATGATGATGTACTATTTATTTATAATCCGAAATACATTTGTTTAAATTTTTCTTGCCCATATCCGTTTTATAAAATTTTCTGATTCCGTTTTGCTTGACACAATTTTTGATTCTATAAGTTTGTTATTTGTTAGCCATCAGTTTCATTTTCCCGAACAGTGAATTAGTTAATATATTTTCTTCTTTTTTTTTTTGTTTTATTATACACATAAACCTTCTTTTTTTGAAAGGTTCAGATTAGAAGATATATCAATTGTTAGGTAACGAACCTAATCGTTAGGTTTCTTTTTATTATACACATAAACTTTCGTATTACAAAGATTCCTCTACCAAACGAAACGTCTTTTGAAAAAAAAAAAGATTTCGTTTTCGTGGACATGACATTCGGTATTTCACAATTCGAGTTATAGATACGTAACCTAGTTCTACTGTATTAAAATATACATATCTTTTAGGGAATATATTTTTCTCGTTCTATTCACATGTTTCAATTATTATTTATTACGCGTTAATCTTACGCGTAACCAAAAGCGGAAACCGAATAACTTTTTCGTTGAAAGCCTGCCCAAACGCCGTATCCAGCCAGCGTAGTTCCGTTCTTGCATATCACAATAATAGCATTTATAACAGAGCTTCGTGTTTGATATATTATGAACCTCCATTAAACTTATGCGGCCTTACCGAAAAACGTTACTTAACTTTAATAATAAATATTTGTGGACATTTCACGCAACACCATCTAGCCCAAACTAAGCACAGCTTGTACTATGGAACTAGATGGCTGATAGAATACATATATACTTAATAATAACAATACTTAATTATAATGCTTCATATATTTTGTCAACTTCTCGCTAAAACGTAATGACATTTGCGGAGAGAAAACAGAGAATTTAAGACGTTGGTTAAAGTTAAGTAACGTTTTTCGGTAAGGCTCATGTTGGTTAAAACGAAATTTGCACGTATTGTCGTTTTAACTTCTCTAAGTACTTACGTACATATTAACTTGGTCGACTATTACTCAATAACTTGTAAGGCCTACTCAGTAAGTAAGGCCGTGATAATGTTCTTATTAATGCATTTTTTTTAATAGATTATAGATCTACGACTGACCACTAACTCGCCTGATGTTAAGCGACGGTGTGGCCGAGGATGGAGCTCGTCGATCTAGAAGATATTCACTCTAGTCTTGAAAATTCCAAGATTATAGGTCTCAGAAAACAGAGATGGATTTATCTAATACTATAAAAACTAAAGTGACTCGATCTATCTCTCTGTGTTTGTTACTTTTTCACGACAAGACCAAACGGCTGAATCGATTGTTATAATATTTGGTACTGAGATAGCTGAGAGCCTGGAGACGGACATAGGCTATATTTTATCATCATCATCATCATCATCGACTGGCCTTGTGGCTCAGTTGGTAGTGTGTTTGCGTCTACCTGCTGAACTGAAAGGTCGTGGGTTCAATCCCCACCCAGGGCAAACATTTGTGTGATGAGCATGGATGTTTGTTCTGTGTCTGGGTGTTTCTATGTATCATATGTATATATTTACAAAAAAAAAAAAAAGTATATATGTATTCTATCAGCCATCTAGTTCCATAGCACAAGCTTTGCTTAGTTTGGGCTAGATGGTGTTGTGTGAAATGTCCACAAATATTTATTTATTTATTTATTTATTTATCATCACCGAAGCCTCTCATCACTAAGCGGATGGAACCATGGGGCACTAGTTTCATTTATAACCGACATGATTTTTTCACATAATCGCATATCTAAAGGTAACCGTTGAATGACAAGGAGAAAGCAGAGCATCCAAGACCAGTTAAGTCCGCTTAACGCCACATTTGGCTAAGGTTAGAGGGTTACATGGGAAAGAGAGTGTTGAACTTAAATACCTGTAAAATGATTAATATTTCCGGAATTTCCTGAAGAGTCATGCTCCATCGATATTTAGAGATTGCCGAGATAAGGCATTGAGTCATGAAGAACGCCTAGATACCTCTTAATTTTTTGTTCCATCATGTACTTACAAAAAGTTTCCGGCAGCCTAGTGGTGAGACCGTCTGACTTGCGATCCGCAGGTCCTGGGTTCGAATCCCACGGCATGCACCTCTGTCTTTTCGAAGTTATGTGCGTTTTGTTGATTGCCGCCAATTTCAAACGGTGAAGGAAAACATCCTGAGGAAACCTACATGTCTGAGAGTTCTCAATGATCTTGAAGATGTGTGAAGACTGCCAACCCGCACTTGGCCAGCGTGGCAGACTATGGCCTAACCCTTCTCATAATGAGAAGATGGCCCGTTCCCAGCAGTGGGACAGTTTGTACAAACGGGGCTGATAAAAAAAAAAATAAAAAAAAAATGTTTTACATGTACTACCATGTCCGGTTTTTCTTTTTTTATTGCCTTTTTTGCCGTCGGGTATTCTTGATTAAAGTGGTATTTCGCCCTAAAAAGATCAAAGGAATAGGCCTAATTAGAACCTTTTCAAATACGTATAATAATTTACATACCTGCGTTAATACATATACGTAATAAATAATATTACTACTTTAAAAAATAATTTAAAAAAATTACAAGCACAACGAACGTAGTCAAGTTTTAATTTTTCAAGCTTTATTAGGTAACCTCATTCTGTTCAGTAGTTTCATTAGAAACTTCAACTTTTAACTCAAAATTAAAGCTTCTCGAACTTTCAAGAGCGCAATCTGACCGAGCTCCGTACAAACGGCTGGGATCAAAACGACATAAAGATATTTTACAAGGCTATATATCTAAAGGTTGGAAGGTTGGCCTTAAGGACCCTATGTTGTCTGTCGCCGCAGCCGCTACGGGCTTGACGAAGATTACGCTTACGGCTGACGATAGAGATGGGACACGATACCGATACACAACATCGATATTTACATAGAAATTGATTGTTAATTGTTGTTAATAATGCCGAGAAAGTCGTAGAATAAAATTTGGAAAAAAAATATTTAGGTACCCCAAAGCGATAAAAAAAACCTTAAGCTATAAATAAAGTAAATAAGCATTGCTATCAAATTTTTATACCGTTCTAATGTATCTATAATACAAAATAATTGTTGCTAAAGTGTCAACCTACAATTTTCAATTTATGTTTTTGAGGTTTTAAAATGTTGTATTATATTTAAATGCCAAATAAAAAATAATTACAACTAACTTATGGTGTCATGTCGATGAAACGATATGATGATTTTAATTATCGACACAGTCTCATCTCTAGTGAAGCGCCGCCTACGCAGGTCGCGGCCGCCGCCCGCATTCGTGACACGGCGCGGAATCTCTCGATATCTTTCGCAACACTAGCTTACATTACAACCTTTGGGCTTGCATCGTGGACAGATAACCGACTTTTTCTTTAATATCATATTACTATACTAATAAAAAAGAAATTGGTTATTTCTACCCAACTACCTAAGGAGGGTGGTCTTTTTTGGATCTATACAGGGTTACTTTTAATTACTTAGACTCATTTTGAAAGTTTTTCTGAACAAAATAAGGAATAACTTTTGTTCTACAACTATCAAACCTATGTGAAAAAGATTAAGTACATTTGTTATACAAATTACATTTCTGTTGATATGTATATCATATACCTATATGCGAAAAATATATATACACGTTGATTGAAATTTTATGAAATAATTGCTTATTTACAAAAGTATATATTTAAATAAAAGCAGTTGTTTATACTGAATGTAGTCATTATGAAGCGTGTACAAAGTAATTTATTTTAATCATTTCTGTTTTACCAGTTGTCTGTCACTCAAAATGATATTAAAATAAAAAATAAAAATATTGGGAAAACTAGGACAAATCTTTGAGAGCGAAAGTTTTTTTATATTTTTTTATAAAATAGGTTAAGCAAAAAAGCAGACAGCTCGCCTGATGGTAAGCGATAACCGCCGCCTATGGACAACTGCAACATCACAGACATTACTGTTGCTTTAAGGTAGCTTAAAGGTGCTTGTAGACACCCTTACTACTACTTTAAAATTTTCTCTGCAAAAGAAAATAATTTAAAGTATTTTACTGCAATCACATTAAACCATAAGTACTTTTGGAAAGTAACTTAACTATCATTAAAGATATAATGAAAGGTAACTACACTTACAAGTACATAACTACAAATGTTACCCTACATGAATGAGTCGGTACATAAACATCACAAAATCAGTGTTGACATTATCCAACATTCGTTAACTTTACGACTTTTCTAACCAACATTCTAAAAATAACACCACTGCACCGTATCATCCAGAGAAGAAAGTCCAAATTGAAAATCACGCACACAAACAAAACGCACGTGTTAACAATTATTAAACTCGTTGTTTAACAAATCATCAATCTTAACAATTAAAAACCGTCACGGACGTTCCAAACTTACAACGGACAGATTTCAAATTATAGTTTAGACACGGTGTTTTCGCACCCACACATTTCCGTGTTAAACTGCCTTAATGATCTGATATTATATTACAATAGTGAGCTAGAGCTAGACAACAGTCAATGGACACGTTTAATTGGATACAGAATGGACGATACTGTTATTTACGCGGACAGTATCGGAACTCGTGCTATTATTGACAAATATACACTCTACTATATTGAAAAGTTTTTTAACTATTTACATATTACCAACACCACCCACCTTGTTGGTTTCTTTTCATACATCTTAAAGTTGTCTGGAAGTGATCGCTTTTAGCGATAAGAACGCCTGTTGTGCCATTTTGTGTGTTTGTTTTGTTAACTATTACTTTTTGTGGTATTATAATTCAAAGAAAACATTTTACTCAACTGGAAAATATCAATTTCGGTAGTGTATTTACGCTATGTTTGTTATAATGTTGAGTGTACGTTTTCTCGAGAAAATTTACTCAGTCATTGTAAAATTGAGTTAAAAAATCTTTCAACATAAATTATTTTTTCCAAAATTATTTAAATGTCATATGAGTTTTGTCCGTGAGTTTTGTTGTTGATAAAAATCCGTTATTCTATATCACCAATGTTTTGTATAGAAATTGAAGCAGCTTTTTATGCAATTACGTGAGTTTTCTCTCTAATCTAACAATATTTTTTCATAACAATAACTTTTTGGTACAGGGTAACCAATCACCCTGTATATTACATCTAGGTATACTCTGTATATTATACATAAAAGTTTCCTTTATGATTTTAATAATATTTTAAGCTGTATAATATGTAAGTATAAAAGAAGCGTAATTTTGAGCTGGTTGATCACAAAAGTTTTTAAGAATTATAATTGTAACTGATATTTATTCGTTACTGGCAGTACTCATACTGCGAAGGTGCATACGTGCAACATCGCTCTTTATTACATCATGCATGTTTGTGCATAGATGGATGATTTTGTGCGTAGTTTGGTCACTGTTTTCCATAATGACGGACACGCCATGTGCACATAAATAATAGTTTTTCTGCGATCAAAGTGGGTGTTGTTTGCTTTACGGCCAATTTAGAAGTGTTGGCTTTTGATGAACTGGGTGTGTGGAATATTTATTGCTTTAAATTGTCTTCGATTGTCGAGGAAAGTTGAAGGAAAATAGTTTGATTGATGTTGAGAAATCCAATTCATTTTATTCAAAAGTGTAGAATGCATTTAACGATTTCAAGGAAGGTGAAGGAACTATTCTTTGGTGTATTTTTATTTTATTTTAATTGGCAACGACATGCGATGGCTAATATTAGGTATAATCAAAATAAGTTATGCTAAAATTTTAAAATTCAGTCTCATATTAATTCAAGTTTTTATAGTTAAGCTGCTCAGTTGGATTAATCGTAGTAAAATATCAGAATATTTGAATAAACTGGCAAATTCCAGATCTAAAATTGCATTATGAAGCTATGCTGTACCTATACAGGGTCAATTGTAATTATCAAACATTATCTTAGTCTTCAAGCATACATAAACACAAACAAAAATGGAAAAATCGAATGACGTGTGTTAGGATCGTAGCAAGTGGAAAATAATCTAATGCGAAAAAGGCGTAATTAAATGTATGTATGAATCCTCTTAAGGCTCTTGAAAATCAGCTGTTCCATACTTTTGACATTGGTCAAAGACTTTTTTCTATGAGACAGCTGATTTGTAACAAATTTTCAAAAGTCGTTGCACAAATTTATGTAGTATGTTTTTAAGTGTATACTTAGTTATAAATAACCCTGATTAACAAAATTAACTTTATTTCTGCTTCAATATATACAAAAATGAATATCTAAAGCCTAGTGTTGACAGTCAACTTACATATATTACAAAACATCATCTCGACGACGTACGATGTAGAAATTAGGCCGCGTCTACATTGTGACTCAAAAATATCGCTCGAAAGTCAATTTCATGGTATTTTACGGATCACCGCAACCGCAGTGTGTGTTATGACGTGTTGTGATCCCGTGACAAACGAGTGACCGCATCACTCACGCGGGAGGTGAGATAGAGGTACGAGCCGTGAGAATAACGAACTAGATTATGACTTTTTCGATATTTTTGAAATTTTGAAGTGAAAACTTCTTTAGCGGCGTTGTGCAATTTTGGGACGAGTAATGAATTTTAAACTCGCGTCAGATAGTCAGATCGTAAGACGGACAGTCAGAAACCTATTGTAACGTTCTGCATTTAAAGTTCATTAGTGTATGTACAAGTTTGTCTTTCTAGCATGACGTCATTTCGTTGCGCCGAATGCTTATATTCGACACATGCACGTAAGACTCGTTAGCTCAGTAGGTTAGAGCACCTAGGTAAATTTCAATTTTTCAATCGGAGGGCGGAGGTTCAAACCCTCACGAGTGAATCGTGTTGTATGCAAATAAATTATCTTTATCTTTATCAGTCTTTTTCCTATTTTATTTCTTTTTTCCTTTTTTAGTCTTTTTGTTTTTAGTTTTCACTTCTGCCGGCACTCCCGGAGCCAACCCGTTGTTTCTTTTTCATTTTTCTACGAATTCATCTATGAATTTATAGGCAGGCCTCATGGGTCAGTGGTAGTACGACTGCCTCCTAGGCTGTAGATCGTGGGTTCGATCCCCACCCAGAGCAAACATTTGTGTGATAAGCATGGATGTTTGTTCTGTGGGTGGGTGTTTCTATGTATCAAAGTATATATATATATATATATAGGTATATACAACAAAAAAAGTATATGAGTTCTATTCTATCAACCATCTAGTTTCCATAGTACAAGCTTTGCTTAGTTTGGGCTAGATAGGTGTTGTGTGAAATGTCCACCAATATAGTTCTACAATTTCACATCCGACAGGACTTGAATCCGAATATCAAGTGTGTTACAGGTGGCGCCACCAACGCTTGCCCTGAACTGAGACTTCATGATTTAATTTTTTTAGGAATATCTATCTTTACTTGTGTTTTCGCAGGATCTTGTAAATAAATAAATAAAAATAAATAAATAAATATTTGTGGACATTTCACACAACACCATCTAGCCGAAACTAAGCAAAGCTTGTACTATGGAACTAGATGGCTGATAGAATACATATATACTTTTTTTTTGTAAATATATACATATGATACATAGAAACACCCAGACACAGAACAAACATCCATGCTCATCACACAAATGTTTGCCCTGGGTGGGGATTGAACCCACGACCTTTCAGTTCAGCAGGTAGACGTAAACACACTACCAACTGAGCCACAAGGCCAGGCCAAATAATTGAATACTTGACTTTGAGAATGATTTTAATGTATACAGGATATTCAATGTAGTTTCAATTGTGAATTGGTTCTTATATTTTTGTTTTAAATATAACTCACGTTTATGTAGTAAAAATCATTCAATGAATTATAATGACCGGAGATTCCAAAGCCCACGGACTTACCGCAACTTATGAATGAACTGTTCTGATTCAGTTCTTCGGTTCGATTAATGATCGTTTTGCACGCGAACCATTCAGGAAAGATATTATGTCATTTCGTTTGTTTGTTTTCGTTTTCTTTTATTAATTCGAAAATTTTTGTAAAAAATCAAAGACCCATAAATACAATTACTACGGAATCCTAAAAATTAAATTATTCACAACAATATTTGCGAAATTTAACTGATTTCTCCCATTGATAAAACGATTTTATTTAGTAAAAATAATATATAAAACCGGACAAGTGCGAGTCAGACTCGCCCACCGAGGGTTCCGTAAAAACTAAACAAAAGGGGGAAATAATATTTTTTTTTATATTTTCCTTCATAAACCGAAAAATATACATCATACAAAAGGTTGGAATTTTTCTTGTTGTTTCATTTCTGAATGTGTTTTTCAAAGTAGGTAGAAATAGTAGGTATTGTATTATCAAAAATCTTACAAAGGATAAATCACTAATTTTAGGGCCGACTTACCGAAAAGTTGTTTCATTCTGTAGCTCTTAGACATATTTATAAAAAAAAAAAACATAATTAAATTTTTCTCTCAACAATATGCATCGACTACAGCAATTTGTGGTAAAATTGCTGTGGTCACCCCAAGAACAATTAAGATACAATTAAAAACGATACAAAGGCATGCCGGAGATGGTAGAAATGATGTTCTAGAACAATCAATGGTGTCTGTGTAGCATTTCTGTGAAATTGGTTGTTTTTTTTTTTTAATAATAATAGTTGATTGTTAAAATTTTGTAAGGTTTAATTTTTTAAGCAATTGCGTCGTCATTTCTATAAATTTTTGCCCGCCTAACTCGCCTGATCACCATCTCAGCTATAAGAAATCCGGAATCCTGATGGGAGAATCGAATTACAAAATTTCGAAACAAATTTATTATTATTTACTATTTATTTTATTTATGTCACGTAGGTACTTATAAATTACATATACTACATAACTGTAGGTAGATACTTTCAGATATTGCAAGAAAAATTGGGTAGGTATTGAATATATGCTGAAATTTATGTATTAATTACAATAAATATTTGACATTTAATAAGTTTAAGTATGAGCTTTAGCTAAAGTTAGTACTTATTACTCTAATGTTGTGTACCGACGAGCGCATGTTGGAATTATAGTGTAAACCAAACGTTAAAAGAATAAAAAGTCTTTACTGTCAATGTCATAATTCAATGATATTGTTTTATTAGCTAGCAACTTCTCTTTGATTTGGATTTCATCGGAACGGTGTGAGTGATTTTTGAGAAAAATATATAATTAATCTACATCACTGCAGCATTTATCATTTTCTGCCCTCTAACCAATAGGTTATGGGCGTGCAACACGCGAGAATTGAAAATTATATATATTTTCGCCATGACAACCTCAGAAGCAAACGCACCAAGATTGATGCCCATGGAAAAATTGAAAGGTATTTCAGATTTCCATTCCTGGAAATTTTCCATGAAAATGGTTTTAATACATGAGGATTTATATGAATACGTGTTAAAACAACCCAAAGAAGACGACAAGATGGCATTGAAAGCATTGGCTAAAATATGTTTGTCAGTTCACCCGACTGTATACAGCCATGTCAGAAACGCAAAGACTGCGTATGAAGCGTGGAATAATTTGTGCACAGCGTTTGAAGATAAGGGGTTATGTCGACGACTAAGTCTGCTCAGAAATTTGTTTGGAATCAAACTGATTGACATAGATATGAACATGGATGCATACTTAATGAAAATCACAGAAATCACACAACAATTAAGTGACATTAACGCCAGTTTAGATGATGATTTTGTGGCTGTAATAATGTTGAGTGGATTGCCATCAGACTACGATCCACTTATTATGACATTAGAGAACAATAACACTCATCTAACAAGTGAATTGGTCAAGAGTAAATTATTATTAGAAGGACAGAGGCGGAATGAGACTAGGACCGAATCAGCTACTGCCCTATTTACAAGAAAAACATTTAAATGTTATAAATGTCAGAAACCAGGACATATAATTAGAAATTGTCCAGATAACAAGAAGACTTTGAAGTCACAGACTGAAGATAAAGCTTTAATTACAGCGCTATCAGTAGAAATTCAAAGTGAAGCATGGTTCATCGATTCAGCAGCAAGTAATCACATGTCAAACGACAGAAATGCTTTTAGTGATTATGAGCAGATAAATCCAATCATTGTAAATGTTGCAAATGGTGAAAAACTTTCCGCTGTCGGAATAGGTAACATAAAAGTCAACTTAAAAAACAGTGTAAAGACAATAAGTGGTGTCTATTTTGTACCAAATCTTAAAGCAAATTTACTATCAGTTAGTGCAATGACTAAAAAAGGCTTTCAAGTTATATTCAAAGAAAATTGTTGTAAAATAATGGATGGTGATATTGTAGTAGCAACCGGAACAATGCTTAATAATGTGTATCAACTAAACACAACGTCTTTAACATGTACTGCCTTAACATCCTCAGAAAGTGCTATAGTTTCATCTGGTGTACCCATTGATACTCCACAGACATCCATTCAGACTAAGATTTCAGGAGCTGCAGAGGTAGGATCGGTGCCTTCAGCCTTAAATGGCTCACAGGAAACATGGCATCGAAGGCTAGCACACTTGAACTCAAGAAGCATGCATTTGCTAAAACAAGGTATGGTTACAGGCATTAATTATAACGATTCAAATTATAAGACTTGTATAGCTTGTGCAGAAGGAAAGCAGCCGAGACTTCCATTTCCTAAACAGTCTCAAAGTAGGTCTACAGAAATACTAGGTCTCATACATAGTGACCTAGCTGGACCCATGTCTCCATGTTCTCTCGGTGGCAAGAAATATTACATTACTTTTATTGATGATTGCACCAGAAAAACGTTTGTTTATTTTTTAACAGCCAAAAGTGAAGCATTTGAAAAGTTTAAATTATTTAAGTGTCTTGTTGAAAATCAAACAGGCAAAAAGATAAAAGTTTTTCGCACTGACAATGGTCGTGAATATGTGAATAATCAATTTCAGGCATACCTGGAAGAACATGGCATCGTGCATCAAACAACGGCTCCTTACAGTCCTGCTCAAAATGGTGTCAGCGAACGGGCGAACAGGACGATCATGGAAAAGGCACGGTGTATGCTCCAGGATGCCGGCCTAAGCAAGAATTTTTGGGCGGAGGCAGTGCAGACAGCAGTATACATCAAGAATAGATCTCCAACAAAAGCTATTATGGGCAGCACTCCAGAGGAAAAATGGAGTGGAAAAAAGGTAGATATCAGTCATCTAAGGATTTTTGGATGCATGGCATATGCATTAGATTTTCATAGAAAAAAATTAGATGTCAAAAGTAAACCATACATATTTGTAGGATATAGTGAAGAAACTAAGGGCTATAGACTTATAAACCCAACACAGCCAACAACATGTATCAAAGCAAGAGATGTTGTTTTCTTCGAGGATAAATGTATTTCTGATTACTCATTGAAAAATTGCAATGTGTTAACATGTAATGATAACCAGTATTTAATTGAGACGACCAGGGCTGTCTCAGATAGAAGCACTCACAGTGAATCACAGCAAAGCACTCCCATAACAGTGCTATTAGATAATAATGAGCAAATATCTCCACTGTCTGAAACAATTAATATATCTGATGATGACTCACCGAATCAGCGAGTTTTTAGTACAGAAAATAGGAGGAGGGAGATGTACTTACCTCATGAGACAGATAACAATACTTCTACAACTTCATTAAGCACAGATGATCGTTTGGATATTACGTATGTTCCAGGACAATCTTCACTGGACAGCGACAATATATCCACCAGTACAATTGACTTCATGAGTGCAAATGAAGACAGCGAGTCCGGCTTTGTGGCTTTCATGTCAGGCAGCAGCAGTGATGAGCCCATGACAGTGCATGAGGCACTGAACTGTACAGATGGAGACCAATGGCGTAAAGCTATGCAAGATGAATATGATTCATTTAATAAAAATAACTGTTGGACATTGACTGACTTAGAAGAAGGAAAGAAAGCTATTAAATGCAAATGGGTGTTTAAGAAAAAGAAGGGCCTCAATGGAAAGTTATTGCAATACAAAGCTAGACTTGTTGCAAAAGGTTTCACTCAAAAAATAGGCATAGACTATCAAGAAACATTTGCACCAGTGGTCCGCTATTCAACTATAAGAATTTTATTTGCTATTGCCGCTGAATATAATTTAGACATTGATCAGTTAGATGTAAAAACAGCTTTTTTGAATGGAGACCTTTCTGAAAAGGTATTTATGGAACAACCAGAGGAATTCATTATAAAGGGACAAGAAAATAAAGTCTACAGATTAAATAAATCAATCTATGGATTAAAACAAGCAGCAAAATGTTGGTATGACAAAATAAGTGGAATTCTCACTGGAAAAATGAGTTTCCAAAAGTCGTCTGTTGAACCATGTGTTTATTTCAGACATCGGGATGGTAGACTTACTATATTGGCTATATATGTTGATGATATTTTACTTTTGACAACATCTTTGGAAGATAAGAAAGAGATCAAGAACCAGTTAAGTGAGGAATTTGATATGAAGGATCTAGGTACTATACACGAATTTTTAGGCATGAGAATTTGTAAAGAAGAGAACAGAATAACTATTGACCAATCTGCCTATATTAATAATGTCTTAGCGAAATTCAAAATGGAAAATTGTAAGCCAGTCAACACTCCGATGGAAACAGGCCTTAAACTTACAAGGTCTGAAAAGAATTTAGAAAACTTTGAGTACAGGAACCTCATTGGCTGTCTCATGTATATTGCTATATGTTCACGTCCAGACATCACTTTTGCTGTCAGTTATTTAAGTCAATTTAATGACTATTATTCTGAAATTCATTGGAAAGCTGCTAAACGAATCCTCAGGTATTTGAAAGGTACTGTAAGCCTTTGTTTAATTTATGAAAAGTCTGGGTTAGATGTCTGTGGATATGTAGATGCTGATTGGGCAAGTTGTGAAGTGGATAGGCGATCATATACTGGGTATATTTTTAAGATTGGCAATTCAGTTGTCTCTTGGGAAAGCCGCAAACAAAGAACTGTAGCTCTCAGTAGCACGGAGTCGGAATACATGGGGCTTTCTGCAGGATGTAGGGAGGCATTGTTTATACGAACTTTTCTCAATGATTGTTTGCATATAGATTATGTAACAACATTGTATAACGATAATCAATCAGCACAGAAACTTTGCATGAATTCATTGTTTCATGCACGAACAAAGCATATCGATGTGAGGCATCATTTTATCAGAGAGCAAATTTCCAATAATTTGGTTAAAGTTATATATCTTTCAACTGATAAAATGTTGGCAGACATACTTACAAAACCTTTATCAAAAGACAAATTTGATGCACTTATGTCTCAGTTATGTTTGAAAGATGTTGGTTAATTATTTTTTTTTTTTTATTGTGTTTTTTTTTTCTGTTATAAGATATACTAGAAGGTATGTACTTAAATTTAGACAATAAGATTAAATGAACCTTATTCTCTATATACCTTAGGCTATAAGTTTATTAATTAGTTTGAGAAAGTTGCTATAATATAACAAGCAAGAATTTGTTTAAGCCGGCATTAGGATACATCAAATGAATATATATTTTTTCAATGTATTTTGTCTTACTATGTATGCATTACCTACTATATATTGTATTTTCTCATTCATCTATAAAATTGTTCATTTGGAACTATTAACATACCTTTGTTTTATGTATTATTCTTTCACTATTTAAGGGCAGATTTTAAGGTTTAGTTTAAGGGCAGGTGTTGGAATTATAGTGTAAACCAAACGTTAAAAGAATAAAAAGTCTTTACTGTCAATGTCATAATTCAATGATATTGTTTTATTAGCTAGCAACTTCTCTTTGATTTGGATTTCATCGGAACGGTGTGAGTGATTTTTGAGAAAAATATATAATTAATCTACATCACTGCAGCATTTATCATTTTCTGCCCTCTAACCAATAGCGCAGCGTAGGAAGACCAGCCACAAGGTGGACAGAAGAGATCATACAAGTGGCAGGAAGACGCTGGATGCAGGCCGCTTCCAACCGGTCCTTTTGGAAATCCATGGGGGAGGCCTATTTTTTATTTTTTTTATCAGCCCTGTTTGTACAAACTGTCCCACTGCTGGGAACGGGCCATCTTCTCATTGTGAGAAGGGTTAGGCCATAGTCTACCACGCTGGCCAAGTGCGGGTTGGCAGACTTCACACATCTTCAAGATCATTAAGAACTCTCAGACATGTAGGTTTCCTCACGATGTTTTCCTTCACCGTTTGAAGTTGGCGGCAATCAACAATACGCACATAACTTCGAAAAGACAGAGGTGCGTGCCGCGGGATTCGAACCCAGGACCTGCGGATCGCAAGTCAGACGGTCTCCCAACTAGGCTGCCGGGAACTAAAATGGGGGAGGCCTATGCCAGCAGTGAACTCCTTGTGGCTGAGATGATGACGATGAACTTCATCAAACGCAAGTACTGCCAACATAAACAGTATAATATATTCATAAAAATATTATTATCAGCATCACAGTTTACTAGACTATCCAGTATTATTGCCTACGATGAAGGCCATATAGACCATAATATTTTATAGCACAATCTATAGCATTATTATATCAATAACACTGATGATTTCTCGTTTTATGTAAAATCTCAGTGGGGTTTCAACTAATAATCTTAATAAAGTCACCCGATTTTTTGATTAAAACAATCAGGCCAAGATTTATGGGAAATTAATAACAAAGCTTAGGATGAAGTTTTTTATGGTTTCCATCTGTCGATATAATTAATTATTAGATTTGTTGAAGTTTTGATTTACGTAAATAATAATCATTATCATCTTCATCCTCGACGCTACGCGTCGTCAATCTTTGGTTAAGCCCCCGTTTTTTGAGCCATGGTTACCTTCGACGTCATCTGTTAAATAGGTCGATTTCGAAACATTGAATATTACAGTCTAGAAAGATAGTAGTGGTAATGCCGCTAGCCCAACATGGTAATACCGACGGCCTAATGGGCACGTTTGGGCGGGGAGATACCTCGTCTTAAGTTTTTACGTCTAATTGTTTGTTTTTATTTTTTAGTTATCTAGAAAGAAAGAATTGGCACAAAATGTTACTATCTTCAGCCAAGCCAAACAGTACATTAGTGGACTTCTCGTGGCTGGGATGGTTCCATAATACCATAATGGCATTTTACATACATTTACGAGTGTGTAACAGGAAGACGCTGGATGCAAGTCGCTTCCAACTGGTATTTTGGAAATCCATCAAAGAGGCCTAAATTCAGCAGTGGACTTCTTGTTGTAAATCAGATGAGTAGATACTTACAATGAATTTAATACAGTTTTCAGTAACAATTCATGACTCACTAGTGAACAGTTCATATGAAAGATACAAATTCAAACTACAAATGAAATATTAATAACATTTTATAAGCCCTTCAGTCGATGCGCCTGCAGCCATCCCGGTCTTATTCTATTGTGCCAGAAGAACTCTTAGATACGGTGGAACAGGGACGTCGTAAGAACTTGAAATCGGGACTTATAAATTGGTGCCATTAGGTCGATGCTTTTAAATCTAGTTTGAAATTTTGAAGATCCATGCGCTAAGTATTTCACTACAGCTCATCTGATGTTAAATGATGATATAGTCTAAATTGAGAAATCAAAACAGACGGCAGACCGTCTGTTTTGATTTCTTAGTTTAGACTTTTCGATTTAGACTTAGATTTAGACAATTCTCAATTAAACATTTTCAATTTTGTAGATTATTATTATTCTCTTTGGATATTGATATATCGCAACTCAACACACATTTTCGAATATTTTAATTTATTTTCTAATAATAGCCTCTCTAGCCTTTTTGGGGAGCCTTAATTCAAACTTTTTATATGAAAATATTTCTTGCATTTTTTTAATCAGTTTAGGAATTCATTTTTGGTCTCTATTATCTGTTATTTTTTAAATTGAAATTTAATTAAACAATAAAAATATGCCGCTTCTAACCAGGCTTTTTGGAAATCTGTAACTTCTTGTAACTGAGATGATGGTGAATAAAATAAATATATATGTAGGTATGTATTAAGAACTTGAATATTTTACTTACTGTACTTTTTTCACTGTTATAAAAAATAACGATAAGTATTTTATAAACTAATCGAAAATACATTATATCATTTAAAAATTGTTTAAATTCAATTAAAATTGTGTGTTTAAAAATGTCTTAAGTCTATGAATTCGTCTCAAAAGCATCAACTTTTGTACCCCTTCTAAAAATCCTTACTCTGTCCACGTAGAGTAATAGAAAATTAAAGTTTTTGGTGTTAAGTAAACACGAACGCTAGGAACACCGATGCAACTTCCGCGTATTGTGCGCCGGACTACAATAGTGTAGGATCGCGCCGTGAGCGAATTAGCGTTAGTCGTGCTGACTGTTTTGTTTGTTCTACGGTTGCGACGCGGGAAGTCTGGTAATAGCGGGGATGTAACTCTCTTAGTAACGTTTTCTACCAGAACTTAAGCAAAACATACTTACTTTGATTTTACCAATATAGTTTCCGATACCGTAACATCAGGCGAATTGGTGGTCAATCGTAGAATCTATCTTGTATAAAAAAAAACCCTGAAGAACGGACGATGACGTTAGTGCAGACCGCTGACCCGATCAGATGAAGTTGCGTTGTTGTTGAAGCAGTATCAGGCAATTGACGAAACTCGCAGAGGCCAAAAAGTTAATAAGTATATATTTAGCGCCATGGTGTAAACTGGTAAAGGTATGTTCTTTAACGGTGACACTGACTGAATAGATTGATACATAAATAGCTTCGTGCACATAATACGCTGAACTGATGGCCAATGTGGCCGTAAAATCCTCGAGTGGAGATTACGCACCGATGGACAGATGATCTCGATAGCTCAAGTGCCAGGAAGACACTGGAGGTGAGCCGCTTCCATCAGGTCTTTTTTTACGTAAGATAGATCTACGATTGATCACCAACTCGCCTGATGCTAAGCGACGTGGCCGAGGATGGAGCTCGTCGATCTAGAAGATATCTATTCACTCTAACCTTGAAAATACCAAGTCTGCTCATTGTTATTTTTTTTTTAATCCATTGAGGAGACTTATATCCAAAGTAAAGTAAAGTAAAGTAAAGATTTATTTTCAGTCAAATTTAAAATAATACAATGGTTTCACAGTGGGCCCCAAACTCGGCAAAGCCGGTATCTTGGCAGCCCGAGGCAGATGTACCTACATGTTATGTAACAAGTTGACACGCGCTAATATTAAGTAAAATATAATCAAGTTAATTAAGTTTTAAAACATTAGAATAATAAAATTTAAAGTAAAACTCCAGCTGTGGAGTTCATGTGGCTGAGATGACGATGATGATCTATCTCTTTCTCTCGGCCTGTCTGTCTGTTATATACCTTTTCACGTCTAAATGGCTTAACAGATAATGATTAAAGATACGATCATAGCATACATATAAGACCTTGAAGAAAAACGTAGGCAAAAAATTATCCTCATTATTTTCTATCTTACATGAGTGAAGTTACGGGATAAAGCAAGTATATTATGTTAAACAACGTTACTCTTGAGGGCAGACATGGGAAGGAACGAAATTGTTACAGCTGCACGGCTTCGATCTGGGCACGTTCCATTAAACATGTTTGCGTTCATCATGAAAATAGTCGAGTCACCTTCCTGCGACCTATGTGGCGCAGTCGAAGACGTATACCATGTTTTGATGGAGTGTGCCTGGAACGAAGTACTACGTCGACAATTATTTGATTGTAAACACGTCCTCTGGCAAGTCGGAGGATGCAACAGTGTGTTGTCCGAGCCTGAGTCACATGACGCCAGACGATTGTACGAACTATATAATGCAGCTGTCAATGAAAGAAAGCAAATGATGCATATGTAGTGTATGCTCCTCACAAGGGTGCGTTACAAGGGCGACATGTAAAAAGCCCTGTTTAAACAAATAAAGAAAAAAAAAAAAAAACAACGTTACCATCACTTTGTAGTACCTACCTATTTCTTAATTTTTTTTTTCTTTAATCAGCCCTGTTTTTTACAAACTGTCCTACTGCTGGGAACGAGCCATCTTATCATTATGAGAAGGGTTAGGCCATAATCTGCCACGCTGGCCAAGTGCGGGTTGGCAGACTTCACACATCTTCAAGATCATTGAGAATTCTCAGACATGTAGGTTTCCTCACGATGTTTTCCTTCACCGTTTGAAGTTAGCGGCAATCAACAATACGCACATAACTTCGAAAAGACAGCGGTGCGTGCCGTGGGATTCGAACCCAGGACCTGCGGATCGCAAGTCAGACGGTCTCACCACTAGGCTGCCGGAAACTTTTTACATTTAGTACGAAGTATTAAGTAATACCTATACCTATACATAATACTAAGTAATGTGGTACCTATTCGTAGTATTGATTTATGTAGTAACTCTATATGCCTACCACTTATATATACTTTATACTTATATTCACTTTATACTTATATATACCTATTTAGTTAACCTTCCAAACTCTGTCGTGACATCCAAAACCGTCTGCAAACCATCTCCCATCCGAGCCGTGGGAAACTTCTACGCCATACTTTAAAAATGTTGCTTTCTCGCCGAACTGGGCTACCGTTGCCCCTGATATCATCACAGATCTCAGATAAACCTCGCGAAACCATACCCTCTCAAGAAACACCCTTATCACAATATACTAAGGCTTACAATGAACACGGATTCAAACTTGATTTCTGACTCACGGAGCCTTTACGGTACTAAACACGGATGTGGATGTATAGTGTTCGCCGTTTATGCTCGGCCGTCCCACGGCATCGAGCTGATCACGGATATTTTGCCATTTTTCATAGATATAGGAGGAATTTAAATAAAATCCAGTTCACCGACTCAGTTTCTGACCATTTTATTTTGTTATAGATTTGACAGTGACGTATTCTTACTGCTAAGTGACATTACAAAAAGACCATAGATAAAACATCTGTAGGTAGGAGCCAAACCCTAACATCCTCCAAACCCAAAGGAAAATAATTACGAAATTTACATTATCATAATTCGGAACATTACATTTTTATAACTGTCAAATTCAAATTTAAAATGTCAACGTCACAATGGTTACAATAAAATTCACAAACGAAACGTCAATACAGTTTGGCGGCTATTTCAAACCATTGTTGAACATATCGAAACATTTAACAAAGTTTAAGAAAAAATTAAATACATCAATATTTAATTCTATACATCTCAACTCAGCCAACGTTTGTCGTCAAGATTTTCAACAGCCGTACATCACAATTACATTGTATAAAATAAATTACCTAGCATTAATTCAAAATTTTATTAATAAATTATTCATTAGATACAACAATAGATTTCTCCAACAAAATTATAACAATAATTTCTAGAAGAAATTCTGCAGAAATTGAATTGAATTCAGTGTCCATAACTTGACTTAATCAAGTTCTTGAGACAAATACAATATTAATTAAATCCTGTAACACATTACTTATTATATAAAATTAGAATTTAATTTAAAATAAATTGTCTCTTTAGTGACACTGTGAGAGTTATACTCATTATACATGCTAGGATATAAAATATATTCATTATACAATATTATTAAAATTAACGTCATTTCTAAAATTCTTATTATAAAATAAAAGTCAACAATGGGTCCCTCCTCACCCAAAAAAATAAATAAATGACGCAAACATTACTAGTAACTACTAAGTACCCATTACAACTAAATCTAAGGTCACATTAATATGTGGTGTAAAATGGGTGGCATATCCACAAGTCAATTTAGTCGATAATTTAAGATTTCATTAATATGAAATGTATGTCAACATCTATAGCGCATGTATAGTTAAAAATCTATAATTTATACTTACTAGGTAACACAATATTTCTTCCATGGCGTGTGACTTTCACAGGCTCGCTGGAGTCGTCAATTTCATGGTCAGAGCTAACTCGGTCAGAAGTAACAGGCGTTTGTGATACAATACCTTCTGTGCTCTGGAGCAGCTCAGGGATAGGCGGGACGCTTACCTAGTCAGAGGAGATTTTCATACAATTGAACAACAGATCTTCATACGACAGAAGTTTCCATACAATCTACAGGCAGGGGTGCAGTTGGAGCTTGCATCTCCTTAGCTTTGTACCTTTAACATATCACGCAGTTGTTTATTACTGACCTGACAAGTCTACGGATCCCAAAAATCCAGAATGACTTACTGATGTCTTCGATCATGATGTTTGCACCTGCATGTTGGAGGTAAGCATGCCTTTGTTCGATCATTCTGTGAACAATATCATTCTTGGCTGGTAACAAGATAGGGTTTTTGATGTTATCAGGTAAATTGGATAATAAAAGCTTAGTTTTAATTCTTACCAGCTGATCTTCCCCCTGGGTGGTGGGTATATTCTTGCATTTTGTCTCTAGAGTGTCCTTGTTTTCTCTTTGCAAGAGTACTAACAATTTAATTTCAGCTCTCTCATATTCTTCAGTGGTTATTATTGACTGGGCTGTACTTACTTTCTTTTTCATGCATTTATCAGCAAATTGCATATCCAGGCGACTACGTGTACTATCTTATTGTACTTACTAAAATATGTGAGTCTTTGTGAGAATATTTCTGTTTCTGCAATATTTACATTACAGGCTGTGCTAACAGACCTCTTAAGCTCCTTGGCGGCTTCGACTTTGTCTACCATCACTGATGATTTCGGCCACTCGTCAGGGCTGCGCCGCAGAAAATCAGGACCCTCGAGCCATCGACTCTCTAGCAGTTGCTTGGCATCGCAACCGCGCGATGCGATGTCGGCCCAATTGAGGGACCCTGGAATGTGACACCATTTTCCTAATTTAGTGCATTCTCTTATCTCCTTGACACGATTGCCTACAAATACATTCCATGTTAAATTATTACATATCCAATACAATGTGACACTAGAGTCGGTCCAATAATATTCACTACAGTTAGGTAAGTCTAGACTTTTCCTAGTTTCTGTAAGTAGTCTAACACCTATTACTGCTGCCATCAATTCAAGCCGAGGGATGGATATAGATTTAGGTGGCGCCACTCTCGATTTTCCCGCTACTAATTGAACAGACACGTCACTATCTTTTTCAACACGTAGGAATATACAAGCCGACATTGCATTTTTACTAGCATCACAAAACATATGTAAACTTATAGTGCAATCAATCAACTTATTATTTGTGAATTTTCTAGGTATTTTACATAGTTTTAAATATTTTAAGTTTTCATACCACTTTAGGAAGTCTCTTGTGATATCTTGAGGTAACGCTTTATCCCATGTCAACTCCCGGCGCCACATCTCTCGGAGGAGCAGCCGGGGGACTAGGCTAACGGCGCAAGTAAAACCTATTGGATCAAATACCTTTTGAGTCAATGACAGCACTATTCTCTTAGTCAGCTTCTGTAATTTCTCCACAGGAGGCAAGTCAGATATGTTGCAAAAAAGTTCATCTGAGATGGTGTCCCAATTTAGGCCAAGAACAGATATAATATCTTTACCTGCTTCATTTATCTGTAGCGGTGACGTTGTCCACATGCGCAGGTCAAACTGGGCCATCTTCATTATCTCTTTAGATTCATGAATGAATTTTCTTACCTCTTCTTCAGTGTCTAGGCTTGTTATGCAGTTATCTACATAAAATGACTTTTTAAGGAGTCGAGCTGTGTGTTCATACTTACCAGATATATTATTTAGATGGTGTGTTATGGTTGCAGAGAGTAAAAATGGACTAGAGGTTAGCCCGAACACAACTCTACAGTGCCTATATTCTGCCAACTCTTCACATGACCCATCTTGCCACCACAGGAATTTCAAATATTCCCTATCTTCTGGTTGCACACTGATTTGAAGGAAGGCCTTGGCTATATCAGAAATTATGCCAATGCAGCCTTTCCTGAATCCTATTAACAATTTAGGAATATGTTCTATATAATTTATACCTTTTTCTAAGCAGGCATTCAGACTCAGTCCATTTTTGTCGATTTTGGATGCATCGAAGACTGGTCTCATTGTACTGGTTAAGCTAGATTCTTTTAATACAGCTTTATGCGGTAGATAATGACCACAATTATTACTATGACGCTTATCAGGAAGACTCTTTTCAATAATACCCAAAGTGAGCCACTCCTGTAGAATCGCATCATAGTCATGGAACTTACCCGCTGAAGTCAGCTTTTTTGTGTGTGAATCTAACCTCTTTTTCGCCATCTCATAATTCGGCAATAAATCATCAAAACCCACCTTAAATGGGAGCTCCACTTCATATCTGCCATCTGGTAACGTCCTCACCGTTTCCTCAAAGCTGCTCACTGCCTCTGCCTCACCCTCTGCTCTGGATTTCACCTCTGCTTGGTCATGTATGCCCAGGGTTTCAAATTTCCAAAAATCTGCCAAATTACTATTAGACACAGCCATACAAGACATAGTTGTTGACAAATTAGTAGATGTACTTATCTGCTTGCCCTGTATAACCCAACCTAATTTCGTATTAATTGCCACAAGACCATTTTCCAACACAATATTCTTACCAGTTAACATAAAACCAGCAAAATCAGCTCCTATTAAAATACCTATATCATTGATATTACAATTAGCATCAGATAAAGATATATTATGCTTTTCCAAATTTTTGTTTGTTTCATAATTTAACTTTAATTTTGGTATATTACCACAAATTGATGCTTGGCTGAGGGCCTCAATACTGAATTTAAAACTTGAATCTAAACTCTCTACAAAAACATTATATTTACTGTGCGATTCTAAATTAGTCATTACATTACCAAATAAGCAATGGTTTAGCTTCTCCTGTCCCGTTGCAGGTAGGTCCAACTTCTTAGCTATATCCTCTCGAATGTAGCTTCTCTGAGAACCGCTGTCAAACAAGGCTCGTACTGGCAGGATTCGCTTTCCATTTCGCACGTTGATCACAACAGTTTGCAGGAGAGTCTCGGTGTTATAATGCTGTGTGGATAAACTTGTGGTGGTTTTAGACTTATCTTGTTGATCTTGGTGTTCCTTCTGGATTTCCTTAGTCTCTTTTCCACGGCAAAGTGCAGTTGAATGCCTCTTCTGGCAAATAAAGCATTTCACAGATGCTTTACATGATTTAGAGTGGTGTCCAGTCTTCAAACATATGTGGCAGGCTTTTCTCTTCCTCACTATATTCCATCTCTCTTCCAATGTAAGGCTATGAAGCTTATAGCATTCTAGATTTGAGTGATTACTTTTTCCGCACCAAAGGCAGTTAGTTTGTGGTTTTCCTTTTACTTCTTGACTTATGAGACAATTCGCTGTAGCAACGTTTTCATGGTCGCTTACTAACACTTTGTGTTTCATCGCAACACGTTGCATACTTTCGATTTCTCTGCGTAAGAATGCCATTAGATTTTCCAAAATTTCCTCTGGGTTCTTCTTGTCCTTTATTACATCACCTTTATTCCGTTCCCATACTTGCAGGATTTCAACTGGTAATGAAGTCTCAATGAGAGGTAGGATGAACGCTTGGTATTTCTTTATACCTAAGCTTTCCAGAGCACGTAAATTTGCATTCAATTTGTCAAAAAGGTTTACCAGACTTGACTTTTCGTTTAAAACTAGTGCTAACAGTTCTCGGACATATACATCTATCAGTAATTCCTCTCTTGCATACCGTTGCTTGAGTTCCTCTATACATTTTTTATAGGAAGCACCAGTTGGAGGGTAACTGGAGACCAGTGCATGCACTTCCGTGTCCGTTTCGACATGTTGCATCAAGTAATAAAATTTGTCATCATCATCCAAGCCTGTATCTTGGTCAATTTTCTTAAACTGGCCCCAAAAGGGTACCCAGTCGATAACTTGGCCGCTGAACTTACTGAATTTTATTTCAGGTAATTTATAACGCCTGCTGTTACTCGAGTTATTTGTGCCGTTTTGTACGGTCACTTTATTCTTAATCAAGTCGAATTTAGTTTTTAACATTATAAATCTACTGGTATATTCCTCTGAAGTTATTATCTCATTTTCTAATTCTGCGTCAAAATGGCTAGATTCAAATATATGTTCTTTTATCTTGTCGTTCAAGTTGCTTAAGCGCTCGTTCAAATTATTTAATTTATTGTACTCACATGTTATATTTGTAGGTTGGAACTCGCCGTCTGAAAACATGTCATCGAGGGTGTTCGCCGATATTGTGAACAATCTTCTCAAGATGCCTCTTTCCTTCTTAACATTTCCGCTGATGGTAGCTGCTGGGACCTCGGGTTTGGATGAGGTGTCCATATTTGCAGTAGGAAGGTTCGCGTGTTCCGGCAAGGTTCGACTTCGTAGAACCGATCCAATTGAATCATGGACTTTTCTTTGTCACGGTCGCCAAATGTTCGCCGTTTATGCTCGGCCGTCCCACGGCATCGAGCTGATCACGGATATTTTGCCATTTTTCATAGATATAGGAGGAATTTAAATAAAATCCAGTTCACCGACTCAGTTTCTGACCATTTTATTTTGTTATAGATTTGACAGTGACGTATTCTTACTGCTAAGTGACATTACAAAAAGACCATAGATAAAACATCTGTAGGTAGGAGCCAAACCCTAACATATAGTCTTAAACGTTGATGATAGCTCTAAATGAGCTTGGAATGAGTTGAAAGGGAAATGATTCAAAAAATAAGTATTGTCGCATTTTTTTGTTGGTCGATGGTTCGATGATTTTGGTTTACCTAACTTGTGCATTTAGTTGTTTCAGATGCTTGAAAACAGGTCATACGCGTCTGGAAATAATTTGATTTAATTATTTATTTATTAGCAACTGTTTTAAGAAAGCTATTGTGCTGCAAATGCTTGCCTTCAAAATAGCCATAGAAGGGATTTTCTATGGAATGGACTGATCTATGGAAATTAGTCAACTTCCGACTACTGTCTTTGTAGTGGTGAGTCTCTTGCAGAGTCCTGAAGAAGTCGTCACTGCATGGTCTCCACTCGAGAACTTTTCGACCATATTGAACATCAGTATCCATCACCCTGAAGAAGTATGATAATTAATAATGTAAATTTTTCAACAGCCAAGGAGAGTATGCAAGCAATACTCTGTTCCTTATTGAAAGACAATATTTTTAAGAAAAAATAGGCATAATATCTCGGATGGATGAGCGAAAAACATATAACTGTTATGGTAGGCGTGAAACTTAATATTAGTCGAGCAACTTGTTAGTATAGCCACTCAATAGCATCATGCTCGGTTTTTTTAACCGACTTCGAAAAATGAAGAGGTTATCATTAACCGACTTCGAAAAAGGAGGAGGTTATCAATTCGTACCGTATATATTTTTTTTATGTATGTACACGAATTACTCCGTCATTCGTGAACAATTTTTTATGTTTCTTAAATTGATGTATAGAGAAAGCTCCCAAGTTGGTCCCATAATTATTTTAGAAACATTGCTTTATTACTTTTTGAATAATCTCTAAAAGTAAAAATATTTTCATTGTATTCCTGAGTGAGTGCGTCAGATTATAGAATCGCAAAATTCCACTGACACGTTTTTTTTGCAAAAGTGTCAAATGTTGAGGTTTTTCGTATAAACATCTGCACATTTTCTAATCTGCGACGACGAAGCATTTGACATTCAGTGACAAACGTCATTCTTGAAAAAAAAACGAGCGGGTGAATAGAGTCTTTTAAAAAGTTTACAATCGTGAGGGATTTATTGAGGTTGAAAAGTAAAAACTACTTACTCCTCATCCAATGTGTATAAGGAGAAAATAGAGTTACTTCAACGCTTGAGCGCCTTGTTTAATTATTATCCTTACTTACATTACAAATAAACGAAATAACGTACTTTGAAGTCGGTTGTTTCAGTTTTTTAAACTATAAAATTGATATTTTGAAGGTTTTTCTATGCCTATCTAACCATAATTTCACCTTACATTGACGGAAATGGTAAGTACATTAAGTATAATATTATATTAAGGTGGAGTTCAACACACGCAGCTTTCTCTCTCGCGCATCACAACCTTTTTACCCGACTGCGTAAGCAGGAGGTTTATGTTTTTAAGCATATAAATCATAATAAAAAAAAAAGTTTATTTAGATAGGAGAAATATTAAAAAAAAACATTATATTTAGCTATCACATACTGGCGACGGAGTAGTAAAGTACATGGGCGATTCGCACCGCGGTTCGAATCACATGCGGTGCGAAACGCCGAAGTACCCGAAGAAACTACGTTTTCCTCAACAAAAAAAAATTATGTCAAAGAAATACTTATTTTAATATTTCTCCTATCAAAATAAACGAATTATTTTCTAATAACCCTATTCAATGGTTTTATATGTTTAAAAATGTTGCGATGCGCGAGAGAGATAGCTGCGGGTGTTGCGCGAATTCTTAATTAACATTGATTAGGTACATGATATTCCATCTGAGCAACGTTCATTAAAGCAATATTAATAGCAGGTGTAACAATTATTTGGTAATATACTTACTGGTATATTTGGAAGAAATGGTATCCTACATTATCTATGTTCCGAAATTCATTTATTTGAATCTTATTTGCTCGAATCCGTTTCATAGAACTGTCTGAATCCATACTTGAACCGAGTTTTGATTCCATAAGTTTATTAGCCATAAATTTAATTTGCCCGAACAATTTTAGGTTAGGTAATTAGGTTCCTTAAGTTTCTGTTTGATCATATCCAGAAACCTTCTTGTTACAAAATATGTACGGTTATCAGACATATTAATTTTAATGTAAGGTCCGTTAAGTTTCTGTTTATTATAGAAATTAACTTTCTAGAAATGAGTTGTCTAATGAACTTTCGGGATAGTGTATTTTGAAAAAAAAACGTTTTCGGAAAAATGGCATTCGATATTTCATAATTCGGAACATAGGTAGGTAACCTTATTAAATATTGCAATACAACAAAACAATGTGGAAATAACTGGATTCCGCGTAAGTTCGATGTGGTGCATTCCTCGTTCCTGGGAAACCAGTTCGTGTAACGCGGGAGCCAGACGGCGCGGCACCGTTGGCTCACTCATCGACCGCGTAACGCCGCTATCTGGGTTTTAGGGTCGCTAATCTACCTACTGAGCTGGAATGTTGCCTCGCAGGAATAAGAACTTGTATTGTATATCAGCAGTATAAGTTAAGTTAAGTATAAGTAAACTCACAAGCCCCGGAAAAAAATTGGTTGGCTGTAAAGTCGGTTTACGGACGATAGTTTAAGACAACATACGTCCGCGCGCGAGCTCCGATGAATGATAATTGAAGCGACGCGGAGTCGCGGACGGTCGAGCGCGGCGCACACCCGCCCGCTTCTTCAGCCACCGCAAGCGCGCGCGCGCGTAACGGGTCAAGGAGCGTAACGTAACGGGACACTGAGTCATACTTTTTCGTGCATGCTGCCGGCGTTCATCGATTTATTAGACGTTGTCACGTAAAAAAAACAGCTGAACCGATTGTGATGCTAAGAATGATAGTTAAGAGCACTCTTGATGAAATCTTGTTTCAAACAAAAAAAAACGAACAAAAATCAAAATCGGTTCATCCATTTGAGTGCTATGATGCCACAGACAAACACACAGATACATCAAACCTATAACACCCCTCTTTTTGGTTAGGAGGTTAAAAATAAATGACTAATTAAACCAACCAGAACCACAGCCACAGATAAACATCAATCTATCATCAAACTATATAATTTCACAATATGAATATGTACACCGTCATGGTATGACTAAGCCGGGTATACCCCAGCTTCTGTGGTACTCCGAGCTAAACCTGTTTAGATCTGCCCACTAGGTGTCACACATAGGATGTCTTTATCATTTTTATAGTAGGTATGACATTTTTAACGTTTTTTGCTTTTAACTTTTTGTGTAATTCACTCGATCTTTCTGGTAGGTAAGGTATCTATATCTATTTCATAATATATCTTCAATATAATTATAGATAAAACCTAAAAAACTTCTTAAGATAAAATAAAGTTTTATTAATCTCCTTACAATTTTTTTTTAATTCAAAAGTGATACAACTAAATAAATAATATTATTACAAGCTATAGGTTGAAATAGTACTTACGCTCTACATCTTTTTACCCGACTGCGCAAGAAGGAATGCGCTTTTTCGTAACCTCCAACGAACTTTTTAGTAACAATATAAGTGATTATGCAAAAAAATATTCTAAGGAATGTTCATTTAAATAAATTTTATGGTAGCTATATGCATGCTTTCTCGCAAAAACGTACACTCAACACCATATAATGCGCAACGTTGTAAAGTTGCTATACGAAAGCCGCTTTTTCAAGACATTGGGAAGTGTTTCCGACACAGAAACTCGCGTTCTGCAAAAATCTTATACAGAATCGGGTAGAAATACAGGTTTCTGAAGACGAGAAACCCCTAATTTGAATTTGGAATCTCTTTGAAACATACCATAGATTTATTGATAATGTGTATTTTCTTGTAAAAAGTCACGGAATTGTCGAACTGTCCTCATAATCTATAGTACCTGGGCGACCGAGCTCCACTCGGAATTTTTATGACTGAAAATACGAGCCAACCCGGGTTTACTGAAAGTGAAACCTCGCAAGATCGATTTATCGTCTCCTATTCTACCTACAAACTGAATTTCATTAAAATCGTTGGAGCCGTTTCCGAGATTTAGATTATATTTTATATAAAAGAATCGCTCGTTTAAAGGTATTGGATAGATTCAGCCATCGTAATTTTTTTATAGAATAGTTCTACGTTTGATCGCCAGTTACCCAGATGGACATCGTCGCTGTGGCCGAAGATGAAACATGTAGACCTACAAGTACTTATTTACTCTATACTTGAAGATACCCAAGTTTTAGTTTTCAAGGAAGATGAGAGCGAGCCAGTTAGTTCGATCTGATGGCATATCTACCATGAAGGGATGGTGTTGTTGCGTATTCTAGCTCGTTTTTGTAGCAGAAGCAGAAATTAGGTCGTGTAAGAGCCGGTCCACATGGCGCGTTGCATTGCGTTGCGTCGTCGCGTAATTATTTAACGCATAGACGGCCATACAGGCGCTGCACCATCGCAGCGTTACTACGACGCAGCCGTAACGTTCCGTCGTCGCAGCGGCGACGCACAATTGCGGCGAGCATTTTGTAAAAACATCGCAAAACGAAATGAGCTTGCGTGTGTCCTCATCAACGCACAAACAACTGAGCGCTGCCACACAAAACAGAGATACCTAGCTCTGTTTTGTGGCTGCCGTTCTGGTGTCGCAATGAGTACACCCCCGCCCGCTTCGTCTCGGGGGCTGCAGTTCAGTTGTCTGTGCGTTGCGTCGACGCAGCGCACCGTGTGTATACTATGATTGTTAGTATGTAATTTATTATTAGTAATGACGCAGCGACACCGCTACGTCAACGCAACGCGCCGTGTGGACCGGCTCTGACTCGAGCACGACTCGAGTTGTAAAATGCAGCCTGTAAAAATGGCTAGACACGCCACCATGAGTACGTTGATGTTACGCTTTGTAGCTTAGAGTGACCAGTTTTTGTTACTTATAAACCTCACAGCTCACCTTCCTACTGACTCCAAAGCATCCAGCTGGTATATCGTCCCTCGTATGACTAACTGTCCTATCTCAATTTTCAAATAATAAAAACAGGTAAGTATTTAGAATGCAAATACATTAAATCAATGTGGAATTCAAATGTAAGTAACCTCTAAGAAAGATAATATCATCAAACATCCGATTTTTAGGGTTCCGTAGCCAAATGGCAAAAAACGGAACCCTTAGATATGGATTCGTCATGTCTGTCTGTCCGTCCGTATGTCACAGCCACTTTTTTCCGAACTATACTGTTGAAACTTGGTAAATGGATGTATTCTGCGAACCGCATTTAGATTTTCACAGAAAAATAGAAAAAAAAACAATACATTTTGGGGTTAAAAAAATATAAAAAACAACTTTTATATTATGTTACTTGCTGCTACGGAGCCCTTCATAGGCGAGTCCGACTCGCACTTGGCCGCTTTTTTATATTTTTGACAAATACAATCTAATCTCCGATACGAAAAACGTTTGTCCTGACTATATGACTGAAAGACTGATAAGACTGTTAGTCACGGGAGCGTCGATATGGCAGATCAGTAAAAAAACTGGCTATTCCACACCACGCACTACTGGAGTGTTTTTGTTTGAGTTTTATAATGGCTGAGAAGTTGATCAGGTGTGAAGTGCCGCATGACCTTATAAAGGACGCAAAGCTTTTCAAAAGTACCTTTGATCATAAGGCATCAATAGATAACAAACTTATATTATGTATGGACTCATTTATAGTCAACTCATTTATATGGAAAAGGAATAAAAGACATTTTATTAATCAATCGTTTAATTACCATTGAATCACACAATGATAACAATACATACATACATATTCAGTGTAATATGGTCAAAAATATAAAATATATTTTTACAACTAAAACTATATCAAAATATGGCTAACGGCGGAGCGTACACTCTACCTAATTTTATTGGCACATGAAATATTAAAGGTGCTTACACAAAGTTGTAACTTTATATAACATCATAACATACTTTAATCTTACATTTGACATATATATTTTGTTAAAATATATAAACTGTTTTGTAATATGTTACAGTTGTTGTAAATCACAAATGCGATCGGCCTCTCGTTGTATTCGCCTTAATTTTGTGTGTCTTAGTCAAATCAAGCACCCACACTAACGCAATGTAAGTACATGTACAATAATGCTTCATAAATCCTACATATAAAAGCTTTTAAGCGTTCATGAATTTCAACAACTAAATTAACATGTTTTTCACAATCTAACAATATTACTATAACAATATTATAGTGTTATATAATACTTATATTAGACAGTGTGAAGCACCGATCTAGTCAAAATGTTATTAAAGCATTAGTAGTGCGTCTCATATGACAGTTAATATATAAATATTTATTTATATATCTTGCTAAAGACAGCGTTGATAAATATATATTTATGCAAAATCTTACGTAGTACTTCGCTGTAAACGAAATATCGTAAAATTTTTACAACCAATTTTTATTATAATAAATTTTAGAAGAAAAAAGCTTACAATTATAAATTGTATTATAATAATATACCTAACAATATTAATTATTTATAATTTCGCTGTCGTATCCAACATTTCTCATGTGCATGAAATAAAGCGTATATCTAAAGTTAATAATAATTCCAACCTATATTTACTCATTCTTATGCTAGAATATCCATATGTATTATTATAAAATATGTAGTATAAAAAATGGATAAAATTTAGTTTTACACGCATTTTAAATCAAATCAATGTAGTTTTTTTTTTTTTTTTTTACATTTTCAACTCATTCTTCTTACTATCAATCGCATTTTCAAACTCTATTTTAATTAATTAAATTATCAGATTTTTTTAATTTGGAATAAATACATTTTCATTGAGAAATTAATAATAACAATTAGGTACTTTTTTATAAGCTCAACAAATGGCAAATGTGGAAGCGTGATGCCAAAATCAAGAAAAAAAATTGGTACTTAACTATAATTCCGCAGGTACAAACTTACGTTTTTAGTGAATAAAACGACATAATTTGTATTAAAATATTACTATGGATATTCTGAACCTTACATTTTCCTAACCATACTTCTAGGTATTAGGAACAACCCTCATAATTATAATATAAGCAATTTCATGGAATGTAATATAAACTTAAACCAAAACGAATAAATAGACACCAAAAATTACTTTCTCAAATGGAAGAAGTCAATGTTATTTTTAGAACAGCATACGTTCTACGTATTAGAAGCTTAGTAACAATATTTTTTTAAATAAAATATAAATATTATTTTACAGTATAATAAAGCAGTTAAGCCGTAAATGCTACCATCACTTATTCTAATAAATACTATTTACAAATCACCAGAATGTTTTGCATGTTTACATTTAACAACCAAACTTTACAAAAAAAATATGTAATATTCTAAATTTAATAACCAAAATGTTCCAGCAGCTAATTTCGAAATTTTAACATTAAAATGCGGGTTCTATTCTAAATTTAAATTCTTTTTTAAATTGCAATATCCCATTCTGGCGGCTAAGGAAGAAGCACGAATACTGTTATGTAAAGTGAAATGCTTTAATTTTATGACCGAAGTCTTCAGGCATAATGCTTGTTGGTCAGCAACGTAAATACATGGTCTCCTTGTTGGGGCTGTGGTGCATTTCTCTGCAACAAATAGTAAACTATTAGTAAGAAAACAAAAGAACATCTGTCGTTCCATGTTTGAAATTAGTATGAATATTCGTGAAAAGTGAAAAGTTAAACAACAAAAGTGCAAAGTTGAACAACAAAAGTGCAAAGTTTAACAAAAAAGTGCAACGTTAAACAACAAAACTGTAAAGTTAAACAACAAAAGTGAAGTGAAAAGTTAATGAACAAAAGTGAGCTGACGTGTTAAAATGCTTGTGGGCATTGCACGATCATAGACGATTTTAAGATGCGGTCCCTTTATTATACTTACAAATATATTTAAAATAGTGAAAATGAACATAACATTTTTCATGATTTTTGTATGATGTTTGAAAAATGAATGAATATTCCTTACTCATTTCGTAAGAGAGACCGCTGAAGTAGGATCGTGCTTCCAACACCTTCACCGCCACAAGCATTGACTACATCTACAACAATTAAAAACAAACATGTTAATAAAATTGTTACTGTAGAAATATTTATAAAAATAAAGAATATATTTTTCATATACCGTCAACAATATAGAAACAGTGCGTTTTGGAGACAATATATTAATATAACTCTTCGCATGGACAGCAAAAAAAAAATTGAAATTAATATACAAATTTCTTTTCTAAAACTTTCTTTTTATCTTTGGTATTTTATTCCATTTTATATATCTCTGACCATGTGAAAAGTCTAAGATCTATTGCAAGATTTATACCTTTAGGTATAAGAAGTGACAAAATAGTCAGTTTTTTTTATTGATACATTACCAAGTCTGACACCAAATGTTTATACAATAGTATTTATTACAAATAATACTTCAAAATGTATAACATATCTGAGGATTAACATGCTTTAATAAATTCTAGAAGTAAATATTAATTGACCTAAACAGAATTTGTGCAACAGAGAAAGAGTAATTTAAATTAAAGAAGAGAGTTAGTCCTGTATAGTTTTCTGTTTGAATCTGCTATTGATTCATTATGAAGACAGATTCCAATTTAGGTTACTCCACCATGTCATTATGCATTGCTTGATATATCATTGACATATCGTATGACGACGTCTGTCGTACGAGCAATGGTTAATATCTTATTTTTAATTCACCTTAGAACAAATCATTTGTTAGTGTTGTTATTACCTAGTTAGTAGTTAATCTCGTAACCAGATACAAACGAATTAGTAAGGATTCAATATTTTGTACCGTTAGCAAACAAACAATATTCCAAAGAAAATCTTCTTTTTATTTTATCTGACGCTTCGATCTTAAAACAGTGTACTGTTAAATATAAATTCTTAAAATAGGATTAAATATAAGCCGCACAGCGCTCGGTCCAAAGTTGCAAATACCCGAGGATTTTCTCTCAATGTTTCAACAAAGGGTTAATATTTTAAAAAGATTAATGTCTGTCGGTCCAACAGTCGAACTCGACTTTAAACAAAATAATTTAAGTTTAATTCATGGTAGCGCAGATTTAAGACTGAAAAAACGGTAATTTCGTAAAACGCCATTTAAAATGGTTCTTAATCCCGTTTGAATATGCCCCCAGATATTTAAAAAATAATAGGAATGTTGAAAGTGCAAATATTATCGACGACACATCGTATATTTTTTTTTTCATATAATAGGAGAGTACTTTTCCCCCTTAACACTATATATTTTTTGATGTTTTTATGTTTTTAACCCCCGACACAAAAACAACGGGATGATAAAAGAGTATGTATAGAGTAAGTATATTAATGAGTGGGGTAATAAAAAAACAATCGAAAAAAAAACAAGTAGGTTAGAAAAATACTGTAATACAACGAACGTATTCCAATCAATTGTCCTCCTAGAAAGCGAAGTACGCTCTACTAACAGTTCTCGAACGCAACTCGATCGCAAGTGTCTAGATCTACACGAGCAGAGTAAAGGCCGTTAGGTGACAGCCGGCGGCATTTGTACTTCCGCGCGAGACTCGGTTACTTCGTGAGCACACCCTGTACGAGTGTGGGAACTGAACGCTTTGTCTTCATATACAGGCTGATGCGAAATAAATAAAAACCGGACAAGTGCGAGTCAGACTCGCCCACCGAGGGTTCCGTACAAACTAGTTGATAAAAGGGGGAAATCATATATTTTTTTTATATTTTCCTTCATAAACCGGAAAATATACATTGTAAAAATATTTAAAACCCTGTTTTAGCTTATGACCCTGAAGCTACTTTTACTTATTGAATGGGAGCATCAGCCCATAGTCTAGTTTTTAAATCACAATAATTTCATCACAATGGCTAAGAGTTTTCCAAGTCCATATTGTAGAATAATTTCATCAACCATCACATAACCACTTACTGAATAGCATCAGAATCCAGAATCAGAAAATATTTATTGTATAAACTGTGTACAATGATGTTATAGTAATTAATTTTCTACATTTTGTGCTCTTATCCATCGCTAATTCGACGTTACAATATAAATTATAAGACAAATGTGAAAATAAAGAGTATAACTACATTAAAATATATTATAATGATGTAGGTGAGTCGTAATTAACGTGGAAGAGAAATCTTAATACTGTCAAAGAGATGAAACAATTAAAGCTCCCCATTTCACTACAGGACTAGCAGAAAATCGGCGAATTACCACCCATTTCTCGTTGAAATGCCAAAAATCCGTACTCAGCGATATCGATCCACATTCCTGTTGCGTACTGCACAAGAATGGAATTCGTTGCCGCCATCTCTGTTTACCTACAATCTTGGAATTTTCAAGGCTAGAGTGAACAGATATCTTCTAGATCGACGAGCTCCATCCTCGGTCACACCGTCGCTTAAAATCAGGCGAGTTAGGTCTATCGTATATCTATAGTGTATAAAAAAAAAGCTGTTCAACTTTCAACCCGACTTTCATTAACAATAAAAATCATAAAATGGATTTTCGAATCGTAATAATATTTTTACGAGTTTCCAATAAAAGCTGATGACTGGTAGTATAAAATCTAGCATATTTACATACCAAATGATCAATTATAACTAATTTTTTGACGGCACGCGCCTAATGACGACGTGAAATCCAATATACATTTTAATATAATCAGAACCCGAATTTATATTATAAAATATATTTTGTCAATCAAGACACAATATCGGAAAGTATAAATGTGTAAATCCGGTTTGGGAACAATGTGATATCAGTATTTTATACATATTTATGAAGACCTAAAAGCATTGTGACATTTACAAGAGTGGACGTTTTTTAGCAATAAATTGTTAGTTAAAATGTTTGATTTTCATGTCATTATTTTAAGCATTGTCAATATTGAAAAATGATTTTATTGAAACTATACAAGATATAATACATTGAATATAAGTTATTTGTCAAACAGTAATTCGGCAAACAAGTTGCATATTTTATTTCTTAAATCCTACAACTTGGCTATTCAAACAAAAAATGAATCGGTATGTTCTTGCCCACGTACCGGCAAGCGCAGCGTAGGAAGACCAGCCACGAGATGGACAGATGACCTCATACAAGTGGCGGGAAGACGCTGGATGCAAGCCGCTTCCAATCGGTCTTTTTGGAAATCCATGGGGGAGGCCTATGTCCAGCAGTGGACTTCTTATGGCTGAGATGATGATGTTCTGCCCAAGCGCGTTTTATCCCAGTTTTTTTTCACTTTGGAAAGTAAAGTAAGGAAACTAAAGTTCTGCTCACTAACTTGAGCTCATATTATTAGGAAAAAAATATTTTTATAATGTAATTTTGTAAGCAGCCTGTATGTATACCAAAAGCGTAAGGTTGTCTAATTAACCGCATTTGCCACTTCAGATACTTACCTATATGCACACTATCTGCCGACGCTTTTGTGTAATTATAATGCTCTTTAACACTAGGGAAAAGATTAAGGAAACATTAAGATTAAATTGTTATAAAGGTAGAATTAACAATATTGCCTTATTGTATAATTTGTGATTTTTTACGATCAAATTGTTTACCAAAAATGATGGAATCAGACTTTGCCCAAAATTGAAGTTGTTTATTTTTTTAGCGCCTGTTATTATTTCGTGACTTCAAGTTTTTACAGTAAAAGATGATCATAATGACGAGTACAATTAGAGTATAATCCTTGTTCACTGTTATAGTGTTTATAAGAAAGAAAAAGTAATTAAAATCTCGACAACAAATTATCGAATAAACGTTCGAATTACTATCAATAAATGGATTAATAAGAAAACTTCTCCTAGATTGACGAGCTCCATCCTCGGCCACACTCTCATTTAACATTAGCCAAATTGGTCAATCGTAAATCTATGTAGTGTAAAAAAAATCAATCGAACATCTATAAATATTACGAAGCTACTCGAATGACACAAGAGTTTCAACTGTCGACCTATCGATACAATCACGAGCGGGATGACCCAAAGAGCTAACTAAATAGGACATCTGCGACTCGATTCTGAATCGAATCGTAATTAAGCCGAGTTAGATGTATTGTTTCGAATTTGCATAGAAATAATTGGGTGCATCCAACTAGAAGCGGTAGAACGTATTATGAGAATTGGGCCAACTTTTATGACTGTGGATCATTAAGATTGTAATTAACCAATAATAGATAATATGTATCCATTTGATTTAATAGTTTATATTGAAATAAGTGTAGTTATTTGTAAGTATTTGTTTTAGATTTTGTCAGCGTCCAAAAAGTTTTTTTTCCTAAAAGTAGTTTTTTCCAAAAAGAAAGAGGTTTTCAATTCGACAGTATGTTTTTTTCATATACAGCGATTACTCTGCCAATTACGAATTGTTTTTGATGATTCTTATTTTTTTCTTAAGTTTTTTAGTACTTACATTTTTTGTTTAATACCTCAAAGGTATTCCCATATAAAATTTATCAGAATCGGTTGAGTACTTTGGTTTTTATAACAAAATAACTGAAAAATGTGGTTCAAGTTAACGGATTGCGTATTTTGAATTCGGTTTTTTTTTTCAGTTTTTTTAAACTGTATTCATTTTCACACTAAATTTTTAAGCAAACGTTTCTTATTCATTGGTACGTACATGCTCCCACATTATAGTGTTGTATGGTCGTCATACATTTAGTAAAACAATCGGTAGCAGTATTGCTAGCTCGCGGCGCTCACGCCGCCGGTTGCCTTTCGCACGCAACGCGACGTCGCTCGGGAAATGGAGATATCGATCCTGGCAAGACATCAAAATGTCAAACACGAACGAAGTGCTTTTATAACACTTACTACTTCATAGCTTTCCATCACGTGGGTTGCGGTTAAACGTTGGCCCATTTCATCATAAAAAATATAATAATTTCAGAAAACGAACTCTTATCAAGGTTATCTGGTAAAAATCGCTTTTGGTGATAAGACCGCCTTTTGTGCCATTATCTAATTATCTAATATCTTACATATTTTCTATCCTATATTTTTTTTTTACAATTACTCTATCACTTTTGTATTTACAATAAAGTGTTATTGAATTGATTAATTGATCAAGAATTCCCTGGGATTCAATATAAACCAAAATCCTTCAACAACAGTTAGGTTTTAATTTGGCAAGCACTATTCAGTTGTGTGATAGACGCTTGAAAGTCGGTCAGATGAGATTTATTGCAATATCGAAGACAGGCCATTATCTGGCGCAAGCCTTCAGCCGCATCTCACGGCAACAAATTGCGGCAATTTCGTCTCCTTTCTGCTAAACGTGGGGCTACGTTACACCATGTTGATGCCCCTACAATGGTTGCCATGTATTGACACTTTTACTGGACTGGCTGTTTTTTTCAGTTATGGGAACACTGCTACATAATTTTTATTCGACTTCCAAAAAGAAGGAGGTTATCAATTCGACTGTATATGTATATATTTATTTCTTTTTTGCATTTTTGTTTTCAGCGATTGCTCCGCCAATTATGAATTATTTTTGATGATTATTTTTTGTTTAGTTCGTAATACCAATCAAAAAAGAATCTGAGAGATGGTCCTATATACATTTAATCAAAACAGTTAAGTAGTTTGGTTTTTATAACAAAATAATTTTAAAAAAACATCCAAATAAACGAATTGCGCATTTAAAAGTCTTTTTTTTTTTTAAGTTTTTTAAACTATAATTATCGCTTATCACTATTTCGATCTATCATAGACCGCAACGTTTGCTTAGCATCCGGTGAGTTAATGGTCTGGGCCAGCCAATTATTAAATTAAATCTGGATGTCTTTAAATCGCTAGTGAAATGCTATCTTTAAATAATCTGAGCGTAACATCTTTTAACATCATTCAACATAACAATATTGATGAATAAAACTATTTTTTTTTACTTCCAATCTGGTCAGCGAAGTGATGGCGAGTGGCAAGCGCGAGTGATCGGGATGACGTGACGTGTGGCTCCCCGCGCGCCGGGCTACCGTCAGTTCGCACAGTTTCGGAAGCATTAGCCCCCATTAAGCACCGTTAACACACGAGGGCCATCACGAGCTCACGACTGCATCTATCGAGATCTCGGTAGCACCACGCGGGGGCCTACCACTGGACTATAAGGGCTTGACACCATTCAATGTTTCCATATAAGGTAATCAAGCATAACAGGTAACATGTAAGCTTAGCAAACTTGAAACAACCCCGATATAAAAAAAAAAACTAAAGTAATTTTAATTAAATGTGGCTAAGAATACTCTTAATAAAATTTTCTTTAAAAAAAATAGATCAAAATCAGATACCCGATAGTTGATCCGTCAACTTATAACAACCTTTTAATCGGGAGTTAAAAAGAAGAAATGCGAATGCGCAGTGCCTGGTATATAGATGTGAAATATCGTAACTGTTTGGTTAAATAATAAGCAGGAATGGATGGTTTCTTAAATATATGTACTTTCTCTGTTTCAACAATCCTGCCGGCCCCCGCAGGTCGCCCCCGCATGGCGACGCGTCTCCATGTTAACAGCCAGTCTGACCCGCTACATTATGTTTTGTTTTACATCAAAAACATAATTTTATTTTCTATTAAAACAGGTGTGATAAAGTTGAACTCGAAAATATCAAATATATGAATCAGTAGTCATTAGTATTACTTCATTGAATATTAATTTGATGATAAATTATGGTCAACAACATTCATCATCGATGAAGCAAATCAATTATTTATAACTACTTAAAATATTCTTTCTAATAACAAGATTAATTCGAGATCCTACCAAATAAAAATTGAATCGCACGGTATCGATATTATTAAACCTCATAAAATGTAAACTTGGCTGAATAAAATAAAATATTGATCATTTCTGCATCTAAAACTGACAGTAGTAAAGAAATGAAACGGATTCATATTTACTTTAGTCCCTCTAGACAGTGCGCTGACATTATAGGCCTTACCGAAAAACGTTACTTAACTTTAACCATCGTCTTAAATTCTCTGTCTTCTTTCCGCAAGTGTCATTGCGTGTAAGCGAGAAGTTGATAAAATATGTTAAGCACTGCTTAAAGTTAAGCAAAGTTTTTCGGTAAGGCCATTACGTATGAAGCGTTGCTTTACTAGCAAAAATATTTTTGAGTTTTTGTAAAAGGAAACTTCATGCTCATGTTCAAATTATGTAGTCCCGTGAAGGGCGCGCTATAATCGCATAATATGTTTCAACAAAGAAAGAATTCATTAATTCCAGAAAAATCTCTAAGACAACGATGAAGAAAACAAATTAATGAAAGATCGTTGATAATAACTACTAAACGTTATGATAATTTTCAACCGACTTCAAAAAAGGAGGAGGTTCTCAATTCGACTGTTTTTTTTTAAATCTTTGTTATCTCAGAACTTTCGACAGGGTAAACCGATCTTGATGATTATTTTTTATTTGGAAGCTGGTGCTTCCCGTGTGGTCCTATTTCAATTTGGTCCAGTTTTGATAATGGTATCCATGAGAAGTCGGTTGTTTTAGTTTTTTAAACTATAATTATAATTAGCTTATTTACCAAGCATAATATTGATAGGGGCACGTTAAATAAAACAGACTATAAGCGTATTTCTTGAAGAAGAAACCTACCTACTTGCGATTCAAAGACACACAGTTTATATCTATTCGGAAAAACATGTTCTGAAAGCGTAAATAAAACATTTCGAAATATCTGCCCACTTACGGCTGAAAAAGTAGCGAGTGACAAATGGTAGGCCCCCAGGAGTCGCGGATGGGGGCCGTTTCACACGGAACACAGTTACGCGTGTATGTACTTATTGTTATGGAACTCTTTTGAGGTTTATGGCCCACGATTGTCGTGTAGGGAGCTGAGATGAACATTTCACCAGGAGTTATTTTACGTTCTTACATCCGAACTTGTTTATGGTGTATAACTGATCGCTATGTGAACATATAGATCTCGCTCGCTAGTAGTTCAATTAATGCTAGTCAGTTGGTGCTAACGCCGCCAGCCTCTCCCACAAAGGTATACCACAAAATACCCCATAAAGAGAAACTGCGCCCCGCGGTCTCACCAGCTAGCTAGTGATGAGAAACGATGATGATGATGATGAACAGTGATGATAATGATATCATGTTATCCGTCTCTAGTTTCACAACTATCGTTGTACCAAATTTCTTAACAATCGGTTCGGCCGTTTGGTCCTGAAAAGGGTGAAAATGTAACAGACAGAGACACAGAGTTCCTTTCGTTTCTATAATATTAGTTTAGGATTAAGCTTTCTTTAAATTGTTGGATTTATAGACTCAAGTCACTTGCTTTGTGAAATACAGTTTTGACAACTGTACGGTTTTACTTTTTTTTTTAATTATAATAACATATTTCATCCCGGGCTTATGTTTTTTTTTAATTGGGGGAGTTTCCTCCCAGGCATACTGTAAAAGTCAGTAAAGGGACTTCAGGGAAACTAACATTTATGTCGGCGATTGGCTGACCCCTGTCACGCTAAGCTAACATTACATCCTACCCTCTTATCCCCTCTAGCCTTCTAACCTCTCAATGATGCCCTGCCTAAGGGAAAATAAATCCCGTAAGGGAAAACAGACGTGATAATATGTATGTATGTATGCAAAATATGGGGAAAATCTTTATGGCGGTGTCGTGTGGGCACATTAGCTTTTAATGTAGCTTCCAACTGGAGGTCTTATCCGGGCAGCAAAATAATTTCTATATTTTTCATAATTAACACCATCATCACGATAAATCACTGAAGAAAATGATTTTCGGAACAATACATGTATTTTTTGAGCAACTACACGAAATTAGAGAAAATTATTAAGGAAGACTGAATTATGGTCGAAATATCTTGCGAGATAGATGGCCTTTAATGTGAATTACTCAATTCATTGAAACATATGCTTAAATATCCAGCTTAAAACGATTAATTCGGCTTAGCGTCGTCCAATCGTCACTCGAGTTCATTAAACCTCTTAAGGCTGTGTCACCTCACGGGAGAGGCCGACATTCCGCTAGCTGTCAACTTGTCGCCTGTCATTAACATACAATGTGTCGGTAGCGAGGTCGCGACCCTAACTATATCGACGCAAATCTCATCTCCGACCCAGTCGTTTAGATGACGAAACGATCTAACAATCACTTTACGATATGAAACAGTTATAGGGAATGGGAGACTCATAAAGTTCATCATATTGTAGGGGGAAAGAAGCTCAAGTTGGTCATATTTGTCACTACAATCATTTTAGAATATGAAACAGTTGTGAGAAATGAGAGATTCAATAACACAGCGAAAGATATAGCACAGCGGATTAGCAATTTGAAGTGGCAGTGGGCAGGGCACATAGTACGTAGAACTGATGGCCGATAGGGCCGAAAGGTTCTCGAGTGGAGACCACGTACCGGCAAGCGCAGCGTAAGAAGACCAGCCACGAGATGGACAGACGACCTCATACAAGTGGCGGGAAGACGCTGGATGCAAGCCGCTTCCAATCGGTCTTTTTGGAAATCCATGGGGGAGGCCCATGTCCAACAGTGGACTTCTTATGGCTGAGATGATGATGATGATGAGGTTGTAGGAATTGAGAGGTTCTCGTCTTATTTCTTATATAGGATCCCGTAAAGTCCACCATATTTGTAGATGTTCAATTGTTTTCGCATCAATACGGTAGTGAAATGTTCACCCTTTTTCGAATATTCAGTTACGCCGAAGCAGTAACTGCTTAGTACGTACATGTGACGTTTATGAACGGATTAAGGAAGACCAGTGTACGGTCAAATAGTATCGACTAAAAACTTCTGTTCTTACAATTATATTTCATCCTTTTTAATTTACTTACTTCAAATAAGGTTTCATTGTTTGAGGGAAGGGAATTTGATTGTAATTTGTTTTTGTACGTGTATCTATGAATTGCGTTACTGTAGTTTTCTTTAGGGTTTCGTACCTCAATAGGAAAAAACGGAACCCTGGGGGTCGAAATTTTAAAGTGAATTAACCGTATCATGTGGGGTATCATATGAAGAGCTCAATTAGCATTAATTAAAACAGGTTTTTAAATACTTTTACGATATTTATTTTTCGGTATAAGAAGGAAAAAAATAAAATGATTTGATGAATGATTGAATGAGTCTGACTCGCACTTGTCCGGTTTTTATTTTATATCTATGATCACAATATTGTCAGAGGAGTGAACAACTTTATTTTATTATTTAAAATACCTTATTTTATTATTATTTTTTATTGTTTTAGGGGTATTTGCATGAACGTTTCATAACTTTTGTTTTTGTAGTTTTTCAACTAGTTCCAATTATAAGAATATGTTGTATTTTATATCATTATTTATTTAAAAAAATATAAAATTGAACGTCCCGGAGTCATTATCATACCTATAGGTATTATTCGGCAATCTATAAGTAGCCACGTAAATCAGATGAGTCGCTAAGTGAACTAAAATTTTGTTGTTTAGTACTGCAAAGAGATATCGAAATATCAAGTAGCTAAATTTGCCTGCCGAACCAATTGTACCATTGACTAGTACCATTGATGGTACAATTGACACCGATTGGTCCCACTAGTATACTCGGCTTTACTTAATTCCTTACCCTTAAGGCCGATCCATGTTATGTCAGTAATTTAGTGAAGTAACGAGTTACATTCCAGTTTGAACTGATACTCGCTGTTGTATTACAACGCTTGCTTGGCCCGCTTTGAAAAGCACTCGTTCGAAGGCGTGGCTACTCACTGCACTACTTAATAACTATCGTAATGCCTACATTACGCTAGTTATTAAGGCGTTATGTCTACATTACGCTAGTCGGTTTTTTATCGGATTCATTTCGGTGAGTGTGCATCTGATCTGCATCATATAATTCCCCCTTGCCCTTTTTACTATCGGACAGTCAGAAACACGAAAAAGCGTCACCGTTTCATGGTGGATATTCCAAAAACCCGAACGAAACGCTTTAGTTCCACTTTCATCGTGCGGACTGCTAGAATATGGAATACGCTTCCTGAGTGGGTCTTTTCCGATAGATATAATCTGGGTGTCTTTAAATCGCGAGTGAATTGGTTTCTTCTAGGTAAGCGCGCTCCATCGTAGACCGCAACGTCGCTTAACATCAGGCGAGTAGGCGGTCAAGCGCAAACCTATTTCTATATTAAAAAAAAAAAAAAAAAAAAGTTATTTAGTAGTGCAGTAAGCAAAGTGAAAATATATAATTGACTATAATCAATTAGATATTTAACTGTCTTCTAAAAGCGTCAGAAAATGTTCTGCTAAATACCTACTGATACATATAATCCACACTAATTATGCTCAGCCAATAAAGCGCATGGAAATGTTTAATACAGTGATACTTAGCACTGATAAGCAATGATAACTGAAGATAATGATGTAAATCCATCTTTGTTATCTCAATCCTACAATATCGTGTTATTATTTTTTTTTTTTTTTTTTATCAGCCCTGTTTACACAAACTGTCCCACTGCTGGGCGCGGGCCATCTTCTCATTGTGAGAAGGGTAAGGCTAGTCTGCCACGCTGGCCAAGTGCGGGTTGGCAGACTTCACACATTTTCAAGATCATTGCGAACTCTCAGACATGTAGGTTTCCTCACGATGTTTTTTTGTTTAAAATTATTTAATTATTATTTTAGCCCTTTTCATTCCAAGTAAATCTGAGGTATTTTATAGGGGTTATTCTAGAAACCCACCTTTATCATCCTGCAACAACATGAAGATAGATAGAATTTTATCTAAAAGCATAGATATCGAAAACAAATTGAAATAGTAGAAGAATATTTAAATATATTGATTAATCATCGCCATCAATCACAACCTTTTCTATTCCACTGCTTTTGACTTTTCTCTTTTAGTGCAAACTTCCACGCTCTAAGCGATAAGGCCGCCAATTAAAAGCCTAGCTATATTTATGTTTTCTCTGTATTTCTTTTTCTGTATGTGTGGTTTTTTAACAAAGAGTTATCTATCTTAGCCAATTGATAAAAAAATTACCGAAATATTTTTATATAAATTATGTTATATAATACACGTAGGTTTGAAGATACTAATATATAGTCATGTTGTATAAATATTAACTAAATTGTTTGATTTGAAAAACGTACACTCAACAGCATATTAAAAGTAATGAAATCATACGTTAAACTGCAAAAAACTCTTTTCTACAGTCGGGTATTTAGTTTTTCTTTTAATATACTTGTTACTATGACTGTGTATTTGATGACCGAGTGTACCGGCAATACCTAGACGATTAGGGCGGATCTCCGGAATAACCCTAAAAAAAACATCAACATCACCGTAGGTATTAGATATTTTACTTATCTGGGGGCACGGCAGTGGCCCCGCCAAGTCGAGCGGCAAGGCCACGCCGTACCATCCTTTTCTCGAAGCCATTCAGAGCACTTTTGACCCCTTCATATTTTCTCCTCTTACATTCAGTGTTATGGCTAGTGGACAAACAACTGATCCACGTGATTTTAACTCGCATTTTGCATTACACTAGTAGTTCCACGAATAGTAGATCTCGCGAGAGAGCTTATTTGCAGCTCACCTTGGGTCATCTGTACATAATACCTACACAAAGTTGGCTTAGCACATCCACGCGCCCTCACTATTACACGCAATCTCAACTTGGTTGTCATATCTCGACAAATACTTGACCGATTCTATCCATTTTTACCACAAGTTGTAATAATTGTGTACTTTATGTGCTTACCAAATATCATAAAAATCGGTTGGTAACCAGCGCCAGGTTTGGTTATTTTTATTAGTTTATTGAAACTTCCCCCTTTTTATCGAAACCTATCGAAAATCGCCATTGAATGTCGACCATGTCTTATTTTTTCTCACAAGGGGTGGGAGGGAGTCTTGATAGTTCTTACGTAAGATTACAAAAAATTAAATTAAAGTTAAAATTATACTTTGGAAAAGCACGGGCATCCACGCGAGTGCCGAAGTGCGCTCGGATGTGTATAAAAGTACAAATAAACATTCCTAAAAATTGTTACTTTGAAAAATAAACATTACAATAAACCAAACTTGTATTAATTTTTTCCTTTAGATCTTACGTAATAAATATTACACAGGGGTGGAGGGGGTCGTCCTATTCTTATTTTTTCTTATATAGGCAGGGAAGGGGGTCAAAAACTGGCAAAAATTGTCTTACGTAATAAATGAATGGCCCCTTAGACGTGTAACAGTAGTCAAGTGTCATAGTAAATCTAGACTGCCTGTGTGACAAGCAGTAGAATAATGCTCTGCGATGGACAGACCACAACCTTGCTGGCTTCACTGAGCACTCACAACCGCGAGGTATGCATACGTTTCTACTCAACACTTCGGAATCTAGGTAAATAGATCGCTTCTGTGATGTAAGACTTTATAACAAGTATATCTGTAATTAATTTTAAGATCCACTTTGAAAATTTACTGAACATTTCTAAATCAAAGTCAAATTTATTTTTTTAATCTTAGATATAAGTATATACTCGTATAATTTTATGATGCTGTTTTATTAAGTGATAAGTAATACAAATCTGGACCGATAGACAATTTTTGCATTAAATACATATTTTTTATTATACACACATCCAATGACACGCATTTTCACGATGACTGGACAGACTTTTCTCATACAAATGATTATCGGAATACAATACGCAATAAATTCAATATTACGCTGCGTCCTAAATGCTAATGTATCGATAAATAATTTGATGTATATTTCAAATGACCAGAGAGGTATAAATTTCATAATTATGAGTTATGATTGGTAGATACGTCACACTTATCAATAACTTTCGTAAAGGAAGTGTGAATGTATTTTGTTATTATATAGAAATCTGTAAAGACACAAAACTTAAAAATAAAATTAGTATCTACTCTCCTTATTCCAGCTTCTGTGAAAATATTGGGTCATGTTATTATCAAATGTATCGTATATTGTCAAATATTTCTACACCAATTACAATTTTGTATATGTTACTGTAAAAGCCCGAACTATGGTAAATCTTAGGTTTTACCAATAAATCTTAAGATTTACCGACATGAGTTGGTAAATAAGTGTTTATAAAAAGAGGAAAAATTTTTCAGACTTATACCATTAGAAAGTGGTAAGTACCTACATGCTAGGTTAAGTTAGATTAGCCAATTGAATGATGGTAAATGCACGAAATTCAGACCTTTACTATAACTACTTGGTAAATCTTGGGTTTTACCGGTAAATCTTGGTAATCTCGATACACCGTAGTTCGGGCTTTTACAATAACATATATTTGGAATATAAATAGAAGCCTAGTTGAGGAAGACAAATCTCTGAATCAATTTTGCTCCATCGTAAATCACGTCATCACTAGACCGATGAGACACGGCCATACATTTTATGGCCATATAAAGCATGATGCAATAAAAAAATATTGTGTATACAACGATCAAAGACCGATTATTGAAGATGAATAAAGAGATATTTAATATAATTTCAGAGTATAAACAAGTTAAATAGTGCGTACGAACAGAACGCAGCGCTTTCAGGCCCAGATGTTCATAGCTTTGGTGCCCTGGTGCTGGAGCCTAAAGGGATTTTAGAATTCGACATCTGATATCCCCTGACTATCGTGAGAGTCAACTTAAAGGGTCTTCTAGGCTCGTAGGACAAGGACAAGGACTCGAAGGACAAACTCTCTATACGAGCCCAGGAAAGAAAAAGTGGTATCTTGAAATTATTGCCTAAGGCAATAATGACAATGCAGTTTCTAATGCGGTTTCATGGAGATTCCAGTGGTTTCTTTGCTTTCAAGACGCACAGGCTGGCCACCTAGAAAGTTATAGGGAGAGGGGGAATCCTACATGACCCGAGTACTTCCCCAATGATTCCCCACTGTCAACAAAAATAAGGCCTATATTTTAGTTTGATAACTGAACCCCTGAAGGCGCCCTAAAAATATTAGTCACCGATGATGAGTCACGGGAAATGGATGACCACTCAGGGTAGTGAGGGAATAAAAATATCATAAATTCAACTGCAAGTGCCCCCAACGAACTGAAATAATAAACCCGCAAACAAACCCAACATTTTCACAGAGCATAAAACCAAAGACGAAACATCCACTGACCTGTGCTGGCGCAGATTGTCCTGCCTCTTGAAGGCCTTCCCGCATACCTCGCAACTGAAGGACAGCTCCGGACTCTTATGTGTCCTCTCGTGTATCATCAGGTTGTAAGACTTCGTGAAACGACGCTGGCAGTACTTGCATACGAACTCGCATTTCGGGCGCAGTTTGCGTCTGAAATCCCGTGTGTGGTCCTCGTCAATTTGCATCACCGCGAACATTTTGTCAAGAAGCGATGCTTTGACGGGCGGTGCTTGGCGCCTGTACAATGATAAGTTATCAAATGTCGTGTGCGTATGATCATGTGGGTGTTACAGCTATGTGTGATAATGTTACGGCTGTGTGCGTGGACTGCTTGTTGTATGTACGCTTGACAAAATATTCGCGATATTTTGTCATCAAACGATGCTTTGACAATTTTCGGCGCTTGTACAATAAAATATTCTTGACCAAATATATACGATAGTGTAGATTTTTTAACTGTAATGATGTTACGATTTTATTTGACTGTTAACAGAGTTGACAGAATGCTGGAGTTGTTGAATGTGTATGTTTGACAAAATATTCGCGATATTTTGTAACAAGCTTTGTTTTTCAGGCATTGGCGCGTGTATATTTCTCGTACCTTTATCGTGTGTGGCAAATAAATATATGTATGTCTATGTATGTCATGTGTGTAATTTTTGTTTGTTATAGCTATGTGTGGCATTGTTACGTCTATGTTTCAGTGTGTTTTAGTGGATTGAAGGTTATGTGTATGCTTGACAAAATATTCGTGATATTTTATCAAAAGCAATGATTTGCCTGGCGATGATTAGCATATATAACATCAAGCTATTAAACGTTATGTGCGCATGATTATATGAGTATTATTTGTGACAATTTTACGGCTTTGTATCTATGTATTTGCTGGAGAAGGGAGAGGCGTTATATATAGTACCTATTCTTGACAAAATATTGTGACGTGCAACTTTATCTCATGCACATCACAACATTTTTGAATCTGTAAAATCATTGGGTGAGGATGTTTTAAAAGTGAATATAGTTTTTTTTTTAGACAACAAATATATTAAAAAAAAAACTTCTAAAAAATCAGGTATAATTTTTTTGAGCGACGGAGCTTTGAAAATAACATTATATTTTGGAACTCCTCAATATATAAAAAAAAAAAAGATATTTAAACAACTTTTTATAAATATTTATTTTATCTAAATAGAGAACATTAATTGGCACTTTTATAATATTCCCCACTCATTGAATTAATATTTTTAAAATTAAAGTAAAGGTAGTTATGTGCGAAAGAGACAGCTGCGCGCCACACGCACAGGTTTGAATTACGAGTACATAACAATTAGCAATTTTTTGTCAAAAAATATATGGGTGGTGTGTGATCTAATGTGATTAAATGTCGTGTATGTATAATTACATGGGTGCTATAACCACATTTTTTACGCAAGATCTACCATCAACCCCACTGATATTAAGCGATGGTGTGGCCGAGGATGGAGCATGCCGATTTAGAAGATATCTATACACTCTAGCCTTGAAAATTCCAAGATTGTAGTTCTCAGGAAACAGAGATGGCGGCAAAGAATTCCTGTACAGTACGCATCAAGAATGTGGACCGATATCGCGGAGTACGGATTTTTTGTTGGTATTAATTAGCTCTTGAACACACACCCCGAAATGAATTGTATAGAAGTCAGACAGACAAACTATTCTACGACGGTGCTCGAGACTGAGTAGCTTCTTGGCAATCAGTTTAGCGTTAATTTTAAAATAATTACAATTATATTTAAGTGTGAGCGTCGAAAAATTTAAAGAATTGAATTGTATGAGTAGTTTTGGGATATTATATGTTGGCTTGACAAGATATTAGCGACATTTATCAACAAGCCACATTTAGACGGTACAAAGTGATTGTCATTAACTCAGCTGCGTGATATGTTAAAAAGTAAGTAAGTTCGTATAGACTGAGTGACCAGCCCTATTGTCAGAGTTATTAAGCCGCCGAAAGGCCTCTGGCTTGACGATTATTGTTTTTTTTAAGAACAAAGAACAACCAGGACCTACAATTTAACGTTTCAACCGACCCACGGTAGCATTTAGAAAGAAATCCCACTCACGGTCACCCATCCGAAGACTGACCGGTCCATCCGTTGCTTGACATTGGTGATCGTTCGAGAACACCTAGTCAAGCTACGCCACGATCGCTACGTGATTTACGTTTATGGTGTGCAAAGTTTTATGGCGTTAGAATAGGGTGTTACGGGAATTCTCAATAGAAATACTAAATGGGATTTTGACAAGAACTTTCGAGGTTTGGGTAGGGATTCGACGGTTGGTAGCGCCGCGCCGTAGCGGACAATTTGGGCGTATGAAATTTTATGAAGCAACGAAATTTTATGTATGAGTGTATTGTTTTTTTTTAATATCACGTGTGTGTAAAGTATTAAAAGGCGCAAATTAAATTGTAATGACTATATTTTGTTTCAATATTTTTACTAATATACATTTATAAATATCAATATAATAAGCCGAGGTAACATCCAGAAGCAATGATCTCATGAACAATTAAAACAAACATAAATATGTAAGCGGTTTCCATTCACAATATTAGTTTGTTTTGCAAAGGTTTTTATTGTTAGTTAAGTTTAAATATAATTGGTACTTTGTACACTGCAATAATGGTTACCTAAGTATTATAATTTAACAGGCACCTCACGGACAGCCTACTTTATCTTCGACTACTTTGTCACTTTACATCAAGTTTGGTCAAACTTTGAAATATTTAATCGCAAAACATAATAATGACCACTCATTACCTATGCATTTGTTACTTACGCTTTAGCTTTTGATCCGGATTTGCGTTTGACAAAATCTAACTTAATGTTAAGTGAAGGCGTAATGTATTGAAATTTCTAAGAGAAAAAGAAAAAAATAAAAAAAATGAAAAAGAAAAATATACAATAATAGTTTACGAAAACTATTTCAGAAATAAAGTAAGATTAGAATAAATTTGGTAACTGCATCTATCTCAGCTTTTACAAAAAAAAACAATACGCACCTTTGTAATCACTGTAGATACACAAAAACTTTCAGTTGTATAACAAGTCCTAAAAAGGGCTTGTCACTTCACTATTAAAATAAAAAACTAGACCTTCAAAGCAAAATCTACCCTAATGCAAAACAATTAAGATTCAAATAAATACATAAGGGAACACTGCATCGAAACGAAAATCGAACACGATGATGTAAAGAGACTAGAAGTGTCAAACTAAACGTGCGATCAAGAGCGGGTGCGTTTAGCAACTGCGCTGGCGAGAGGGTGCGGAAACTACCGATAGCGTTACGCGGAAGGCGCAAGCGCAGCCCCCACCACGTGCTCATGCGCAAGTGAATGAACAGGTAGCGCCAGTAACCAGACGGCTCAACACAACTCGCTGGGAAAAATCGATGAACTTTGCACATGAAACAGCTTATTGGTTTAGTCACCAAACTCAGCTAACGATTGCGACATTAATTTGAGCTTTAACATTTAGCGCTTAAGACTGAACTTTAGATAGACGAATTAGATTTTGCAATAATATAATAGTTTGCAGGTGCGTCTTAAAGTTGATGGTTTAACAAATTATCGATAAAAAGCCTCATGATCATGAGGAAGTAATAAGAAGGTAACATACTCAAGTACTTGCAGTCGGTGGGAAAGCGAGCAAGAGAACGGTAGCTTGCGGCGCTACCATGGATTTCACTCACGAAACTCACATGCCCCCCACTTATTTCGGCACCGGTACAGTTTACCGGTAAATTGTTGATGATTTTCGGCTTCTGACAGAAGCCAAGCCACTCACCCCGGGGCGTAATGTATTTCTAGATTACTTACCTCCGTGCAATTAGGATCGAGCTTGGAATCGTTTTATGGCACCGTTTATACTTTTTTGTTGAACTTTGTAATAACAGGTTACAAGATAGATCAACATAGATTTCACGGGCCATTTTCTTATTATTTGTTGATTTTAATTGCATAATTCTAGCAGGTGGTACGGCGCTGTTCCGTGTCGGATTTGGGATTCATTCAGATCTCGGTGTTTTCACACAAAATTCAAATTTCGCGTGCTTAAGGAGCCATAAAATGTAATTCCTGGAACAGGCGTGAAGCGGCACTTACGGCTTGTTTTATAGCCGCGTAACTTCATTCAAATTATTCGCGTCGTGTGCGAGGAGACTTTCCAGTGAAACTTTAATGAGTTTTCATACTTAGTTTCCAATAGACGTGAGTAGACAATAGTGAGATGTGGACTTGAGCGGTCATTAATTAGTAAAAATTGCGTACATAAACATTTATTAATATAGATATGTTAAAAGCGAAAACGGATCTGCCTCTCTGTCCGTTTGTTACCTTTTCACTATCAAACATCTGAATCGATGTACCCCATGTACCTAATTGGGTTCAGAGATAGCTAAAAACTTGGAGACAGACATGGCCTACATTCCATTATCGTAATCGTTTTTAACCCCCAACGCAAAAACGACGGGGTATTCTAAGTTTGACGTGTCTGTGGCATCATACCTCCTGAACGGATGAACCGATTTTGATTTTTTTGTTTGAAAGTTGAATTAGTCGAGAGTGTTCCTAGCAATGTTTAATCAAAATCGGTACAACCTTTTTTTTTGTCGGGGGCTTTTGACCCTCAGACATGTAGGTTTCCTCACGATGTTTTCCTTCACCGTTTGAAGTTGGCGGCAATCAACATTACGCACATAACTTTGAAAAGACAGAGGTGCGTGCCGCGGGATTTGAACCCAGGACGTGCGGATCGCAAGTCAGACGGTCTCCCGACTAGGCTGCCGAAAACTTTTTTACTTTTTCTAAATTAATACTGAGAATGAGAAGATGGCCTGTTCCCAGCAGTGGGACAGTTTGTACAAACAGGGCTGATAAAAATTATATCGATTTATATAAATTATTTTTAATAAAGATTTATATCGGTTTCAGCTTGTCGTTTAGTCTCATAAATTTGCTCCAGTATTTTTTTCCAAAATGAGGCAAATTATGATTGCATCAGGACATGAAGCGGCCGTACCGACTCAAACGCAAAAAATAGCAATCGGAGTCATCTTCATATTTACTTTATCATGGTAAGTGACTTATAAGGAAGCGCAAAAGGTTAATTTTTCATGACCACATGAAAAAAATCTGTCTGTCAGTTGGTTTTTGTTAAACAATGATGTAATTTTGTGATGTTGCGATTAAATCTGGCCAGGTAAATTTTAATATATATTTTTAACATATTTTTTGAAAAGATTTTTTATTTATTATTTTTGAACTGGCGTTGTCTATATTAATTTTACAGTACGATGTACTTTTCTGTAACAAATAGACGGAACTTATTTTATATATATAAAAAAAACAACCTATGTGAGTATATTTTAATCTAGAGTATATCTAGCATTGTACCGTACAAATGCTTCAATATAATATCTACTTGGTCTCGTAGTTTTAACCTGTGATCGAGAAATTCTTTCTAAGTTGTATATAATTATGTGGTATGATATAAGTTATATAGTATGTACAAAAATATTGGTGCAGAAGAAAATCACCCTCACAAGAAAATATCAGAGGTTTAGTCTGTCGTTCACAATCATACTTAATCACTCAGTACCAAGCTTTATATAATATAGGTATATTTGTACAAATCAGTTCAGTTGTTTCCCAAACCTATTTGCTTGAAATTTACTTTCACACCATCTAATTTACAATTAGTACAACTAACCGCAAGAAATAGCTCTAAAATTACAAACTATAATTAAAACTTAGTTTGTAATTATCACAAAGGTCACGGACCCTGGTGTCTGTGGAGCTAAAAATTAAATTTAAAAAAAAATTTTAATTATTATAATAATATAATTACAATTAATTTGTAATTATATTATTATTACGGACCCTGGTGTCTGTGGAGCTAAAAATTAAATAATAAAAAAAAGGTAAAATTAGCTACATCAATATAATTAAACGATAAATTCGAGTGGAGCCGCGTACAAAAGGCAGTGCATGTGATAACCATCAGTGGTCACGCTTTTAGTTCACCAACGTCGTAAAAGATACTGTCGGACAGAAGTTAAACGGGCGACATCACGTTACATCTCCGCATAGCCTACTTTGGGAGCTTTGTAATAACTAAGCATAGTAATAACTTACACATTTTATTACTTTAAACGTACTTTATGTACCTATTTTTACTGCTTTATAAAACACTAGCAGGATCTCGCGGTTTTTTCCGCGATCGGGAAATATTTTCGTAATATATATTCACGCTTCGTTTAAGTCCCTAACATCGGTGTTAGGTATACGATCTTTCTGTCAGTTATTCAGTCTCTTAAGACAAAGCTATTTATGTATAGATAAAGAAAGTAGATGTTCATAATGAAAAGTTTTCTTGTTACTGTATAAATCGGTTACACCGAAGAAAATAAATTATTTAACGGTTTCAATTGACGAAATTTTAATTTCAATGGGAATGCAGCCAGCGTTCTAGGAACTCTTCCACACGGGCATCAACACTTTTTTGATTTTTAATTTGTTTTTTTTTTTTATTCAAAATTTCAGTTTTCTTTAGTTTATTTAAGTTGTATATCTATATTTTTTAAGTTAGGTTATTTTAGTTTAGTTTTATTTAAGTACCTACTTATGTAATTACATTTATTAATTTTACAATAAAACTTGAGTTATTATAGTATATTTCAATTGATTATTTAACTACATATTATTATAAATTTATAGAATGTACGTAGTTCTTGCTGACGATTTGGACACAATATATTCGGACAGTTTCCGAATTGACACATTTTAATTTTAGTATTTCTTCACTGACGATTTGGACACCATCAAATTATTACAGCTTTTAGTACAGTCAGATGAAAATTCGGGCACTGTGCCCGAGTATACTCGTATTGTGTCCGAATCGTCAGCAAATCGTAGTTCCTACGTAAGTACCTATATCTTTAATCTACTGTGTATGACTGTACTGTATTTTAATTAATAATTTAGATGTTTAATTTATTCTACTAAAGAGAATTTGGTCATCAAATACCATAAAATATAAACATGTCAAATTATGGCGCTTGAGTTTTTTTGTACATTAATCATGTCCATCCAAAACACACAAAAGTATAAAGACACGTTAATATTATCTATAAAATGTCTTAAACACACAAAACGATGAAATCACTTCATTATTAAAACCATCTCTACTTATTAAAATTAGTTCAAGCGGATCTTCGCACGATGAGTCATATAGCTCAACAGCAGACCTTGTGTCGCTTGAGACAAGATGAATCACTAGAATGTATCTCCCTTGAACTATTGACATTTCATGGAATAACATTAAAAACATGTTAAAAACCGACGTGCAAATTGAGAAAAAGTAAACATCATTGTTCTTTCTAACTTGTCACTTTCGTAGAACGGCTTGACGTCAGTTTGATTTTTGACCTGCGCATAAATGAGATGACGTATCTAGATGTACTTATACTTTGTGGTTGAATGACTTTTGCGGAAAAGTTTAAAGGAAGAAGTGAGAATATAATGGAATATTTTCTAACCTATCAAGTTATTATTTTCATTACAATTTCAATTGAGCGCGCTCCATCGTAGACCGTAACTGTCGCTTGACACCAGGTGAGTTGACGGTCAAGCGCAAGCCTAACGTTGAATAAAAAAAAATTGAGTGAGACCAAATTACGTATACTGTGATGACACACAAGCAAAGACGACAAATAGAGCGATATTGTGCAATTTAGCTAAATCTGTCTCTAAGTAGGTATATACACATAGTTAATAATTTAATAACACAGACTCATTAGGTACCCTTAAGTACCCTACTCCTAAACAGTCGAATACGAAATACGTAAAATTATTTCCCAATTCTAAATATTACAATATGCTTCAATATGCTTTATTCTTTATGCGTCATCTCATTTATGCGCAGGTCAAAAATCATAGCTCTACTATGATATTCGCTCGTATTTTACATGGTTCAAATTATAATATCTCTGCACGCACCTCCGTCTTTTCGAAGTTATGTGCGTATTGTTGATTGCCGCCAACTTCAAACGGTGAAGGGAAACATCGTGAGGAAACCTACATGTCTGAGAGTTCTCAATGATCTTGAAGATGTGTGAAGTCTGCCAACCCGCACTTGGCCAGCGTGGCAGACTATGGCCTAACCCTTCTCACAATGAGAGGATGGCCCGTTCTCAGCAGTGGGACAGTTTGTACAAACAGGCCTGATAAAAAAATAAATAAAAAAAATAATTATAATGGTCATGATTGAAGCGTTTTCACGGGCTAAATTAAAATAAGAGCTATGTAAAAGAAAATAATGAAAATCCTTCTTTGCAGGTTGAGTAAAAAGATTTTCTTTTAGCGGCGAAAATTAAGACAAAGAGAAACAATGAGAAAAAGTCATCGAAAAATTATTGTTTTGGGCTAAAACCAAAACAAAACCTAGCCTAACCAAGGTAGCCTGGAAGAGATCGTTATTAGCGATAAGGCCGCCTGTTGTTTCCTAGAATTTAAGCCGTTTTCGCTATGTAATTTGTGTTTTAGTTAAGGTGTAAACAATAAAGAGTTTATCTATATATCTATCTAACCTACTGCGGTGTGCTATAGGTACTTCCAACAGTAACTTTTTTATATTTTATCAAAATATGAAATTTCAAGCCCGGTCAAGCTGTTCAGAAAGTAATATAAAAGCAAACAAACATACCAACATAGTTGTATATATTTAGTAGAATAAAATAATTATAGTTTAAAAATAACTGAACCAATCGACTTCATAATACACAATTTCTTTTATTTGGATAACTTTTTTCCAGTTATTTTATTTTAAGAACCAAAGTAGGTACTGAAACGATTGGTTTTTTTTTATGGGACTACCTCTGAGGTATAACGTAACAAACAAAAAAAAACATCAAAATAAATTATTAAAAAAAAAAAAAAAAAAAAAAACAATTTAAGAAATCGAACAGTTGACACGAAAAGAAGAGGATCAAAATCAATTCATAATTTGCGAAGTAATCGGTGAACAAAAAAAAAACATATAATCGAATTGAGAACCTTCTTCTTCGAGGAAGTCGATTAAAAAGTGTTTTCCTGCTTCTCGGCCAGTTGATTAAACAGAACAATACAAAATAATGTCTAATTACAAGACGAGGAATAACTATTTCACATATATGTATGTACCTACGAGTATACGCCTACTTACCTAATGTTGAATCCTAAATGGTTACTCACAAAAATTTCGCAATTTTTTTACGTAACACGAAACCCGCCATGTATCATCTTAATAACACTATACAATATTATAGAGAGAGCGAAGATTTCAACATTTATTAAGAGAATCACTCAGCGCATCGTGTCTAGAGGAGAACGGCTTGCACTCTTTCACATTATCTGTTTTTACCCGACTGCGTAAGAAGGAGGGTTGTTTTTCAAGTGTATGTATGTATATATATATGTATGTTTCTATATGACCATGGTCATTGAAAAAAAAATACCGAAACTATATCATGTTCAGGGGTAGAAAACAGTTATCTCCTAATGTACGGGAAAATACACGATGTTAGAATCTACTATTGATAACAGCTCAGATATCCTCTTAAAATATCTGACTCAAAGACGAATCATTAATTAGAAAAAGAATATGAATAAATCACATTTTGATTTAGATGTTACATTAGCTAGTTAGTGGCTTGTAATCAATTGATTCTAATTAATCATAAGTTTCCAATTGATTATTACATTTAACCGTTTAGCTGTTTAAAATTAATTGATGATTGCTAATTGATTATTGTCAATTGATTATTGTTAATTAGCACTTAATTAATTTGCTGCTAAATAACATCTGCATCAGCCGATCGAATTTTTAATTAGCTTGATAATTCTCACAAAATTATTCTGTTTTGGAACATTGGGTTGAAGGAATACCCTAACCTTACGCGTGTTATTGGTAATAATGACTAATACTACGTAGTAACTATACATCAGGTGATATGTGGTCAATTGCAAATAAAATTACTTTTTCAAAAAAATATAGCTTAAAAAACTGAAACAACCGCTTTCATAATGCCCAATTTTGTTTTAAAACCCAAATTGATATTGATGAAATATCTACGGAACCAATCTGAGCATAAATCCTATATTATTATGCTTATATATTATAGGTTATTATTAATATTTTAATATATTATTGGTATTAGGTTTATTTATATGATTTTCAAACCTGCATTTCAAATGCTTGTGTTCTTGGTCATAAATAATACTAGATGACATAAATATGTCAGTTTTAGGGTTCCATACCTCAATAGGAAAAAACGGAACCCTTATAGGATCAATTTGTTGTCCGTCTGTCCGTCCGTCGGGTGTCAAGACTTTTATCTCGGGAACGCGTGAAAGTATCGAGTTGAAATTAAAACCATATAAGCAGATCCATAGTATCTTGCTGCAGAAAGAAAAATAAAGTTTCTAAGTTTTCGTTAAAAAAAAGTTACAGCCGAATATATCGTTAAAAATGCACATTTCGACACTCATAAGGGAATCAAAACTTATGGGTACTTCCCGTTGACCTAGAACAATGAAATTGGGCAAGAAGCATTGTGTTAGAGTACACTTATAGGGAAAAAACCGAAAACTGGACATTTTTAATTTAATCACAAAAAAATAGTTCCTTTACGCAAGGAATGATGGTCCAAATTTTAAAGTGAATTTACCGTATCATGTGGGGTATCTTATGAAAGAGCTTCAGTAGCATAAGCTAAAAAAGGTTTTTTAATATTTTACGATATATATTTTTCGGTTTATGAAGGAAAATATAAAAAAATATATGATTTCCCCCTATTATCTACTAGTTTGTACGGAACCCTCGGTGGGCGAGTCTGACTCGAACATGTCTGGTTTTTGTTATTAAATAGGAATTATTATAACATATGAGTGTGATAAATATACTAACACTTGTTTAATTTCAGTGTAACTTTATGATAATTATATTGTAACCAAAGTTACATACTTAAACTAAATCATTGAGTTTGAATTTGTGAAACTGAAATCTGTCCTAATATGATACCCAAAATAGTCCGCCTACATTATGTAAGTATGTACTTCTATGAAAAAAATGGATGTCATATATTTAAGAAAAGTAAAAAAAAAAACAGTCAAGTGCGAGTCAGACTCGCGCACGAAGGGTTCCGTACCATTATCTATAAAAAGGGCAAAAAATCATGTCTGTTATATCGGAGACCACCTTAAATATTAATTTTATTTAATTTAATTATTATTTTTAAAGTAAATTATTAATATTATTATTAAAAGCCTATAAATTTTCCCATTGCAGGGCAAAGGCCTCCTACCCCTCCTTCCACTCTTCCCGGTCCTGGGCTAGATTCATCCAGTTTCTCGTGTGTGTGTCAAGCTCGGTCCGCCACCTTTTTCGAGGCCGTCCGAGAGGTCGTACGTGTTGTGGGACCCAGTTGGTGACTGTTTTGGCCCAGAGTTCATACGGCATGCGACTAACATGTCTGGCCCAATCCCACTTCAGCATACTGGCTTTACGAGCTACGTCCGTTATTCTGGTTTTTGAGCGCAGCACTGAATTGCGGATGCGGTCAGAAAGTTTCACGCCAAGTATACTGCGCTCCATGGCACGTTAACAAACCCCGAGTTTGAACTTCTGTTTACGCGTCAAAGACCAAGTTTGTGCACCATATGTAAGAACAGGGAGAATGCACATGTCCATGAGTAAGTAAATTATATAACTTAATATTCTGTGAATATTTCAAGCGTATAACCTGTTGCCATTATCAATATTGAGCAAAAACGAGCAAAAAAATCACGTTTGTTGCATGGGAGTCCCCTTAAATATTTATTTTATTCTATTTTTTAGTATTTGGAGTTATAGCGGCAACAGAAATACATCATCTGTGAAAATTTCAACTGCCTAACTATCACGGTTCTTGAGATACAGCTACAGCCTGCTGACAGACGGACAGACAGACAGACAGCGGAGTCTTAGTACTAGGGTCCCATTTTACCCTTTGGGTACGGAATCCTAAAAAGTATAATCGTCGCATCGTATGAATTTTCTGGAATTTCCCAACACAATTGCTCATAGTTCATTAATAACATTGTATGAAATCTCACACAAGCATAAACTCAGTACACCTTAATAATTACCCACAAAAACTGCCACCACAGAGTTAATTACGCAAAATTCCACAAACAGATACAATAAAGCTGGCAACACTGCCAACTACTAAAGTGTTATTCGATTGTCGGCAACAATGTTGCCAACCACTGATCGGCGATTAAAAAATGTGCGACATACATCACCGGCTTTGAAAGCTTTTACTATTGAAAAAATAAACATAATCCGCAATGTAGGTTGATTTTATTGTTAATTTAGTTTAAATTTTTAAGTGGTACACATTGAACCATTTGAACCACAGATCAAATGGTGGTTGTAAAGCAAGTTCTTTAAGGTCGGTAATTAAAATTTATCACAACATAATAAAATGTGCAGTCAAAAGCAATGCTCTGTTAATTTTGCTCTATTCAAAAGATACACGCAATCATTAAAATTTACACACAGTATTTTTTGTAGGTAAGTAATCGTAAATTGTTGTTGTTGAAGACTTTGTTGCTGTTCTTAAGGTTAGTGAGAGGTATCGTAAATTTGCTAGTGCAATGATAATTCTTACACTTATAAATTAATAGTTAAATTTATTATCTTTAAACGCGCAATTGTTGCCAGTACACACGCATTTATTTCATAAAACTGGATAGGTAAAACTGTTTTGTACCCCTGACCATTATCCTATTTAAATCTAATACCTTTAAACGAGCATATAATCTGAATCTCAGAAACGGCTCCAACGATTTTAATGAAATTTGGTTTGTAGGTAGAGTAGGGGACTATAAATCAATCTTGCTAGGTTTCATTTTTAGTGAACCCGGGTTTGCTCGTTTGCTCTTAATTTTTCAGCCCCATCGGCTATCAGTTCTACGTGCTATGTGCCATGCCAGCCATGTGCTACTTCAACTTGCTAATCTGCTGTGCTATGTCGGTGTCCTTCGACGGATCTCTTCATTTGTGAGTCAATCTCACAGACTCCGAGCCTTATATAGCCCTCTCCATAGCATTAAGAAAACTGTTTTGGGTATAAATGAAAGGGCTCAATAGTAATTTCTAAATCATATCATAATATCATATCAGCCCTGTTTGTACAAACTGTCCCACTGCTGGGAACGGGCCATCTTCTCATTGTGAGAAGGGTTAGGCCATAGTCTGCCACGCTGGCCAAGTGCGGGTTGGCAAACTTCACACATCTTCAAGATCATTGAGAACTCTCAGACATATAGGTTTCCTCACGATGTTTTCCTTCACCGTTTGAAGTTGGCGGCAATCAACAATACGCACATAACTTCGAAAAGACAGAGGTGCGTGCCGTGGGATTCGAACCCAGGACCTGCGGATCGCAAGTCAGACGGTCTCACCACTAGGCTGCCGGTCACTTTCTAAATACTTATGTATAATGTACATACATAGGTACATAAATACACTGTAACAAATACGATCACATAAAAATTAATTTTCTAAGAAAAAATGTGGAGAGCATGGACGAAGTCAAGTTTTAGTTGAATCTATAGTTTGTAATATTGTTTGAAGGTAAGTAAGGTTTTATTGCAATGATTTTTATATTTAGCAATTTGATAAAAATCTGTGTTTGATATGGAATTTTATAGAAACATATCGCCAAATAGCAACTTTCCTTTGATGTTAACTTTAACCGGGTTAGCGAATACGAGATACCAGAATTTCTAGCAATTGTTTATGGATGCTAAAAATTGCATTAACTTTAACACAATATTTCAATTAACATAAATAGTTAATTGGAAATGTAACCATTTGGATGTGCAATCAATGATGCGATTTATAGCCTTAATAAAGTTACTATCGTCTAGGTACAATGGTAAAAATGTCAAGAAATACGATAAGAAATTACTTGTGTCTGTCTAGAAAGCAAAAGACGCCGGTTCTAAGGACATCGCTCGGCTATCTCTATCGCGCATCACATTTTACCCGACTGCGTAAGAAGGAGGGTTGTTTTTCTAGTGCATGTATGTTTGTATGTATGTATGTATATATGTGGGTATAGGTTTCTTCTAGGCAAGCGCGCTCCATCGTAGACCGTAACTGTCGCTTAAAACCAATGTATGAAAAAAAAAAGCGTCGAAAAAAAAAATTTATGTTTCTATATGATCGCCTACAGCCTAAATGGCTTGACCGATTTTGATGTACGAGGACGTGTCGTTAGATTCGTTTTCACTTCCAGAGTGTCATAGGCTATATTTTTTTGTAATAATAATAATACATTTCTCGCAAAAAAAAAAAAACGTTAGTTCGTAGTCTCCAACAAACTTTTTCGTATTAAACAAGTGGTTTTACTAGAATTATTCTAAAGAATGCGCATTCATAATATTTTAAAGCAATTTTACGCATACTTTCTCAAAAAAAAAACGTACACTCAACAGCATATCAAGCGTAACGAAATCTTAAGTTAGACTGTAAAAACCGCTGTTTTGCAGTCGGGTATTTTGTATTACTTATTACAGTTCTGTATTTCAAGATGAAAAACCAATCAATATTTAAGATGTTTGGCGACAGATTTTCAATTAGAGATATAAGTACACTCACTTATATTTACGAATAGCAAATTCGTTCACTTCACCATTTGGTTTGATACGCCTATTCGTACTCGCTTCGCTCGGTCTGTTAAAATAATATGAGATCTGGCAATATTATGTTGTGATATCTGTAATTATCACGTGGTCTTTGCCGTTTGAAGTTACCGACATCTACAATACCTACACACTTAGATTCTAACAACAAAAAGGATTGCCATTAAAATATTTTCAGTTTTTCGTTTCGAAATATAGACAGCCTTGTCGCAAGACAGATGGCTTGCGCTCTGCATACCTATCCCGAGTTGAAATCTCAAAATCTTTTAAGGTGGAAATTAACACGCGCATCTATCTCTCTCGCGCATTACAACCTTTTTAAACATATAAAATCTTCTTTTTTTTTCAGCCCTGTTTGTACAAACTCTCCCACTGCTGGGAACGGGCCATCTTCCCATTGTGAGAAGGGTTGTGTAAATCATTAGTGAGGGATATTAGAAAAGTGAGATATGAATTACTTTATTTAGTTAATAGAAAGATTAAAAAAAAGTTTTTCTTTGATATTTTTTAAACTGGCTGAGTAGTAGTGAAAAAATATATATTTTCCTACTCCTCAGTCAATTTAAAAGATATCAAAGAAAAACTTTATTTAAATATTTCTCGTACCAAAATAAACAAATTCATGTCTTACTTTTCTAAAATCCCTACTCAATGAGTTTATATGTCTAAAAAGGTTTTGATGCGCAAGAGAGATAGCTGCGTGCATTGATCCTTAACTTAACCTATATATTTTCATAGTTGTATGTACATATTGTTAATTATGTGGATGTCTTTAAATCGCGAATGAAGCGGTTTCTTCTAAGTAAACGCACTCCATCGTAGACCAAAGCGTCACTTTATATACGTAGATAGGTTTTCTCCGACTCTGCGTGTCCAGCCTCAAGTAAGGTAATCGGCTGACTCGTCTTCAGCGACACGTCGGGCAACACTGTTAGACGGTTTGTGTCGTGACTTCTGAACAATGACAATGCTGTGTGTAAAACTGTGTGTTTAGAAAGTGCAACACGAAGATGTATTTGGCTATGATACTAAAAGGTCTTAAGGATGTGGTCTTATTCTCGAAATTGCGAAAGTGAGATTTCCCAATGAAGTGAAAACTTCATATTCAATGAGTATAATCACTCTATAGATAAAATCTCATTGGAGAAACCTGCATATCTGAGAGATCGCTGTAATTGTAGAAGATGGGTGAAGTCTGCCAACCCACATTTGACCAGTGTGGTACATAATTATCTTACCCTTCTCACAATGAGAACACTGCTAATGCCTAATGGATAGACAGCTTATATAACATGGAATTTTAATTAGTTGCTGAACAAAATTTTTGTTTGTTCTAGATAATTATAAATGCCTAAACTACAAAAAAAACTGAAATCGGTGAAACCGAAAACAAAAAGTCAGTAAATTTCACAAAAGACCGATACAAATAGCCACAATACCCAATCATAAATTAAGCATCCTTTTATCAAAAAAAAAAAAAAGATGGCTGAATAAAAAGAAGTCATGATCACCCACATTTGAATAAAAATATTACCAGCGTTTTGTAGCGCGCGTGCGGTTCTCTCTTATATTTCAACACGAAATTTTATGTTTATCATTCTATTTGACATTTTTACGAACAATGACTTGTTCTATCCCTTTCTTCCGAGCATTTTTGCTGTAAGAGAGAAAGAGATGAGCTTTTATTGTTAGCTCATCGATTAAATTATGAAGGAATGCGAGTTATGAGCTGAATCACGTTGTTATAATTACAGTGTTTGTTCTTTTTTAAGAATAAATCAAATTATAGAAGATGTTGTTCTGGAAAGCGATCACTGTTCTTATTTATTAATTTTATTATCTTAATTATTTCAAATAAAAAATGAAATAGGTACGAAAAAATTGAAAAAGTTGTAATTTTAAACAAAATGATCAAAACTATTTATTTCATTGGAAAATCAATAAAGAAAAAAATATGTGCTTAAAATTATGACAACAGATAGATAATTATAGATTTTGACTGATTATACAAATATTGATTAATTTTTAAATACATACTTAAATATTAAAACGCACATAATCGTTTCATGAAATAGGTAATTATAATAGAAACTAAGTGTACTAGTCGCCGCTGACCTCAATTGATTTAAAATAAATGTACAGGCCATTTACATCTATTCTGAGGCTAAGTCGACGTTCAATCGTATTTGGGTACCTACTTACTTCTATGCCCAAACACTAGTTTTGTGTCAAATAACTAACGCAGATGACACGACAATAAAATATGAAATATAATTTCTTCTTTTCGGTAATAATAGTTCAAAAAACAGAAAAAAAGACGTGTGGCACTCGGAGACTGCCGCGGTAGGGCTATTGCATAATAGCTTTACGCGCGGTGTGTTAGGTTATTTTCGTTACGGAATTTCTGGGTTCGGTCTCCACGCTCAAGGCCCGCGATAGAAGCTATGCAATAGCTTAAAAACGACTTCAAAGCACGCAATTTATTTACTTGGTTGACATATTTTTCAGTTATTTTGTTACAAAAACCAAAGTTTTGAACCAATTTTGAATAAATTTGTATCAGACTGCATCTGAAATATTACCTATCAAACAAAAAAAAAATCATCATAAACAATTCTTAATTGGCAAAACAAACATCACAATCGTAATCGCGTAACAAACTTAACATACAAGAACATACAGTGAAATTGAGAACCTCCTTCTTTTTGGAAGTCGGTTAAAAATGAGTTCTCTATTTCGATTTTTTTTAGTACTTATGTACCAATTTCACCATTAAATAATAGGTACACTAATCTGCATTGCAAATGGCACAGGTGTCGAATTGTAGATGACGTAATGTGAATTACACTATTTTAGAGCACCAAAATAGTGATAATCAGTTTAAGCATATTTTTACAGTCCAAAAACGTAGGTGGAGGTCAATGACTATTGCAGAACCTATTTGCTGCATTTTAATCACAATATTTTACGCTAACCCAACTTTAATAACACAGAATCATTGTAATTACGTAATAACTTAGCTCAAGTATAAGTTGGCTAAGCTTGAGCATTATAATATACAAATGAGAGAGTGAGCAGAAAATATCGAATAAGTTTATGTCTCGCGCGTTCCCACAGGAACGGTATGCGCTTGCGCGGAACATACGAATACGTGGAGTAGTTAATTAAATGTTGGAGCAAGTTTTTTTTTTTTTTTTTTAATAAGAATAGTCCATATATTTAGGAGCATTACATAATGCAAATAATAATATTACTTATTTCAATTACAGTGTTAATTTCGCGAATTTTGAAAGAACAAAATAATTCATTTTATAAGACTTAGATACTATAATAAGACTAGATACTATAATAAAAATGCTATTACATATTGACAATGAACTTAAATTGAGGCTAATTATGTGATTATTGTTAACAAAAACGCTCATCTCTAATATTAACAAGTAAGCTTACAAAACTTAAGCTGATGAAACACAGTTAAGAATCAAGTTTTCTTTCAAATAACATCAAATAAAACTAGAACCACATCGGTCCATATGTTTGAGAGCTACGATGCCACAGACATACATAGATGCACATGTCAAACTTATTAAAATCCTCTCTTTGGGTCGGGGTTAAATATTAGGAACAAACTGTAAGTACCTACCGTAGTTATGCCGTATTGACTTAATGTAAGTAAATGCGCAGAAGTAAAACTTAACTTTTGAGAAGTCCATGGGGGAGGCCTATGTCCAGTAGTGGACTTCTTATGGTTAAAATAATGATGATGATGACTTAATGTAAATATATTTTATTAAAATAATGGTAATACTAATAATTTTGAAAAACCAACAAACGTAAAAGCCGCTAAAGCGGCGTAAGCCGCTTCCAATCGGTCTTTTTGGAAATCCATAGGGGAGGCCTATGTCCAGCAGTGGACTTTTTATGGCTGAGATGATGATGATGATGAACAAACGCAAAAATTTGTTAAATTCAGTTACAAAAAATCTAATTATATTTGTATTATTTATTATTATTATTATTTCATAACTATCGTATTGTTTAATATTTTATTTTTCCAGATAGTACCCCGTATCTACCTACAGCTACAAAGATATTCACCAATAATATATCCAACAAATAATTACAATTGAAAATAGGAAATAATTTCTCTTAAAAGAAAGGCCTATCCAGAAAAATTATTATAAGCTGCTGGAAAATATACTTTTTCCAGCAGTAACATCTATTCCACTTCACCCCTATGCTCATGCAACGAAGTATCTGTGAGGCGCAGCTGATATATTGGGGCTTCGGCCGAATAGCCCCCGGCGGTGAGTGCGCTCGCGCTGTCTTCCCCCCCCCCCCCCCCCCTCTTACTCCCTCTTGCTACGGTACTGATGGATAACAAAGAAATAACAAATCACTCATCTAATGTAATTTTTAATCCGAGAGATTTGAAATTATGCGAGAAATTGATTGAAAAAATTCTAACTGCTACGTGATGTTTCAGCAGGCTTAGACAAGTGAAAAACTTTAAGAAATTTTGACGTGCCATCATGACGTCTGACCCCAAGGTCAGAATTAACTAAAAGGACATGAATGGATAAGAAATTGTATTTTTTAGATTTTAAAATATTTTTATGGATTTTAGGTAATAAATTTCTAAATTACAAACATGTTTCGTACACCGGAAATGAAAAACAAGTAAGTGATTTAAATTACCTACATTAACTTTTTTTTATTAGTTTTTTAGATCTAATTTGACTACTACACCAGTACGATCATCCTTATAGTATTTTGTGTATTTTTATTACTAATAATAAATAATATATATTCGTGATATTTATTTCGATTTATTTTCGGTATAATTCTTAATACTATTTTGACAGCCGTAAAATGCAATCATCTTCAATCAAATGTTTTCCCATTTATATTTCTCTCAACTCAATTTCATTTTCGACTACAATTACTTGTATACTATCCCTCTCCCCATTTACCGATAATCCCTGAGGGCAGAGGCCGGGCCAACAGTAGCTGAGTAAATACACACACATGCACACTGATACACATATCTACGTTATGTATGCGTGTGGGAGTTGGCTACCGGTTTACGCAGCCAATCGGAGGCTTTAGGGGCCAGCATTATATTTGATGTAAGTGGTATAGTGTAAATTGTAACTTACATATTTAAATATAATCTGTTTGTGTTTTTTTTTTTAACTCATGTAATTTACTCATATATTTGAACAGATTATTTAGTGTAAACAATAAATTAACAAAATTAACTAATTAAGAAAAATAATTAAAATTTACATAATTAATCGAGCAAGCAAAAGTATATAAGATTACTGTGTTTATGTGAATATAAGTATGTATATTTTTATATGAGTAGTATATATCTATTTGTTATTATACTATTTGTGGTGTGAGTTGGTAGACGTTCTTGCTTCATGCTGAGTAGTATTGCGCCATCAAGCGAACATTCATTGAATTATTAAAATATGACGTATAGCTTTTATACGATACAACAAATATAAATCAACAGGCATATTTCAGAATGGTAAAAATAAGACGCAATATAAAGATTTCAAACAAAAAAGTTCTACTTACTGCTAGATTATCACTTTAATGAACTACCCATCTATTCTTTAAAATCTTTTTTCTCATCTTCAAATCGACAAATCAATATACATACATTAAGTATGAGTCATAACGTCACTACCCACATTTAAAAGTGATCTAATCAATTCGATACACATACAACACGTAATCTTGAAAAAAAAAGTGATATCTGGCTACCGTGCACCAATCAGCGAACTGGGAAGGCGGGGCGTAACACGGGAGCCGCGAGCGCGCGTCACTTAAAAAATCCACTTTTTTAGTTACTACACTTTGTGATGGGAACGGAGAACGTGGGTGGGACTTTCTATCGCTCGCGGCTATTCTCGTGTGGGATGCTACGGTCCCGTTGAATGCAAGACGATATTGTGTGAGAATTTATTCTCTTTTCTTTGTAACGGAGAATGGTTAAGTTTTGAATTAATGAGGCTGGATTTTTTGATGTTCTGATTTTAATCTATATCAGATACGTTATCGAAGTAATAACGGATGGTAGCTCTAAATACTTTTAATGTAGAACATGCTCCTACAATCATGCTTGTACGCGTATGTCATTTAATTTATTTATCGTCTAACTAAATCAAGATATTAATAAAAAACAACCATATCATTTTAGATATTCCAAAAACCCAAATGAAACACTTTAATTCTAGTTGTATTGTTTAAGGCGCTAAATGTAAAATATAGGTGCTTCTTAAGTTGATATTTTTCGAAAGATACTTATAGATAATTTGGGTAGCCATCTTTAAGTTCCAAATGTTTTTTTTTTTATTTCTGGGTTTTTCAAGCCTATTCAAGAATAAAAAAATGTCTATAATGAACAAAACACTTAAATACACATCTATGAATAAAAATTCTGACCACATTGTGAAAAAAAATAAAAATATTTCCAAGAAATACATAAATACACATATTAATACATAGCACCGCCAAAATCGCGAACAAAAATCTAAAAACAACATCTAAAGGATTATCTAACCGCAAATAAACCTCGCCAAACAGACACTCCAAGGCGAACAAAGAAAAACAGTCAACTTCCTATACAAGCACGGCAAAAACCAGCAGGTACGGTCACCTGTGGCGCTTACTTGCAAACAGCGGGATGTTTGCTCAGCGGTCAAATCGCAGCTCAAATACACGTCAAACTGCCCAAATAGCGCCGGTGTGAACTAGCCTTAACAAACAAGACCGATTCAATGACGTATATTGTGAATGGATACGTGCCAAGTGCCTTCTAACCCGGCGTCGACGGCTCAGGTGTGAATGAGACAATCAGGAAAACACATTTTTTTGTGGTTGGGTAAGTATAATGATGCAAATCGTGAGTGATATCCCTATTCCCAGGGATATGAGTTGGTACATATATGTTAGTAGGTTCAATATACTATAATAATATACTGTTCGTTTAATTACTTATACATATAACGAAATGTACTTAGAGCAAGCTTTCAAGAACAACATTTTACATTTTACGCAAATATATTTTGGATAATCCCCTATTCAATGGGTTCAGAATGTACCATTTTATAGTGATTTCTATTTACCTATTTAATATAACAAAACAAATGAACTTCTACATCAACTGTACTAAACTATATCGGTATTCCATCAGAAATTCCCGTTGTTGTCATTAAGGCTTCATCTTTAAACCATCAAAATGACCATATTATTGCATTGTTAATTTAAATCCAATCTTTGCTTGATAAGACTAGCGTTGAAGTTGTTTTAATAATATTTTTAAGATTTAAACGAATAACCTACAAACAAGAGTGAGACCTAAATAAAATATTGTAAAAATAATATATTTCAAAAAGTAAAAAAAAATTTTAACTAGGTATATATGATAATTACATCAAACTTGTCATCAAGATCGTCAAAAGCTAAAAAACTAGATCAAATAAATTAAGATTCTAAAGCAATGACCATAAAATATCTAGACCAAATTAAGAAACCCACGTCCAACGTGTCTAATAAAATTACAAAACTTGCTAACATTGAAAGGATTTGGCAGTAAATGTCAATAATTGGTCTTCTGTTACATCACTTTATAATCAAGCCGTCGAATGTTCAGAACTTTTGGGTTATGTTTATTTATTAATATTCCACGCTGATCTAAGTAGGAATAAAAGTCCATGAGAATATTATAGCACGCGAAGTCTCCATTGTCGTTTTGTCTTCATATTGTTTTATTTGGAGTTACTTGTTTTTGTTTTTGCATCGCCGATAAATTTAACGAAGTTTTAATGCTAAAGAGTCGCAATTTATTATTTCACGTTTTAAATATTTTTTTTACAAATGTTAAAATGTTTATTTTTGTTAATAGGATTTAAGTCAACAATTTATTCATGTAGCAATAAAATTTAAAAAATATGACCTACCTCTTGTCGTCAGCCATCATAGAAAGCTTTTTGCAACTGCAAAAATGCATTTTATATACGAAATTAAATAAAGCCCGCCGCACCTAAACTACGCAATTCCTTATCTTTACCTGTTAATCCTGTCTTATCTAGCAGATTTTGAGTTCTTTGTTTTCTGTTATCTGGTCGGTAGGCCTTCAAAGGGCTTTTGTGCGGTGACCCGCCAAATATGCTCACACGCTTTTATCTACTTTGTTATCTACCGCACCTAGCCAACTTACACATTACTTGCTGTTAGCGATAATGACACAAAAGGCAGGCAATAGGCAATAGGCAATGCTTGTTAAATTTTACTGTTATGATTTAGCACCGATATGTGGACTTTACCTTCTTTGTAACTTGTTTGGTTTTGGTTCGTGGCAGCTTTTTGATGTTCAGTGTCGTCAATATTGGTAAGGACTACTAGCAAGTATTTTTTGTTTTTTAATATTATTGAAAAATTATTGATGTAAAAGGAGGTTCTCAATTCTCAATTCTGCTTCGGCCGCGTACGTAACTGTTGTTTCGTAACTAGTTACGTACGAAACATAATTATTCTTCGTAGGTACGATACTAGTATCGTACGAAGAAGATTTTTTCCTTTCGACTGTTTTTTTTTTTGTATGTTTGTTCAGCGATTAGGAACTTTGCCAATTATGAATTAAGTAACAGATACACAAATACACACTTAAAACTAATAACACCCCTTCTTTTGGTCAGGGGTTAACAACATTGCAATTTTTTTTATCAGTCCCAGTTTTATTAATTTTGGGATAGAGGTTAAAAAATATTTGAATTTTTCTTATCAGTTTCTAAGGACATAAATGATATAGTTTTTTTAACTATTCATTTCTGTACAAAAACATTTCTTTCTGAAATTATCCTTTACATATCTTGTCTGGGGGGGGGGGGGGGGGGGCTTACCCTCTTAAGTAGAAAGAGTGAGATAAAGTCAAAGTAATATTGAAATAAGACTGCTTGGACCCTTGTGGTACAGTCCCTGGTGTCATCGTCATCATCATCTTAGCCCTAAGATACCCACTGCTGGGCATAGGCCACCCCCCTAGACTTCCTATTAGACCGATTGGAAGCGGCTTGCATGGTAAAATGGTTACTACTAAATGTATTATATTTATAAGCATAAGTTCTATTGGCATTCCAAGGAATCCAAAACTATTTGTTAACATTTAACACATCCCGAAAGAATGCCACTCCTTTATCTATTGTGGCTGAGATTACATCGAGATAAGCTCTGCCGAACCTTTGTTATTATCTAGTTTAAACAAAAGTTTCCTGTGTTGAGTTTCTACGCCGTAACCTTTGTTCAAAATATGTGTTTTCCTATGTGTTATGACTTGTTATGTAAATCTGTTTTAAGAAGAGGTACATTTGAATTTCTTATGTGCATGGTCGTAAAGTAGGACTTGGTCAATTTGTAAACGTGACAAAAAAGCGTAGGTACTTATGTACCTAGGTAAATAGATTGTAGTTTATATTATTTCTTTATTACATACTAATTTCGGGGTTATTTTTAACAGACTTCCAAAAAGAAAAATGTTCTCAATTCGACTATATTATTTTTAGGGTTCCATACCTCAAAAGAAAAAAACGGAACCCTTATAGGATCTCTTTGTTATCCGTCTGTCTGCTTGTCTGTCCATCTGTCCGTGTGTCAAGACCTTTATCTCGAGAACGCGTGAAGGTATCGAGTTGAAATTAAAACCATATACGTAGATCCATAGTATCTTGCTGCAGAGAGAAAAATCAAACTTCTGAGTTTTCATAAAAAAATGTTACAGCCGAGTAAGTCGCAAAACGCACATTTCGACACTCACAAGGGAATCAAAACCTATGGGGTACTTCCCGTTGACCTAGAACTATGAAATTTGGCAAGAAGCATTGTGTTATAGTACACATATAGGAAAAAATCCGAAAACTGGACAATTTTAATTTAATCACAAAAAATAGGGGTTTTAAACAAGGAAAGAGGGTCCAAATTTTAAAGTACTTAAACCGTATCATGTGGGGTATCATATTAAAGAGATTAATTACCACAAGCTAAAACAGGTTTTTAAATATTTTTACGATGTAAACATTCTTTTTCTAATATCAAGCTACATGCTTCCTGAATAACTATAGGTACAGAAGTCATATAGAAATAAATCGAAATCAGCTCAATAATTCCAGAATTATCTCGAACCAACAGCTTACAAAAATACAAATTCCTCTTTATATAATGGTATAACGGAAAACATGAAGAAAGATACATAACTAGGATTTCTACATGATATCAGAGCAATATGAATTATTTCGAACAGTGTAATGGACTATACCATATCCTTCTGACTACAGGAAGAGACCCACGCCCAGCACTGGGATAGTACCTATATAGAAACAAAAGTGACCCGGAAATATTCAAAACACAATTGTAAGTTTTTCTTCACTTTTCTAACAAAATAATTTAATCAGTGTTTTTTTTTCAATGGTATGAATAATCAACTAATGATACTAAAATTGATAACCTCCTTTTTTTGAAGTCGGTTAATAATAACATTGTGATCTACGATGGAACTCACATGCCTGAAAAGATAGATTCAAACGCAATTCAGAGACAGTCAAATTCATCTATCGGAAATATTATTCAAGAAGCTTATTACCCATCCAAACCGACCATATGGAAGTCCAAGACATATTTTGCCATACCAAATGCCTTGTATTGAATCAAGGCCAAACTTTACGACTTTAATTACTGATCTATCGTAAAACAAACTCGTATATAGTAATATCGTTTATGCAAATCGATATACCGATACATCACTACCTGATGTTTTATGTTTTTCTTTCGGCAAAGTTGAAAGAAAGTGTCGAGGGAGGCGCCCCGTGGAGAGTCCTCGCTCTAACCGAAATATCGATATAAAATATATTTATCGATACATATTTGGGATATCTTTTACGAGTTAGACGCATTTTACCCATGAAGCCAAAAAGAGGGTTAGGACAAATAAAGTACCGTTAGAAACGTCTTGATTATCCACTAGTTATAGACTATTTGTTATTAGACTAAATTTAAAATGGCGCCCTCTAGAGTCTAGAGGACAGAGTCGTGATATCACTTTAACGAAACAATTTAATTCCACACTTATCGTACGCACTATAAAATTTGGAATACGCTTCCTGAGTGGGTTTTTACCGATAAATATAATCTGGGTGTCTTTAAATCTCTAGTAAAAAGTTTTTTTTTTCTAAATAAGGCCGATTCAAAAACTGTGTCATGGTCTTTGACGCTCGCCTACCCTATAAGGGAAAATGCATGATTGTTTGTGCGTAAGAATGGGTGTTTCCGGCAGCTTAGTCGGGAAACCGTCTGACTTGCGATCCGCAGGTCCTGGGTTCGAATCCCGCAGCACGCACCTCTGTCTTTTCGAAGTTATGTGCGTATTGTTGATTGCTGGCAACTTCAAACGGTGAAGGAAAACATCGTGAGGAAACCTACATGTCTGAGAGTTCTCAATGATCTTGAAGGTGTGTGAAGTCTTCCAACCCGCACTTGGCCAGCGTGGCAGACTATGGCCTAACCCTTCTCACAATGAGAAGATGGCCCGCGCCCAGCAGTGGGACAGTTTGTGTAAACAGGGCTGATAAAAAATAATGATTCATCGTGGACCGCAACGTCACATACCTAACATCAGGTGAGTTAGCGGTCAAGTGCAAGCGTATTACAAAATTAAATTCATTTTTTTATGTTAATTGTTGATATCAAAGGAATATTCCAGATACGTGTAATTTACGTACTTACCTAAGTACTTACGTAAATACGCTTGTACAATAATTGTGTTTTTTTTTAAATAATTTTGTCTGATTTTTAAAATAATTTTGTAAGATTGTAAACTGATCAGACAGTGGCACGAACCTAACGAAACTATAAGGGTTCCATACACTATGGAACCCCAAAATAATGACGTAAAGGAAGATTCGACGATTCTTGGTTCGGCAGTATTTTTACCAACTTCAGAAAGCGAGTTTTCAATACGATATTGCAGTTATGCATATATGTAATACAGGCTAATAAATTAATATTCACTATTTGAACAGAAATAGATATTTTTAGAGAAATTGAAGTGAAGTGAAGTGAAGTGACGGTTATACCGAAGTTATCCACTTATCCACTTCAGTATAACCTTTTAACAATCAGATATTGAAATATAAAAAAAATACGGATTTATCGCGTGTGTTTTACATAATTTTAAGAGTTAACGTTTCGAACACTGCAGCGTCCGTGGTCACAGGTGATACTAGAGACAGTTCTTTGTTGTTTTAATCGACTTTAAAAAGGAGGAGGTTATCGATTCGTAGCGTATATTTGTTTTACATTCATGAACCAATTTTCGTGTTTCGTGAATCGGCATATATAGAGAAAGCTCCCAAGTTGGTCCCATAAATATTTTAGAAACATATTTATTTTTTGAATAATCTCTAAATATTTTCATTGTATTCCTGAGTGAAGTGCGTCAGATTATAGAATCGCAGAGTTCCACCTATACGTTTTTCTTTGCAAAAGTGTCAAATGTTGACGATTATCGTATAAACATCTGTGCATTTTCTAATCTGCGAAGACAAAGCATTTGACATTCAATGACAAATCTCATTCTTTACAGCAAAAAAAACTCTTTAAAAAGTTTACACTCGTGAAGGATTTAGTACGCTTGTAAAGTAAAAACTTCTTACTCCTCATTCAATGTACTTATATAAGGACAAAATAGAGCTACTTCAACGCTTGAACGCCTTGTTTAATTATTACCCGACTGAACATGATGATATGAACTTTATGTATCATAATAATATTACGAGTAAACGAAATTGCGTACTTTGAAGTCGGTTGTTTTAGTTTTTTAAACTATAAAATAATTTATGAGTGACAATCGCGAAATCCTTAGAAAATATTAAGCATCAGTTATATTAAAAAGTTGCCGGGAGCCTGATGATTGAAGCAGTGTTTTTGTCTATTTTAAGGTACTTAAGATTGAAAGATCAGATCCAATGCTAAACGAATTGAGGGTGTGATTGAAAATGTGCAAATCTAGTTTATAAAGATATGCACACCTAGCTTATAATGAAAATTGGATCTCAATTAAACATATATTTGTATTCTAAATCTAAACTGAAACTATGGGTTTTGGTAGCATAGTACAAATAACTCTATTTAGACAGTGGTTGTAGACTTGACGCTTTATTGTTGGTGGACTAGAATTTCCACATTTTCTTAAATGTGGAAATTCTAGTCCATAAACAAATCTCCTTTATTTTTTGGTCTTCATTAAGAAATGAAGACCAAAAAATAAAGGAGATTGCCCATATTGGTGTCGCCTTCGGAATAATGTCAGCTGCTCCACAATTGGCGAATTGCGAAGGTGGTGATAGCCGCTGGCTGTGCCACCGGATTACGTATAGACCAGGAGCTAGACGACCATTTTATTAGCAACTATTTCTATTTTTTTTATCATCCCTGTTTGTACAAACTGTCCCACTGCTGGGAACGGCCATCTTCTCATTGTGAGAAGGGTTAGGCCATAGTCTGCCATTCTGGCCAAGTGCGGGTTTCTAATTTTCTAATTATCATATAGGAACTATTTAGTACATCTAATTTCTTTATTTTTAACATCTTTCTCGCCTAAGGCTCCATGACGAGCTGAGGTGTGGCTGAAAAGGACATATAATTTATCTAACCTCTGCATAAACAGTGACTTAATTATTTATAGAAATGGGTGAGTTAAAGCCATCATTAGACCTTTCATGTTGTATGGATCAGAGTGTTGGCCCATCAGAGGGGAGAATGAAAGGAAATTGTATGTAGCGGAGATGCGAATGTTGAGGTGGATATTGTGTGGAGTTAGAGAGTTAGGGAGTATAGAGTGAAGTGGCGAAAGGAAACGTGCTGTGGCGACCCCACCTAGTGGGAAAAGGGTAAGACAATGATGATGAGTGTTTTAATGTGTGATAGAAGTTGACATTAATCCCTAGCACTGTTTGCAATGCAACAAACATGGATATTACTAAACTAAATGTGATATATTAGAGGCTTAGATATTTTGTAAAACTGATGTTTTTTTTCTGTATGTAACATGACATGACAGTAAATAAATAAATATTGGAGGACATTTTCACACAGCATCATCTAGCCTTAAGCAAAGGACCTCATGGGAACCCGATGGCTGAGAGAATACATAATTCTACTTTTTTTAATACTTATAACACATATATCCTCACAATAGGTGGGGATCGAACCCATGACCTGCAGAAAGCAGATATACTACCACTGAGTCATGAGGTTCGACATTTGATCAATGTGTGATTTACGCATAGGTATTTTTAAGAATTACTTAAAAATCACTTTATTTCGATCAATATAAAAGTAATCATGAAGTCTGTATTTTGTTGTTTTTTACTTCAACATACTTACGTTTCCAACGAGTTTATTTGTTTACAAAATAAATGTTTTAGACAAATCAAATTCAGTGTTTTCCTTTTATATATTAATATCTTAATAAAATTAATTCATACAATAAATATTCAATAGCAGCACAGCCCATATTATTTATTTTATTATTTGTATTGTAAAAGCTTATTTGAAGAAGTATACTTCAGCTCCTGGTCTATAAAAGCTTGGAGAGCAATCATGTATGTAAATGACCATAGTAACGACCACTTGTCTGACATTCAACACATAAAGTGGTCATTTTATTTTTTTGCGTCCTTTGCCGATATTAATAAAGGTCGGTTACACAAGTGATTAAATTAATTTTAAAATTGTATATTATTTTGTGTTAGGGTAATAATTAGGTGCCTTGTTGGTAATTATAATATTTTCGGGTTGTAAATTTTATTTAAAGTCTTGTTAAATATAATTTTACCAAGAAAAAAATACTAAGTTAGGAGAATTCTCATGATTTATTGTAAAAATGTATAATACTGTACATATAATCTACACCAAATATTCAGATTTAATGTGGCATATGCCCTCCACGGTCTCTTAAATATCTCTACTTATAGCAAATTTCAGCTTTCAGTTAGTCTGTCCTTATGCCTGATACTAGGGAACAGATAGGAACAGAGTTATTTTTGCTTTTATAACATTAAATATTAAGTTATGAAATAATAATAATATTTTTTTGAGCAACTGAGTGATGAGATGAAATCCCTGGATCTTAAATCTTATGTTTAAACGATAGCCAGAACTTTGGTATCTAACAGTTCGAAACATTGTGTTTGTGTCGACATGTGGCGAGTAATGCACTGTACTCGTCACTCTGGCATAATAGATGTTAAATCTCGATAGGCAGAAATATCCATGGAAAGGGCAACATTTCCATGGATATATATATCTGCCTTTTAAATGTTTCTCCTATATACATAACCAAATTCACACTTTTATAATATCCCTACTCAATGTTGTAATGCGTGAGAGAGAAAGCTGCGTGCTTTAATCTCCATCTTCAGGGTTAGTACTTTTATTATAAATATCAACTGAGTCAAGAAATTCAAGACAAATGATTTACCTTTCGAAAAAAGCAAAACCATAATTGCTTTTTACATTACTGCTGATAAGCAGTAATGGTAAAACACCCAAAGATATAGAACCCTAATTCTGATTCGCTATAAGCAACATATTAAATATGAACTGTAGATATTTTTATAATAAAAATATAAGTAATGTAATGTTTTATTAGTTAAATACACTTCAGTAGGTAAGTACTTACCTATAACACTTATGAATGAATGATAGTAAGTGAACAGAATGGTTTAAATTTTTTAAGCAAAAATGCGCAAATAGTACCTATACCTATTGTTTATGATTCATAAGCAATATAATTTATGAAAAGAAGAAATAGCATCTTTTCATGTATTAAGTAAAAATGTAATTTAATGTTTGACAAAACGCGAGAAGAATTAAATGAAAATCTTACCATTTGGTATTAGTAAAATAAAATAACACAAAATAAGAAGAAAAAGTTTAAATTATGTGAGCATCAATTAAGCAAAATCATTTCCCATACAAATCTCACGGGAACATATCTTAAAGGTGTCAAAATCTGTGTCTAATGACGCATTCAATACAAAACTTTTGACAACATACAAAAGCAACATATTGAGGGTGTCCTTAAAATATCTCTAACCGTTTTTTCTACAACCATTCTTCTTTTATTGTTAAATAAACCATAAATCGCTGTAAAATGGTCAGTATAGGAAACTCAATGGCACTGTCGCGTTGAAAAAAAAACTTTATTTTTAATAAGTACCATATTTCGAATGTTCTTTTGTGGGATCTAGCGCCGTGAAGGCGCTTAAGTCGATTTACATGATAATACATATTAGGTTGTTCATATCTTTACGTTTGTCAATGTGACAGGGTAAAAACTGCTTTAAACGTGGGAATTTAATATGAAATCATGCTTGTTTGGTTATATTCATACTTTAGTTTTAAAAATAAGTAAATAGACATTTAAGTTTTTGGACATAATCGTTTTAAAATTCCTAAGTCGTTTTCAAAGCTATTTGAAAAAACATATAGTCACACACGACATTTAAAATAAATGAATAGAAATGTGTTTCTTGTGTAGGTAATGTCTGAATGAAAAATGTGTAGTGTAGTGTTTCAAACAAGATTCAAACAGGTGTGAACGTGAAGCTGTTAATGTCACCGATCGAAACGAATGTAATGAAAATGCAAATGTGATGATCCATGAATAAATCTAGTAATAAAATATTTTAACACAGCATTGATAAAAGCAAAACAAAATTCAATAAAAAAACAAACGCTGATCCGACAGACACTCTCCAAAATGCAACGGCAATAAAATGATAAAACGTCTCCGTAACAAGTATCGATATCTCACGCAGTGTTTTTTTGTAAATAAAGATAGTGTCGATCGAATCAAGAAAACATGAACAGATGTTAGAGTACTCACTGTGTTCGGACGTTATAAACTGCGATTACCGTTGATTAATGTTTATTTTAACGTATAAATGAGTCGGCTGCGCGTCTGTGACTGTTTCTTATTCGGTAAAAACAGTAATTTATTAGTGGCGACTTCTCGTGTTGGCGCGGGCTTAACGAGTGTGTGGCGTGCGCTGCGGTGGACAGAAAAAACTGGCTCGCTTCGTACGTAGCTCGAGCACCAGTGGCCTGAGGAAGAATAACCCCAGGAGTCGATGGGAGCTGGCTGCCACCGCTTCCGAACGCACCCCTCACCCCGCACCTCGAGGCCTCCCGCCCGCCCGATACAGATCACGCATTCTACGAATACCTTTAGCCGCGGCACCGGCGACCGCCAGCCGTCTCTTTCCCACCACCGCCACTGCTGCTGCGCCGGAGGTCCGAAGAATCAGTGTTGCGCGGGACGAAGGGGGTCTAATGGAAGTTTCACAGCCGACGACGCTTCCTAAGTTCACCGAGTAAAGGTCACGCGGGCTAAGCGAGGCGAGCGTCGCGCGAGCGTGGACTCGACCGCGCGAAGTAGCGGCGCGTGCGCAACACCGGCAGCGCCCACATCGCCAGCCGTTTACCGCATGCGCACCAAGCAACGCATATCCGTCCCACTCGCTCTTATCTACCTGCGCGATTGTCCCGCTCGCGCGCTCAGACGTGGAAAAATGTATCTAGTTCTGTCGAGGCAAACGCGGAGTGCAGTAGCAGAGATTTTTTTTTTCGTTTCAATAAATTTGTGGTCGTCGGTCTCGCTTAAGCGCACGCCTGGGGCCTGGCGGAGTGAGAGGGGAGATTGCCACCGGGTTACGCCTTCCGTGCGTGCTCGTTATTATGTAGGTTGTTCACGTATTAGAGCCTTCCGTGTACCGAGCCGCGTATGATATACATTATAATATCTGTGTCAATACTCGTCTGCGGTGTGCCGGTTATTTATGTTCAGTTCGCGAGCGCTACCGTGCTACGCGCCGCTGCCGCCGCTGCCGCCGCCCCGGTGCCGGCTCGCTCGTTACTCGCTATTGGATAATTCACTTTTGAGTCATACGAACAAATTGTTCACCGTAAACTTCAAATTACTTTTATGATATTTTTATTACAACTTTCAACTGAAATAATCGTTCAATGTATTGCTATAATAATAATATAATAATATTTTTTTATAATATTTATATTTTTGTATTTCTATTGTAAAAAAACTTAGATTTAAGATTTAAATTAAATAGAGATATATAATAATAATATTCATAAATTTAGTTATATATTTCGTTTTGACATAAATCTATTTAATTAATTTTCTGACCGCTTGTTTCCTAATTGCATGTTGTCGGTGCCTATAATTATGTTAGCATTTAGCTCTTTGACTTATATTCATGTGTTACTTTTAACAATGGAAGAATGTATAACATGTTGGTACCCAATAAAGTAGGTACATGCTCAAAATGTAGTTTATTTTATTCAATTTTATGAAAATATTTTTTAGTTTGTGTTATTTTCGTTTATCATTTCGTAGCACAAAATTATTTTGCCAGGAATTTTAATTGAAAAAGTTTTTTTTTTTATGTTATATATTTAAGAATGTAGGTACACTTTCTGAATTTATTGCATTCTTACTTATAATCTTATTTTCCCCACAAACTAGAAATTTTTCCTTACGGTGTAGGAAGAGCATTAAAAATGGCGCGTGTCGCGACATGCGCAATGTAGGGTTCCGTAGTTACATATCATAATTTATGTGACCTCAAAAGAGGGTAAGTATCTCGTTTGATACTACGAACATATGAGTTAACTAGGGAATGCAATCTCGTCTCGTTTAGCGAGATTGATCTCGGACGAAAAGAGGCGAGATCTCGTGAGTTTAACGAGATTGCACTCGACCATAAAAATGTCTTATTCGAAGCTCGGACGTTACATTTTGTTAATTAATCTGTAATATCTAATGGATCTACTGAGTAGAAATAAAATATATTTTCAATTATTACCGATATTCATATTGTTTTTATTAAATTACATTGTTATTCAAATGCAACGAAGCAAATTAATTTCTAGCTGTACCACTAACAAACCCAAGAACTATCTGACGTTTCCCCAAAAACTGTTAATTCTATTGATTTCGAACAAAACCTAAAACGGAACGTAACGGAACGCCACGCGCACAGAACATAACGCACAATACAACAAAGCGGACAACAAACAAAACTGACATTCCGTCACGGTTATAAACATCCAATCAAGGTGACAAACATGCAGACAAAGCGACAATGACTGAAGGCGTCCAAACAAATTAGAAGTAACTTTGTCTCCGAAATTGGCAAGTATTGTTGTAGTCGACGGGGGCTTATAGAGACATTGTTCCGAATTATAGACTAAAGAGTGTTTTCAGACATTGTTGGTAAAACGGGAACTTTTATGGAGGGAGAAAAAAATTATACACTAAGACCGCCTTTTGTTGGTGGGATGAATGGTCGAGCGACCACACCGAGTGATATGCGTTGCTAATTTTCCAATTTCGAGTCTTCGATGAAGTGTCAAATTTATTTTTTATGGCAACTGTTGTTGTTTTTTTTAATTTATTCCTAGCCGTGGATACAGGTCCATAGGCTGAAGCTGAACATTATGATGTGAAACTCTAGTCATACGAGGCCAGATGCATTGCATAGTTTAATCAACCAGCCTAATTAGACATTTTAATAGGTAAGTACCTAGTTCGCTGCGTGTCAAAAGAGACAAGTACTTAGGTACTTAAGACCTACACTATAGAACGCGATATACTCTATGTCTGTAGTTTAATATACGAGTTAGTAGTTTAACGCTTGTGCAAGTTGACTTGTGCTTTAATGCGTAGTAGCATGAGCCCCTATTAAAATAAATCCGTTTGCGGAGTGAGTCTTTTGGTACGCACTGTTATTAGTAATAGTATTAATGATCAATCTAAGCAAGCCAACGTGGTTTTCACACATTTTAAGTGCGAGACGCATCACCGACCGAGAGTGACTTTTGCGCTGCTCCTTTGAAAAAGACCGCCCAATGCGGTTGAAACAATAGTCGGTTTTTTTTACTCAAAACAGACGTGAGTGACCCTTAGTTTTTATTTCAAATCATACTAAACAGATCTCATTCAACTTCTTAAAGCAAAGAATGAAATGTCGTAAGAACATTCTAATTTCCTTAAAACTGAAACCTATTTATTTTTAAGTCTCCGCACTGTTGCTGGGGTAAGTACTAGAATACGTTCATCGGTCGGTCGGCATCGGTATCCCCTGTAAGAGCCTAATAGGGGACTTCTGGGCTAGGGGTTGGTCGGGAGTGGGACCCTGACCTTCCCTAAAATGGCCCGAGGTGGATGACCATGAGGAGTGACTTACGTGGCTGTAGATCTAGCAGGCTGACGCGTGAAGAACTGCGTCGCAGTACTGAGGGCTTCATTATGCATTAGTCAGGAAAACCCGAAGTCTTCCGTTCATACAAGTAGGCCGAAGAAATTAGTTAACTAGATAATATATTTTTAATGGTAGGTATTGATATTTTTCATTATTCTTGTCTTAACGGTTAGAGTCTTAATTCTAACAGATGTAATTCAAATTTATTGTTATATTATAATAGGCAAAGTACCTACGTAATTCAATTCTGAGCGTAAATGTGACTGCTTTGAAAGGTGGAGCGCGTTGATGTCTTTTCTTCGACATTTTTTGCGTTTTGATTTCGATTGAATTTTTATTATTTTAAGGAATATTTTGCTGATTATATTCTTCATTTACATTTTTATGGTCGACAGACTTGCTGTTTGCAATTTATCAGTCTGATGGTAGTGCTTAACAAAAAAATCTATTTGCTTGTCACAATCACAGCCTATCTAGAGCAAGAAATAATAACAAGAGCAATATTATTTAATATGGTAATGTTGGCAGCATGTTGGGTATTCAAACTAGTTTGTGCATACCTATGAAGTATTATTTGATTAGATTAATTATCATCGATCTATTAGTATTCCGATTGTTTCCTCTCTCTCTCTCTCTCTCTCTCTCTCTCTGTGTGTGTGTGTGTGTGTATTTTTTACATTTTCACGGTCACAGAGCTGAACCTATCGTTATAAAATTAGGTACAAAGATAAACGGACTTACGGAATTAGAGTTCACTTCATCATCATCATAGTTTTTCATCACTACACTAGTGAACCCGCGGGGCACAGCTAATTAACTTCTTTTACTTAGTTATAGAACAATAATAGTGAATAAGAGTACAAGTCCGCAAAACAGGTAATCATATAAAATAGATAAGTTGCCTACCAAGGCAAGCTAACAAGTCAGACATCTGTATAACGTCTACCGAACTCAAGTTCACAGTCCATAAATCCATTCGATTTAAAATTGTACACGACATAGCTGGTACCGATCGAGTTGATACTCTATCACACACGAATCAGGAAACTAGTCTGCAGAATCAGTACCCCGCTACCGGCCCCATAAAAGCTCTTTGTATCTCGACTATACCTTATAAAGTCCGAGCCGAATGGACTTCTAAAAATAATGTTTTGGCTCATCATTAAAGTCGACAATGCGACTCGATCGGTCGTGCTTTGTCTTTTTAGTCGGTGACGCAATACGTACCGAAATGGAACAATAAAATTCTTCGACTATCACGCGATTTTCAACTTTGTTGCGTTTGTTTTAGGTTCAGCTTTTGTGGACCGGCATCGGTGCTGTTGATCTCCAAAAGAATTGTACGTTGACAACAGAGACATCGATTCTGTTCTTTTTTTGAATATCGATTGTATTGTAAAGAGCATTCCCATAGCACCGCTGTGAGAACTTTTTAAAGTACCTACTAAAATATTTCGTTGCCTTGTGAAATTTATAAGCTTTTAAATGATCATCAACTAGTGTATACTGTAGGTAATTAATTAATTAATAAGACAATTAAAAACTTATTGGAACTTTAAGTTATTTATTTAACACATATTTTGTAAGTAGCATTAATTCAATGCTAAAAAGTAATTAATTAAGACACTGTAATTTCGGGGACTTCAGTACCTATCAAGCGTATATATTTTTGAAATTGTATAGGCTAAATATGTTTTATAATATTCAAATTAAATATAAGTTGTTCATATAAAAAAGGTAAAAAAATATTTTGCTAAATACTTTTTGGTAACCTTACGAATTTGTACAAACAGCTGCTAAATTTTAGTTCAGTTAAAAAGTTCATAATTGACTCATATTATCAAAAGTAAATGTAAACTCTTTTAATCTATAAAATTGACAAGCTAGGTGTTTGACCATAGGTCATTTGATGCTATGTGACGGTGGTCGTGCCCAAAAAATTAGTAGATACTTTAATATTTTTTGTAAACACAGAAAAAATATTTTTTGTTCATTATCTAAATCAATGAATTTAATAAAATGATAAAAAAGTCACAGTTATAGATTTTATGTAAATGCCCAGTTAAATTGGAGCAGATAGGTTTTTTTAGGTTTTTGCACAAAGTAGAATTATAAAGATCATCAATGTAGAATTAGAAAGATTATGTATAAGTAACATACTAATTATACGGTGACGGTTTTCAATTAATGACTTCTTGCACTAAACCGACAAAATTCATGTTATTGCACAACACAATACATCATCAAAAATAAACGAAATGAAGGCAAAACAAACCAAATTTATTACCATACGTTTCAATTTCGAGAAGTCTCTATCGAACTGCAATCTATAAAGTATTTTCGATATTGCAATGCAAATATTTCAATGATTAATGTGGTTAATCTACCATCTGCCACTGAATTCCACTGAATCCTATACAGGTAGTCAGGAATGGTCATTAAATCATACATTTTTTTTCGTTGATGTGGTATCGGCATGTTTGCTTTGTTTTGTATACAGGGTTAATTTTGATTCGACAGTAAAAATCTGTGAAATTGTAAAACCAGTATACTAAAGTTTAGTAAAGATTGATTGAAAAAATACGGGTTAGATATACAAATAACAACATGCATCCGGACCGAAGAAAGAAAATTTTGCTATGTTGTTGATGCAGAGATCATTATTTGTTCGCTTCGCTCAGTCGGTCAAAAATTTTAATAAGAAGGCTTTTTATTTCCTCGATTTATGTATATAAAATGCATTTGGATATTTTGAAATGAGACATTCCACTTAAATTCATAAAATCAACCATTCTTGAAATTATTCCATTAAGCACCCGAAGATTCTAATTTTCGCCCTCTAACAAGCAACCCAAGATCCATTAATTTGTCTCAGTTGACAGAGCAACACGTTAAATATGTTTAAAAAAAATATTTTCCTCAAAGTATAGTTTTAAATCCGTCTGAGTCCAACCAAATTGTTTCTGTCCAAAAATCGTCGAGCAAACGCGCGCCGACCAAAAAGAACAAATTTTTACCATCATCTCGTATAAATAATTCAATTTTGCGACCTGGAGATTAAATTACGGTCTTGTCCATACCGTATGCGACAATAAAAATGCAAATGTCCTCCAACGATGTTATAATTTACGGTCTGAAACAATCTGGCTGCATTTTTGATGACTGTTTTATGGCGGTATCCCTTCTCGCTACCACACTGCTTTTGCAAATGTATGTGTGTGGCAATCATGGAAGGTTTCAAAACAAATCACTTACGATAAGATAAAAAAAACATTGCGATGAAATAGAAAGTTCTAAGCCTCAAATCTCTTTAGATTATATGCACATAATAGTATATACTTGCATTCAGACAAGTGACAATAAAATGTCTGCGTCAACAATGACAGCATTTTGACAGTTCAGTAATAGACAATTAAGGCGCGCCAAGAGTGGCAACATGATATAAAACCCGTCAGGTTTGAAATTCTAATAATACTGTTTTACCAGAAGAGTTCATCTAGCTAGAGATTTGATCTCTACAAGACGAGCTCTTCTGGTCCTTTGATATTTACCTAGAATCAGATGCACGTTCACTAAAATAATATATGTCTGATAAAAAAAACAATAAACTATGCTAAGATATTTCAGACATTGGATAAGTGTGTCTATTAATTATGTATATTTATTTAAATGAAACAAACATGCTAATGACAAATACAATAGAGCTGTCAAATTTAGTTCACATTTTACCATGCTTGACTGTCATATATATATAAACTCGATCTATATTTATTGATTTTGTGTATTTACCTAATATATTATGTTGCGAGGTCAGGTGTACAAGTAGACTAAAACCTCCTCCGACTACATCTCCGTATTTACCGGCCGTTTAATTTCGGTGCTTTACCAATCAATTTGGCATTGAGAAATCAAGAACATTAGCCAAGAAACTAATACTGGCAGGACATTGTTGAAAAAACACTAGAGAAATAAGCAAGATATGGCTAAAAGAACTAAGTTTCCGAGCCGGTAAAACTTAAAAAAAAAAAGATCCCATGGATTCAAAGCAAAATAATCTCTTTACTGAATGAGTAAGTGTATGCAGAGTATGTGGATGTGCCGATTCTCTAACGATCGACTTTACTGTAACACAAGTCACAGAATTACGACAACACCGCATAGAAAAGCCTGTCGAAAATATTGAATTGAAATTAACTGTAACAGTTAAGAGTACTGAAGTACATTTTCAATTCAATTGAATCGATGCTATTATATGCTAAGAATTGCCATATTAGTCTGTACTTAGGATCTGAGTTATAACAAACATCGTCAGTTTCAAGTTAATGACTTTAATTAACTCGACCGTAAATCGGTGTTCAAATAAAACAAAATGGCGACGTAAAATTTTACGTTAACATCGCGCCTCGTGATGAGCACGCTTACATCGTTAAATTCGGTGACATAGGTAAGTTTGTACAGATTGTAAAATACGTTTTGTATCACGATTACAAACGATTAGCTTTTTATAGCATTATTATCTCTGCTTAGTAAGTATATACGTGGGTTGAAACTTCGTAGTTTAAAAACACATATAAAAATCGTAAAAATATATTTGAGTCAATATTTGTTGATATTATCCAACCAAATATGCGAATCAGATTTACATTACATATTTAGCATTTAATTATATATTTTATAGGTGCATAAAATAAAATATATTGTCATATCGTCTGTTTGACAAATTAACACTATGTTAATGTTAATATTTGCTAGTCCACACAAATCATTAGTATTTAGGGATTCGTTTCTCAAAAGGAAGAATGGAACCTCTCACGTCAAGTGCCTTTATTAACTTAAAAATATATACAAACTAGTACACATATTTAACTAACTAAACCACAACAATAGACATAGATTACGCAGACCAATAAGGGTCTAAAGACAATTCAATTGCTCAAACCTACCCAGCATGCTGCCAGCATTGTCACGTTGAATGGCAATGCTTATGCATTGGGCCAGATACGCACCAGCATTTTGATCACGAGTTACGCGCGTCTATCAGGAGCTGTTTTTTTTATTTTTTTTTTTTATGTTAGATAAGATCCCGGCCATTTATTTTCACTTAATTCAAAGTCTGTTTGTCAAGATATTTTTTGACTGAAACGCGTGGAGATATCAAGTTGAAAAGTGCGCGTCGAGTCACGCGCATCATAGAATTCCGTAGTTGCACGTCACAATAGGCGTACTAGAAACATGAGGCTTTCTATTGATTCTAACAAAAAAAAATATCACTACCATTTAAGCTTGACATTTCGTAAACGAATCCTTATTTTAAAACAAGCAATATTTATATCAATTATTCCAATGACTCTCCACACCATACAATAGAAAAAATAGAAAATAATGTTATCTCCTCTTATCGTGGTACTTATTTTATTATTATTCTTTCAAGATTTTATATATTTTATCGGCATAATTAATATGTATACCCGTATCAAATTATGGCTTTCTGGTAGGTACTAAAAGTCTTTGAGCGCCACAGACAGACAGACAGACAAAACCGTAAAGATTATTCGTTGACCACGGAATCCTAAAAACGTCAGTTTGCGATAAAAAAAAAACAAGTTTCTCTCTGCAATGCTTAACTAAACTAACTAAAAATTAATAAAAACCGGCCAAGTGCGAGTCGGACTCGCGCACGAAGGGTTCCGTTACCATCATCTATAAAAACGGCAAAAAATCACGTTTATTGTAGCTTCCCTTAAATATTAATTTTATTTTAATTTAATTATTTATTATTAAAGTAAAACGTGGTCCCTAACTATGGGCCTTATAAGAAAGCTCAAGGTCACGCAACGAGCTATGGAGAGGGGTTATGCTCGGAATCTCTCTACGAGATCGAATCAGAAATGAAGAGATACGTAGACGTACAAAAGTCACCGATATAGCACAGCGGATTAGCAATTTGAAGTGGCAGTGGGCAGGGCACATAGTACGTAGAACTGATGGCCGATAGGGCCGAAAGGTTCTCGAGTGGAGACCACGTACCGGCAAGCGCAGCGTAGGAAGACCAGCTACGAGATGGACAGAAGACCTCATACAAGTGCCGGCAAGACGCTGGATGTAAGCCGCTTCCAATCGGTCTTTTTGGAAATCCATAGGGGGAGGCCTATGTCCAGCAGTGGACTTCTTATGGCTGAGATGATGATGATGATTTTTAAAGTGAATTAAATATAACTCAATATTCTGTGAACCGTTTACCCTTTGAATACGGAACCCTAAAAGCCATTGATACCTTACATATTACACACGCAATTAAATCCCTTTAACCAATAACCTCGAAAGTTGACAAGAAACTAGGTCGTAGAGAGTCATAGTAGAAGCATAAGAAAAATGTCGGACAATTGTTAATTTAGAGTCTTAACACATGAAAATAAATCCGATTACAAGCTTTTACACTTGTAGTTGGTATATACTGGCGAACATTAGAATAAAATAGAATAGAATAGAATAACTTTATTGTACATCCATACAGATAATCGGAGTTGAAAATACAACGGCGACCTTATCGCATAGAGCGATTTCTTCCAGGCAACCTTAGGGTGTATAGGAAACAGGCAATTTGAAAAGGAGGTTGTGGTGTACAGTACATATTAAATAACATAATTGTGTCATAGATACTTATACAAAACATAATATTATAAATACATAAATACTTAACAATATAAAATATAAACAGATATATATGTAAGTAACATAAATATAATATTATATATATACATATATAAATACATACATTGTGTTCAACTTAGTAAGAACAAACTTAGGCTAGTATTTTTTTCAACGAAATTTTTCGTTTGCATTTTTTTTCGTTTTATTATTAAAATTTATTATTTATATAATTAATTAATTAATATATTTATTATTATTTTTACTTGAGGAATTTCTAGTACTATTATATAAGTATCTCCAATGGAATTACGGAAGCCTCAGTGTTCGAATCCAACTCGTACTTAGCCGATATTTTAATATCGATTTTATATGCCGCAATCATTTCCTTCCTCATGACATCGTCGTCCAGATGGTTTCAATTTGCATGTTATTTAATGAATGTAATATGTTAATTTGGTCGTTTTTATTCCGCGAATAACGATATATCGATAAATCTACAGAGCGAGACAAATAAGTCATAACATTGGAACTAGTGATGGCAAGGCCAGTTCAAGCTTTGTTCTTCTGTTTTTATCGACAAGTATCGACATGTTCTGTAAAGAGAAAAAAAACTGTTTTATTCACTAGGATCAGGTAGATAACCTTACACAATACATAAGTAGGTAAGTACATACTCATTTTTATTTGAACAAACGGGTTACTCACGTCTATTTTTGAGCTGAATTCTCCGACTATAGTACTAGACGAGACGTCCTGCGGGAGTGACGTCTGCGCTGCTCCTTTGAAAAAGACCGGCGTATGCGGTTGAAACTATAGTCCGAGAATTCGGCTTAAAAATAGACGTGAGTAAACCGATTGTTCAAATAAAAATGTGTAACACCACGTTATTTTTCATAATTTTTTGTCCCGTTTAAAATAGACACATCATCATCAGCCTTCTTTAGTCTGTTGTTGCTGTTGGACACAGGCCTTCAACAATGCAAGTAACTCAACCCGATCGCCAGCTTTCACTTCACGTATATAGTCACTTCATCGGTGTTTAAGCCGTCCTACACTACGTTCCCGATCACAACACGTGGTCTCCACTGTTCACACTGGAACGCGTTTACCCTAGTGGTTGTCTACTGTGGAATAGGTTCTACGAGGTATGGCCAGCTCACTGCCACTTCAGTCGATCGATTTATAAGCTTTATAAGCTTTCCACAAATGCTAGACAAAAGAGTATTGTAGTAAATCAAAATGATGGGGTGGAGCGAAAATATTTTTTTTCTTAAGTTCGTGCCCCTAGAGGGCGCCATGTTCAATTTAATGTGACGTCACATAGCTTATAACCAGTGGACAAATCATACGCTTTCAAAAACACCTCATTTGTCAGATGATGATAAGTAGTTTAGAAGTTATGTTGGAACAGATGAACATACATACTCACACACACATACAGGTCAAAACATAACCCGTTTTTCTTCGCCGTAGTCGGGTAAAAACAGCTTGTACTCGTAGATATGACTCAGGATCGAGGTCCGATGACAGCTCTTTAAAAGGATTTTATTGCCTAAGAGTTTTTTTTTATTCATTGATAGACTACCCAAACATAATGTAGTTTATTTTCAGAAAGAGAATGTGGCATTGAGGGCGCTGCAGTCCTAATTTCATTATTTTATTCGATGGCAACACAATCGAGACGTCAATTTCCATTTTTTGCCACGATAATTCTCTTTTCGAACAGCCTCTACAACCCCTAATAACAATAATTCCAAACAAGCCCTCACTAACCCTCTTTACCATTTACAGCGCAAGTCTGAAATGTTCCCGCGTAGACAAATTACAGACCCTTAAGTTCAAATAGGTAGGCGTCCTCATTACTTTAAGTATCACTTAAAATGTTCGGCAAAACTTGTGTCGGTGCAGTAGAGATGGGCACAGGAATTATTGTGAGGGCATTACTCTTAAGATTCTTTAGGCTCATCGGCATGTCAAGATGAATGGTCGGTGTATACATGTTCGGATCACAATGGTTCGCCTGTCCTCCTATTATTACAGCGGCTCGCTTTTATGTGCAGACGTCGTACGGTAAAGGATAAATAAGCGAGTGCACATGTCGTGTAGAGTTGGGGCTAGTGACGCGCTTCAGGGAATGTTATCGATAAAAATTGTTGACATCGTTTATCTCTATGACTATGATTTCATCGTAAAAACAATTCAACAATTTTTTTGAAGTTCAAGTAAGTAATCGCAGTAGCATCATTTTAAAAATATGCTTAAAACTACTTTTAAGATAAGCCAATAAACTCCACTATTATTAGGTGTGAAAAATCAAGAGTTTATCCATTTAAATAATTACATACAACAACACTACAATGAGGTTGGATTAACATTACATTTAGAAACTCGGACTTCATTTATACTCATGTTTACTCGTTTTTTTTTTTTAGTTTAAAAAATGTTAATGTTATGGATAGGTAAATAGGTTTTTTGCCAAGCTTACGATAGTAAAATTACTTTTTTACTTCTTTCAGTGCTACATTCTTTGTGGTTTTTGAGGTCTTCGAAGAATATGAGATGGTAATAAAAATATAGTAAGTAATTAAGCACTTATAACTACTCTGAAATTCGAAGAACAGTAAAATTAAATGAACCTGTATTGTTGATATCGATAACTTCCACTATTTTACTGTCGATTTATCAAAGTCGATAACTGCACGGGCATCTCTATTGAGCGTTTGAGGAACTGCGACGTCAGTGGACGCCGTTAAGATCCAAAGTTATACAGATAATACAAGATCAAGCGTAATTTATACTTGGCCGCACAGTTATGATGGTTAAGCGACATTTAATGTTATGCGCATGAAGTTTTATACTGGTTATATACAACTAGTATCATTATCAGTTCTTAAGTACTTACCATTTATTACCTGTGTGTTTTAGTAGTACTAATTATCCGACTGCCCAAGAAAGAGGTTATTTCAATTTTATATTGCTTCTATATTACCTGCTGTATCCTAAGCGGCTTAACTGTTTCGTAGTGAAATGTGTCGTATAGATTTTCATAGATCTTTGTAATAGATTCCTTTTTATCTCCTGAAAGAGATTACATTTTAAGCATTAAAAAATATCTTTCTTTTAACGTAGCCATTTTAAGTAAAACCCTGAATTCGTCGTTCACGACAGGACTAAAAATGTAATAACTCTATTTTTACAAGTAAAAATGTAAAAATAGAGTCGTTCACGACAGGACTAAAAGTGTTTTCCTCTACACAGGTGGGTTTTATCACATAGGCCTCCCCCATAGATTTCCAAAAAATCGGTTGGAAACGGCTTGCACCCAGCGTCTTCTTGCCATATTGTGGCTGGTCTTCCTACTATGCGCTTGCCGGTTGCCAGTGCGTGATATTTTCGGCCCATCAGACGGTAATACCTACCTATCTGTCCTTAGTGCCCTGACCACAACCACTTCAACTTCATAATCCTCTGTGTCGGTGATTTTATGTCTACATACGTCACTCATATTTTCATTTCTGGTAACACACATAAACCATAGACTTTCGACTGGAGGTACTGGGGTATATTAAACGAAAAGACTTTTGTTTCAAATCAGACGAGTTGGATTCTATGATTGATCTCTTTTGCAAAGTTGGACCTGCCTTATCGGACTGTGTGTCCTGTATACGTATTCGTCGACAACTTTGAGAATGGAGTTCCCCACAGCTTCTGATTCTTAAATAAATAAAATTACGTATCATCTAGTAGACACGTATTTTTAATAGTATGATAAAGGTAATTTAATAGGTATTACTATTAGGTATATTACTATTAGGTATTGTTGATTGCCGCCAACTTCAAACGGTGAAGGAAAACATCGTGAGGAAACCTACATGTCTGAGAGTTCTCAATGATCTTGAAGATGTGTGAAGTCTGCCAACACGCACTTGGCCAGCGTGGCAGACTATGGCCTAACCCTTCTCACAATGAGAAGATGGCCCGTTCCCAGCAGTGGGACAGTTTGTACAAACAGGGCTGATAAAAAAAAAATAAAAAAATAGGTATTAGTATTTTTTACTACAAATATTTGGTTTTGATTACGTACAATAAAGGTGAAATACATATGATGAGCTTTTTTCTATATCTAATTCAAAATAATTATTTTTTCTACACCTCCTAAACATTTGCGAGGTGATCCTAAATTTTTTGTTTTTCTACGGATACAAACAATAATTAGTCTTAGATAAGATATATCAACCATTGTTAAGACCACCACAGCAGAAAATCACCACTGGATGCCAGTTAAATACTTTAGTTACAATAACAATTGAAAACAAGACGTACGGCGTCGCGCGTCAAACGTACCGACACGCAGACCCGCTCCAACATTATTTGCGAAATGTCACCACCAACCTCGTACAACAATAATACGTCCAACACCGCCTTAAAACCCCCACCTTTTCAACCCTGAAGCTAAAACTTTAGGAGTTAAGACACAAAATCTTATAGCAATAAAAACAAGACAGGAAAACGTAAGTTTGCATGAAACTTTGAAGTCATAAATGCGCTATCGTTTTCCGCGTTGTTCTGAGAACTGGATGGACTTTTTGGATACTGATGGACGGATGGACGTGTCGGTCAAACACTTGCATCCTTTGTACAACATCCGTGAGGGAAACGTTTCCGCGGCCTCTGTGATGGTTGTAAATGCTAAGGTAAGTGTGAGAGAGTAAGTTTGTCGATTATACTTTTGTACGAGATTAAAACAGACTTTACATGTATAAGTCTCTCTAGAAGGTGAGTATATATGGAAACTAGTGTGGTTTTTACGAGTGTGACGTTTGCGCTGCTCCTTTGAAAAAGACCGCCGAATGCGGATGAAACTATAGATGGATTTTTCGGCTCAAAACAGACGTGAGCCGTAGTTTTTATTTAAAAAGTGAGTATAAATATAACTAGTCGTAACAATGCCAAATTATACAATTTATCAAAAATAACAGAGAAAAAGGTTGGAATAAATTTGACTACACAGAATAGATAAATAAATATTGGTGGACATTTCACACAACACCGTTTAGCCCAAACTAAGCAAAGCTTGTACTATGGAACTAGATGGTTGATGGAATACATACATACTTTTTTTATATGATACATAAAAACACCCAGACACATAACAAACATTCCTCATGACAAAAATGTTTGCCCTGGGTGGGGATTGAACCCACGGACCTACGGCTTAGCAGGCAGACATATGTACTACCAATTGAACTGTAAGACCAGCCAAAAAAGCAAATATACCTAATACCCGAAACCGATGAAATACTCTCAAGTAGGTAGGTACTAAATCTGATTAGAGATATAACAGCTAAAGTGCATCAAACTGACTCAACAAACAATAAAAGCAATGGAATCATAATCGTATCAGATTACTTATCGAGGGATCCTAAAGTATCTTTTTACGTCTTTATGTGTGACTCATTATTGCTGGAAGCGTTTTACAACATGCGAAGTCGAACAACAAACACATGTATTAACGCAATCACAATGTCCATAAATATTGCACTAATGTAGGTACACATAATGCAAGCATGTAGGCATGGGATTCCGAGATATGTAGGTACCTGACACGCTATTCCGTCATCACGATTTTAATTAAGTTGATTTCAAAATTTACACAAACTGCTACACAAAAAAACTTGAGTTTCAGCATAATCATCATCCACAGCCTTTTCTATCCCACTGCTGGGTATAGGCTTTCTTATACCATCTGTCTCGAACCGAACCTGTCATGTGTGAGTTTAATGTTTCAAATTAGTTATTACCTTCAATTTATGGGCAGACTGTAGGTTTAATTTATGGAAGTTGTTGTTGTTGTTGGCGAGTTGGTGGTCGGTCAATCGTAGATCTATAATGTATAAAAAAATAAAAAAATATGGAAGTACTTTTTAGCGTTCCTTAGTAACTAATGGACCAGAAATCGTGGAATATACTACTTCAGTATTTCCTGCCTGCCAGAGCCGACTGAAGGTGGTGAGATTCAGAACTGTTCCTTTAGAGATCCCTGTACTGGCATCTGTAGTATTAGAAAGCTGGGTGTTTCATGAAAGGTAAGTACAGATATAGGTACGGGGGTGAAAACTTTAACACTAAGGGTTGGGGATTCGCATAAATACAGCACCATTTCGACGCGCGCCCTAGATAGGTGTTTCAGTCATCCCGCCCCTCACCTCTGTTACCAATGAGACGTATAATTAGCAAATTAACTTCAGCGCTCACCTTACACGCAAAGAATGCACTCCACAATAAATTTCATTCAGATTCTAGCTGTTCCATCGCAAAGAAAACAAACGGAGACAAAGCCACCTTCGAATAAATATATCCAGCCAGCGTGACATGAAGGTGTGATAAAGTTTAAATAACCTGTAATAGAATCTCTTAATTTCAGGGCATGTCTGCACTCTATACCGAAGCGAAAACAAAAGTACCAACTAGACAAAAGATATCGAAGAAAATCCTCAATCACTCAATCCATAGGCAGAGCTTAAGTTTAATCCAGCGAAGGGGCAGCGAGGTTCCCACGGCAAAGCGCCTTCGGCCTTAGGGCACGGGCGGCGGCGGCGGTCAGAGTTGCAACGATTATAGCGGCCACTGAGCGCGCCCATTACTGGCCATTCCGCGGAGATGACAATTTAAACATTAGATATGATTGGATGGATTTGTGTGATATCTTTGGATAGTTAGGAAATGTGGACAGTTTTGGAACGGATATAGAGGTTTGTAACCGTGCTTTTTTTTGAAATTGCAATTATGACGCTAAAACTGCTGATTGAATTTAGATAAATTTTAGAGCGTCATCATACTATAAAAGCCAAAAGTAACTCTCTCTCTCTCTTGTCTATCTTTCTGTTTTTTTTTTAAGCTATTGCATAGCTTCTATCGCGGGCCTTGAGCGTGGAGACCGAATCCAGAAATTCCGTAACGAAAATAACCTAACGCAGTAACGCCGATACAACCAATGCCACCTAGAGGCGATTTGCAGAACTAAAGAGACAAGCGTGATATTTAAAAAAGTCATTAAAAGTTCTGCTATTCATCGATAGATGGCAAAACTAAATACTAAAAAGTATCACCGTTGTGCCGGTCGGAGTGGGGGGTGTTAGGAATACTGCATAAATAAAATAAATAAATAATTATAATTAAATAAGTTGATAAAAAATGCTATGCAATAGCTTTACCGCGGCAGTCTCCGAGTGCCACACGTCTTTTTTTTATAGTAACGAAATTTGGTATTAAGACAGTTGACATCTAGGGGGCAGACTTTATCATTATCGCCATTCTTTATCAACAAATCTCGCGATAGCAATATAGTTATATAGTTATATAGAACATTAGAACAATATTAGGTACTTTTATCACAAAAGAAACAATATACAATAATAATCACAAATTCTATAAAAAACGTGTGGCACTCGGAGACTGCCGCGGTTAAAGCTATTGCATAATAGCTTTACGCGCGGTGTGTTAGGTTATTTTCGTTACGGAATTTCTGGATTCGGTCTCCACGCTCAAGGCCCGCCATAGAAGCTATGCAATAGCTTAAAAATATTCGTCTATATTGTACCCGTAAGAAGTAACATTCTAAGCTAGTACCTAACTCAAATAAATTTGGTAAATATACGCGTAACTATCAACAAACCAAATCTGTAAATAGATACAATAATCTAGAAATTAGATAAACTCCTTATATTTTAAACAGTATACGCTACCACATTTTCCAACCAATAAAATAGAAATATATTGCAAAACAAGACGTAGCGGGAGCACTTAGCAAACACGGGCACCGCTGGATATCGCACGATTTTAAATATTTTATTGCCAAGGCTTCAAAAGCCCAGCTATCGAGATAAAATAGACTTTATCAGTGAGAACTAAGGAGTTGCTGTAAGGATATTAAATAGAAAAGTAACGCAAGACAGATTTCGAAGTGAAATGAAATTGTAGCAAACGCTACCGACCGCGAGAAGTGCGTTATTTTTTAGTATGTTCTGCATTCGTAGTGACTCAATTTATACTGAAATGGATTTAAATTAATCTTTTATATTTTTTGTAACTGTCAATTTAATGGCACTTACTCATCATGTAATGGTGTAAAGTTGGCTTGACTCTGCTACATTTTGCCCAACTGCGAAAGGAGGGTTATATTTTTCGAGTAGGTATATCTATGTATGTAGGTATATATGTATGTACCTATGTGGGTAAATAATGTATGTTTGATATGTTTCTATAAAACAGCAATCTAAACGGCTTAACCGATTTTAATGTGTGAGATGTCGTTAGATTCGTCTTCGTTTCCAGTGTCATAGACTATTTTTTTTTGTAATAATAAAATAATACATCTCTTGGAAAAAAAAACGTTTTTTCGTAACCTCCAATCCAACGAACTATTTCTAAACAAGTGATTTAAAAAAAATATCTAAAGAATGCGCATTTATAATCTATGGAAATTAATGTGGTTTTCACACATTTTCACAAAGACCGCCGAATGCGGTTGAAACTATAGTCGGATATTTCGGCTCAAAACAGACGTGAGTGACCATTTCATTTCGTGACGTGAGTTTTCATTTGTAATCTTTTATAGTGATTTTACGCATACTTTCTCACATAAACGTACGCTCAACAGCGTATCAAGCGTAACGAAATCGTAAGTTAAGACTACAAAACCTACCTTTCTGCAGTCGGGTTTTTTATTTTATTTTTCTTTTAATATATATACTTACCTCTTGGCCTTACCTACACAATGAGAAGATGGCCCGCGCCCAGCAGTGGGACAGGGACGATAAAAAAAACATACTTGTTTGTCACTCTCTTCATTGCAGAAAAAAAGAACAACTTCAAATCCTGTAGGACGTATTACCTAAGTATGATGTTTTATATTATATAATATACCTACAAAAATCATACTTAATACCTGCAGGATTTGAAATTGTTCTTTTTTTATGGAAATGCCGCACGGATTTGATTTTGATCTGATGGAATTTGTTGATGGTATACCTATAGGTATACCTATAGGTATACCTATAGGTATACCTATAGGTATACCTATAGGTATACCATCATTACATATAAGTGCTAAGGTAACCTCAAGTGTTACGACATAGCACTAACCCGTCAAGCAACTAAGAAATTGCATCAAATTAGAAGACATTGCCTTCGCACCGCACCTACCATAGGTACAACACCTCACACTGGGCTCCTAACGAACTTTCATTCATGGCGGCGAGCACAGAACTAATGGTTCACGATTCATTAACCCACAGAACGAATGAGCTCGTCGACGGTTTCTTAATTAAAACAAACATAGTAATCTTGAGATTTGTTTCTTATCTTTTGGGAATAAGTATAAAGCGAAATACAAGATAGTACATAGTCGATATAGGTATTTAGAATTAACTGTTCCCGCGACTTCGTTCACGTGCGGCGCGTCCAAAAATCTGATTTACAAAAACTTCACTCAGTTTAATTTTCAGATAAATTAATAGATAAGTATATTTTATTATTATGTAAGATTTCTTTTGTTTTGAATTTTTATGGGGGGGGGGGGGGGGCACGTGACCTTTCACCCCTGCCCGCGGAGGGGCTAGAACAGAATGCGCCTAACGGCTAACCGCGATACCATCATGAGTGGTTCTTCCTTGATAGATAAATAATATAATCTGGATGCGCTCCATTATTAATCATGGACCGCAACATCACTTAACATCAAGTCAGCTGGCAGTCAAGCGCAAGCCTTTACTAAATATAAAACATACCTATCGGTACGAACTATAAGGGTCTATTATCCTGGGGCAATATGCTGGGGCCTCACACATCGCGGAGTTGCGTGTTCAATAGCTTATTTCCACTAATAACAAATTGCTTGGCTTATAGTTTCTAATTATAAATGAAGAGGCGTAGATAAGAAACAAACTGTCTATTTCTCATATAAGTTAAAGATTAGTATTATTTTTAGAAAATAAATTCGAAAAAATGGGCATTAAGTGACGTGACAGCGAACACCACTCAGAAAGTATTACGTCACGCCTCGCAATTTGTTGTTGACGTTTTCCTACAACAGAGTAGGTTCTTCTTCTTTTTTGTATTGGACCCGCATTAAAGCATTTGCCAGTGTCAAGTATTAGGATTTTTTCAAGTTTCTTGAATAAAACAAGTTGTAAATGTTCTAGTCACATTCTAAGTCACGTATACACTCAATTTATAAGTCGAGTCTTGCTTCAGTAAAGTGGTGGCGACTTTACTAGAAGCTTCTAGTGGAGTTTTGCAGACAACGAAAAATCACACGTTTTACTGCTTTATTTCACTTGCCCAGACTCACACACTTTATCGAATACTTAATTAATAAAACACCACCATTTTTATAGCATTAATGTTCAAAATAACACAAGTTTAGGAAAATAAAACAAAGCCACAACACGTTACTAAGACGTTCCCGCCAAAACTCCAACAAAGTAGGTTATTATGGTTACTCCGTATTGTTTTGACACTTTACACAGATGTAAACAGTTTGATTTTGCATGGATTTCGCAAACTGTGACGTCATTCAAGACACCATGACACTATTCATCGTTTTCAAGGGAATTTTTTTTTTTTTTTTTTTAATAGAAATACGTAATGTAAATATTACTTTTTCATTAAATTAAGTTTTTTGAAATAAAATAGATACTAAAGTAGGTATATAATTTACCAAGTTCTCAAATTTAGTCAACTAGCATAATACGAAACATTATGGAAACATCTAGATTTAGAAATTTGGAAATAGATAGATTTGACTACATGAATGTAATAACACGAATTTAATATAGGTATATAATAAACCATTGGCTTCTGTGACGCGAATATTCAAGATAACGAGATTAGTCAATAAAAATAAGCCGCCTGGGCTTGGGATAGAGCACGGATACAGCTGTACGTAGCTTATCTTATCTTTTCAATAGAATTGGTGCAATCTTCTCTATCTATAAATTTGCAAGTGCAGACTTTCATATCGCCTGTGCCTATTATAGCACAATTTTTTAAGAAAACAACGTGAAGAAGACGTCAATTTCTTATATAAAACGTCACACCTAATCTTCCCCATATATTTCGGTCCTCGTCAGTGACTTGTTTTTTTTGTGAAGCGCTTTGATCGTCTTCTCAATCACTTTATCACTTTCTTCCCTACACATCTAAACCGTCACGGACCAGCGGATATACCTACATGTAAAAAAAGCCATCGTCCTGTGGGGCCTAATTAAGATATGTATCTACCAATGTGACCCACCCTGCTCCACTATTGTCCGGCCCAGGCTGAATGAATGACGCATACGGGGAGGTAACGTAAGATTAGCCTTTTTATACGTTTTATATTAGAATTAAGAGATCGTATAAAACACGGTGTGTTGATTACGTCGTATTTTGTCGTTAAGTAGTATGTATTTTCTGTGACAATAAAAATAGGAATTGGTTTTTGATCTTCAATTCTTATTAGGTACGTTTTTCTTGGTTAGATGTTAGATTACGACCCATAGGTAAGTATTACTTAGTACTTAGCTACCTATTTACCTTGTAGTAGGTCGATTTGTCACCTGAGGACAAAAATATTGTATTACTTATTACAAATAGTACCTAAATGTCAACCTTCCTCTTTTTTCTTAGGTGTAGGTAGAGGTGTTGTATGGTTGACGGAGGCGTGATGCTTTTTTCTTTTTGGTAATCTATCGAAATTACAGTACGTTGAAATATTTTACCAATAGGTACTTATTCGTAAAGCATTTCAAAGTTTTTGTGTCAATTAAGTACGTACGAGTCCCTAGTGACAATTTTGTACCTACTCAGCGACACTGATGTTACGAGTGTCTTTGACCAAACTGACATTAACTTTATGTAATTATTTATAATAAAAAAAAAAATTGGTACTTATAAATAAGTACCGAAACGTTCGATATATGTTGTGTAGGTATATACAGTGAAACCATATTTAATTATTTTTAATAACTCATTATAGGTAACCTACACAATAATATTATCACAGTTTTTCTTAATACCTAAATAAAAATGTAATATTACTTGGCAAATTGCTGAGCTGTAATCATTTTTTTTATAACCTTGATAAAAAATTATATAGGTACATGAAACCAGCGATCCGCAAGCAGCACCCGATCACGAGTATGGCGCATGTTACTGAGAACCTTAGTATGGGGCGAATCACCCGCCAAAATGCAAACCTCGCCTAGTTTGGTGACATGGCTTAATGTAATAAAACTACTGAAATAAATTATTTAGAATTTATGAATTTAAGTAAGACATAGTTATGATTCGCCCCCATACTAAGGTTCTAAGTAACATGCGCCATACACGTGATCGGGTGCTGCTTGCGGGTCGCTGGTTTGCTCGTGGTATGCACACAACATATCTACTAATATATACTTAAATTAAAACAAAATAAATTTTCCCGTAACGATAAGTTACAATAGTTTGTAATTATGACAAAGGTCACGGGCCCTGGAGTCTGTGGAGATAAATATTAAAAAAAAGTAACAGAGATGCCATGAAACGCATCATTTTCATCATACAAATGTCTGCAATCTGCCCGTGTAGAAATCTAACCTGAGAACCCCAGCTCTTACCGCCTTACCGAAAAACGTTACTTAACTTTAAGCAATGCTTAACTTATTTTGTCAACTTCTCGCTAACACGTAATGACACTTGCGGAAAGAAGACAGAGAAATTAAGATGTTGGTTAAAGTTAGGTAACGTTTTTCGGTAATGCCCTTAAAGTGGAAACTACAATTGACTAGTCAAACATTCTTGTAGTCTTGTCTTCAAACGACTTCAATGTGTTTGGTAAACTTTTTATGTACAAAACCATCCCGATATTCATTAATAATCCACACCATTATCATCATCATGATGACCATTGACTCCAATGATTGATATGTTATCAATCATTGGAGTCAATGCATGGTCATCATGATCAATGCATGCAAACCTATAATGGCTTGTATTCGTTTGGTATTTACATCTTTGGACTAGGTGTCTTAAGTCGATTGCCCACGACAAAAAACCTGGCGCTACCACAGAAAAAACAACACTTTCCTAGCCCGATCCATATTACTACACCATTTTTTTTTCTTTTATTCAAAATAGATCTACGATTGACCACCAACTCGCCTGATGTTAAGCGTCGGTGTGGACGAGGATGGAGCTCGTCGATCTAGAAGATATCTACTTATTCATTCTAGCCTTGAAAATTTCAAGATTGTAGGTCTCAGGAAACAGATATGGCGGCAAAGAATTCCATTCTTGTGCAGTACAGAACAGGAATGTGGATCGATATCGCTGAGTACGGATATGTTCAAAATAGATCTACGTTTGACCACCAACTCAGCAGATATTCCATCAATGAATCATTGGGATAATATGGTTGACTTATTAAAAAGGCCGTCATAAAGCGTGAAAGCCATTCACAAACATCCGAACCTTCTCCGCTTTATGAGAGCGTGGGTTGAAATAAGAATTACGAGTCACTTTGATTGACGAGAGACAGCCCCAGCCATTATCTCTCCTAAATTGTTAACTTTATGACAGAAAATTGAAATATAAAACTCATATTTGCATAGGATATAAGGTCGGCATTAATAAATATAAAGATGTATCCAACTTAATGATCAACTAGGTCATGACGAAAGTATTTGGGAAATCCGAAGTTTTATGATTTTTAAATGATTGCCGCCTACGAATATATTGACAGTAAATTACTTAATTTGGGATGACACATCAAAACTGATGAATTTTTAATTGATTATAGCAGTAGATGGATTGCTAAACACATGAGCTCGTATTAGAATTTTTAATTGATTTATTTATATGGCAGTATTAGTAAAACATGCAGATTATAGCTATATACCTATATATATCGAAGTTTTGCAAGCTATTGTAACAATGCTTTTATGTGAAATCAACAGTTTACAGGTATATGTACTTGTGTATTCATCCGCGAGATTTTGTGTTTTTACTGAATTATTTAAAACCTTCAATAGATTTTTTGGAAATTCTTGTCATTTCTGATAAACAGAAATTAATGCTATCAAATCACATAAGAAACCATATGTTATATTAAACCTACAATAGTTAAAATCAAATAAAACATCTTTTGATGCTAATTACTAAGGAAATATGTATTATAAATCGGGGATTATTGTAGATCTATGATTTTTAGTTATTTTGCTATCATAATTTCAAAGAATCCCTCCTACTGCAAATATTGCGGTCTGCTCCATACAAACGGATTTATTTTTACTAGACTATTGTTGATTAACGCAGACTGGTTTCGAAATATTTTTATTAAATACTTACGATTTTCATAAGAATCGTCGGTATTTAATAAAAAATATTTGAAAAAAATTGATTTTTATATTTGGTTTTATATGGATATTTGAAATAATATTTAAAATATTGGATTTGGATATATCTACCTATCATAACAGGTAGATATATCTAAATACATAGCTCAATGTATAGGTACCTACTGCCTACTAGATAAAATTATAGTTTAAAAAACTGAAAAAACCGACTTCAAAATACGCAACTCGTTTACTTGGACGACTTGTATAGCATTTTTTCAGTTATTTTGTTATAAAAACCAATATACGGAACCGATTTCATAAAATTAAATAGAGTATTAAGTAGGTACATACCAAACAAAAAAAGAATCATCAAAAACAATTCATAATGAACGGAGTAATCGCTGAACAAACACAAAAAACATACAACAGGTTGATTATAGACAGGTTGACTTCTTTTGGAAGTCGGTTAAAAATCGTTAGATGGTGCGCCGAAGATCGGAAGTGTCTACCAACCCATACCTATTTACAAATAGCAGTTTAATTGCCCCCCCCAATATATAAGAAAAAATAAGAATAGGCCGACCCCCTCCCCCTGTGTAATATTTAATATTTATTACGTAAGAATCTAAAGGAAACAATGAATACACGTTTGGTTTATTGTAATGTTTATTTTTCAAAGTAACAATTTTTAGGAATGTTTATTTGTACTTTTATACACATCCGAGCGCACTTCGGCACTCGCGCGGTTCCCGCGCTTTTTCAAAGTATAATTTTAACTTTGCGCATTTTTGTGATCTTACGTAAGAACTATCAAGACTCCCTCCGACCCCCTTGTAAGAAAAAATAAAACATGGTCGATCCCTCCTAAATCGTCTTACGTAATAAATGAATGACCCCTTACCAATTAGAAATTAATCGCTAGTGGGTAGTATATATACTGCTTACTTACTAGTAGGTACTTACCAAATTACTTAGAAATGTTTCATGAGAATTTTATGCAGAATAGGTGCGTTCCTGTTACAGACTCCTTAGATGAAAAGCGACGCTGCGTTCGGTCGAAAATGAAGCACGCAAACCTAGAATCTTTCCGTACTTATCAATCTAAACTTGAATGTACCCAGGTCATAATTTTCAAGAAACAAGGATTATATCTAACAAGTATTGGCCTAAAGAAACTCCAGTCAGTTCTCAATTTTATTAAATTTTTTGGCAACAATTTCTCGAACGTTCTTTGCCAATATTCCAAGACCTAACGTTTCAATTCATCGAATCGAGTCAATCAAATTATCGTCTAAACACTCCACATCCATCACCGATTACAATAAAGCGTCCAGCAACCGAGTAAATTGCCTGATTACCATTACCACAGCCGAAACGTGTTCATTAAAGGCACGCAACAAACATTTTATTATAGGCGTGTGCCGAGCGACTTCGTAAACACCACATTTGCATCTCGACCGCGTGTGCGAAACCTCAATCGATCGCTAAAAAAATCATCGCATTATACTTACTCGAGACCCCAACTGCCTATATAACTCACCATAAGAAATCACCATCAGAACTACCCCTGACTGATATTCAAAAATTACTTCTCTGTCAAAGATTTAAGATAGAGTTTGCATTAAAAAGCGGTATCCGTTAAGATGTTGCGAGCAGTGAATATTCCAGTACAATAATACGTGCATTGGGCCGGCGCGCGCGCAGTCTCCTCGGACCACTACTGTGCATTTCCCACGGGTTGGGTATATCTTCGCGCCGCTCGCTCCCGCTAGCGTTGTCCTGCTCTGTCCTGATGTAGTACCCGCTCTTTCGTTAAACGAAGCACACCCACACACCGCGTCGGTATTTGAGATTGTTTCGAGGTGGGTACCGACCACAGATCATAAAACAAGGGAGATATGCCTTGTTCACTATAATGTTTGAAACCCGGTGTCGCCGTACTTCCCCCACCCATTTAACTACCACGAACACAAAAACTGTAAGTATAGCAAACATCTCCCCGATTGTCACGCACACTAAAAATGTTGTAGAAAGTCAATTGGTCAGTTAATTGCACACATACAAAAACAAGGCGGTGCATCGACGTGTAGCTATGAGCTCAGAATACAAACACTTAGACAAATAGAGATGTAAACTACTGATCGATAGATAAAATTCGATGAAATTGGCTCATCATTATTATGCATGGTATAAACAACTGTCAAATAAAATTAATACATTATTTTAAATAACTATATTTCTAAATTAATTTGCATTTTTTTACTAGTGATTAGTTTGTGCTTGAATCAGCTTCACTTGAGGTTAAGCAAAGCTCAATATTATACTTCCAGTCATCCTTGGATAATATATTAGCGTCAAAAAAATTCTAAACGTTTTTCTTATTTTGTTATAAATACACAACCTTCTGTTTTTAGTTTTTAAACTTAGGTATTAAATATTTAATTGTATGAATAAACGTAAATAAAACTAAACTAAAACAACCTAAATAACTTAAATAATATACAAATACTACTAGATAAAAATAACCTATGCAACTTAAATAAACGACTAGTTCTACGAACAGTAGACCTCGCGAGAAAACTTATATGCAGCTCATTTTGAGTCATCTGTATATAAAACCTACATAAATTTGACTTAGGAGGCCGTTTATAAATTTTGAACGATTTCTTAATTTTAAGCTTGCGTTCTACAAAAGTATTAAACACAATAAAATGTACGAAAACTCCACAATACCCCACAGCTATGCTACGCCGCTTTCTCTTTTTGAGAAGACATATCATAATAACTGGTTTTAAAATGAATACAAAAAATAAGATAATATGTTTAGATGCCCTTAGTTAAAAAACAATGTATATTCTTATAAAAACAAATAATATGTTTATAATCCATTATTATATATTACATATAATCCATCCAAGCATTAATCCATTGTTCTTTTGTTATTGAATCCTTTGGAAAGCTGAGATTATTTAACAATATAATAATATTTTAATATATTAGATATACGCACAAATAACAACAAGATAATAATAATAATAACATAATAATAATAATAACATAATAATAACGTTTATTCCACTATAACAAGCCACATACATTACAAAAAGTACTTAATTTATACAACACAATCTCAACTTGTATTTTCGGACTATTAGTCGTGTAGCAACTGCCCTAAGACGAATCTTGTGCTGCAGTTGCTACTTTCCTTCAGAATATCCGATTGAATACGAAACGTTAAAAATATCGACAACCACAAAACCCACAGTACATCTCTATTTTACGGACGCTACGTGCATGCGCACCATGATAATCTATGTTAGTGAAAGTATCACTCGAATGCTTATCCATTGCAGCGTAAGAATAGTCTATTCATTGAATGCCTGATTTTAAACAAGCAATGTAACTGCACTTTGTATTTCATATCACTTAAGCATAGCCATATGGACGTTTATGCATTGGAAAGTTCCTTAGGTTGTGCATTTGTAATATTTTATTAAATTTAAACTAAAAACATAAATATTACAGTACTTACGTGTGAAATGAGATTCCATCTTTGACATAATTCACTTTGCGACTAGAGTTTTTGCAAACAACTACGGAACAACAAGGCATTTTGTTATAATAATCGACTAAAACGGAGATGTGAGAACACGACAACGTGCAGACCGACTGAATACAGAAACGTCCATCAAGTGCATTTTGCACCGCATGCGTTCCGACGGGCCGCGCCTACTCACCATATCTCCCTTGTTTTATGATCTGTGGTACCGACATACATTACGTCAGGCAAGTACAGGTTAACTGCTGGAGCTTATCGATGCACCAATATGCGTGCTATTGCAGTGCGCAAGTGTTTTAACACGGATAGCATGAGATAACACGATGTAGGTGGGCGGTGACGCACTGGAATTGACTCGAGGTAATGTAATTCTGCAATAAAGAACACAATTATTGAAATTCGTTTTCACTGGACCGAAAATATATAAAAAATGTAACATAACTGCCAGCTAAATCGAAAATTGTTTATAGTGTATTGTAAAAGCTTTTTCTTACTTTTTCATAGTTTTCATTAACAAACAGTTGGACAGATGGATATACAATTTTGATCCGAGAACCTGACGACAGACCTAAACAATAGCTAAGTAGTTATATATCATATTATAATTAGAATTACCTATAATAATATACCTACTACATAATCAAAATCATTTTTAAGTATTCGCAATTGTTACCTAGATATCTACTCATTGAAAAAAAAAGGAAACATGAAATTATGTAAAATATAGGTAGAGTAGAGACGCGGTCTCATCACCGTTTTAATCACTACGAGGGTGGAACTAATGCTACATGCGAGTACCTATTTTCATATATTTTTTTTAAGCCGAAGCTCGAGCTGATTGTTACCATGTGTACAATTCAGTAGACGAGGTGGACTCCAACGCGCGACTATTCGTGCTAACAAATCCAAAGAAAATACATATGTCTATATCTAACAAAAGCTGTCTGATGATGGCATGTAATGTTGATTTCAAGTATTTAAAAACAGCAGGAAGTTTCTGGCAGCCTAGTCGGGAGACCGTCTGACTTGCGATCCGCAGGCCCTGGATTCGAATCCCGCAGCACGCGCCTCTGTCTTTTCGAAATTATGTGCGTATTGTTGATTGCCGCCAACTTCAAATGGTGAAGGAAAACATCGTGAGGAAACCTACATGTCTGAGAGTTCTCAATGATCTTGAAGATGTGTGATGTCTGCCAACCTGCATTTGGCCAGCGTAGTAGACTATGGCCTTACAATTATCACAATAAGAAGATGGCCCGCGCTTACCAGTGGAACAGTTTGTACAAACAGGGCTGATAAAAAAACCAACAAATGGATGCAGCAACCGATGGAATTCCCACCCTTTTACATTCTGATACAACTAATTAGCGCGTTTATTTTTTTATTTAATAATATCTAAATTATCATAATCTGTGGGTATACCAGCTTTGACTGGGTATTTAAATAACTAAGAAGCGAGCGACTTAAGATAAAGGCGCGGTGACCTACAAACAACAATCTTCCTGTCAGATCGACTAAGTTCATCTGATTTTCTAAAATCATTTCAAATTAACGTTAGAGACGTTCAAATTGGCTTAACGAATTTCTTGTCGATAAAATTGCAACATTCCATGAAACTGATCTACTTTGATCTCACCAATCTTAGGTTAAAATTAGAATATAATACATCGCTGTTTCAACAAAGCTATGTTATGATACGATCTAAATCAAGGGTTCGATGTATTCGTGTATTGTTGAATAAACGTTGGAAAGGAGTAAGATTTCGTGATTCTATCTAATTCTAACGTCTAGAACGCATGCATATCGCGTCACTGTCAAGAGAAGCCGCGGGCAACAATTAGTGTTGCAACTGATATACCATTGGATTTTGAAAGTTCCGACTTATTTTCGTAGCGCAGCTCGGTCTGTTTCAGTTATTCGTTTAGCTTATAATATACGAACATTTTTTGATATGGATAATCTTTAATCTAAATGGAATCAGTTTTAGTATGTTATCTCCCCTATAGAATGAATAAAATATAATTGACAACAGATATTTTACATCAGAAAAGGAAGTCGAAAGTTAAGCCAAAATTTCGAAAAATTTAAACTGTACATCACATATATAGCTCAAATAAGAAAACGGATAGGTATTAAACAAATTATTTAATTGCGTACTATATAGTATTTTTTTTTTAATTAATTATCGTTTTTTTTTTCAACATTTTAAATGATGTAGTGTACATATACTTATAGCTCCAATTAGAATGCGGATAGGTATTAAACAAATTATCTAATTATGTACTTATATACTCTTTTTTATTAATGATCGAAAAGTGAAATTCTTGTATCTTTCTCTAGTTTGTTTGAGCTAGTTTTTTATCATTTTGTATTTCCTTTAGCTTCAATGTCACGAAAATAAACGGAGCGCATGGTTATTCACCCATATCTCTATTTGCAACTATTGCAATATATATTTGCAATAACTGCTAATACTTATTTAAGATAATCATTGAGCCCCAATTTTCGCCAGTGCATTTTTTCATACAACAGGAAAAAACTGTTTTCTATCCCTAAATATTAACAGATATCGAGGATTCTTTTCTTAATAGGTTGGAAGTATATATGGCTTCTTTATCTTCAACTTCTAAGTTGTAAACTTGAAAAAACAATAATCTCGTTGAAATAAGTGTTTTACTTATCTTTGTGCCTTTATGTACATATTTTACTTATCTTTAAAAGTGCTCCCTCACAGGGAGCATTCACGTGTAATGTAACATTATAGATTCGACTTTGAGCATTACATTACCATACTACCTCCTTGTCTGACGAGTATTCGCGTGTAATATAACATTATAGATTTGATTTGACTTCACATACTCGTTTTGTATTATTACAAGGTGCGCGCTGTAATGCTCGGTTTTCCTCCCTCACTGATGTAATGCTCGAATCTGCAACGTTACATTACACGAGAATGCTCCCTGTGAGGGAGCACCTTAAGACCTGACTTTTCCAACAGCGTGCAACATCCATGGTTATATGTGAGAATACACTTGGATACAAACTTAATAACCGTTTATGATTCATCATAGAAACCTAATTAAGTTTAGGGGTAGAAACATTTTTCACCCTATGTATGGACAAGCGAACGGAAAACGACTCTTAATAAAAAAATATTGAAAGGTGTCATTCAAATTTGAAGAGTAATAAGTAAAAACGTGTATGCTTGGTAGAAAATATATTTATTTGTAATTTATACATTTGCCATTTAATCTAATTTTTACACGACTGCGTAAGAAGGAGGGTAATGTTTCACTTTTTTCACTTCAATCTTATAAACTAATAATTAATATGAATTAAAAAATAATACTCAACTGCAAAATGAAGTCTATGGACATTCATTCCGGATATATGGACAATCGGACAGAACAACAATTAATATAAGGACAGTCCGGCAGTTGAACATCTAAAGAGGAACAACATTTAGGAAGTGATTCATTGATTGTGTTAGCGAGTCCTAGGTTTTTGTGGCCCAGATGAACCAAACAAGTATGTGTTAAAAAAAACGAAATACCCCACTGGATAAGAGTGACTTTTACGCTATCAAAAATTATAAATACAACCATTTTAATGCATCGATTACCAATTTATTATTCCTAAATTTCAACACATGACTTTATAGAAAATTACAAACATATCTATAAAACACACGCTACTTCCTTGGCAGTCGAGAAACAATTTTTGAGTAGTGATTATTATAAGTGAATTATTTGCTTGTATTAAGCTCGGCACTTGAGTCCGTAGTCCGACCATCGTCCGTCTCGCTCGCACATACCCACAGTTTTGAAGATACAAAATGACTGCATGAACTTATAAAAAAATCGACGTTTGTAAAACTAAAAAAATCACAAATATTCAACAAAAATTTCAATTTGAGCCAAGTTTCAATTTCGGATTCAATTTCGGACTACGGATTCTTAGTGACCAATACAAATTAAAAAGAATAGGAAAGAATCATGCGCGAGTGAAGGAGGGACCTTTACCTGCGTTTTTAAGATAATGCAAAAATTAGATGTAAGAGGTGTGCGATCCACACTTGTTTCAATCTACGCTACACAACGAACGTAAAACCCACAGATAATTATTTTGTTCTTACGGGATCGTTTTTATTGAACGCATGATTTCTATACAGAAAAGCGGCGTAAAACTTTAACTCGCGGTTGCCAGGCAACATTTTCTCCCCCGCCGCGTTTTTCCAGGGGTAGGGAGGTAGGGTTTAAATATTTTTACCGCGTTTCTCCAGAGTTAGGGAGGTAGGGAGGTTTAAATTTTTTCACGTTATTAATGTACGATCCTTAAAGTAAATTTTCCTCCTCCCAAAACTTAAAAAAGTCAGTTATAAAATAAATATTTATATTATCCTCCTCTACAAATCCTAGCACCAGTGGGTTATCGTACATCTATGATATAAGGTACCTATATCATAAATACCGTCCTTCTACTGACCAACCTGCTTTCAGTATGAGGATGAGCCAAGGGCGTCGCCAAGGGAGGGTGCCCCCCCCTAGAGATTTAAAAAATATAGCCAACTGCAAAGCAACCAAAGCCCTAAGGCCGTGCAATTGTACCTGTATCTACAATTCATATTTTTCTCATCCTCCATAATATTAACTTGCGCCCCCCCCCCATGGGGGGCGGGGGGGGGGGGGCATGGCCATGGGCCGGCGACGCCCTTGGGATGAGCATAAATTGTACTGAGCATTGAAAAACAGTTTTAACCTAAAAGATTCTAGTAAACCCGTATCATTTTTCAAATAAAATTCTAATCGGTGGGTCTTAGCTTCTAAATATTAAGTTATCATCTAAACTTACATAAGATAATGTCCTTATAATCATACAGTATTATACATGTCAATATTTTGTTCTTCAACATTATTCCAATGTATAGAAAAATAGAGATAACTATAATATTTTTTTTATGAAAAACATATACACAATTAATCATATTATACAAAGTGGAAAGTTTAATAAGAATATAAAAATCGTGAAATAAACTTTTATTCGGTGGATCCATTTTTTTAATGACTATTATGACTGTGGTAACCATTACGTTCCTATCAAAGTTTCTACTATGTATAATTCTATTTGATAGATAAGTATTATCATCACACATGGAACTAGTAAAGCTTTACTATTTGCTCAATTTAATATCGTTCAACAAATACCACAATCTTATATTAATATTACTTGAGCTTCTGTCTCGTTATTTATACAGTTAAGAAAAACGTAAGCTAAATCAATATTAGAGTTAGAATATGTTTGTGGTATGGTCCACATAATCACACATTTTGCATTCGAGGGAAAAAAAAATTCTACCACTAAACACTGTCCTATTTTGAAGTTTTTACCCGATTGCGAAACGCAAAGGCGGATAATGTTGTTTATCAGTCAATGTATGTATGTCCTTTGTGGTACTCTGCATGGTTTCCTTGAAGAGTTCGCTTTAAGCGATAAGGCCGCCTATTGAAAGATTAGTCATAGTAATATTGTCATTTTTCAATTTATGTTTGTACAATGTGGTATTTTAATAAAGAGTCATCTATCTATCTACTCTAAGAGACCAAACGTGTGGGTCGAATTTGATGAATATGTCGTTATGTTTGTCTTTATTGCATGAGTGTCACTGAATAAACTTTAGAGGTAAAAATCAGTTTTCTACATTTGTACGAACCACACTAAATTATTTTCTCAACCATGACAATCATAATTTTAACATAATTACAGCTAAATGACTTAGCTCAACTAGCTTATCTAACAAATCAACAATTTCGAGTGGGAAATAACAATAATTACGTAGGCAGACATTAGAGCGCTTTCACATATAGGCGTTTATGTCGCGCGACTGTAGCGCTTCTAAGTCGCGCTGCAGTAGCGCGATTCTTATCCATACATATTTAAGTAGCGCAGCTGCAGCGCGACAGCCGCTCGACAGAAGCGCGACTGCAGCGCTCCGAGCTAAAAGTAAAAAAAGGAGCAGCAGTAACAATGTATCTCCGTTGGAATCCAATGGAAATGAGCTAGTCACCCTAAGTTCTACGCGTTCTGCAGCGCGACTGTTAAGCGCGCTGTCGCGACTTTGCCGCGCTACAGCCGCTGTAATGTGAAGGGATTCGCTGTGCAGCGCTTCAGTCGCGCGACAGAAACGCCTATATGTGCCTCTTAGCTTATCCCTATCGTGTCGTCCTGCTAACACCGACTAATAGCAGCATAAATGCAAGCGTGATAGCAAGATACGGAAAGTGAGTGCCAGCGTACGTAGTCTGGACTCCCTTAACTGTCTTACATTATAAAAATCAATGACAGAATGACGACCAATAAGAGCGCGTAATTTCGAAAATACGAGCTCTTATTGGTCCGCCGTTTTTTTGACATTTTATGACAAGTAAGGAAGGCGAAACTTCTGTATGAGCCGGTTCATTGTTCTTTATTTATTATTTGTTCTAGAACCTTGCTTGAATCATGAAATCTCTAGACACCAGAGCCTATATGATAGGCAAGAATCTCTGTGATATGTCAAACACATATCTCAACTATCATATCTTAAACATGTAAGTAGTAACATCAAGTAGTGTACACAATAGAACTTACATAAGTACAATATATGAGCATATTTGCACTTTCTAATTATTATTTTTTACTACAAAAATACTTATTGACTAAAAAGATCTTAAAAATAGGCAGTCATGTCTTATTAGACCTTATGTACAATGTGATTCAAAATTAGCGACCAAAAGTAGTAATGGTGAAAGCGAAAAAAATTAATGTTTATATTTGTGTATGTAAGTTCTCGAGTGGAGACCACGCACGGGCTAGCACAGCGTAGGAAGACCAGCCACGAGATGGACAGATGACCTCAAACAAGTGGCAGAAAAACGCCGCAAGCCGCTTACAATCGGTATTTTTGGAAATCCATAGGGGAGGCCTATGTTCAGCAGTGGACTTCTTATGGCTGAAATGATGACGATGTGTATCTGTCTATTGCATCTGTGTGTATCTGTATATCTATCAGTGCATCTGTCTATTGCATCATAGTTCTCGAGCGGATGGACTGAATTGATATTTTTTTGTTTGCAAGATAATGTCACCAAGGGTTAACTATGTTTTATCAAAGTCGGTTTAGCAGTGTGTCTTATGTAGGAGGTTTTTAAGTTTTAACTCTCGAAAACTTTTCGGCTCCATCGGCTATCAGTTCAGCGTCTTATGTGCCCTGCACACTGCCACTTCAATTATTTACAAATCTGCCCGTGCTATGTCGGTGATTTTCGTACGGCTCCGAATCTTTTCATTTCTGATTAGATCTCGCCGAGACCCCGTGCATAGTCCTCTCCATAGCTCGTTGGCGTGACTTTCAACTCTTTTATAAGACCCATAGTGAGTGACCACGTTTCAGTGCCATATGTCATCACTGGTCATAAACTTTTAACTTGAGCCACTGAGGTATGTATTTGTATATATGACGAAAAGACACTTTTGAGTTAACCGAACTCTGCCCAGCCGACTTGAATTTGACGAATGACTTCTTTCGAAAAATTGGACCTGCCTAGTCGGACTATTTATCCTAGGTATAAGTATTCGTCGATAACTTCGAGAGTGGAGTTCCTTGGATGGAGTAAGTTATTTGGATGGGCGCAACACGGGCGTTCGACTTAACCTTCGTTTTGTCCCATCTTGATGCGCACCCGTTGGGAAACTCGATTGAGATCTTGCAGCATCACGCTGAGGCATTTCATCGTTTGTGGCGAGACTACTATATTATCGGCAAACCGAAGATGTTTTTTTTTTGAGTTATATTCTCGCCGTTGATTTCCATTACAATTTCCAGCTTGTAGGTATCTTCCAGTCCAGCAGTGGACAGTTTCGAAGAGATTAACATCTCACCTCCAAATTCTGATTCTGTACTCGGGCCGACATGGTGGCGCTGTTGACAAACACTTCAGTACTTCGATATTCTGTTAGTCAATACGGCATCGGTCGAATCAAGGCCGTCTCATAGTCCACAAACGCAGTTATACTTTTCGGTTTTCTATATAGACAATAGATTTTTTTAGACAACAATATGGTATTATGGCCTTTTCGGAAGCCGACTTATTCGGAGGCTGGAAGTCACCGAACCTGCGTTCAAGACGAATCATGATGACCATCGAAAACAGCTTATAAGCATAGCATAAAAGCGAGATGGGCCTGTAGTTCTTCAGAAAATTGTTATCCCCTTTTTGAAGAATAACTCCACCACGCTTCTGTTGTTTCTCAGCTAGAAATATAACTTTCTAAGAAGTGGCAGTATGGTAAATATATGCCTTTATGGCAAGAATACAGCAAGCGGATTAGCAAGTTAAACTGGTAATGGACAAGGGACACAGCACGCAGAATTATGGCAATAACATCCCCAGCAAGCCTAAGCAGCGCTTGCTGGTGTATCAATGGCCATCAACGACTAGCCACAAAGTGTACAGGCGATACAGGTGGTAGAAAGACGCTGATATCAAACCGCGCTGTTGGAGTGAAACGGAACGCAACCTGAAATGCATTGTGACACTTCAGTATGTGATTGGTTTAGCTGCAAAATATAACTTGAAAATTCACCATGGATGCTGTGACTGCATTCCTACATGGAGACAGAAGAAGATATATACATAACACATCCACCATACTATGAAGAGAGCAACCAAGTATGTAAATCAAATAAGTCTATTTATGGCCTCAAGCAGGCAAGTAGACAGTGGAACAAGAAACTGAGCTCAATTTTACTGGAAATATGAATGTCACGCTCAAAAGTAGACCCATGTATTTATTATAGAATAATTAATGATCAAGATATATTATTCATTACTGTTTATGTTGACGACATATTGTATTTTTTCAACAATGAACAAACAGCCTTGATTATGAAAAAGAAACTAACTGAAAAATTTCACATGAAAGACTTGAGTGAAGCAAAACAATGCATAGGTTTCAGGATTAACCAGAACATTGAGAAAAATTAAATATCATTGGACCAGTCAACATATATAGAGAAGATACTTACACGTTTCAACATGAGTGATTGCAACCCCATATACATACCATGTGATGCAAATATACAACAAAAAAAGGTAGAAAGTGAAGATGAAATATTAATGAACATTCCATATCAAGAAATGATAGGATGTCCGATCACGAGGAACCAGGCCTGATATTTCATACATTGTAAATCAGTTAAGTTGTTTCAATAATAAGCCGACAGTACAGCACTGGACAGCATATATTTTTTTTATAAAATTATATTTTATAATATTTTTACTAAAAAAAAATACAGGACAGCTGCAAAAAAGAGTACTGAGATATTTAAAAGGCACACAAAATATGAAGCTTACATTTAAGAAAAATAATAACAATATTATTGGTTACTGCGATGCGGATTGGGCCACAGATACTGAAGACAGAAGATCATGTTCAGGCTACATATTTATGTTTCAGGGTGCCGCCATTAGCTGGTGTTCCAAAAGGCAGCTTACTATAGCTTTATCTAGCTGTGAAACAGAGCTTATGTAACTAGCTACTATTGTACAGGAGGCTATCTGGCTCAAGCAACTGGAAGAAGATTTCTGACCATCTCTTTCAGATGATTAAATTTTAAATTATTGCGATAGTCAAAGTGCTATTAGAATTTCAGGTAACGACATCTGCAACGCACGAAGCAAGCACATTGGATGCACGCTACCACTTTGTGAGATAGCAAGATCGCATTAGCTTTGTGAGCAAGAGCGGATTGCAAGCAACCAGGGCACCGTTCTCTACAAAAGTACCCGAGACATGCTTGCTGATGCTCTGACAAAGGGACTACACCGGCCTAAACATGAACTGTTCCTGAAAGCCATGAGTTTGCGTTCAGAGGAGGGTGTTGGAGTGAAACGGAACGCAAACTGAAGTGTCACAATGCAAGCACTGCACTGATCCTACTTCTCGCTGTCACTTATACGAGTTGGTCATTGCCTCTGTATTTAAATTCATTTACCAAATATATCATTAGTCAAAATCCTCGAGTCTTCTCATTTTATCACTCGCGCTAACCGGGCTTTTTAGAAATACATGGGCAAGCCCTGGCAAACTGTGGACTTTTTTGGTTGCAATGGTGATGATGTAATTTATTGAAATTAAACAACTTTGAACGGTTTTATTATGGAAACTAACGTCGATTTCACACATTTTAAATTAAAAACTCACGTCTGCTTTGAGTCCAAATATCAGGCTCAGCAAGGTCAGGGGAGCCTATAGAAATTAGTGAAAGACCGACCTCTAACAGAGACGGAGGATGGCATTTACTACCCACTTAGAAACTTTGCTTTCATGGAGCTCAGGAGGATGATCGTAACTCTAGTGGTGATATCGTGAATTTCGTCTACTTAAACATTCCTGACACGCATAACAATTCTAGTGAAGCTTTGCATAGTTTGGGGCTAAATGGTGTTGTGTGAACTGTCCTACAATATTTATTTATTTATTTAACCCTCTTGCAACCGATGACGATACGTGCTGCGCGAGTTGCACATCGCAGTGCGAGGCGCGTCACCGACCGAGTGAAGTTTCCGCTGCTCCTTTGAAAAGACCGCCGAACTCTGTTGAAACTACAGTCGGATATTTCTATTCGAAACAGACGTGAGTGACCTGTAGTTTATATTTAAATACTATTAACGAATTTATCGCGTATATTTTAAAGACAACTGCCATCTAGTTTCAACTGTGACCACGGATGCTGCAGTGTTCGAAACATCTCGGGTCATAAAATTAAGTAAAATATACGCGATAAATCCGTTTAAGTTGTTCAATTTCAATGAGTAACAATGGCAAATACTTAGCTATCATGATGATAAAATTGTTTGACTTGACGTGTTGCCTCTCACGTTGCGAATACCTCAACATGCAAAACAAAAATCAACACTTTTGTCATAGCTTTGTATGTTATACAATACTCGTGTACATCGTAATGCGTTTAAAGGCGGTTCCAGCGGACTCATCATACATATTAAGCATATTTAGTTTTTGTTGCTTAGTATTTACCTAATGTTATGTATCTTCCGTAAATAAATATATGTCTTTGTCTTTAACACTGCTAATTCCAAACACAAGAAAAGTGTTTTTAAGTTTCACCCTTTTACCACCATTGCCACTTCCTCACCAACAGAACCAATAATGAATGACTAAATTTACATCTTACAAAAAGTACAATTTATCCGCCAACAAGTCTGACGGTTGCGATCTCACATTCTCACCGATCAAGTACGCCAACTTGTGCGCGTACTGACAAGGCGCGGGTACGCGCACCGTCCCCGGCCAATTATAGTACAGGTGGCACAATTTGTACGTGATCCGCTGGCACTGGTCCGGCGTCATGGAGCTGTCGTCGTGAACAACCACGTAGTGGGTAGGAGTCACCGTACCTTGGTTCACTTTTTGAGAGACGATCAGGAAGTCGTACCTGGAATTTGAAGAGAACATTGAGCAATACAGAACGAGTATAAAGCCGGAAATTTCACTATGTGCAAATTTTTGTGATTCTAGGTCAATAGGAAGTCCCCTGTAGGTTTTGATTTACTTGAGTGTCAAAATGTAAGGTAAAATATGTTTTTAGGATTTATTTTTTATTGCGATTTTCATTCTTGAGAAAAACGATCTTGACAGACTTACAACTTAATCTTAAAACTTAAATCCTATAAGGGTTTATTTCAAGCTACGGAACCCTAAAACGGCTACTAAAACAGGTGAATAGGAAGAAATCTTCGTAGATTACTATGATTAGAGATAACGTGCAACTCACCAGTCCCGTCTCGTGATGGTGTGATCGAGAACGGTCCCAGGATATGGGTTCTCGTAACCACCGCCCCCCTTCATGAATATCCTCGTGTTGATCCGTTTCTGCACGATGATGTACGTGAGACTCGGCCGGTAGTCCTCGCCCACCACCGAAAAGCAGACCTGCATTTGTGGCACTTCGTATTTCTGGATTAGCGGTATTTGGCCGTCGCCTACGCCGTCTCTGGATTAGGAAATATGAATAAACGATATTATTTATACTTGGTGTACCCCCGCGATTTCTCGAGCGCTTGTGAACCTAAAAATCTGATTCATCTAACTTCACTTTGTAACTTAGGGGTCGGCTATTTCTATTAATCGTATGATGTTTTTAGAAACTTTTTAATCCCTCCCTCCATCTGCTCTGGTAGTACATGGTGTAGTTTTGGAGTACCATCCACCCTCCCTAGCCTAATAACGTCTATTGTATTGGTAAGAGCATCTAAAAAAAACATTTCAGCGGTCGTGTTATTGTTGCCTGACGACGACCAATCAAGGACACGCACCGATCTTCCGATTACAAATAGCGTTAAACGAAAAAATAATATCGTAATTTTTCCCGAATCCCTTAATGAACGATCCCTTATGTTACGTTTGATAAACTTCACTAATCCTATAGTTTAAATGAGCAATTCTTGTATATAAATAATAATAAATAATAAAGATCTCGGAAACGGCTCCAACGATTTTGATGAAATTTGGTATGTAGGTAGATTCGGGGACGATAAATTGTTCTAGCTGGGTTTGATTTTTAGTGAACCCAGGTTTGTCCGTATTTTCAGTCATAAAAAAACCATGCGAAAAATAGCGATTCAGTGCCGGTGCCGCGCGCGCCGTCCAAGATCTAACACAATCTAATTTACGATAAAAAAAATCAATCAACATTCTAGTCTTAGTCTATGTTGCTCATTAGTTTTCCATAAAAAAATAGAGATGTCCAACCTGTAGACGATGATTCGGTCCGGGAAGCGTCCATTGACACTGATATAGTACTTGAGCGCATCCACGAGGCACGACTTGAGCCCATCCACGATCTCTTGTCCTTTCTGTTGGAACACCACACGGGAGTACCAGTGGGTCAGCGCAGAGTTGAAAGACGCCACGAAAGCTACACAATAAAAAAACAAAACGGTTTCACAGGACATATTTAAAAATAAAATTTGGTCACATATTTCAACCGTACTGTCTTTATTTCTTTCGCCTCATCTTTCTGCAAAAACTACGAAACAAATTCGTACTTGTCCGCAGGTTTTTTATATATAGACATAGACATAGACATAGAGAGAAATTTATTGTGACAAAAAACATACAACACAAAATAAATATCATTCAAAAAAATATAAATCATACACAAAATACTTATATAACATGTTATACATATGTAGTTGCCATGTCAGGCACTCTTTCGATAATTATCGACACAAAAAAACAACAATGAAACTTTTATGATATTAACTCCTGTGATTATTCGCCGGCAAACAAAATAGTTTAAATTAATAATTTAGGTATGTACTCTTATAACTCATAGCATTGTTTTCATAATCTGTATTTCGAACATAATATTATTTTGTATCTATCTAGTGTATAATATCAATTTGTATTTTAATGTTTGTCATAGATAGCATTGTTTTAGCAATAAATATCTTAGCACGCGTATTTTTTTTTTTTGTAAAATAGGAACATCTGCTCTGGGCTTCCAAGATACCGGCCTAGCCGAGTTTGAGGCCCACCGAGAATGCATTACAATAGTAATTCTATTTCGGAAATTAATATTTACTTCACTTTATTATTATTAATGTTTTTGTTTTACAAGATAAGAGTATGTTCACTAAAAAACTAATGTGGTTTTGAGGGTGATGCTGTCTGCTGTTATTTCATTATTTTGTTCTGTGGAGACCACAGAATACCATATTAGTTCAAACTTCCAGATGTTAGTTCTCGTGTTTTGCCACGATAGTTCTATAATTTTAAACAGTCACTATAGGTATAGGACCACGTACCGGCAAGCGCAGCGTAGGAAGACCAGCCACGAGATGGACAGATGACCTCATACAAGTGGCGGGAAGACGCTGGATGCAAGCCGCTTCCAATCGGTCTTTTTGGAAATCCATGGGGGAGGCCTATGTCCAGCAGTGGACTTCTTATGGCTGAGATGATGATGATGATGACTATAGGTAGTTAACTGACCACAGACGCTGTTCCGTTTCTTGACAGTCTCGTGGTAGGAGTCGATGCCGACAATCATGGCAGTCTTGAACGGTATCGCGATGTGCCAGAGAGTGCCGCCGAGCTTACAGTTGATCTGAAGCAGGATCTTCTGAGTGATGGCGCGGATTTTCTTCTCGTTCATTATTGTTCGCGCGTTTATCACCTGTACACAACATAACGAATAGTTTTTGGCAGGAACTTCAAAGTGAGATATTTTTATATTTTATATTCCTAAGCTTGTGATATTTCGAATTTCACTTATATAAATATGGTGATTTTATTTCATCTTGATAGCACTGAAACGTGGTCTCTGACTATGTGCCTTATAAGGAAGCACAAGATCACGCAACAAGCTATGGAGGGCTACGCTCGGAGTCTCTCTGCGAGATCGAATCAGATATGGATAAATCCGTATACGTACGAAAGACACCGACATAGCGCAGTAGAATACTTCTTTACCTGTACAAGAAACAACAATATTTTACATATTGCCAATAAAACTGCGTAGAAGCTTCCAGTAATGTCACCACCATTTTACTGAGGCGTGACTTGATTATAAGAATAGCGTATTTAGTTGACTCAGACTATGACCAGGACTCACAAAAAAAACTCAATACTTGACGCTAGGAAATACGTTAGTCACGCGGGCGAGTCCAATACGAAGAATACAATAAACCGATAAGGGCCATAATAAAATGACTAGTAGCACAATAAATAAATAAATATTTGTAGACATTTCACACAACACCATCTAGCCCAAACTAAGCAAAGCTTGTACTATGGAACTAGATGGCTGATAGAATACATACATACTTTTTTTTGTTGTAAATATATACATATGATACATAGAAACACCCAGACACAGAACAAACACCCATGCTCATCACACAAATGTTTGCTCTGGGTGGGGATTGAACCCACGACCTTTCAGTTCAGCAGGTAGACGTAGACACACTACCAACTGAGCCACAAGGCCGGCCAATGAAAATAAATAACGCTTTCTCGTGCTTCGTTCTTATGTTAATTGATTGTAATTTTTTTTTTTTTTTTTTTATTATTTTAGAAGATCCTAGCTCACCTGTGAGGGTATAGGATTATCAGCACAGCAGATCTTCTTGATCGCCGCGTAGCGATCGTCTCTCGAGTTAGGACAGATGACGACCACCACTTGCAGTGAGTTACCGAGTACTTTCTTGAGAGCCATGACGTACGCGTCAGTTCTGTCGTTCGCTATTTTCACCATCTCTGGGTTGGAGACGTTAATGCCCATGGGACGACATGAACGCTTCAGTGTTTCCAAGAAATCCTGTATTTAATTGATCAATCACAATGGGGAAGAGAAAACGAGGGGATGATTCTAACGTGTGCAAACGCTTCAGTGAAATCGCAGTCTATTTGTGTAAGAAACCATAGCTATATAGGTAAGTATAATAGGCTTATGCTAGACCGCTAACTCACCTGATGTGAAGCGACCATTATGATGGAGCGCACATGGCTAGAAGAAATATTCACATGCGAGTTAAAGACATCCATCCTATCCTAACAAATGTAATAAAATCGAAAGCAACTCTGTCTATTTATTAGTTTTTCACCTTTAAACGGCTGAACTGATTCTTATGAAAGTTTGATACAGACATTTCAGAACTTGGAGATGGACATAGACCATGTTTCATCATTATCATCACAATTTTTCCATCACTACGCGGGTACAACCGCGGGATACAGTAGTATTATATATTCAAAAAAGGCCAACTCAGGAACTGTATTCCACATTATAGTCAAACATTTACTTACCGTAGTGCAACGTCTGTCTTTCTCTGTAAAAATGATGGCCCATTTGAGTATATCAATAGCGGTCATCACCGGGTTTCTCGTCACTTCATTGTTCCACTCCGCTTCAGGCTTGCCCGGAACCTTGATGTTGTTGCCGAAGAACAAAGTCTCGGGAGGTAATGTTCTAGCGGTAAGATCCACAGTTTCTTTGGCAATTGATAGCCCCCAGCCAGATAGACGGCTTTTGGCTTTCTCGTTGTTTAGAACGTTTTGTATGTACTGTAATAATGTATTTATTAGATAAGTATTATTACATATAATTCTTTGAACCAAGAACTTCTATTATTTCAAAATGGAATATATTGCGTTTTTTTAAGCGCTTCAACGTCGTTCACATAACCGCTTACCATAAGATGAGTTGGTATTCAAAGACTTATTCGCAATAAAGAAAAAAACCGCCCAAGTGCGAGTCGAAGTCGTACGTATGTCCATACCAAATCACAGCTTTCTAGCACTAATAGTCTTGGAGCAAAGCCACAGACAGACAGACATAGTGAAACTATAAGGGTTCCGTGTTCACTACTGAACCCTAAAAGAGATTAATGTTCAGATCAGCCCCGTTTGTACAAACTGTCCCACTGCTGGGCGCGAGCCAATGCATTATGAGAAGGATAAGGATAAATAGTCTATCACATTGGCAAAGTGCGGGCTGCCAGTTTCCCTGCAATGCTTTTAAAATTGACACATCACTTCAAAAAACTTACAGCTGCCGAAACTTAGTCTACCTAAATTATCTAATTACCCACACTCAATGCACCTCCGCCAAGCTAATGCTCCAGTACCACATCTGCCCTGCTCGTGTTTCGCTCCTAGCTCAATCTCGCCGCACTGCTGTCCTGCTTCAACCAAACTTCTGACCCAATCTATTAATGTCGAGTCAGTGGTCAAACGTAGATTTATGTATTTGAATAAAACTAACTCCCATCCCTTTCTCGCCCCGCTTCTACCTAATGGCTAATTTTTTTACACATTGGGTTACATTATTGAAGTTTTAGTAGGGATCCCTAACTTTTTCTAATACTAAATATAACCTATGTCACTCAAGAATAATGTAGCATTCTAATGGTGAAAGAATTTTTGAAATCGGTCCAGTAGTTTTTGAGTTACAAATATTTCCTCTTTATAATAGATGAACGGCTAGACTGATGTTTTGACTGATATATTTTGATTGATAATTATTATATTTTTAATACTTATTATCCTATTCTGGACGAAGACAAATCCAAAAACACAAAAATCATAAAAATTGGTCCAGCCGTTCTTGAGTTATAAATGGTGTAACTAACACGACTTTCTTTTATATATAAGTATAGATGTTCTTAAAAGAGTGTATTACAATTTTACAAAAAATTTAATAGTGACCTTTTTGAACGCCGCATGTCTCTGGTTAGGCGTGATCCTTGTGTAAGTGGCAACATCCTTCATAAGCCTGAAGTTATTACGTTGATCGTCAGTGAGGCCGGTAAGCTGACACAGTTCGGGCACCAAGCAAATCATGTACTCTATTGGTGCTTCGTTGCCCGGCTGTCGCTTTGTTTCCCTGTTGGTGAAGACAGATATGTTAATAACAAATATTTATTCACGAAGATCTATAGACTTTTCGAGACGGTACATAAATTACCTTTCTAAAAGCGTGTAGTCTGTTTGGAAAAAGACTTAACGTGGCAAAAAAATGGGAACCAACGTTTTGATTGTGTTGCTAATTGAACAATATAATGAATAAGAATAGCAGTGCCCTCAATGTCACATTAGTTCTCTCTCCAAACAGACTCTTATCGTCTTTAAAAGGAAATAGAGATGTGTGATAAATACGCAATATACATTAGAACATTTTAACTTTTAAAGATCAAATTTATAATAAAACTTTAAAAAGAAGAAACACAAGCCTAGTTATTAATAAGTACATTTTAAATTCATTGATATTAGATAATACTTTTGTATATTTACATAGTAATATTTTCAAAAATTTCGATGCATGAAAGGGATCCGGTTCAGCAGCTTCATTTACTTACTATTACTTTTTGTTTTCAATGGTAAACCATATATATACATAACATATATAACAGAATGTATATCGTCTCACCTGGACACAAGTATTGGTTGGTCCCAGTCCATAATGTCGATGCCGTAGTTGTTCTTGTAGTAATCAATGTAGCTTATCTTTATAGGCACGCCCTTTTCGAGCTTCTCGAAAGTTGAACGCGGCGACATGGTCTCATCGATCGAGTCAACTCTGTCGAATGATAAACATTACTACAAAATATCGTCACACTGGCGCTTATAGGAGGCGCATAGAGGAAGATAGTGAAACTTCATAAAGGAAAAGATACTGAGACCTGGAGGTCATGAACCTCAGGCATAAGGAATACGAGTCGAAGATGAGAAGTCCATGAAAAATGCTTTCAATGGAAATCGTTTTTTTTTTACATTGACATTGACCACGATCTCGTTGATGACAAGCAACGTTGTTATAGAAGATGAAGCACACAGACTTAGAATTGACAGATCAGCAATTATTTTTACTACGAGTATACTCCAGTTTCAAGAATCGTACGAGGTTTCCGCGATACAGGCTAAGTCTAGTGTGCGCCACACTACCAACCACTATCAATTTTTATTTTTTTCATATATGGTACTTTTCATGTAGTGATAAAAACGCAAATTACCCAAGTAAAGAATCTTTTACATAGATCCCCCATGAGTTTCCAAAAAGACCTGACGGAAAAGCCTTACCTAAACAGCTTCTTATTGTAAGTGGTCATGACGGAGCACCCGACGAGTATCTCGGTGACGCGTTTCTTCCAGTCGGTGCCGGCCGACTGCGACACCTCTTTGATGAGCGAGAGCACAGTCTGTGTGCGGAGCACGCGGTGCGTCGAGTCCAGAGTCAACATGAGCCCGCCTTCGTACTCGTCTACCGCTGTCACGTACCTGGCCAAAACCAAGTCGATAAGTGTTTCTATGTATCATAAGTATGTATTTACAAAAAAAGGTATATATGTATTCTATCAACCATCTAATTTCTATAGTAAAAGCTTTGCTTAGTTTGGGCTAGATGGTGTTGTGTGAAATGTCCACCAATATTTATTTATTTTAAGTCTATCTTCTAAAAAAGAAACAATATCATTACTCATATTATAAAAGCTAAAGTAACTCTGTCTGTTTGTTATCTTTTCACAATCAAACTGACTGCTTGTAATGAAATTTAGTACAGAGATAGCTGAGAACCTGTAGACGAACTATGACTATGATTATCACCATCGTTTTTCATGACTATGAGAGTGAAACTACGGGACATAGGTATATAGCTTATGATGCAACACATTTCAATTAATATGAGGACTAACTTACCATGAACTTCTGTGATGTAGTGCATAAGCTATATATAAAGATTTGTTCTGAGTGACTAATTAGCCTTCAACAACATTCAACGATAGCCTAAATCACTAGTCCTAAAGGAATTAAATTTGAGTGTCTTCCTTGTTATGTGTAGGCATCCAATACGACAGGAATTGAGAAGGACATACAACCAAAGATTTATAATTTTCTTTCGTAAAGACATACAGAAAGTTTGTGCCAGCCGCCAGGCCAGTAAATATCTTTTTTTTTAACGAGTTATAACAATGTAGACCCAAAACCCCATTTAAGTTTGTATACTGGCAGCTTACCTGTCCAGTAAAAACAAGGAGTTTAATACATAAAATATTTTTCAGTGGTAGGTGCTCTATCATTTATTGTAAACAAAAAATAATGAAAAAAAAAACATATTGTGCCTTTTAAGAGTGCTTGTTTGCACCAGTCTGGGAATCCTTTTTGGATTTCGGATGTTATTCCAATTCTATTAGATTAACGTAAATATTTTTAGTACAAAAAATGGACAACACATACAATATACTGTATTGCATTGTGTAATAAATATGTTCACAATAAAAAAGAGATATGGTTACCCCGGCCAGACTTCCAGTTTATGCTGCGGGATTTGTATGGCAGCGTGTTCGTTGAAATGCTGCCGGCCGAAGCGCACCAACTGCAGGTCCTTCATAATATTCTTGAAGAGCACGTTGTATATGTGGATCATCTCGCTCAGACGACGCGTGCGACGGAATATTATCTGAAATGACGAGAACAAGGTTTTGTTTTACTAAACAAGTTTAGAAAACTTAAAAATCCCCAAATAAAAATTGGATTAAACATAGCAAACACTCGGTCAAATCCAATTACTTATTTCATACAAAACCAACTAGATCAAAATCAATCCATCCGTTTGAGAGCTTCTTCTAGATTAACATCCTGTGAGTTTAAAGTCAAATGTGGATCCATTTCGTACCAATCGCGTCTTTAAAACATAGGAGGGTAAATGAAGATCTATATTAAAATTCCTTTTTTCATAGAGGCATGGACTACAAATAATATATCATCTCAAAACAGATTGTTTAGAAAGACCTCCAGATAAAGAAAGTAGTGAAACATCAAACCAAAGAACATTTTAGGGTTCCGTACTAAGGGTGTGGGAGCCAATTCTCGAGACTGGTGTTTGTAAGTACACTCGTAATGCATAGTGCTTTTCAAAATATGAACATTTAAAGTTTTAAAATATAAACGTTTCATCGAAGCAATTCAAACTACAGGGCGAATTTAAACAATATTTGGTAGATTTATTACTTATACAATGTAAAAGCTAGAGGAAGACAAGGATATATTGATATATCATATATACAGGAGAATGGAAGCCTTGGTGTACTTTGCCGGATTTTTTAATGTCTAATTAAGGTCTAATATTGAAATAAGCCTTCAATTTAAAATACTTATATTAAAAGAACCAAAACTCACCGATAGTTTTACTATAGATTGATCATAAGGATTGGTTGAGATTAAATTCAACGCTTCCTCTGGCAGCATGTGAGGCACATACAGAGTTGTGCCGTCAAACGTCTTCTCTCTGAAGAAATGGTCATGTTCTGAAAGGTAAGAAAAGCTTCAAGTAATGGTATGTATTAAAAGTAACAATAATAATATAAAATTAAAAAAATACTTCATGAAGCGAATTATTCTCCCATGCTGTTCTAGGAGAAAAAGAAAAACATAGAATGTACCAGCTGCTTCTCATCCTGGACATACTGTAAAAGTCAGTTGTGTATGGACTGCCTACCCCGTAAGGGAAACTAAGAGTGGTTGTATGAATGTATGGAGCGAATTATCACAATTAGTATCTGGTTAGAAAATAAAAAAACTGACAAGACAACTATTCGTTAGGCAAGGTATAGAGGAAGAAAAATAAATATGCCGTAAACCAGAAGCTTTTAGGATGTAGCTTTAAATCGGCAAACTAAATAGCGCGCCTTCTTATTAGTTAAATTCCTTACCATAGAGTAGTTTCGATCTCAAATGCTTGTAGTCCTGAGACGGGTCGTATCGCACCTCGTATTCGAAGACACTGTTCTCCTCAAAGTTGAGGAAGACAAAGTTAGCTGTCACTGATATTGGAGTGCCACTCTCGCCCATCTTCACTACGGGTGGCGTGTCTTTCACCTCTCTCTGAAATTTAATTATTTACATTATGAATAACAGTGTCTGTTGCTTTGTTAGATTCACTGGGATTGATGCAATAGCATAATGACATTGTATTGACATACATTTTAACTGTTACCTAGAGAAAAGTATTTCATTGTTCTTTTATTAGTAAGATATCGTATTATAGCTAGATATTTAGTAATGGCTTAGTTACTGTTAGTAGTTAGTCACAGCTTATATGGACACCTAGCCGGGAATGGAAATTATCTCTCATATGATAGGTGTCGACTGTCGAACCACATATGTAGTATGTTAAGTAATTTCTTAGGTATTTATTTGATGTTTTTATTCGAAACTGAACTATTTTAATTGGGGAGTGATGTGATGTGTAAATGTTGGCTTAGTACTTTTGTCTAATCTTCCCAAATAATTCATACCCTCATTTCAGATTCCATTAACCCAAAAAACATACTTAGATGGCTTTAACGTAACATTCTTTAGTAAATAAAAAACAATGTATGCCTACCTATGCTCCCCACTACAAAACTTTAAGTATATAAAAAAGACATTAATCAAAAAAATATTGAAATTAGTTCCTTAAAATAGTTCAAAATATCATAAAAAAGCATAAGATAAACACCTAAAAATAGATTTTACATACCCTAATAATTAGCATATAAAACTAATACGGAATAGTGACTCCACCATTCATAGTTCCACATGCATAGCCAGTGCTGAGTGTCTATTGTTACGGCCCCTCAAAGACGTCACTTCTAGCTACGCATACTCTACAGAATTAAGCATTCAAAGGGCAAGAAAAGGGGAATAGGTTGCTTACAAAGTATTTATTCTTCCCGACAGTGGAAACAGGCACGGTAGAGGCCACAGTGCTCGATATAGTGCTCGCCGCCATCTTGTCCGCGACCTCGGAGACGACATCGCCCGCCCCTACGGCGGAAGACGCTTTCGAAGCTGCCTGGGATGCATGCCTGAAAAATAATTAAGTTTATATCATTAAGCTGTTGACTGATAAATTGTGGAATACTTCCTGAATGGATATTTTCTGATAAATCATTAATCTGGGTGTCCTTAAATGGCGAGTGAATCGTTTTTTTCTAGGTAACTGCGCTCTATCGTGGACCGCAACGGCGGTCAAGCCTTTTTAGTCATCAGATAAATATTTTCCACCATATTTGTTTTTGTTTTTTAAATAAATGCGTAATTGTAAATCCGAGTAAATATATCTGTAACAATTCTGTCAATAATTCAAAGGTTTGGGAACTTTATGCCTGCAATTCTATTTCCTATATCCTGCAATCCAGGACTCTTCAAATAAATAGTGAATTGGTATCTCCTGGGCAAGCAAGCATACTTGCTCGCCTCTTAGACTATGTTTTTACTCTGGCGAGGCAAAATCCAATAGAAAAGCCATTCCACATAAAAACATGCATGCAATGATATATTGACCTTGTTTTGTTAGGAGTTATAATCGAGTCATTTAGACTTCCGAGGAGTAAGTAGAAAGCGATATTATCGGCAGGGAACGTTTGACTCACGCGCATATCGTAATTGGCCACGACCCCCGGAAATTAAAATAGAAGTTATCACAATTATTGTCAGCCTGTTATAACTTATAACCCATTGCATAGGCCTGTCAATTATAATAATATAAATTAATATTGGAGGGCATTTTCACACAACACCATCTAGCTCCAAACTAAGCAAAGCTTGTAATAAGTATAGGAGTACTGTAGACACTTATCGCAATTCACTAATTCATACAATTTCTTATATCACACATTTGTGTCGGTTCGGTGTCGCATCGCCTGTATTATATGCATCAAGCGGCCTTTCACTAAAAACTGATTTTTATGATTAAATTCGTGTTTGACCATTAACCCATTAACTTTTTTTATTTTATTATTAAGTATGATTAAGCATTCACGACATAAAACAACAAACGCATAAAAATGGATAAAAAATTAACCAAGAATGTAAAACAAATCAACTAGAAAGACAGAGAAACTCAAAGGACAGACAATATATGCGGTCCTAGTGGAAACAGAGTTGTTACTTTCAACATATTTAGTACCATACATTACAAAATAAATGTTGTAAGAACACTCACAGACTCTGTAAAAGTTTAACGCCTCGACCAGCTCCTTTAGTGACGGGAACGGGAGCGGGAGCGGTAGGGCTAGGACTCACATCTGAAGCAGGTGCGAAAGTAGGACCTAGAAATAACAATTATTTTGTTAGTTGAATATATAACAAATAAATAGCCATATAGACTATTTGAACAGGCTTGCATGCATGAAGGCACCTTAGAGACTATGCCCTATTTTAAATATATAATAATAAAGACATCAATAGGCTTATTTGTCCTACTTTGGCTTTAGCTCTGATACACATTAATACACAATTCGCTTTACGTTTTTCAACTTTTGGACTTTTTTCCCCTATCCGGGCGTATAGGCCCGGCCCGCGAGCTAAGGTCCCTTAATATTAATTTAAAGATTATACTACTACATTGTTTGCCTACTTTTTATTTTTGTTATTCTATGTTTATGTATAATTTATTCATCCATCAAGTGATGATACTGTTTTATAATTACTATACTTTTATGCCTCTTTACCAAATTTCATTTATCTGATGTTACTTGTTCTCTTGCCTATACCAAATTTCATATTTTTATTTGTTTACTGTTATAATATTCTCTTATGGTTTCCTACATTTGGGAGTTAGGTTCAGGGTTTTCTTTATTTCGCCTACCTACTATTATTTATTTAGTTATCCAAGCTTTAATTTGTATACATTTATATATTTTTCTTACATACTTATATTTTAGTTTTCCACATATCTATCAATATGTTTACAATATTTATATATACTTCTTCAGTATACAATAATTTTTATCTGAAGCTTATTTATACTTATTACATTTATGTGAGTACACATTTATTATTAACTTTTGGACTTTTTAACAGCCCTCTCTGATGCAATATACAACAATTACAAGGCCAGGCCTCAAATCAGTTTCTCTTTTCGTGAATTACTTTAAGTTACTTTTATTCTGTTAAGTGAATGATAAAATGGCATTTTATATGGCCATCCAGTAACTCTTAACAACGCGTTTTATTTCAAAGGCAAATTTAACAAGTATCTATATAAAAAAAAACTTTTTAAAAACAAGCTTTTATTATGTTCTTGTTAATAATAAACTACTCGTTAAGACGATTCAAATGAGCCCAAACTCGATGACGTTGTGTCGTATCATTGCGAAGTTCCTTTGGCCACCTTCCAGCTCCATCTCATCATAATATTGTATTGTCACGCGATTTACACATGTATGCAAAATTTCAGCTTAATCAGTAACCGGAAAGTGGATCAAATTTAATTTGCAAGATTTGATGTCAAACATCGGGAAAGGTGAAACTAAATAAAACCTTGTAAAAACAGGCACTGCCCTGTATTGTCTGCATCACTTCTTACTTAGGGTACTTACCAAAAGTAAATATAGGGATTCTTGTAGGGATCATTTTAAAAACCGATAATGACCTCAGTTTCAGTGTACATTTATGAGGTTCTAAAATACTTTCGGTCAAAATTTAATGAATACAAAAAGAAAAATAAACCAAAGACAAGAAACTGTAAGCATAGTAACAATTTTCTTTTACCTATTAGTCTAGTAAAAATAAGATTTGTGACAACATAAAAGACAACTAAGTATATTGTTATTTAAATTAATGTACTGGTGTTTTGAAATACATTTGACACAATTTTATAATGATATTATAAAAGCTAATTTTGTTACCTTTATACGCTCAAAAGGCTGAACCGATCGTTATGAAAATTAGTATAGAGATAGCTTTGGACCTGGAGATGGACATTAGCTTCTTATCATCATCATAATCATCACCGTTTTTCATAACTACGCGAGTGAAACCGCGGAACGTAGCTAGTCTATAAATCGGGGATTATTGTTGATCTATGATTTTTACTTATTGTCCTATCATAATTTCGAAGAATTCCCCCACTTGCAAATACTGTGATCTGCTCCATACAAACGGATTTATTTTTACTAGACTATATACCACATAGGCTAAAGATGGTTGGAAAGTTACCGAAACTGATGGGACTGAAGCTATATAATAAACTACCGGAGCGAATCCAACATCTTGAAACAGAAGGAAAGTTCCATGCGAATGTGAAAAAATTACTTCTTTCAAAATCCATCTAGGTATTCAATATCCGAATATTTAACCAATGATTACAACGAATTTCAATTGTTATTAACACAGACTGATTAGATATTTTTTATTAAATATACAATCTTTTTTACTCTTATTATATGATTTAATAAATTTATTGCTTACAAATTATACAGTTTTATTATCTTATTTCTTATGAATTATTAAATAATATTGTTCAATTAATTATTACAGTCAATTATCATGTACATATAAGGTTTTTTAAGTTTAGTTATCTGACGAGGCCCCGTTACAGCCAATATAATGTTTTAGTTAACACAGACTAGTCATAAAACGTTACTTTTGTTGATATGTATTGTATAAGCCGCATAGTTTTCATCTTGTAGTGGACTTGATAAATTATAAAATTTAATGACCTCATTGCTAGTCAATTTTAATTCTTAGAAATAGTATAATAAAATTATCCTATTTCTAAGAATTGTACTATTAATACTTTTCAATTATTTATTATAGTCGCTTTTCATGTACTTGTAACGTATTTTTACTAACTTTGTTCAGTTGTCAGACGAGGCCCATTTACAGCCAATATATTGTTTTAGTTAAAAACTAGTCATAAAACGTAATTTTTATTTTATATGCCATCGTTTTTGCATTTTGAAGTGTTCTAGTCTGAAAAGGTCCTTATACAACCGCTAATATTATGTAATTTTAATTTTGCACGAATGCAACTCAACTTCAAACTACCCTCATGTTTTTGTCGTTTTTTGAGTGAGATACAAAGCATGAAGTAGGTATTATTTCCAATTAATATAGGTATTAAGAAATTGTAGAAGAACTGACGAGTCCATATCAGGAACATCCTTAATATTATTTTATATAAAATTGTTAGGACTGTGACTGTATGACAATAAAATATATTCTATTCTTCATCAAAAGAAATTTACGCTGGAGTGGACTCTAGAGGTACTATCCTAGCACAAACTTGTATAAAAAATCGTTATTGTTTCACTCTTATTTAGATCCCCACCATATTTACCAAGAGGTCCTTTCCTCATCTTCTGTCAAGGGTAGTGTATTGTGTAGTTACAGGGTATAGATTATTAAATCAGTGAATAATTTTACAATGTTAATATTTCATTGCCCTTTCATATCGAGAAATTAAATTAGAAGAACAATATGTAGATCATGTTATTAGCTAACAAAGTATTGGCAGATACATTGTGACAAAAACATAATTTTGTGACCTATTTTGTGTGTATGATTTTTGTTTTCTGTGTTTTTGTTACAATAAAATTATGTCTATGTCTATGTCTACATTACATACATTTATATTTAAAAAAGTCTGCGTTATTATTATTCCAGGGTATAAGCTAAGTCATTGAAATTCATTCAGAAGTTTTAGCATGCATTAACAAACAGACTCACAAACTTTCGCATTATAATATCAGTTAGATAATTAAATGTAAGTGTGGAGGTGACAGAATGATTTTAAGAATATGTTAATGAAACTGACATAGTCAAATATTTTTATGAAATGTTTGATTCAACAACTTAGGCGCAGTACAGTCGACTCTCGTTAATTCGAAACTCGAGGGACTCTTTAAAATATTACGAATTATCGAGTGTTTGAAATATCAAATGGTTCGAAATTTGTGAGAGAAAATAAATAAAACTTCGAATTATTAAGTGTTGAGTGTTGTTGTTGTGTGTTATTATTTATGAACTGCTCAGAGGAATCTTAAATTCTTTTGCAACATCACTTTTCTTCTCACCTTCCTCTACTTTTTCAATTAACTTCTTCTTTTCAGCAATCGTCAAACATTTATACTTTCTAGGGCTGATAACTAACACAAACTTTTAATCTGTATACCAACGAAAGAGTAACAGTAACTGAAACATAACTAACGAAACCAATTCGTGAGCAGTGTGTGGCAAATAGTCAAACTAATCATAACAAAAACAAAGGCTCGTTTACCTTGATACAAGTTTGACTTGTCACAAAATGTACTTACAATCTTTCCGCCTCTTTCTCTCTGCAACTTTGAATTGTCGAGTGTTGGACGCCGATGAGTTCGAATTAACGCGTCGTTTTGTTATATAGCAATTAATTTTTCGTTCGAATTACCAAGTGCATAAAAATGTATTGATTTAGTTCGAAATATAAAGAGATTTTGTAGGGAACTCGTGATAACTTTGAATTATAGAGATGTTTGAATTAACGAGAGTCGACTGTATCTACTTTATGTCCATTGTGGTATTTGTGGTTTATGTATTTGTTACCAGCAATCTGTTTAACTCAGGTATTCTATACAATACCTAAGTGAATACCTGGAGCTTCTAGGCAATATATGAAATATTATTGTCCATTTCATACTTTACCTAGGTTATGTATACAATTCCTAGGGACCTATAAAGAACCTCTTAGTCCACCAGTAACATGTTAAATAAATAGATTTCTCCTGTATTTATCAATATTATGTAATTAGGTACCCACCTATGAAAGGATTATAATTATGTATGGTATGTGCTTAAAATAAACTTTATTAAAATTAGCAATGATGGGTTCTCATGAAAAACAATATTAAAATGGTAGGTATTTTAGTAGGTTAAGTTAGCATTTGTTTTCTGTAACACACAATTATATCTATAATGCACACAGCAAAATACCCGCATGTCTCCCCCTTCCATGCTCTCGTTTTTTTAAACACATTACTAGCTGTGCATTCGGTATTGCATAGAATACTTAGGCAAAGTATGAAATGAATCATATTTTATACATTACTTAAATGTTTTTGGTATTCTATACATTGCCTAGGAAATGTACAGAATACCAGATTATACAGATTGCCGGTAACATATACACTGTCACCACTGTGGTCACGTGATAAAAAGACTACAGCGGGATTTCATTATTTATAAACATCCAAAGCCACAAAATATATAATAGTAAGTTTAAAATAAAATATGTAAGTACATTGATCTTTTTTTCATTAATTTTATTTTATATTAGTTCTGCTCATAATTTCCAGTTTCGAAAAATAAACCTTACTAATCAAAGGCTAGCCTATATTCATTTGAGAAATTATGAGGTACAGTTAAGTCAAATTCCATCCAAATCTAACAAGCCATTATGGAGTTGAGAATGAAATTTAGCTCACAAATAAAAAAGAGGGACACAAATACATGCATTCAAAGCACCTTATTAGTGTAAGGTAAGTGTATGAGTAAACATACCCGGTTTTGCTTGTAATTTTGCTAAGAGGCCAGCTGCTCTGCCTCTACCACCCACTACAGACCCTGATAGAATTGAATTCACCTGCAAAAGATGGAAAATATTTGGTTACATAATATCATTCTTCAAATAGCTGCATGCACCTACAAACTCCACATGTCAGTGTGAGTGCAGTATTTGCATATGAAACACATACATCATGCAAATTAATTAATCAGCACTTATGTGACTTGTGTGGCCTCTATTTCAGACTTCCAAATGGTCCCATATGCCATTTCATCATTGAACTAATCTGCAACACTCAAAAACTCAACTAATGTAAAAGGTAACAATCAACATACACACATTAATGCTTTGTTCTCTTGGACAGTGTATAAATATACCAGCATTATTTGAGGCCCAGTTTAGAGACATCTTGACTGCTAATACAGAAATCTTGGGCCCAAATCCATATCATGTCTTTCTGTGTTAAAATTTATATGTGTATTTTTAGTTGCAGCTAACATAGAGGAAAACATTTTGAAGAAATTTACATATCAGAGTTCTTACTTACAATCAGAGCATGTGATGTCTGACAACTTGTACTTATTCACCACAGTGAAGTTATAGCTTTAAGTTAACAAAGAGACCCTTTTGTTGCAAATATAAAATAAATTATTTATGATGAAAATTTTGAAATTATATAATTGAACAGTTGGATTCAATTTTGAGTTATGTTTTGCAGGACATAAGTTTTTTAGAACATAATAATGCTTCAAACTCACAACACTAGGAGGTGCACTTGGGGCCACACTAGGCCCTGGTGTGACTTCAGGTGACTGTTCTGCGGAATGTGTAGATGATGATTGAGACTTCTTCTTTAAAGCCTCCAACAGGGCTAAGCCTCGCCCTCGACCCTTGCTTGGATCCATGGTTGGAACCTGTACAGAATACAATGTTTGGTTACTTATTACAATTACTTTTACACAAGTTAATGATTGAGTTACAATTGACTCACTAGAACAATGAGACTAGAAGAAATATATGATTGGTTTGTTTTCCATCTCTTTAAAGTAAATCGACCGTATACTTATGCTTGGTGGACATAAGCAACAACCAATCCCTACATGTAGATACAAAAACTACACCAGAATCAACAGAAGATACTATTGTTTCCTAAAACTTATTTTGACATTTTGCTATGCGATGTAAATTAAGTAAGTACTTACAATATACAACCCAAGTCTAAGAATTTACTGACACAAATCAAGTTACTGCAACTGTTGTTTCAGAAGTTTGTTTACATTTTGTGGGTATTTTGTTTGACAACAACTTGAGAACCAATGTGCGAACCACAATTTAATTAAAATAGGAATTTACTATAGCGTAATACAAATCGTTTAAGAGTTGAGAAGTTCGAAGCCAAACATCGTAAAGTATTTCAAAACCAATATTGAAAACTTTTACACTAAGTTTACATCACAATATATCAGAACAATCAATGAATGTTTCGAGCAAATAAGCGTTGTCTTTCAATTATATGGTATTTACCTTATGATAGTTTTTGAATTTCTCGTTTTAACAGATCATTAAATTCAAATTAAACAGTGAAAATAAAAATATAATTATCGCAAAATTCAAAATACTATATAACTTTCTCGTCAAAGTCAAACTCAATCTCTGTTTTTTTTTTTTGTGTTTATCGGCTCTGAATTCTGACAACGAGTCCTTTAAGCTCAGTGTCAGTGTTGCTAGATTCCAGACCACAACTCGTCGCTTTAGTGCTTGTTTGAAATAACTACCACTAGTAAATTATTACAGGAGAAGAGATGTTTGTTCTATTTTTTTTATTAGCTATATTTTTATGGTTTGAAAGTTTTTTTTATACACGAGTTAGATACAAATCGATGGTTTTTTTTTCTATAGGGGGTAATTAATTAATTATACCTTATTTTACAGTTTTTAAATGGAGGTAGAACAAATATGCACATAAATAATTTCGAATGTGGATTTACGCATGACCACATTGCAAATAGGACAAAGTGATTGATAATTTATTGAGTGCTTATTTGGTATAAGAGTGCTAAATGTATATACAGGATGTATCAAGGTAATGTTTTTCTCAATTTTGAACTACTTAGAACAAATGAGATAAACTGAGCTGATCAATAATGTAATTTTCAGATTGTGATAGATTTACTAACTGAATATTAAATTGCTAGATATGTCATGTCTACTCTCATTGGACAAATTTTCTTAGTTGCAAGTATCAATGTTAAATGAAAAACGAAATACCCGACTGCAGAAAAGAGGTTTATGCAGCCTAACTTATATTTTTTTTTAATTTTGATGTACCCAGTTTCACTCTCACAACTAAGACGAATCTATTGACACCACTCACATCAAAATCAGTCAGAGCCTATAGGGCGTGTCAAAGAAATATACATACATACATACACTCGAAAAACATAACCCTCCCGCTTACGCAGGCAGGTAAAAAGTAAGTTCGTATAAACTGAGTGGCCAGCCCTAGTCTCAGAGTTATTATGCCGCCGAAAGGCCTCTCACCTGGCTTGGCGATTGCTGTTTTTAGGGTTCCGTACCTCAAAAGGAAAAAGCGGAACCCTTATAGGATCAGTTTGTTGTCTATCCGTCCGTCTGTCAAGACCTGTATCTTGGCAACGCGTGAAGGTATCGAGCTGAAATTAAAACCATATCCGCAGATCCATAGTCTCTTGCTGCAGAAAGTAAAATCAAACTTCTGTTTTCATAAAAAAAGTAATAGCCGAATATGTCCCAAGACACGCATATTTCGACACTCGCAAGGGAATCAAAACCTATGGGGTACTTTCCGTTGACTGTGAAATTTGGCAAGAAGCATTCACATAAAGGAAAAAATCCGAAAACTGTACATTTTTAATTTAATCACAAAAAATAGGGTCTTTATTCAAGGAAAGAGTAGTGTTATGTGGGGTATCATGTGCAAGAGCTTCATTAGCACAAGCTAAAACAGGTTTTTGAATATTTTTGCAATGTATATTTTTAAATTTATGAAGGAAAATATAAAAAATATATAATTTCCCCCTTTTATCTACTAGTTAGTATGGAACCCTCGGTGGACGAGTCTGACTCGCACTTGACGGTTAGTTTTTAAGAACAAACAACCGGGATCTATATTTTAACGTGTCATCCAACCCACGGTAGCACTCAGAAAGAAATGCCACTCACGGTCACCCATCCGAAGACTGACTGATCCAAGATTTTCTTAGTTAAGATGGTGAGAGTGAGGTGAGATGTTTTTGGAGAATTAGTTATATTAGCTTGATGTTGATTTCCAAGACTATCGATGTGGATTGGTGTCGGGCCATCGCCCAAACCATATTGTTTTTGTGGCACTCCGCAATTAAAATAACTAAAAAGTATCGAAAAAATCGACATTTATACGTTTATTTCGGTCAAAATAACAGCTTTTGTTAATACATTTTAATAATGTTATTATGAATCCGAAGGAAGTATATTTATCAAAAGTAATTTCAATAATTTTGCCAGCGAGACAGCGATGCACTCTACTATTAAGCTTCAATTCAATGAACTCACGACACATACGATGATTCTTTCTTATGTTTAGATTTATGGTTAAAAATAACCAGGAACCTATAAAAAAATAATGAAAAATCAATTTTTCGATCTCAGTCTGCGCTTGAGCAGAAATAAAAATCACAGAAATGGTTGTTGGCAATAGGGGATTATATACCACGCATAGGTAAATTTGTATGAAAGTATACGGCTGATATCGTAAGTATCGACAAATAATAATTTCTTCGTATAACGGAACGCATCAACGCGGAAACGGTTTTAGGTTTGGGAGTTCCCCTGCACTTAGCGTATGAATAATACGGAAAAATTAAGATGTTACAAAAATAGAGCCAAAACAATATATATCTTTGTTCACCGAGTGAATTTAGAATTTTGTGTGCTAAATCAAAAATAACATCTTAAATCTTTAGATTGTTTTGAATAACATAAAAACAAAATAAACTAATAACCTCCACTATCAATGGAGCTTTAAGCGAAGCAAGCCGTGTGAAAGAAAGGCAATTGCACGCAATTTGAAGTACCAGAAGAAATTATGAAAAAAATGAAGGAGAAGAAAACAAGAGACCTCTCACCAACTGATTCTGAAGTATTAAATACCATTCAAAACTTATACGGAGATTAGTTATAAGTAAATAATTAGTGTAATTAAGTCATATAGTACCCATAATTTGTAAAACTAAATTAAATTTTAGTATACGGCCGTTTTTTCCGGTTTTCCCCAAAAATACGGCTATTATAAGGCGGAGATACGGCAACACCAAAATTGACTTCGAACATCACTGGTTTATTGTGATTAGTGAGGGGTTTTGGCGGGAACGTCTTAGTAATGGTTGTTGTTTTGTTTTATTTTCATAAACTTGTGTTATTTTGAACATTAATGCTATAAAAATGGTGGCGTTTTATTCATTAAGTGTTCGATAAAGTGCATGAGTGTGGGCAAGTGAAATAAAGCAGTAAAACGTGTGATTTTACGTTGTCGGCAAAATTCCATAGAAGCTTCTAGTAAAGTCACCACCACTTTACTGAAGCAGGACTCGACTTATAAATTGACTGTATACGTGACTTAGATTGTGACTAGAACACTTACAACTTGTTTTATTCAAGAAACTTGAAAAAATACTAATACTTGACACTGGCAAATGCTTTAATGCGGGTCCAATACAAAAAAGAAGAAGGTGATTAGTGAAGTGACATTTTGGTATTTTTGGTTTGGTCTGTCAGTTAACAGCAAAGAGTACTTTTTATTGTACGGAAAGTTAACAGTTTACTCGCGGAGAGATAAACGTTTCTTTAAGTAGTAAAAGAAACAAATAAATATCAAAGATGTTACGTATTTCGTTACAGATGTTCAAAAGAGGAGGACAATGCAAACGCTTTTGCGTGTCGGCATCTGCAATAACCAGGCAAGTTACGTGAAACAGTTGTAAATCTACCAGAGTTTAGGTAATAATATATTTCTAACTTGGCTCTGTAGTCTAGGAAAAAACTACTGAGACACTAATACTAGGAAATTAAGATATTACCATGTTTTAAAACTTTCAGGCAGGGCAGTACGAGACAGTACAGTGGATTTTCTCAGTCGGCCAAGATTAGTATTAGAAACAGACCTATTCTAAATACTTGTGCCTGCCGGACCATGTTCATTCAGACTCAAGATACACCCAACCCTAACAGCTTGAAGTTCTTGCCTGGGACAAAGGTTTTGGAAGCAGGGCAAACTATGGACTTTCCGAATATTGGTGCAGCCCAATGTAGTCCTTTGGGTGAGTAACTATTCTCATACAGACATCTTTGTGTTGATTAATTAGCCTTGATTGTCATTCCATATGCTACTCCAAAGAAAAGTTTATGTGCCTACTACTAGAGATTTGTTTGATCCTTGTCTTAGTACATCTCACTGTAATATCCCTCAACAAAACCCTTATATTCCGTATACACTGTGATGAGACAAATTCAAGTGTTATACAAGTAAAAGAACGGTCATTGCACAAAATAATTAATGTAATTAAATATAATGTATTAATCTGAGATCAATTCTATTTATGCATTATAATAGTTATCATATCACCCAAAAATATCACTTCAATATGCACAATTGGTGTTGAATAATGAACAGATTAAACTGAGTGCCCTAAAAATACATATTTATGTAGAATTTCTGTTGCAGAACTTAGGGATTCTACGTCATTACCTATGTCATTATTTGAGACATATTGAAGTTGGAATGGAATGCCTTGCCGCTGTCCTTATTTCCTGAAAACTAAAACCCGGGTGTCTTCAAGTCTAGAGTGTATAAGTATCTTCTAGGTCTACGTGCTTCATCTTCAGCCACAGTATCGCTTTCTATCAGGCATGCTGGTGGTCAAATGTAGAGCTATTCTATATATAAAAAAAAGTTGCATTTCTATAATATTGACGGTAAAAAGCGAAACTGCGAACCAACACAATACCAAAGTATTTTTATTGCATATTCAGAATTAGCATATTTTTCTGTGTCCACTGGTCTGGCTGGATCCTGTCCAATTGCAGGACTTTTAGTGGAGTCTCTTAATCTCTAAAAGTCTGTTTTTTTTCTGTAGGTCCCTAGAAGCCCTTATTTGTAGGAATTTAGTTCCTTTTTCTCTTTTTTAGACAAACAACAAGCAAAGTAGTCTAGGTATTGGTATAACAAGTTATACCAAAGAGCCCACAAGGCAAGCCTTGTGGGCTCTTTGGTAAAATTAGGTGAATGTGAAATTCAGGGTCTGATGTGTGTGTGGTGAGTGTTTAAAGTAGACAGGTTAATACCAAATTAGTCAACTTGGTATATCAGAATGATTGCATTATGAATTGTAAAGTAAAATTGTTGTCTCTTAAACCACATCTGAAAAGAGAGATTTAATATAAAATCTGTTGTTCGCTGTCAACAGGTATCGCAGATCTGCAATACCTGTTGACAGCGTGATTATCTTCTGCGTGCATAGAAAATGTTTTGCATAAAAGTAGTAACAGTAGTAATGAATATTTTCAACCGACTTCAAAAAAGGAGGAGGTTCTCAATTCGTCTGTATTATTATTATTTTGTTTTTTTTTTTGTTTCTTGTTTATTATCATTGATAATTATACATTGTTTAAAAAATTTAAGCAACGAACTTCTCATGGATGCCACTGTCAGAACTGGACCAAATTGAAATGGGACCACACGGGAAGCACCAGCTTTCAAATAAAAAAATAATCATCAAAATCGGTTCTCCCAGTCGAAAGTTATGAGGTAACAAATATAAAAAAATACAGTCGAATTGAGAACCTCCTCCTTTTTTGAAGTCGGTTGAAAAATACTGATGTCATCTAGTTTCACCTGCGACCAAAGATGCTGCAAAGTGTTTGAAAAGTCGGGTCATTAAATTATGTAAAATACATGAGATAAATCCGTTAAGATTTGTTTAATTTCGATGAATGCAAGCTACTATAAAAAACATGATTGATGCAAGGAAATCTGCTGCCAAGGCTAAACTTATATGAACAATAAAACCTATAAGCTTCACTCCAGAAAAGCACAGCAGGAGGCAAAAGACAATTTGCAGGCTGATTCCTATGGGCGTGTTTAGGGGGGAGACCAGATTTTTTGCAAAATGAAAAGTCTGTAATCCCAGAAATTTATTTATTTTGGCTATATTTGATTTCATTATTTATTTGAAATTGACCAAAATTATCAAAAAAAAAAAAATACGCGCTTACTCGTAAACAATGCTCAAAAGTAACTCCTAGTAGATTTGCAGCATTTTAATTGATAAGAGATTACAAAATACATATTCAAACATGGTACTTTTGGTTCTGGTGAAAATTATGCATATTGTGGTATTAGAGCTATTCCGCTTTGTACCTTCGATATATCCAATACCTTTAAACAAGCAATTCTTGTATATATACAATCTGAATCTCGGAAACGACTCCGACGATTTTAATGAAATTTGGTTTGTAGGTAGATTAGGGGACAATAAATCGATCTTGCTTGTTTTCATTTTTAGTGAACCCGGGTTTGCTTTTATTTGCAGTCATAAAAAATCCGAGTTGAGCTCGGTCGCCCAGATACTGAATATAATATGACACCTACAACACACACATCTAATGAAATCTAGTCATGTTAATTAGGCTACTAGGAGTTTATATTATAATTATATTTAAAAAGACAACCTTCTTTGGGCAGCTAAGTGTAACAATAACATACTAATATACCATTATTTTTTTTAATTTCAGCTAAAATGATATTTCGTATTGATGGCGTAAAGGCAGTGTTTTTCGGACCAGACTTTGTTACTGTATCAAGGCAAGATGAAGATGTTGAATGGAGAATCCTGAAGCCGGAAATATTTGCAACTATTATGGATTTCTTTGCCAGCGGATTACCTGTCGTCACTGACGCTAAACCTTCTGGGGATACTCGTAAGCATTGAATATATATATTTTTTCAATTTTTAGGGTTCTGTACCTCAAAAGGAAATAACGGAACCCTTTATGGGATCACGTTGTCCGTCTGTACGTCTGTCAAGACCAGTATCGCGGGAACGTGTGAAGGTATTGAGTTGAAAGTTAAACCATATACGCTGACCCATAATCTCTAGCTGCAGAAAGAAAAATAGAACTTCTCAGTTTTCATAAAAATAAGTTACAGTCAAATATGTCGCAAAAAACGCATATTTCGACACTCGCAAGGGAATCAAACCTATGGAGTACTTCCCGTTGACCTATAACTGTGAAATTTGGCAAGAAGCATTGTACTTAGAGTACACATAAAGGAAAAAATCCGAAAACTGTTTTTTTTTTATTTAATCACAAAAAATTGGGTCTTTATGCAAGGAAGGAGGGTCCAAATTTTAAAGTGCTCTGTATCATGTGGGGTATCATATGAAAGAGCTTAATTAGCACAACCTAAAACAGGTTTTTAAATATTTTTACGATTTATATTAATGAAGGAAAATATAAAAAAATATATAATTTCCTCCTTTTATCTACTAGTTTGTACGGAACCCTCGGTGGGCGAGTCTGACTCGCACTTGTCCGGTTTTTCAGTAAAAGATAGCTTGACTTTAGAGTCGCGCCTTTGAATTGTTTTCATGGATAATTCTTCATCATCATCATCATCAGCCTATTTTAGTCCACTGCTGGACATAGGCCTCTCCCATTGAATGCCATTCAGCACGATCCTCAGCTTTCCGTTTCCAGCCACTGCCAGCTGCTTTCCGTATATCGTCACTCCATCGTGTCTCAGGGCGCCCTACACTACGTTTGCCAACTCGCGGTCTCCACTCCAGAACTCGTTTACCCCATCGGTTATCGGTTCTGCGACAGATATGGCCGGCCCACTGCCACTTCAGCTTGCTAATACGCTGCGCTATGTCGACAACTCTAGTTCTCTGGCGAATTACTTCGTTTCGGATACGGTCCCTCAGAGAAACGCCGAGCATAGCTCTTTCCATAGCTCGCTGAGCAACTTTAAATTTGTGAACCATGCCAACTGTGAGTGTCCACGTTTCGGCACCGTATGTCATGACAGGTAGGACGCACTGGTTGAAGACCTTCGTCTTGAGACTTTGTGGGATGGGTGACGAGAAGACTCGACGCAGTTTGCCGAATGCTGCCCAGCCCAGCTGGATTCTTCTCCTGACTTCACACTCAAAATTGTTTTTCCCTAATTCGAGCGTCTGCCCTAGGTATACATACTTTTGAACAATTTCGAGTGAGAAGCCATCTATTGCAATTGGTCCCGGAACAACGTGCTCGTTGATCATGATTTTAGTTTTATCCATATTCATCCGGAGACCAATGCGTTGGGAAGAACGTGCTAGGCCGTCGAGCATCCATTGCAAATCCTCCAACGATTCTGCCATTATGACGATGTCGTCTGCGAATCGTAGGTGAGAGATGTACTCGCCGTTAATATTTATGCCTCGTCCTGCCCAGTCCAACGTCTTGAACATATCCTCCAATGTGTTTGAGAACAATTTCGGGGATACAACGTCCCCTTGTCTCACACCTCGACGCAAATGGATGTCTTTTGTTCGCTGATTTTGGATCTGGACGGTCATAGTTGCGGCGTCATACAGACATCTCAACACCTCGATGTATCGCCAGTCGACTTGGCATCGCTGTAAGGATTCCAAAACAGCCCAGGTTTCGACCGAATCAAAAGCCTTCTCATAGTCCACGAATGCTAGACAAAGAGGCCGATTGTACTCCTTAGTCTTCTGTACAATCTGCCGCACTGTGTGTATGTGGTCTATGGTACTGTATCCACTTCGAAACCCGGCCTGTTCCGCGGGCTGAAACTCGTCGAGTCTTCGGGAAAGACGGTTCGTGATAACCCTTGAAAACAGTTTGTAGACATGGCTCAGAAGCGAGATTGGGCGATAGTTCTTCAAAAGAGTTTTGTCTCCCTTTTTGAAGAACAGAACAACCACACTTCTGTGCCATGTCAGTGGAGTTCTCCCGGTGAATAGGACTGTATTAAATAATTGTAGGAGCTCATTAATAACCGGAGTGCCACCGGCTTTTAAGAGCTCCGTTGTTATTCCATCTTCACCCGGGGCTTTTCCATTCTTAAGCTGTTTAAGGGCCAGCACGATTTCATCCGAGCTGATATCGGGCAGTTCTTCGGTATAGTGGCGTGTCAAAGTGGCTCTATTGTCCTCTGTGTCAGGTGAGAGATGAGGGGCATGCGAGGCGTAGAGCTGGCTATAGAAGTCTTCCACTTCCGAGATTATCTCCGGCCGTGAAGCGACTACTTTCCCCGCCGAGGTGGTTAACTGCGTCAGGTGGCTTCTACCAAGTGGTTGGATGAACACTCTTGATCCTCGATTTTGCTCGATCAATTTCCGAATCAAGAGTGTGTTTGCTTGACGGAGGTCACGCCGTACCAGTTTACTAATTTTCTTACTAAGTGCCACTTGTTCTGACGTAGTTAACATGGGATTTCTTCGTCGTTCTTCCATTAGCTGCAGAGTCTCTCTCGAAAGCTTTGACTTCTTTCCTTTGCCTCGCATCTCGCAGAATTTTGTGCCCTCATCTCTAAGGACATCTTCCACTTGTTCAAGCTTCTGGTCCACGTCATCTGTGGTTTCTAAGGCAGCAAATCGGTTCTCCAGCTTCAACTGGAATGTTTCGGATCCAACTACGGTCTGCAACAGGTTTGGACGAAGAGCTGACTTCATCAAACGGACTCGTTCAAGCTTTATATCGATATTCAGGAAGCCCCGTACCAATCTATGGTCACTTCCAGCATTAAACCTTGTGAGCACCGAGACGTCCCTGAATATATGCTTTTTGTCCGTTATGATGAAGTCTATCTCGTTCTTTGTACGTCCACCGGGACTTTGCCAAGTCCATTTCCTCTGGACCTGTTTCTTGAAAAATGAATTCATTAAGAACAATCCCTCTTTCTCGAGGAAGTCAACAAGCATTTGCCCCCTCTCGTTCCTTATTCCGAAGCCGTGTTGTCCTACTACCGATTCGCTGCAGGTCCGTATTCCCACTTTAGCGTTAAAATCCCCCATAACAACGTTGAAGTGGGCCCTGGAGGTGTTGTGCAAGGCACTCGATATGTCCTCATACAGGGTCTCCACTTCGGAATCTGGATATGTCTCCGTGGGTGCGTAGACCATAACTACTTTGAGGCTATACCTCTCGGTGAGCTTGATTATTAAGTACGCAACTCTTGACGACACACTTGCGATTTCCAGAACGTTGTTACAAAGGGTTTTATGGACCAGAAACCCGACACCGCCCTGAGATAGCTGGTGGCCTTCTCTGTAGTACATAAGATGGCCCGACTCTAGGGTCACGGTATCCTCCCCTTGTCTTCGAACTTCACACAACCCGAGAATGTGCCATCTTATGTGCTCCAGCTCTTCTTCCAGTTGCACAAGCCTTTCATCTTGTCGAATCGTTCTTCCGTTATACGTTGCCAGAGTCAGTGGGATTTGGCGACCTTCGAACCGGAGATTCTTCGCACCCCCCACCCCGCCGTAACCATGACCGCCGCCTTGGCCAGGAATAGCAGGGCGACCGGGAACAAGGGGCCGTTTTCTGTTTTGACTTTTCATGAGAGGGTTTGCCCATAGTCGCCACGCTGGGCATGCGGGTTGGCGACCGCAGGGACGTATCTTCTTGCACTAGTAACGCTGCTGCCCGTCACTGCCTATAATTTAGCTACGTCCTTATTTGTAATGGTTATACCGCCATCAGTCGGTTTCAGCTGGAGATGTACTAGTACCAGCTTGTAAGTGTCCCTTAGACGGTTCTTACGTCACCCACGGGATGATAGGGGGCAGTCCTATTCTAAGCCGGGACCGCACGGCGGATAATTCTTATTCTAGGTAAACTTGTCTTTTCAGTGGAATTCAAATAGTTAATGAAAAAAAAAAATAGAGATCATATACAAATTCTCATTATTTCGACAAGTTCCGACATTTTGCGTTCTGTTTAAAAAATGTTTTCCTTTTGTTACTGAAGAAATAATAAAATACTAAGTGCTAACTGTTTTACGTCTATAATTTTAGAAATCAACGAAGATGACGATGAAACAGTACAGATGATCAAAGAGTTGCTTGACACCCGCATAAGGCCGACCGTGCAGGAGGACGGTGGTGACGTCCTGTTTGTAGACTTCAAGGATGGAGTGCTTCGGCTCAAGATGCAAGGGTCCTGCTCTTCCTGCCCCAGTTCAATCGTCACTTTGAAAAATGGAGTGAGTTTTATTTTTTCGTTTTCCAGTTGTGATTAAGAATAACGTTGTTGCGCGCTCTTCCATGCAAATATATGCAATAATAAATAATAATCCATATACACAATAAATAATTATGAATAGGAAAAATGTTTTAACCCCTGACCCTGCCTGGGGTGTTATCAAGATTGGCGTGTGCATTTGAATATCTGTGTGTGGCATCGTTATCAAAATAACGTGGTTAGTTATACTTATGAGTGTGAGTATTTTTTTTTAGTACTGTCAATGCTAAGTTACCTAACTTTGACTCTGCGTCAAACATTGTACGGGGCCTTTTTTAGAAGGTTTTCGACCATTTGCTCGAGAAATTAGTAGTCAAAACGACTGTAAAATTAATTAATCAAGTAATTTGACTACTAACCTATGGGAAAAAGTCAAGAATATTCTAAAAAGGCTACGTACAATGTTTAACGCAGAGTCAAAGTTACCCATATTGACTATTATTCTAATGATTTAAAATCACATTGTGACCATTGATGCTAGTGTTCACAAGAATTCACGACAATGGTCGAAGTGCGCCTAAACGTGAGTGTGTCCCGATGAGTCCAAGAGTATGGTGGTTCCAACTTTGAGCTTGCGTCACGCATCTTCCTCCGTTTGAAGTTATCATTGACTAAGAACTTCTATATGTTATAAGTGAAAATTTCGATTCAAAGGCGCATCACGCGAGTGGAAAAGAGATAAGCTAAAAATTAAACCAGTTTGACAGTTTTGTGTACTGAATACTGACTGAAATATCAATGTAACCTGCAAATTAAATGGTTTTATTTACATATGTGTAAGTAAAAACATTTGAAATAAAGTTATATATATGTATAATCACTTTATTTCATTGTCAAATGGACAAATTCAAGAATTGTTATATTAATTTAATATGTATTTGTTTTCAATTTACAGATTTATTTGATGTAACAGATTTCAATATTTTTTACATCTAACTGTCTATGGGTACAGCTGGTAATTTAAACATATTAAATTGTATTTTTCAGGTGCAAAATATGATGCAGTTCTACATACCTGAAGTCTTGGCGGTGGAACAAATCGACGACGAAGGCGATAAACTTAGCGACAAAGTATTCAAAGAATTCGAAATGCTCAAAAAGAAAGAATAAGAATGAAAATATTATGCTGTTGTAAGTAGGTGCTGTATATAATATATTGTAGTTATACATAATACTGATTGATGAAAAATACTGTTTTTGTTATTATGTAGTTTGTATATTATACGTTTTATATAGTATGTTACAAGAGAGGAAAATATTATTATATTTTATAGTTTTTTTAAGATATCTATTTTGAAAATTTAGGACTAGTTGAATTTTAAGTGTTTAATCCTTTGTTTTCACTGAGTTCACCTAAACTAAACAGTTATAAACTGATAAGTTTATTATTAATTTATATTATAGTAAAGATATGTCTATTAGTATGTCCTTTCACGCAGCTACGGAGAAATGGATCTACATTTAGTCGTGTAGTAATCGCGATTTGTATTTCGTTTATATTTGATAGTGCTATGAAATGTAAAACTATTTCCATTTTTACGATTCAAATTCACATTTGAAATTTTAAGAACCAAAGAAATACACTGAAATCCACATGTTTTTTCGTAGTTTTTTTTCAATTGAAAGCATCGGTCGCCACGAAAATTTTGATAAAATGCTAATCAATGCTAAAAGTTGTTTCTCGCAGCGAAAAAAATATTAGATTAGGCTAGTCGTTAAAAAAATCAAAACACATCTAGTTGATAAAATCTTTAATTATTGTACAGGCGACATTTTACATAGATATCTAAATTGAGTATCATAGGCTGTATCCGACGAGAAAAAAATAAAATAAAGCATGCTATTCACATGCCAAAATACTCTGAACTTATTATTTACTAATTCTACAAATACAATCTAAATAGGCCTCTAAAATAATACAAGTAAGTTCTTACTGCTAATTATTAACTAAAGGTGTTGACACACTAGAGTTTTTTAAACTTTTCTAAGATCCACATAAAAAATAAAATACAAATGAGTTAACTAACTATATCATTGAATTTAAACAGTTATTGAAACAGACAACGTTCTTACACATCATTTTGTACCAGAAAGTACCACTGCACTGGTACAAATTATGGTGGTTATGGTACTTATAGTACCTACTTATGGTAGTATTTAGACACAAGTATGCTAATATATACTATTAAGGTGTTCTGTGACACAATGCAATTTTTTCATAAGAATAGAATTATATATAATAATATTTTTTAACCCCCGACCCCGACGCAAAAACGACGGGGTGTTATAAGTTTGACGTGTCTGTCTGTGGCATAGTAGCTCCCGAACGGATGAACCGATTTAGATTTTGTTTGAAAGGTGAATTAGTCGGGAGTGTTCTTCGCTATGTTTTATCAAAATCGGTTCAGCCGTTTTTTTTTTGTCGGAGGTTTTTGAGTTTTCTAAACTTATACTCGTTTAAATGTTGATGAGCACTGCAAGAGGTTTTCAATTCAGTTCGTTATGTTTAAAATTACCTCAAAAAGCTAGGTACAATCTATGTTTAGGCTATATTATTATGCTAATTACTACTTGTAATAATTGTATAGGCACTTTTCTGTCGTATTCCTGGCATTTTCTTTGATCGAAAATACTTGTTCAAAATGTCCTCTCAGAAACCACCGAATATGTCGCTTTTAATAGCGACTTAAAAATTACAAAACCTAGTGTGTCCTCACCTCAAAATTATATTAGTAGGTATGTATCATTTTGCACTACATCTAAAAAGTATCATATAATACAATTACATATATTTATTTTGTTTACATTTAGTTACATGAATGTAAATTTATATTTTCAAAGCCAATTTTTAACTAAGTAATTAACATTTTTTAATACCTATAAATATATGAATGGCAGTGTTTTAAATTATATTTCATATCGGAAATTGTAGATATTTACTATCAATAAATTATATTAATCTGTAGATAATTTTTTAATACAAAAATACAAATAGTTTTTATTATATTACTTACACGTAAAATAGCCAGTAAAATTATGAAACTAACCCTTCAACGACATGTAGTAAGAGAAACAGATATCTCGTATTTTTATTAAATATGTTCGTAAATCAGTTTTTACTCACATGTTCATTCATACGAAGGTATTTTTTAAATGTATAGGAAACATAAGCCCATATCAAATGGGAAACCATTGATTAGGATGTTACGGAAAACTCACCTGGGTTCCAGGTGCTGTTTCAATAGTTAATAGATTGTCTATGAATGGTATCATCATTAGAACTCTATAATGCATTAGTAGTTTACAAAACATAATAAAAATAGGTACAAAAACTAAAACCCGACTACTGAAAAATCACGCTCTAAAAAGTATGAAACAAGAAAATCTAGTAAATATTTTAATGTATTTCATACATATTCTTAATGGTGTTCAGAAGATAACTGCGGTTGTATGCCACCTACTGTAACAAAACAATACATACTCCAAAGTAACATACGACCACGGTTATCCCCTGGGACCCAATTCAGTTATTCAAGACCGCTCCATAGCCGAACCATAATTATGTGGAGCGTTTCCCGCCGGCCGCCATAGTTTTTTTGATTCAGTCACTTTTATGTCATACAATTGACACATTTGATGAAACGTAACACGTCCTTCGCTCGTTACTAAATCAAAAAAATATAGCAGCCGACAGGAAATGCTTCGCACAAGGTTCAGTTACGGATCGGTTTTGATTAACTGAATTGCCTCCCTGGACACCCACTATGAATATGTATGAAATACAATAAAATATTTACAAATTTTCTTGTTTCATACTTTTTGGAGCGTGATTTTTCAGTTGTCGGGTGTTAGTTTTGAACTTATTTTTGATTTAAAGTATTTTTGGGGTTTTTGTAAAGCCACATCATTTTTTTGTCAAATTAAGATAAGTAGTTTAAAGTTATGGGGGAACAAATTAACATAAATGCATACATACATACCGTTCCACAAAAACATAACCCTCTCTGCTGAACTGTTGGTTATATTTTAACAGACTCCCATTTTTTGTGTCAATGGTAATGGCATTACAATGGCGTGGTTTTTCTTGACCAATACTGATCTTCGGACTCTTAAGGATTTATAGCGAGGTTAATAGAGTTCGTTTGCCTAAGATAAGAATCGCCCTCGATTCAGACACCCAGATTAGGTATACCTAAGTGGAAATGTAGCTTTATACCTGCCTCTTAGTGCCAGCATTTATATATTCTGGACTTGAAGAAATGTTTCCTATGGGTTACACCTGCAGACGCAACACGATGGAAATAGAAACCAGTCCATGAAGATCCCAGCACAGTCGTCATTGGGGTCGTAGGCGAGTAGACGGTGCCATTTGTACTTCTGTTCGCAACCGCAGTCTTTGGTACAACGATTTGTTGTTTTCTTGCTGGAAAATTTATTGAAGGGTTAGCGGCTTTCATACGTTAAAAGGTTCCTTCTTGTACTATTAAAGATTTGTGAGATTTCGATGTTTCTTTTTGTTTTTAAGTGCTGGAACCATGAATTGTCGTCGTTATATTCTTAGCTATATAGGTTTGAATTTAGTGCTTTTTTCAAATTTCAACTTATATTGGTAGTTAACAAATAAAAAGTTTTAAATTAGAAAACTGAGAATAGAAGCCTAGCTTTAGCTATATAGTAGGTTCATTAGGTACTTTCAATCATAAAAAAAAGAAATAATCACTCACTGCCTGAAAATACTATCATTTTCAGGCAGTGAGAAAAATGTTTAATTTCTTGTAATGCCATGTAATATACATAGGACTTTTTGCGTTTGAGTGCTTCATCTTCGACTACATCTTGCTTACGAACAGGTGCGTTAGTGGGCAAACGCAAACTTTTTCACGATAAAAAAGTGCGATTTGTCTACTGCCTAGTGTTTTCGGTCTTTATTAAGCCCTGTAGTATTTCAAAATAACGGTTGTGCAAAGTCACGCTAAATTGCGTACATCTCTTGACTTGCGACTATACCATGCAAATCCATTACCTAATTTTAGTTTTGGTGGATGTCAGGACCAAGATTGATATAAAAATTCTCTAAGATTTTGTTGTAACTACCTACGCAATGCCACAGGCCCAAACCTGTCATGGGTTCGATGCCTCGAAGCAATTTCATAAAGGGTACCGTCATAAAGCGTAAAACCAAGTGACCGGTTCGGTCTCTTCCAAGACAAATAAACACTCGAATTATAACTTTGAGATTCAAATTGACTCTCATTTTCGTTTATCGAAAGTGAACTCAGCCGACCCGCGGGAACCGGTCAAAAGTTCACTGACACCACACATGGCATTACCTGCACACTTCCTGATGAATCGCCTGTTCAAAATGCATCGTGTTCACTATGGCTCGAAGCTTTCTCGCAGAATTGAGGGCCCAATACGGAGTCATTATCTCCGTGTTACTCTCACACGCGTCCACCCTGCAAATGAAGCAGTAATTTGTCACAAAGTGCAATAAATCGGCCATTTATGTAATTTGGAGATTGTCCAAAAGGGAAATGTTTCGAGAGAATACTAATGAGGATACGTAATCGGTGCATCAGTGAAATCGAGCATCGTCGATCAAGTGCAATTCGGAGCTGTTGCATAATTGGGATTTGGGGCGAGACACACACTGAGATTTTGTAGTCCGCTTATGCCAGTTCAATAATTCAAACAGTATGTGAAATTATTTAACATCTAACGTTGCTGATGATCAGAGTGCAATGCAACATGAAGTTTTGAATCAAAATCAAAATTTGATCAGTTATGCATGCGGTATGCAGATAACCATGCAAAGTGGATGAAACTCAATAGTGGAAATTGAAATGGGTTTAATGTGTCCATTCATAAATTACGTGTATTATTTCTTATACATCTTTTAGCCTTCTTCTTTCTTGGACCTTTTAAATTATAATCATGAAGTTTTCATAACTTGTCTGTCTCCATCCCATAAAGTCTCCGCGTTTAATGGACAGCATACAAAGGTTCAAGCAGTCTCTTATGATTTTTGTCTCGCTCTTTCTACAGTCGAGAGAACAAGACACAAGTCAAAGTAAGATTGAAATAAGATTGCGGTAATCCTCCAGGTACTTGAACAGAATAGTAAGTAAATGTATGCTAACGTACCTGCCAGTGCTATTAATTGCCTGTGGATCAGGCAGATTCGCATTAGAAGATTGCCGCACGGGTCTGAAGTACGAATCTCCTGTACCGTGAATGTCCGGCACACCCGGAGCGCGCCGCACTCTGCCTTCAGCCGGCGTGTTGAAGGAACCGTACATACGCTTGATTAGTGCTTTGTTCTCGTCTATGAATGTCTCGATCTTGTCTCTGGAATGTTTGAATTAAATTGTTGAGGGTGAGATGCTGCCAAAGAGTTGTAGTTGCAGAAGATACTCTAGCTAGATTATTAGGTGGAGAATGGGCATAGGCAGCAGGTTCTTAGGTAATTGACAACCACAATTCGAGCGAAAGTAGAGTTTGAAGTAGGCGTAGGTAAGTATTGACTTTCTCAGTGTTCGTCTTGGAATACATAAACAAAGTTCTTTTAAATCGGAATGTGGATAGAAATTCCATTGACAGTTAAACAACATTTTTGAGAAACTGCTCTTTTTACGCAAGTACTACTCATCGATAGAAGGTTTATTTAAGGGGATGTTCAAAATAGGTGGTCTTTAATAATAATACTTATTTGGTGTCACTGGTTTCACCTATCACTGGTGTCACCTATCAAAATAGTAAATGCCTAGATAGAAAGAACGTCTATAGAAAGAACGTCTATAAAAATCTTTATCATGTGCTGAAGTTGGATACAAAACTCACAGTGGATAAGTATTCCCTGCCGTCGGACAGTAAAGCTGGAAGTTTCTCTTCACACACGGCACGCCTCTGATGATCTGCCCCTGGAGCTCGTACCCTAACGCCACGGATAGCGCCGTCCAAAGGATCTGGAATGAGAAACATTCATTTAGTAATTTTGGTGCTATGCTGAGTATTTGGATTCGCTAGTGTTGCCTTCTAGGCATATAAGGCACGAAGTCGAGTGACATGTAGCGGGAAATCGTAGCTCATTCAAATGAGTAACACCTGGGGGTTCAGTTTCGTGAACCTTAATGACGTCTCGTCATATTTTCTTGATTGAATGAGCAAGTGTTTGTAGAAATAGAAAACTTTGCCACTTGTCTAAGGAGGCTTGTACATTACCGTTCGATATTCCTGGTGATTAGCGAGCCGTTTAGAATTTTTATCGCAGCACTAGTCTCTGGACAAAATTCTCCTTGTAAAAACAGTAGGCACATTGCTGTAAATATAATGTGGCGACTTTTTTTTTGTTCAGTATACTCTTACGGTTGATTATATCATGTCTGATGTTAAGGAATAATGCGATCTAAGGTGAATCACACAAGAGTAAGGCGGAGAATTTCACTAGAATTCATGCTGATAAGTTATTAGACTGTTTTTGTGCGTCAACGTAAGCTAGCGTACTGTAAGTAGGTACGTAGATGTAGATTACTTTTGTCTTGCTTAGGCCTCAAAGGATTTTATAATTATCTATTTTCATATTATAGGTAACTATAACTATTTAAAAAGTATTAGCTCGGCAGACCGTACATAATTGGCGCCGTTAACAACTGGACGGGTTTCAAGTTACAACTAGGTAATTAGGTTGCTATTATCAAAACTTTGTTTTTAATTCCCATAATTATTAATTAACAATGGAATAATTGTGGGTAATTCCAGAGGTGATAATGTATGTAATTTAGAGAGCTCAGTTGTGTAGGTATAAAATAAGTTAGTGAATAAAAGTAAATATGGCTACCAAGGGAGGGACCGGTGCGGTTTTATGGATATGTCTCTGTTATGACCCGGAAACCCTCATCTCAATGCTGGATATCTTTATAAAAATCCCCCCGTGATGAGATCATGATGATGCTGAAATTTGTCCTAAGTACCTACAATCTGGGATTTTGTATTATTAATGTATATTAGACTAGCGAAAGAGAGATTAAATTCGGTAGGTACCTACATGTTCAATCATGAAGATAATCATTGTCGCTAGTATGTGGCACATTTTCTTAAACAGCAAGAGAAAACTGAATCTAAATAGCCGATTCCGATTTTTATTTAAGATTTGAACTATAACGTACATAGAGATTGGGCACTATATCAAACAATGAAATTAAAAGCCTTGTTGCCCTTAGTCAAGTTTTAGTTCATCAATCAACTTACATCTTGTTTTATTTTGTAAATAACGCGGTCGTCACCAAATGTACCTATATTAGGTATGTATACTATGTATAGGTAGGTACTTAAGCCTCTAAATACTTGATTAAACTTAAAAATATCACAGATTAGGTACCTACTAAGTAGGTAAGTAAGAAGCAGTCTGGCGCCGGTAGGTGCCGCTTCTTGAACTCCGCGGCGTTCATATTCCCCTCGACATCGATTTAAGATTATCTATTCAAATAATTCGAACGAAGCGCTTTGGTTCCACTATTATTGTACGATCTTCTAAATTATGGAATATGTTGTCCGAGTGGATATTTTTCGGTAGATATCACATGAGTGTCTTTAATACGAGACTAAATCGGTCCACGTTCTTGATGCGTACTGCACAGGAATGGAACCCATTGCCGCCCTCTCTGTTTCCTGAAACTTATAATCTTAGAATTTTCAAGAGATGGACGAGCTCCACCCTCGGCGACATCGTCGTTGCTTAACATCAGGATTATCAGGCGAGTTGGTGGTCAATCGTAGATCTATCCAATGTAAAAAGGGTTTCGTCTAGGAAAGTGGGCTACATACTCGTACATAAGACTACAACGTCGTGTCGCTCAACATGCGGATCGGCAGTCAAGCGCAAGCCTTTGATAAAAAAAAAAAGCAAAACTAATGGTAAAACCTTCGGAAGATGTGCAACGAATTAAGATATTCATTCAGAGATGCGTACCACGGAAGCCTTTCTAAACAATTACGAATCAACCTTACAAGCTAATATGCTATAAGCCGACAATGGCATTTTGAACACTCACATTTAACCAGAACAAATCCATATCCGCTACCGGATTGTTGTATAATTAACACGTCCTGCTGCTGTAAAGTGCTATAATTAACTGAACGGAGATAAACTAAAACAAAAACAATAGACTAACGAAAAAAAATGAAGTTAACGCACCACAAGGCAGTACACAGAATAACAAGATTGTGAGACAAGTCGCGAAACCGACATCCTTTACAAAAAATATTTTACCGACAATTTAATAACAAGGCGTTGTGGAACTAACATAGATCGTGCTTTGAAAAAAGAATCAGATAAATGTGAGTCTGGCTTGGGTATTGAGTGTTCCGTATAAAATTTTATTCAGAAACTGCTTGAGTTTCGAAGATTTTTCTCGAAAAGTTTTTTTTCAACATATTTTTGGCATAGAGTTAGGTACTTGTGTTATGGATATCTTGCTTCTGGCCAATTTCATGATTCTATGTCAATGGGAGATAAGTACAGCTTTGATTGACCCTAATTGAAGTGGAAGTTGAATCTTATGTATAACAGCGTCAGACCAGTCACAAGGTGGACAGAAGATCTCATACAAGTGGGAGGAAGATGCTGGATGCAGGCCGCTTCCAATTGGTATTTTTGGAAATTCATGGGAGGCCTATATCCAACAAAGGACTACTTGTGGCTGAAATGATGATGATGGACTAAGCATTAGTGCTTAATATATTTACGGCCACAAGAGACCGTATAAATAAGAGTTATATATGACATAATTTTGATCGGAATACCTCCACGGCTTGAAATAAAGGGTCGACAGGAAGTCGGAAAATATATGGCTTTATTTTTCTTTTCGGGCACGGAACCAGTGGCGTAACTATAAGGTGGCAGCGCTGGCAAAATGCCACGAGCCCCCGACCCGAGAGGGCTCCGGCCTCTCGGGCCCGGGGGCCCGTCTGAGCACAAGGTCAGAAATAACCTAACATTTTTAACTAAATGTACCTAAGTACTTTAAAATTATATGCCGTAGGTCGTGGGTTCGATCCCCACCCAGGGCAAACATTTGAGTGATGAACATGTTTGTTCTGTCTCTGGGAGTTTCTATGTATCATATGTATGTATTTACAACAAAAAAAAGTATATATGTATTCTATCAGATATCTAATTCCATAGTACAAGCTTTGCTTAGTTTGGTCTAGATGGTGTTGAGTGAAATGTCCCCAAATATTTATTTATTTAAAAAAAAAAACTCTACGGTTTTGGGGAGGGCCCCATCCAAAGAATTTGCCACGGGCCTCTGATGGTAGATAGATAGATAACACTTTATTAAAAACCTCATGATAACAAAGATAACATTAAGTAAAGTATGTAAATAACATTTAAAAAAAAATGGTATAGTTACGCCACTGCACGGAACCCTAGAAATCCGCCATTAACATTCGAGTTTATGCAGATAATGTGACTGACATAAAATAGCCATTGCGATTCAAAATAGCGAATGCTACAAAACACGTACTCGAAAGGAATACTGAGTCTCCGTAGCGCAACCGATAGTCCATCATAACTATATAATAATATGTAATACACCGGTGCCTAATGGATTGATTTATGACGAATCTCTTGGGCAACAATATAAAATGGTAAACTAGATCGGCCATTAATTTAGCTAGTGTCGTTATTTAGCAATACAATAGTTCTCCGAGTATATTTTAGCCGCAAACTGTGTCAATAACCTTGCATGGAGCGAAATAAATTTACATATTTATATGTAAGCAAAAAAATTGAGTCGTTCGGACGTCTTATGGCGCCATGGAATGATTTAGAGTTTTCGACCTGTTGGAACATTTTAAGTTAGTCATTGGTGTAACTGAAGCACTTATTGAAATGCCAAATCGGCAAGTGAAGGTTTACGATGTTATTTAAAACTGTTTATTTTTATTGGCGAGTTTAATCGGTTGATGAGTACGTTAACGAGTGTGCTGAGGCCGAATAGGTACCTAAGTAGCTATATGTTGTTCCGGGCGTCGTCTCGAGATACGACTCGAGATATTTTGTTACGTGTGTTGCCTGCAGTTTGCTGCAGTGCGGGGTTTCTTTGAAGACATGTCGGGAAATTGAAGGCAGGGTGAAATCGCTAGTCTTTGGTTACATAGACCGTATCTGTCGCGCTAAAGTACCTTCTGGTAGTCTTGTAATTCTATAGAGCAGTTAAAACCATTAGTTTGTTAAGTTGTCATCACTCATTATATTTAATATTTTTATGGTTGTTAAAACAATTATTTAATAATCAAATGAATATAACTAAAATAATATTAAGTTACCTTCGTTCAATAATTTTAACAAAAGTGAATTAACTTATTATCATTTAGTATTTTATAGTAGTCACACATAGTTATGCGATTATTTTTTAATACCTACATATATAAGTACCTATTCAAAAAATTGACTTAAATATATTAATTTAGTTTGCTTATAAACTAATACTAGATTGTTATACAGGGGCTAAAACGACCCGTTGTAACGAGGTAGATTTTTACTCCCGAGCTTTAGCGAGGGAGTAAATAGAAACCGAGTTGCAATGGGGTTTTTGCGCCATGTGTTACACTCTACTTTTCACTACAAGTGCGAGAAAATAAAATAATCCAATACAATAATTCAAAGTTTAATTTATTAAAAATGATATGTACAATTTGTACAATTCTGGATATATAACGAGATGTTTGCAAAGAGAATGTAAATATATTCCAAAGAGATTATTCTACTTTTGAATAAAGACAGTTTCGTGTATGTAGGCTCTTTGGTAATGATAAAAATTAAAAAAAAAAAAAACTTTGTCCCCTAGAGCTTAAAATGCTATTTTATCCCCGCTTTAATATACGCTACAATGACGGACTTTTAGAGCAAGAGTAGTGAAAATGAAATTAAATGTAGGTTCTAACTAAATGAGTAAGTATATTTAAGCCTTTTACAATTTACTCCAGTAGCTTTGTCGATATAAATTGCCGTGTGGTGTATGCGACCGAGGTCTGACACTGACTGACACAATAACATAATTATCTAAGATTTGTATATATAGATAACGCTACATCAATTTATTCATAAGAATAAATTAAAATCTCATATTATATCAAGATTACCCGACATCATAAAAAGAGGAAGAGGGTCGATAATATTATTCGAGTCGAGTTCGAGTCTTTAGGTCATCATCATCATCATCTCAGCCATAAAAAGTCCACTGCTGGACATAGGCCTCCCCCATGGATTTCCAAAAATACCGATTGGAAGCTGCTTGCATCCAGCGTCTTCCCGCCACTTGTATGAGGTCATCTGTCCATCTCGTGGCTGGTCTTCCTACGCTGCGCTTTCTTTCTTTCTTTAGGTATTGCTTTTATATTACCCCCTAAACGCTTTATTAACCGATGTTCGAGATGTCAGATTGATGTAGTTGTGTTTTTATTTTATACTTATATTTCTTGTTCGATGTGCCAAATAAAAAGTCTGATATTGTACACACAGGTAGATGTACCTACTTATTTAATTCATTGCATATATTTTGGCTGTGCACGTGTCTTACGATTCTAATTTAGAAGGAACCTAGAGCATGCCTCGCCTTTAAACTAAAGCCTTATAAATATCCGATTTACCATATAGAGGTAAGCGTAGGCGATTATGGCTACTAATTCTGTCTATTCGTTGTGTCTATAGATGACGAGTATCATATTTAACGCCACTTTGTGGGAATTCCAAGACAAACGAAACATACATAATTATGTTAGGAAAACTAATTTCACGTAATGTTTTCTAAGGTTTTCCCGATTATTTCTCATTTAAATTAAACTAATTTTAACGGATTTATCGCGTATATTTTACATAATTTTATAACCTGATATTTCCAACACTGCAGCGTCCGTGGACACATAGTCCTTGGTGGTTAGTTTAATTTTAATTACACGTATTTATTTTATACTAGCTGCGCCCCGCGGTATCAACCGCGTAGTGATGAAACACTGTGATGATGATGAAGATAAATATCCTTCTCGAGGTCCTAAAGAATCTCTATGCCAAATTTCATAACGATTGGTTCAGCCGTGAAGCCGTAAAAAGGTAACAGACAGATACGACACACGTTTATTTTCGATTAAATAATATTATTAGTTAGGGCTTACCGCATTATGGTTTTGTCTGTGATTGAGAAATCATTTGACAATTTAAAAGTATTAAGTTCTTTAAATCAAGACTTGCTGAAATTCTTGCAGTCTGTGGAGAATCAGAGGAGCCGATAAAACATATTAGGTACTATACTTAATATGTGGCTGTGACACAAAGGCTACCAAGGGACGATTTATTTCTACAGATTTGCGTACCCTAAACTATAGGCTACTAGCACGATCATTTTCATCTCCAAATAGCTTAAACAGAATATGGATCGCAGCACTTATGTTGGTGGCTAAATAGGCCAATTACTATTAGGTGATTTTCTGAAGCTCATGCTGTCCTCCTTCAAACACCCGATACGGACGAATAAAACATCAGGTAAGTACAATGGAACCTAAAAGTTTTCGTGCCGAGAATTGGACCCCAAGGTAAAGATACGATAAGATCTGATATATATAAGTAGGTACAGACAGGCCTATGTCTGCCGTTTACGGAACTGAAATGACACATTGCCCGATTACCTAGGCCTTGAAAGTTAGGTTCACTGGATATTGCATAGTCATTATTAACCGACTTCCAAAAAGGAGGTTATCACTTCGACCTGTGTGTTTGTAATATTGTCAGAATTTTTGTATATGATAGTATATACCAGCTTCTAAACATGTGTGCCAAATTTCATAAGTGTATGTATGTTTGTCCACGCATTACGCAGAAACTAGAAGTCGTATTTCAAAATTATTTTTTTTATTAAATAAAGTATCTTTCAGCTTAGGAGTCATTGTAAGTTTTATCAAAATCGGTTAAGTAGTTTTCAAGATATGGGCTTTTGAACACTCACTTCGTTCATCGCAACTGCAGAGCCGTGTCTACACCTTATATTTCAATTGTTTGATAGACAGTGACATGAGCGGTGATGAGCTTTGGCGACCGTTTTAATCGACTTCAAAAAAAAAGGAGGTTATCAATTCGACCTGTATAGTGAATTCAAATTTTAATTTCAAACAAAACGAGTAAATACTATTATAAAAATGAATTAAAAATAAGTAATTTAAAAAAATTAAACCGACTTCAAACTGAAGAGAAAGAAATAACTCGAAGAAAACCAACTATTTTTTAGGTCGGTGTCATGCCCTTTATCATCAACTAAGTCCTATACAGATACCGACCTCAAAAATAGTTGATTTCGAGTTATTTATTTCTTTTTAGTTTGAAGTCGGTTTAATTTGTTTGAATTAATTTTATTTTAAGTCGAGTAGACGACCGACCGTTTAGAAAAGCTTGGTTGAATATGGGGATATTACATTATATTATTTATTATATTGGTATTATAGGTATACCCTTAAATATCTTCCGGGATAGAAGAATAGAATTCTACAAACGTAGATGCTCTACGAGCTACGAAGCTACAAGACGTCCTTTCAAGCAGAAGAAGACAGTTTTATCGCATGCTAAGTTTTGATAAACCCTAAGTCTATCTTCAGGAGGCTCGCTTCTGCTCTACTTTTCTGCTCTGTTCTCTATCTAGTCTTGTTTCAGATGGTTATACTATTATTTGTTATTACCACTGTAGAAACTACTTATCTATTAACCCAAACGCTATTCGTTTTGAAACAAAAATAATAACTGCCTCTATATAAGTAGACTAGTTTGCTCATAGTCGGCATAAAGTAAGTGGCGGTTTCCTGGTTATGGACACGTTTTTTTTTTATATAGAAAATATCTCTATGTTTGACTACCAGCTCGCCTAAAGGAAAGAATGCATGCAAGGAAAGCGACAGAGCCGATTTGCATGCAATGTGACGCAATCATCATCATCATCTCAGCCATAAGAAGTCCACTGCTGGACATAGGCCTCCCCCATGGATTTCCAAAAAGACCGATTGGAAGTGGCTTGTATCCAGCGTCTTCCCGCCACTTGTATGAGGTCATCTGTCCATCTCGTGGCTGGTCTTCCTACGCTGCGCTTGCCGGTACGTGACAATACCTCAGAACGTACTCAGAATACCTCAGTACGTGTGGTATGTGACGCAATACCTCAGAAGAATGACTCATATTTCATAGCCCTTTGAGCAACCGACACTCTGATTACTAGGTAAGTTTTCTAGCTTGACCATTGCTACGATATACTCGTAGCTAACACCGGTAAGTATTTCTAGGGACGGAAAACATGCTGAAAAAATATCTACACAATCATTCGAAGATGCAAAATTCTTATTCCGGACAAGTCAATGCTCTGCCAATGAGCTGATCATCATGAGCTTCTGATGCGAAAATGAATCAAACAAAATCAGCGTTTTTCTAGTCAATTCGCGTTTCGTTCACCACATCGATATGTGATTCGATTCACGTAAACGCAGACGTGACAGTTTGCAGTGAGTCATTCGTTCGTTTACTTCAGTGTTAGGAATTTAGTATTCCTAGATGGACTAGCGTGCTTCGGAGAATGAGTGGACAAAGGCAGGAAAGGCTGGAGACTGCAGGAAAAACAAAACATTGGACGGAGGTACTTGGAGGGCATTGACATTTGTAAGGCCTAGAAATAATTTAATCCCAAGTGTTTTTAAGTAACTAATAGTAAATCACGACTTTGCCTATGCGGTGATGATGCCAAGTAGCCTTTGATAAAGTATCAACGGGATGTAGCGTCAGTCCTCAAAAACGTCCGAGCTCTATGAGATCTAATTAGACCCCTTACACGATTAAAATAATTTCTATTTCCAAAATAATTCGAAGCGGCAAAATAGGCGTCTCAAGACTTCTCAATCTAAATTAGGCTTTAGCGCGGCGAGATAGAGTCCTTATAAGAAAATCTTTAAGTTTGTCATTGTTGGTATATGAGTATCAGTCAACCCAGGTCCCAGGACACTATATTCGTGAATTTTGTTTTAGGCTTTACGTCCACGTGATGGAATGTCATTGCATGTAGCCTTTTTTTAGGGCATGCACTCTGTATTCATTTTCATCATGATCCATTCAATGATTTAGACGTGAAACGGCACAAACAGACAGCGATACAGTGTTACTTGCATTTTAATAATATCAATTAGCTGCGACCCGCGGTGTTTACCCGCGTAGTGATCAAAAATGATAATAAAACAAAGGCTATACCTATTTTATCATAAATGATACAATATAGTGTATACATGTTCTTCTCCAGGTCCTAAAATACTTTTTCACTTCAGTAGCTCAAATATGTAGGTTTTGCTGCCTGAAATCAGTGAGCAAAATGCGATTTTGCTCACTGAGTGAGACAAAGTAACTTTTTAATTATTACTTTTTTCAGAAAGCCGCGAATATCTTATTCAGCCTTGGGTTAGTCATACAATTCGAAACATTACACTCTATCTCTTTCCCGCCATTAGAAAGAGAGAGAGACAAAGACCAGCCTTTTCGAAGTTCCGATTTTGAATTCTACCTCAAAGACAAACACGTTCGGAATTTCGTACGAACTAAAGAAATTTAGCAAAAAGATAATTGTAATTTATTGAATGTTTTACTTATTGTTGTATTTAAACGAAAAAAAAGTATTTACTGCAAATAAAACTGATATTTAACCCGTAAATATATATTTCTAGTTTCAATAATGTTACGTAATATATTTTTATCTCCTAAAGTGTTCTCGCTGCTGAAGTAAAAAGTTATGTGTGTTACACGAGAGCAACGAGTTTTGCATCTCGTGCCTTTGAATCCCTCGCCACACTCAGGATTCAAAATCAGCACTCGCAGCAAAAAACGACTTTGCTCTTTTGTTGCACAAATAACTATTGTGCCAAAATTCACAATGATTGGTTCAAACATTAGCCGTGAGATGGTAACAAAGAGACAGACAGAGTTACTTCGCTTTTATAATAGTTATTGGGATTAACATTAGTTGGAATTTCTTTATTTCTCCCTTATAATATTAGTTTAATAGTTAGCATTAGGAATAAACATTCTTTTAAGAGCCTGTGGTACGACCGTCATCCGTCTCGCTCGCGCATGTTCACATTTTTCTGACATTTTTATTTATTTATTTACCAACACATAATTTACATTATAAAATGACTAAATGAACTTATAAAAAAATCGTCGTTTATAAAACTAGAAAACAACATCACAAAATATTCGACAAAAATTTCAATTTGATCCAAGTTAATTTTCATATATAAAAATCATTTTTAGAAATCATTAAAGCAAAAATATCCATATAATTTTATGGAAAACTGTCTTCTGGCCGCGACATCGAAAATGCGATAAAAACAATAATAAAAAAAATGGCATATAGTGAGTCCAAATCCAATAAAAAAAATATTTACAAAAACTGAATTTCTGAAGTCAAAGTTTATCTTATCAAAAATTAAAAAAACAATTGTTTTAAATAAATATGCACATAACTTCAAACGTTTACCTTACATGTGCTTTGCTATGGTGAATTTGACGTCAATTTTCACTAGACCGTAAATAATGATCGTCAAAAGAAACATTAAAATTCCAGTCTTGTTCTTACTCGTAGAAAAAATTATATTGCGTCGGTTTTGGCATAGCATGAAATATTAGTTTTTTTTAAGAAACGTTTGAGTTTTAAGTTCAATTTAGTTTGCGAAGGTGCGAAGCTTTGATTGTGCCAAATAATACACGTTTGGTTTATTGTAATGTTTATTTTTCAAACTAACAATTTTTAGGAATGTTTATTTGTACTTTTATACACATCCGAGCGCACTTCGGCATTCGCGCGGTTGCCCGCGCTTTTTCAAAGTATAATTTTAACTTTTATTTTAATTTTTGTGATCTTACGTAAGAACTATCAAGACTCCCTCCCACCCCTTGTAAGAAAAAATAAGACATGGTCGACCCCCCTCCCCCTCTAAATCGTCTTACGTAATAAATGAATGGCCCCTTAAGAGTTTTATAATAACACAGTCGCGTACGCAATATAACTATTATTATAACTATTAATACCTACATTTTACCTAAATATTGGCATTGAGTGTCCATTTCGTTCCGGAATAAACAAAACCTAGTTTCATTTTGACCTATATCACTCTCTTTTTCACCCACGTGAAGCGCCTTTGAATCGGATTTTTAAATCTCGCTCTTTTTGGGCCTGTTTGAACCTAAGACAAAGACCTTTTTCGCTGCGTTTGAATGAAGATGTTTTTTGTCTATCTAGAGAGCCTTAAGCGGCTAAGATCGTAATGGATCTTAAATAAATGACAGTCGCTTGCAAATAACTCACGTCGGCGTCGTATGACAGCCCCCACGCGCGCGAGTCACGCGTGAGCCGGTTCGGACGTTTCCTGTGAGCCTACGCCGTCGGTATCCTAATATGCGAACCTTGTAAAAGGAAATCTAGAGCACTTTGGAAGGACTTTTTTGTAGAGATAATTTTGGTAGGATTTATAAAATAAATATATATTTGTGGACATTTCACACAACACCATCTAGCCCAAACTAAGCAAAGCTTGTACTATGGAATGGAACTAGATGGCTGATAGAATATATATATATACTTTTTTTTGTTGTAAATATATGATACATAGAAACACCCAGACACAGAACAAACATCCATGCTCATCACAAAAATGTTTGCCCTTGGTGGGGATCGAACCCACGACCCATTATTTAGTGTTAATATTAATTGTTAGCTTTAAATGTGATAAAACTTATATATATTTCATCATTATCTCGGCTACAAGAAGTCCATTGCTGGACAGCCAACCTCATGATTTCCAAAAAGACCTGTTGGAAGCGACTTGCATCCAGCGTCTTCCTGCTATTTGTATGAGGTCTTCTGTCACCTTGTGCTTAGTCTTCCTATTCTGCGCTTGCCAGTGCGTGGTCTCCACTTGTGAACTTTTCGGCCCTATCGGCTATCTACGTGGTATGTCCACTACCTACTTCAAACTTGCTATGTTGGTGACTTTCGGACGTCTACGAATTTCTTAATTTCTGATTCGATCTCGCAGAGAGATTCTAAGGATGGCTCTCCTTAGCTCGTTACGTGACTTGTGCCTATAAATGAGAGTTCTCAATGTTCTCGAATACGCGTGACGTCTGCCAACTCGCACTTGAGCATTGTGGTTGAATACAATCTTCCCTTCTCGCGATGGAATGCCCGCGGCCAACAGTGGGGCAGTTTAACTCGGTATTATAGCGAACAAATGAAAGAAATTTTGCTAGTTGACGCAGACTCGCTTAACTTGCTCGGTGAACAGGTACTTACAATTAATTTCAAAATCAAATTTCAACTGCGTAAGACCACAATGAGTCACAACCAGTAGTTGAGCTCTGCGACATGTAGGTATATTCTTATACGTCACATATTATACATCAACAGGTTTTGAATAATATTTACTATGGCTGGAAGAAATCGTGAATTTCTGGAAAAATAGCTGTTTTACACAATAAGTTTATTGACCTTCTACAAAATAATTTATTCCTAGAAGAAAAATTGTCAGTTTAATTGATTATAATTTTTTTTTTTTTTTTTTCACAATTTAAAAAGATCCCGCAGAGTCTGATGTTTCCCTATATCTGCCTAGTCTAAATTGCTCAATATGCGAACTAGATTTAAAAAAACAATCACGTTCTCATTTTCACCTTGTTATTCATAGCTGTGTCATTGTCTCGGTGATTTTTAGGAAATACTGAATTGTAAATTTTTTATGCGAATGTGGAACGTAATATGAGAGGAGATAATTTGACCATAGGCGTGAAGTTTTTTTTTTAACTCAAACATATTGTTGTTTGCTCCAACCTCATACAAATGCGATTACAACGCGTTATCACAGTCTGTGAACGGACTCTAGTAAAAGTTTTTCATCATTGATGTGATGAATCACATAAATGTTGATGTTGTTTGAAAGTTTAAGTTTAAGATATGCCTTTTCTTAAGTTTTTCTTCATTCGACGTTAATAGAGTCCTAAACAAAATCAAGGAATACAATGTATACGTTTTTTAAACTATCATGGTCATTCATTATAGCACTATTATTATTAACGGGATATTAACGCGAACCACGGTAAATATCCCGTTAATAATAATAGTGCTTTAATGTATGCGTTGTTTAATGTTACACCCATAGAAGATTTTTTTCTGTCGTTGGTTACATATAATATTAATTTCACTTAAATCTCGGGTCGCAGCCCGGTCCTTTGAAGGGCATCAGTGGAGCCGAAGCCAACACTGAGAGACCCTTTGCATAAAATAAAATAAAAAATACAGTATTTTGGTATGTGGATGGATGATGGAACTATTGTACAATATGGAATTTGACAAATCGGGGCTATTGAGATGAAATGGTTATGACTTATAAAACTAGTTTATTGGCTGATGCTTCCTCACAGTGAGTAATATAAGGTACTTCTGTGTGGGAGCATCAGAATGAGATAACGGAACCTGCCAATTTCAATATTAATTTTATCGTTAGTTGATTTTTCCCCCAGAAATTATAATTTAATGTTTGAATTATAGAAAATGTAAGAAACATTATACTATACCTATACTATTTACACCTTAAGAATTAATGAAAAAAGTCAAAAAAAAAGTCAGTAGTCTAAAAGTCCATTGGTGATGGGAAAAGTAGTCAAAATGCTGGCAGCCACGGTGGATAGCATATGGATACTTTTTGAGCAGTGTAGTCTACGTGTATGTGTGTGTATGTTTTCTAAAGTTATCGCGATTGTTACTCATCGAAATAAAAAGAAAAAAACGGATTTATCGCGTATATTTTACATAATCTCTATATATATATATATATATATAAATCAATTGCTGTTCGTTTGTCTCGTTAAAACTCGAGAACAGCTGGGCCGATTTAGCTGATTTTGGTTTTGAAATATTTGTCGAAGTCCAGGGAAGGTTTAAACTTTGAGAAAATATCGGGTCCACTCATTGATAGGTGATACGAAGTACGCCGTCATCTAGTTCGGTCATCTAGTTTTATATAAAAAATATACGCGATAAATCCGTTAAAATTATTTAAGTTCAAAGTGACAGTTTATTGATTCATGAATATGCTGTTTAAAGAAGTCTGATAACACCGTCTTACACTTAATGTTGACAGTGAGATATACGTAATATTGGTAAAAGCAATTATCACCTATTACACACTCAAGTTACAAACACACTATGTATGGAGGTAAATGCACATGCTAATAAAGATGAAATGTGATGAAAAATTGCCCAAAGTCGCTTTACAGATGAGGTCTTCTACCCGAATGCGCAAGGATTTATTATGGTAATAAAAGTAATTTAAAAAAATTAAACCGACTTCAAACTGAAAAGAGAGAAATAACACGAAGAAAATCAAGAAGGTATCGAGTTGAAATTAAAACCATATACGCAGATCCATAGTATCTTGCTGCAGAAAGAAAAAGAAAGTTTCTAAGTTTCGTAAAAAAAGTTACAGCCGAATATATCGTAAAAAACGCACATTTCGACACTCACAAGGGAATCAAAACCTATGGGGTACTTCCCGTAGACCTAGAACAATGAAATTTAGCAAGTACCTACAGTAATACCAGAAATACTGTTTAATAACATAGTCCAATATTTTTCCGGGATTAAAAAGAGACCGAATCTCCGAATTGGGTCTTTCCGAATAGATATAATCTAAGTGTCTTCAAATCGCGAGTGAATAGGTTTTTCTGTTTTCTCGGTGGGTACATGTACAACAAAATCTCAGAAAAGTTACAACTCAAGTCACTAAATTTGTACGTCCTCAAAAAAACAGTAAATGACTTTTTACGACAGCTATCTTACAGAGAGACAGAAAATTTGCTCTCAGTACTAAAATAACGGCAAACAAACCCAAATTAACACTCCATTCTAACAAATAGACATGCACACTCACACATATACCTTCCCTCCCCCACACACATACACACACACCTACTCAAACAACCCCATACACACATTCACCACTCACATACATACATTCCTTACACACATAAACACACAAACATTCACGCATATTATAAGCTTACTTATAAGTTACTTATTTACTTGTTATTTCGGAACAAATTGTTTTGCATAAAGCTGTACCATAATTAGGAAGAGCACGGATATCTGAAGTACAAGCTTACAGCTTAGTTCGGAAATCCGAAGTTCATTCATCAAAATTGTAGCAAAATTATTCTTCTAGATGAATAGTATTTGTTATTTGAACGCTACTGTGTACCCCTGTGTTTTGATCAATAAATAAATTTTATTATTATTTTATTATTATTATTATTCTAGGCAAGCGCGCTCCATCGTAGACCGTACCTGTCGCTTAACACCAGGTAAGTTGACGGTCAAGCGCAAGACTATCGTCGAATTAAAAAAAAGACTAGAGATAACTTACACCCTATTTTAAAATACTTGCCTATATTAAAATCTGTTCAACAATTTTAACGTACCTAATACAACCTTTCTCACAAACTGTCGCATTTATAAAATTGATGTGATACGTTATTATTATTACCCTTTATTTAAATTTATAAACGGATCTAGCCCGGACCTTTGAAAGGTATAAGTGGGGCCGGAACCAACACTGAGAGGCCTTTTTACAAATGTATAGTAAAAAATACAGATTGGGTATATGGATGGACTATGGATGGATTACTGTACAATATGGAGTTTAACAGATCTTGGCTATTGTGATGGAATGTTAGTGACTTAAAAACTAGGCTATAGGCTGATGCTCTCACACAGCAGGTAAGATGAAGTACCTCTGTGTGAGAGCACCAGGATGAGAAAACGGCACCTGCCAATTCCGTCTCATCATGCTAAAATACCTAGGCAGGTGATGACTCGCCACCCACTAGATGGGCCCTCCATAGTGGCGCCGCATAATGGCGCCGGAGAAGCAACATCGGTGTGGGTGGCTAAGGGTGTCGAGAGGTGCGCTGCGCGTTCACTAAGAGCTACTAGCGGCGTTATGCTCTTTATTACCCTTATTATTTTCGTAGTAGGCTAAAAACTGATCGGTTGAAATTTTTTAAATTGTTGAAATTATGAGTCTGTGTATTATGAATCTGTTTTGTGCCTTGGCGCTTTGCCAAAACGAGCGTCCATGAAAGCAGGAGTTTCATTTGCTGAACATTTTACTGTAAACACTGAAGTTACAATGTTGACATGCTTTTATGTGGCAAACAAAAGTTTTCAGATTTTCAGTATTATTCAGGGAGAGAGAGAAATAAATGGATTTTATGTTACTGATACATATCTTTCGTAAAAATAACTTTAAAGTTTTTAAGCTATCTTTTCTTTGACGTCTACTCGTATAACTGCACCGATATGTAAGGAACTCAATCATAAGCAATATTGTAAAAGCTAAAATAAAACTCGCATCAGTATGTTTGTTACCTTTTCATGATCAAACGGTTGAACCGCTCGTTATATATTTAATACAGATACAGCTGAGAACCTGGAAACGGACGCATCATCATCACCGTATTTCATCAGGACGCAGGTGAAACCAATTGTAAGCTCCAATATATGCAAAGGACGCAGGTGAAACCGCTATAAATTGTAAGCTCCAATATATGCAATAAACATAAATTATAATTGTAACTTAAAAGTTTATTGATGTATAAGCAATACCTGTAATATTCGTTGTGTAAGAATAAGGATTACGTTCCTCACATCCTTTGTGAGCCGGAATCCCGACTATAGTTTCGACTGCGTTCGGCGTTCTTATTCAAGCGGCATCAACATATATGATATCATCGCTGTGTCGCATCCCGCGGTTTCACATGCGATCGAGAAATCTTTCCACGTTATGTTGGTCTTATACATGCCAAAAAAAATAGTTTTGTAATCTCAATACACTTTGAAGACACGAATTGAACCTTGGAATAATGTAACTATTTTTTCTTTTTTTTTCTTGTTATAGATTGCAATGGTAGCCTTTTTAATATTTTGATTACACGATTAGTGAAGAATGTCATATTAAATAGCTCAAGCTAAATTGAGCCATAAAAATGCCTCATTAAGTCTTCAAATACTTAATCGTAAAGCAGCACTTGCTTTGTAAATATGCTGCAATTTACCTACAACCCGGCGCTTGCATAATTAGACAATTAGGTAAACATGGTTTTGAAATGCTTAAAACAAATGTATTTATTTAATTTACAATAATTTACTCACGTATTTATGAGAAAATTGTACTTAGCTTAGTTTAATGATTCATAATGCAATTAATTTGAATAAATACGGTAAATTGATAAGCTTCGAGTAACCAACTTTGTAGTTTTTCAAAGTTTGCTGTTATTATATAGCCAAACTCCGAAAGCGAGCCGGAACCGCCTACCTACCACCTCCGAACCAATACGCAAGATACCCACTAAAGTCCCACAAAACCCTTACAACCTTCACACACAAGTGTATCCACAGAACGGACGTCTAGGTGTGCATGTAGACAACTAACGCGTACAAGATGTGAATAATTTACTTGTAAATTTCTGGTAGGTATATAATATATACCTACCAGAAATTTACAAGTAAATTATTTATGACTTAATCGCAAAAATACGAAATCAAAGTATTGATTGAAATAATGTAAGTAGGTAAGTACTTATTGATTCATTCCTAAAACCCGAAGGAAATGCCAAATTGGGGAATACGATTTATGAGTGGTATTATACAAGGCACCAAAACAAAATGTTGTTTCTTTATTCCTCCAAGCTAACTTAAAAGTTTTCTGAATATACATACTTAAATGTATTATCGAACGTAATGCCATTGGTTAAGCGCTGTATCTATTAGAGCAGAAACTTTTTGATTTTAATATAACATTTATAAATTATTGCAAAAGATAACATCAAAACAAATGTTTAATATAGCATGTCATTGCTTAGTTATGCTTAATGTATTGTAATCGCCGAGAAAAGCTTAATTTACGAGACACACTGGATGACTAGAAATACTTAAGTACTAGTTAAGCAATGTGTTAAGTCAGTGACAACGTGACTTACGATCATTTGTCTTGTCCTTAAGTAAATAATTTACGTTTACATAACCCCGCTTTAACAGTTTTCATTTGCTCAAATCATCGGCGCTGAGAAACGAGAAATTTACAGGTTTTACATTTTCCCTCCCTCTAGTTACGCAAATTGCAGTACTGTCAATGTGGGTAACTTTGACTTGCTGTTATAAAATTGTACATAATCTTTTAGAAGGTTCTTGATATGTTTTACAAAGAGATTAGTAGTTAAATTAATTAATTAAGTATTCAATTAATCAACTAATACTCGTTTTGACTACTAATCTTTTGGGAGAATATCAAGAACCTTTAAAAAAGGCTACACACTACACGTATAATATTTGACCCGGTAGTATCAAAATTGGGTAATTTTGCATAATATTTTTTTTGGGCAAGCTTTTCATTACTGTCAACGTACCCACGTTGACAGTGATGAAAGCTGTGATTTTAAGATATTCAAAATATTGTTTACTGAAAGGTTTTAGCACGATCTAGCATCATAAATTGAAGTATAATATAATTATTATAAAAATGTGACACAATTTTTCCCATCTTAGCTGGCCAGGCTCTCTCTGTAGGTACTCTAATGGTCTATGAAACATTTTTTTTAATACCTCTCCAACGATATCCACTCGTGTGGAATCTCGTTTAATTTAATTTTACTAATTTAAATACACAAGCACTCGTTTATATTCCATAATTTTCTTTTTTTATCACATTTTTTTAACCCTTGCTCCAAAAAGTAGGGTGTTATAAGTGTATTTATGTGTTTGTCTGTGGCATCGTAGCTCCCAAACGGGTAGATCGATTTTGAACTATATTTTTTGTTTGAAAGTAAGTTTCATCGAGAGTATTCTTAGGTATGTTGCATCAAAATCAGCACAGTAATTTTTTTGTCGGGGGTTTTTGAGATTTCTGAACTTATATTATTCATAAAATATAATGGCACTTACAGGTATTTGGTAGTATGATCCGTTGTTGACTGTTCTGTAGGAGGTGAGTGGCACCACTGGCACGGAGCCATTCCTCAGGAGTATGGGTCCCTGCAGCGGCGTCACCGCCGGCTGTCCAGGGTCTGGAACATTTACAAATTCACAATTTACAATGGATTTGTATTAATTTATTTAAAAAATATATTGCAGGTAGCCTACGAGTATACCTATACATATAAATATGTTATGATACTATCCTTGTGTCCGTTCTAACAAAAATAAGATGATAGATACATTATGTAAACTAATACAGGTCTATACTAAGACTTATTTCTGTCTCAAACAATAATGGTGGACAGGTGACAAATAGAAGCTCCCAATTTTAAAATTATGACATCTCATTGGTCGCCAGGTTGCTGTAAAGACAAAGATATTCACTGATAGAGAATGTCTTAGGTTTGCACTGCACTTGTTGTTAAGCTACGTGTGAGCTATATCAAATAAATAAAAAATATTAATTAAAAATATATATATTAAAAAACAAGTTTTTATTTAAATGCTCTAAAAGGAAGAAAATACATTTTAAATGCAATCAAACCCACCATTTTATTAAATTATAAAATTTATATTGATATAAATAAAAGCTTGTCTCAATAGTAAGCACAATATTCGATGCTGTTGAAATTTTCGCAATTAACAACAGGCAAACGAACACATTAAACCATATTTTTTCTAGAAAATTTACGCAATTTAACCTCAGAAACTGGGCGACCGAGCTCCACTCGGATTTTATATGACTGAAAATACGAGCAAACTCCACTAAGAATGAAACCTAGCAAGATCGATTTATTGTCCCCTAATCTACCTACAAAGAAAATTTCATTAAAATCGTTGGATTCATTTCCGAGATTCAGATATATATACCTAAGTATACATTATACAAGAATTGCTCGTTTAAAGGTATTAAATTGATGTAAGGCTTACAGGCTCTGTGGTGACTTACATTGTAAGCTATATGTAAAAGCTAAGTCAATCGACCATAAAACTAGGCTTTGAATAGCTATTATATGTACTTAATAGGTAAAGTTTGAAAAGTTTCTAGATTCGCCTCATTTGTTCCACTAGAACTCCCAATTCCACTTAAGTATATCAAATCGCCTGAAATAGTGAAATAATGACATTGTTATTATCTTCCACTAATGTGTAACGGAAATCCTATAAAAACCAGCGAAAACATTTCTATTCTGAAAACTTTCCTCGTAACATTGCGTATTTAAGAGAGTCATTTGGTTCATTTGCCCATATAAAAATAGAAGTTAAATTCTTCTTCTGAAATATAAACCGATTTCGAATATTTTTTCAATGCGATTGGAACCGTTATATATGTACTAATACATTTGCTATTCTATCATAGCATTAGCAAATGTAAGTTTCTTCTTATAATAATTATCAAATTAGTTTTCTTCTATTGTATAAAAAAATAAGTAATATACTGGCCAAACTGGTGGTCTTAATCGATAGTTGATAGATATAGATAGATCGATAATAATCTATATAAAATGTTTAATTTCCATTCTTTACTATACTTTCGTTGTAACTTAAGTCTTAGATGTTAAAAAGGAAAAACAAACAATTCTTAAGTTTAAATAATAAGATAATGCTTAAAAGCGATTTAGGTCCATATTTTTTATGAGTATTGCACATGACTGGTTCTTCCTTGTAGCCTTCTCTGGTTCCTGAGAAATATGTGTAATCTTAGAATTTTCAAGGATAGAGTGAATAAAATAATATCATCTAGATGTACGTGTTCCATCCTCGGCCACACCGTCACCTACCCCATCAGGCGAGTTGGTGGTTGGTGTTGGTCAAACGTATATCTATTTATTACAAAAAAGTAGATAATGCACGATATATACATCAATTGACATGGCTTTGTGGCTCAATTGGTAGTATGTCTACCTGCTAAGCTGTAGGTCGTGGGTTCAATCCCCACCCAGGGCAAACATTTGTGTGATGGGCATGGATGTTTGTTCTGTGTCTGGGTGTTTCTATGTATCATATGTATATAAATACAACAAAAAAAAACCGGACAAGTGTGAGTCAGACTCGCCCACCGAGGGTTCCGTACAAACTAGTAGATAAAAGGGAGAAATCATATATTTTTTTATATTTTCCTTCATAAACCGAAAAATATACATCGTAAAAATATTAAAAAAAAACCTGTTTTTTGTGATTGAATTAAAAATGTCCAGTTTTCGGATTTTTTCCTATATGTGTACTCTAACACAATATTTCTTGCCAGCTTTCATAGTTCTAGGTCAACGGGAAGTACCCCATAGGTTTTGATTCCCTTGTGAGTGTCGAAATGTGCGTTTTTTAAACATATTCGGCTGTAACTTTTTTTTAACGAAAATTGTGATTTTTTATTTTTCTTTCTGCAGCAAGAGACTATGGATCTGCGTATATGATTTTAATGTCAACACGATACCTTTACGCGTTCCCGAGATAAAGGTCTTGACACCCGGACAGACGGACAGACGGACAACAAAGTGATCCTATAAGGGTTCCGTTTTTTTTCTTTTGAGGTACGGAACCCTAAAAAAAGTAAATAATATGTATTATATCAGCCATCTAGTTCCATAGTACAAGCTTTGCTTAATTTGGTCTAGATTGTGTTGTGTGAAATGTCCACAAATATTTATTATTTATTTATTTAATTGCACGCTCAAACATCCCCGTAATAACCAAAATCTTAAGAATAACAAGTATTCAACTTATTCTCAGATTAAGTTTTCATAAACACAAACACGAAGATAAAATATTTATGAATGTGGAAGGAATGTGGCCTCGACAAGAATGTAAACATGTCAATAATTTGAACAACTGCGACAGAGAGTAGGGCGGACCGACGAACAATAGACGAACTTTCTACCGCGTCTGGCCGCCTCATCTACTGTAAGGATTGTAGCACACATTACATGTATTATAGCATAAGCGATATCTTTGCTATTAATGTATTTATTATTCGTAAATATAAAGAGGGAGGTAAATATCTATGTGGCCCCGAACGCGTATGTAAATATGTCCATAATTTGAACAACCGTGACAGAGGTGAGGGGCGGGCCGACGAACAATAGACGAACTTTCTACTACGTCTCGCCGCCTCATCTTCTCTAAGGGCAGCACACATCGATTTTGTTGTGACTAATGTTTTTTAACTATGCATGTAAATATGGCTAATTCTTTGGCACGCTCTACAGTCTAAACTGTTTGACAGATTTTAACATTTGATGTTCTATTAGAGATTTACTGATACTAACTCAGTAATGCAAGTGACATTAGTATGGCGTCTTTTAGTAAGTAAAAAATAAACGCATTATTAAAAAAAAGGTTTTTTAATCCTATGTTTTGCTTTTCACTACTTTTAATTTTTTAGAACAATTAGTGCGCTCAAAAATGTCAAAAGACCATTTTTTCTACTGATCCAAAGTTGCGCATAAGAAATAGCATATGCATTAATGCTAATTAATGGTCTCGCCATTTCACCATTGCCGTTTATTTTAGAAATGCATGTGAGAAAAAAACTGCCTTTAGATCGTATTTTTTTGTAAATTAGAAACAATGTCTGAACGTTGCTACCAGCTACCTACATATTATTAATATGTATTGACATTGACAGTATGTATCTCAATGCTTCTGTACACAGGCATTGCTATAGGTAGGTAAGTACTTTAATTTTGATTAAACTATCGAGCTCAGTGACGCAGAAACTTAATTTTGAATCGTGTAGATATACAAATTTAGACAGATCCAGTGACTGGCGCCGAAATCGAGACAAGCCAGCGCTGACCCGAAAAAAACCCCGTGTAAATTGATTTCAAGTCAATCCAGTGGCGGGAAGTCAGCGCTGGCTTGTAAATTCGCACACGAATATTTAGAAGCCAGTCTAGGCGCGGGCACTGGCGCTGATAACTGACTTGTGCACTGACCCTGTCTAAAATTGCCTTTATATGAATAGAATCTTGTATTGGTTAAAACTAAGACTTTGCTAACGAGGTAAATTTTTGCGAATTACTTTTTAGACATTGTTCGAAAGTCACCCTTGCTTGAGGTTCTAAATAAAACCGGTCAAGTGCGAGTCGGACTCGCGCACGATGGGTTCCGTACCATTATCTATAAAAAAGACATAAAATCACGTTTGTTGTATGGGACCCCCCTTAAATATTAATTTTATTTTAATTTAATTATTTATTATTTTAAAGTGAATAATATAACTCAATATTCTGTGAATATTTCAAGCGTCAACCTGTTGCCGTTATCAATATCGAGCAAAAACGAGCAAAAAAATCACGTTTGTTGTATGGGAGCCCCCTTAATTTATTTATTTTATTCTGCTTTTTACGATTTGTTGTTATAGCGGCAACAGAAATACATCATCTGTGAAAATTTCAACTGTCTAACCATCACGGTTCATGAGATACAGCCTGGTGACAGACGGACGGACGGACGGACAGCGAAGTTTTAGTAAAAGGGTCCCGTTTTTACCCTTTGGGTACGGAACCCTAAAAATAGGCCCCAGGCCAGCGTCAACTTCAAATTTTAGTTTAGTAGGCATGGGTTATTAAAGTTTCACAACTCCGCCAATGTCACATATAAGACCATCAAACAAGCTCACTTAAGGCATGAAACAGCTGATCGTCAATGTTATTGTGATGTATGTTTTACACTTTAGCAGAGACGTTTCGTCAGTGCAAGGTGCCTCAGTGCCTCACCTATTCAACATCGATTGCGAAAGGTGATTTACACGTGTGATTTAGAGGTGACGACTGTATCACTTGCTCGTTTATCTCACTAGTGCTTACTCTATATATTTACATACATAAATTCACGCGTATTCATGACTATAAAATAAGACCAAAAGTAAGGGGTTTGTTTTTATTTTTTCAAATTATGTTTTTACAGAGTTTTATTATTTTATCACAGTTTTATTATATACTTGTAATATATGTCATTCTAATATCTAAAATATTAGTACGATTATGATTCTCTTTTTTTAAAGAGGTTATCAGTTCGGTTATATTTTTGTAGGTTTGTGGCAGATATATTTTTTTTTGCTACTTATACGTTTGTGACATGACTTCATCATTCATAAAAGATTTGGATTTATTAAAATCGGTGAAGTAGTTTGTTTTTTAAACAAAATAAAGTTGCGTATTTCGAAGTCGGTTGTTCCAGTTTTTTGTGTAATAGTCCAGTGTAATAGTTATTTTACAATAGAGAGATCTACGATTGACCACCAACTCGCCTGATGTTAAGCGAGGTTTGGTGGAGGATGGAGCTCGTCGATCTAGAAGATATCTATATACTCTAGCCTTGAACATTCTAAGATTATATATATAGCTCTCAGAAAACAGAGAAGGCTGCAAAGAATTCCATTCCTGTGCATTGCGAAAAAAACAGCAATATCCCTAAAACTACCTAAAATTATACTTACATTTAAAAAAATTAACTAACCTGCGTCTGCGCCTAAAAATTCTTTCTTACTCTGAGATATGCGTCAAAAATATGTAGGAACGAGTATAGCAAGACAAGTGACGTAATAAACAAAAAGAACAAAATATCAACCTCCAGCATTGCAATAAAAGGAGATTAATTGCCGTTTTCTAAGCATTCACATGAAATACCTAAATAAATGTTAGTATAAGTTATCGCAACTCACGATTGCGTGCGATCTATGGTTGTGTTCGAGTTTATGAATGTGTGAGAAAAAATGCTACTGCAGTAGGTTCTTGCCAGATAATAAGTACCTAATAGTAAATTACTCTGAGACGTCTATCGATAATCGAATAATATTTTCTAATTCTATTACAAAAAAAATACTACTTCACCATTTCCCCGGTAACTATACTTTTGTAGGATTCCTAACATTAGATAGCATTTCTACACATTTGCATGTATATAAAGAAGTGCACACAGTGTCATCTAGCGCCAAACAAACAAAGGCTTGTTAACCTTCGGTAGGTATATCGATCCGTGATCAAAATAAAGGATCACGATCCAGATTGAACGTGTACGAAGACACGTTCACTCTGGATCTTGATGCAGGTTGAACGTGTACAAAGACACGTTCAATCTGGATCGTGATCTTTGATTTTTGATCACGGATCGAGATTCGCGATCTGGATTGATACGTCTACAGGCCGCCTCACACAAAAGTTTAAAATGTAAAACTTGTACGCGCTCACAAAATGCAATAATAATAAAAACCGCAACGAAGAAAACAGGTCCACTAATGTCTCAAGATTTTTGTGTTTATGTTTTAATCATCAATTTCGTAATTGGATGACGTGGACCGCTTAGTAACAGCTCGTGGGTGCGGAAGGACATCATGCCATGTGACATTGTAAAACTAAAAAAAAATATCAGGTCAGACAGATTTAGGACATCTGGCGTTTTAATTTCATATTAATTTAGCGTCTGTTGAATTAATTGGCGATGTCTTTGTCGTTACAAAGCAGGAAGATATCTCTCGAGTGGTCGTTGCTCTTTTAGCATAAATACTAACTCTAATTTGAATGTCTGTAAAATGTAGGCGAAAATGTTATATCTTTCGTAATAATTTTGTAAAGAATTTGTGATTCTGAGAATTATCAAGATATTTTATAATGTCTATTTGTTTATAATTTTTTTAATATTGTATTGAATACATTATGTACGAAGCCGAGATAATAACAACTTCTAACTTTTCCCTTGCTTGTTGTTGCTTGTTCACTGAACAGATATAAATGACAAATTTTGTTTATGTAGGGCTGATAGTCTGAATAAAATGACTGTGACACACGGACAGACAGACAGACAGACGAACATGTCGAAATTATAAGGGTTCCTCGTAGTTACTACGGAATCCTAAAAATGCAAACATATTATTTCATTATTAAAAAACAACAATTCAAATTGTCGGTATGAATCTAAATGTAAGAACTATGTAATATTAGTGTTGGAAAATATTACTAGTGTCACATTATAAATTCCTAAAAGTAAATGCCAATCACGAAAACAATAAACCTTGTTCAACAGAGGTGACTAAAGTCGGCTTGGTATTTGAAAGGGCTGTCTAGCAATTATTTATGGTCTAAATTTATTAGATAAATTGATCATACCTAAATAAACCAGTCACGAGCTACTTTGTTAGGTGGAGATTAAATTTTAAATAAAGTTTTTTTTTGCATGTACGCTTTTTTCTCTTTGATACTGGCATCGTACGGTTTATATATTTACCACTGAACAATTATATTTATTTATAATAATAAATTATGTAGCTATAAATATATCGGTATATTATTTTTTAAATTGAAGTTACATATATGTACTTATTTAAAGATAAAAAAAAACCATCACAAACTTAAGTCTTGAATTGAATCTACATTTTGTTCCTATTATATGAAAAATTGTATGTATGACTTCAATTGCGCGCCCAAAACATCCTGAAAAACTGTATACTTATTTCGAAAATATTTTGTCTAATATCGACACGCTCTTTTTCTCCTTACTACTAAAATTTCATAGGCGGAAAGATTGTATCACGTTGCAGATTCCTTCCTCATAACAGTACGATATTTTAAGATTTTTTATGTTATTTATGGAACTTCGACTCACTGTAACTTACACACATTACTTTACCGGTCGTCAAAACTACAATTTCTAATGAGTCATACTTACAGCAATCACACATTTTCGTTTTTCGTCTATTTCACTGCACAGATAACACAAAAATCACTCGTTAACTTTTCCGTTGCACAATATTCCATTTTCAAACGACCATCGAAAGGCGGTAGCAATAACTGTCAACATAGAAAAAGATGAAATTCGGCCGGTTCGAAATTCGAATGTGCGAAAAAAGATGGCCGCTTGCCCCTCTCGCGGTTGCGAGATCTACTATTGATTACAACACAACCTGTACGACTGCGGTTACATAAACATTGTCACCGGCTGTCAACGGTGGCGTGCGATCATTTTAGACGGCAAATAAATAAAGACGTCTGTCATCTTTATTTGTATGGTTTCAGACGACTCGGTAAAAATAACCAATAATGATAATGATTTTATTCATTAACGAAGACTGTTTCGGTCAGGTTGCGGCTGTTTTGTTTCATCGTTATAAAAGCATTGAGACCCGTTCGACGTTGTCCTATTAGTTTGATAATTAGATAACTCGGCTTCCGGCCTTGATAAATATTTAAGCTATCATCAAAATTCCGTAAAACTTTTATTTTGACTATTAGGGATGGATCTTTAAAAAATAATGTTTAGACAATGTTTTAGATAACAATAACTTAATATTAAAAAAACCGGACAAGTGCGAGTCAGACTCGCCCACCAAGAGTTCCGTACAAACTAGAAGAAAGGGGGGAAGAAAAGGGGGAAATTATATTTTTTTTTTATATTTTCCTTCATAAACCGAATAATATACATCGTAAAAATATTTAAAATCTGTTTTAGCTTGTGCTAATAAAGCTCTTTCATATGATACCGCACATGATACGGTTATTTTTTTATGTTAACTAAGAAGTTTGATTTTCACAGCTTCAAGGGACAGTAGACCTAAGTATTTGATATGAATTTCAGCTTGATACCTCCACGCGTTCCTGAGAAAAAAGGGCCTTGACAGACAAACGTACAACAAAGTGATCCTATAAGGGATCCGTTTTTTCCTTTTAAGGTACGAAACCCTAAAAAAGAAAAAATATTAATGGATGATTCATATTAGAAAAGCTGCAATGGCTAGCCGCGGCAGGGTCTTACCAGTTATCACATAAACTAATATTTCTTAATCTACCGCCTGTGGTCTTCTCAATGACGTGGACAAACACAAAAACCCACAACGATAGCATCTTTGTGGTTTAGCCTTGCCTACAGTTCTCATATATCAAGTCCTAATTTTCTTCTTACCGATGGCTTGACCAATTTTAGTAAACAAGTTACCGTTCGTAAAATAATCATTCGTAAAAAACAATTTAACGCTGTGCTCAAAGGGCGCAGTTGTCTCTTTCTCGCATCACAACATTATTTTATAAACATAAAATCACCAAGTGGAGATATTATAAAAATGTTTATCAGTTTTTTTATTTCTTTTTATTAACCTATGCTGTCCCACTGCTGGGCAAAGGTCTCCCCCATTTCCCTCCACAAGTCACGGTCCTGCGCCATCTGCTGCCAATCTTTTTGGAATTTGCCAAGATCGTCACGCCAGCGTTTCTTAGGTCTACCTGGACAGCGTCGTCCATCTGGCGTCCACTGCGTGACGATCTGAGCCCTTCTTTCTGGATGCATGCGAGCCACATGCCCTGCCCAATCCCATTTTAATTTGGCTGCTTTTTGGTCGACATCAACTATACCTGTAATGGAACGCAGCATTGTGTTGCGGACTCTGTCTGTCCTCTTAATGCCCACTATGCTGCGTTCCATTGCTCTTTGGCAAACCCCAAGTCTGTACTTTTGTGAATCAGTCAGGGACCAGATCTGCGCACCGTAGGTTAGGACGGGCAAGATACACATGTCGATGAGTTTACGCTTCAGTGATATCGGCAGGTCGCCCTTCATCAACTGTTTCATTGACCAGTAGCTCCTCCAGGAATTTTCGACGCGGCGCTCGATTTCCTTATCCTGCCGGTTCTTGAAGGAGACTAACTGGCCTAGATAAACGTACTCATCGACGTATCCAAAATAATTAAGTAGGTATATATTTTTAAAAGTTCGTCGCCAATTGTAGGTATAAGTGATATGATATCAGAATAAAACTGTTACCTATTTAAAATATTTCTCCTAAATAAAACTGTTTCTCAGTTTTATAATAACCCTAATCAGTGCAGTGATTGTTTAAAAATATTGTGATGTGCGAGAGAGATAGCTGCGCGCTTTGATTTTAGTCACTTAAGTTGAACTATGGAAAGTACGAGTACCGGTCATACACAAAGCTAAAACTTAGGAGTTTGATTTTGTTACTTTAGTGCCAGCTACTAAATAAATACCTATGTATACCTATAGAAGTAGTAAAAGTGTACATTTAGGATCAAAAAGTTGAATTCTTATAAAGTTAAAATCCCAAAATGTATAATTTCCCAGAAATAATAATTTCGCAAAATGTGAAAGTTTCTCACATTGTTAAAATATTTAAAGTAGAAGTCCCTTAATGTTGACTTTTTTGGATCATTTTTTTTTTCATATATTATCAATCACCACAGTTATTTATGATTGTATAGGTCGGTTAACTAAAGCTGAAACCTACACAGCACTCGCAAATTAAATGAAGTGTAGATCTGACTATCTCTAGACTAATTGCATTGCGGCGACATCGGTGCCATACCTAATCAATACCTGATCAAACGCGTAGGTGAGACTGCAGCGGTAACACGATTACAATTTGCCATTAACCTTTGACACTCTTCCGTTCTACAACCTAAATGCCAACTTTGTCATAAATGACTCATCTTAAGAAATTGCTATATAGTCTAGTAAAAATAAATCCATTTGTATGTAGCTGATCCCAGTATTTGCAACTGGGGGGATTCTTTGTAATTATGATAGGAAAATAACTAAGAATCATAGATCAATAATAATCCCCGATTTATAGACTAGCTGCGTTCCGCGGTTTAACTCGCGTAGTTATGAAAAACGGTGATGATTATGATGATGATAAGTAGCGTATGTCGGTCTCCAGGTCCAAAGCTATCTCTATACTAAATTTCATAACGATCGGTTCAGCCGTTTGAGCGTGTAAAGGTAACAAAATTAGCTTTTATAATATCATTATGAAATGTATTTCAAAACACCAGTACATTCATATAAATTACAATATACATACTTAGTTGTCTTTTATGTTGTCACAAATCTTATTTTTACTAGACTAATACCTAGGGAAACTTCAGCTAGGAAAGTGTTACGGTTTCTAAGCAACCATGAGAATTTCTTGTTTAGAGAAAAACATGTCTTGTTACATGGGTTTATGGTGTAAAAATTGTAATGTTTCATTTATTAAAAGTTCGATTATATCTGTAAGTGTGGGAAAATAAACAGTGTGAGTTGGGGAAATGTTTCTTTTCATTTTATCGGAAACATTGTAGAAATATCACCACCAGTTTTACTGAGGTATGACTTTGAACGGGCTTAATCAATTTTGACTGTGACTAAACCTTGTATGACGTTGCTTATCAAATTTGTTTTTTTTTTATAATTGTGGATGACTTGATAAATTTGTACTGGGCTTGTCAAAAGACAATTTAATATCCGCAGTAGGGGAAAGGAGCAAGAAAGAAGCATACACAGTTAACGTGACTCTATGTATGTCAAACATTGTGCATGGATTTTTGAAGGTTCTTGTTTTTGACGTGATAACGTCTTATAAATCGATGAACGCTGGCTGTACGCATGAAAAAGAGTCACGTTCCGCCTGAGCCGAGCGTGCAAGCGAGAGCGCGGAAAAGCGATAGAGAGGCACGATCGGACTAAGCGTTCGGCTTGTAACGCATCGTTATCACGTAAAATTATCATCCGTGAACTGACTTTACAGATAACCATTTTTTTTTTCTATAAGATTAGTATTCTATTACATTATTAATTAATTTGCAGTGGTTCAGTTCAAACTACTGATAAAAAAAAACTGAATCTTCGAAAAAAAACTATCTATGACACGGAGTTAAAGTTACCTATAGTTACCAGTACTATATGATGCCTAGGTGTATCTGAGTGACATTATAACATAGATAATTTCTTTTGTTTTTTCCTTTTAAGGAAAAGCAAAGGAAATGGATATAACATTGACAACTATTTTTTCGCTTCCCTCTAGTTATCTATATTTACTCTATGGTTTGGTCGAATTATGTGAATTCAGAGCCAAAAAGAATACAATAAGTACGTAAGAGGATGATCATCACAGGTTGCAATCGTAGTGGTTTTGACATTGAGACCTTGGCATAAGAACGTGAGAACTCAAACATAAAACGGAAAACAAAGTAATTTGAAGAAAACTATGCGATTAAACAAAGCATAAATAAAACGTGTAGAAACTTTGATATTTAATCATTGTTTCAAATTTGGAATGTAGGCACGTCGTGAATTGTTCAGATTATACGATTCCGTGTTTTGTATGTTTAATTTTGAAAGTTTTAACATAAATCTATAAAAAATGGTGCGTGTCCATCTGTTCATCACATAATTTTACATGAGCGTTCGAAAGATGTTTAAGGTATGTAGACGTTTTTGTCACAGAGTAAGGAATTGTACTAAGTTTTACTTAACTGTCAAGTGTAGCGATGGGGAGGGTCACGTACCAAGCCTTAAAAGGCTTAGTAAAAGCTACTTCACTGAGTTAGACTACTCGTATTCTAACCACATAAGGTATCTGAGGTATAAGTAGACTGCTAAAATCATAACCTCTCCTTTTGGCCTTGTTGCAGTCGGGTAAAAAAATATAAATATATAAAATATGTATAGATAATTTGCGAAATATCCAGGTAAGCAACCTGAACCAGGCCTGCACAAGATTTTCTCTTTAATTAGAAACAGGTTTTCGCAGCGGTAGAGAAAACAACATTTTCATAACAGCACGTCATGACGTGAGATAGTAATTGTATATTATGAGATAATAATTGTATGTTACTGTAAAAGTATATAAATAAATTGGTAAATTGTAGATTTTTTATTTACTAATTTACTAACATAAGTTGGTATATGTAAAAGGAAAGGTATAAAGTGAAAAGATTTCTGTAGGGCGATTTACAACTTGTCCGGAATTGGGTCCAAAACTAAATCTCCATCACTGTCATTGCCATAAAGAATGACAGAGATGGAAATATAGGGCACTGGACTTTTACTATCAAAATTTTGATACATAAATTACATGCTTTACATGCTTAAGGTTTTACCGAAGGTGGTTATAGTAAATGTTTGTTTCAGAAAATAGTAGGGGTGACAAAAAAGTTGTGAGTTATTTTTTATTAACCTATAAAAGGCACTGTCCCCTCCAGTCCTCTTTTTTTTTTGTAGTTAACAAAAATCTTTCGGCATCTGAACAGAAAAATCTTTTACAGTATTTTTTTATGACGAACAAGAAAACTTTCTTGCAATTAGTCCATATTTACCATAACCTGACTATAAATAGATGGTAAATCTTACGTTTGATTTATCAACTTTGTAGTCAAAGTCTGAAATGTTTTATGATTATAGTTAATTTCGAAAACTATGATCACAGAATATTTCGGACTTTGACTATAACGCGTTGGTAAATCTTAAATTTGTCATAGTTTGAAGTTTTAGAGTAGCATATACATAGAGTAACAAAAAGCGGACCAGTCTGATGCGCAGACGCAAGCGGCAAGAGTGCCCCGACCTCACAGCAGAGCTTGAGGTTGAAAGTGAAACCAAGGCCGCGCCGTGTCGGTCATCACGGAATACTTATGCTGTAATAGCTACTACAGTACCTCTATTGCTTATTTGTATACGTTTTTGATCTTTTTTTTTTTACTAAAGTAATCAGTATATATATTAAAAGAATAACAAAATACCCGACTGCAGGAAAGCAGTTTTTGCAGACAAACTACAATTTCGTTACGCTGGATACGCTGTTGAGTGTGCGTTTTTTGTGAGAAAGTATGCGTAAAATCGCTGTAAATGATTATAAATCCGCATTCTTTAAAATAATTCTAGTAAAATCACTTGTTTATTACGGAAAAGATCGTTGGCGGTTATGAAAAAAAACGCATTTTTTTATTTTTCCGACAGTTATATATTAATATTACAAACAAAAAACTATTACAAAAAATATAGCCTATGATACTTAGGGGGTAAAGACGAATCTAACGACATCTCGCAAATCAAAATCGATCAAGCCGTTTGGGCTGTAGACAATCATGTAGATTTATACATACATACCTACTCTCGAAAAACATAACCTTCCTTCTTACGCAGTCGGATAAAAACAATCAGATCGGGTTTTCCTTCTGTATTCTTCTATTTGCTTTCAGGTTTGATTTGCTGTATTTATAGGGCATCATCATCATCTCAACCTTAAGAGTCCACTGCTGGGCATAGATTCTTCCCCATGGATTTCTTAAAATACCGGTAGTAAACGGGTTGCATCCAGTTTCTTCCTGAGACTTGTGGTCGTCCGTCTTTCTTGTGCCTGGTCTACGTTGCAGTTGCTGGTGCATGGTCGACCATTTTCGTCTTTGTATAAGACTTACACAGAAGAAATTTTTAGTGGAACAAAACGTCGTCTTTGCCTTCTTGGTGGTATCTGTAGAACCTCATTTATTCAAATTATCAATTCCGATAGGTCGAAGTTCATTCATGATTCATAACACATTGTAAAAGTTAACTATCCACGCTCCATCTTTACCTATATAAATGTATAATACCTATATGAGTACACATTTTTTAATTTATGTGGGTTTGATTAAATCGTTCCAACGAGTCATTAATGACCACGATATACCTACAAGCTTGGAATCTACCCATAACCCAATGCTAAAGTTAAATCTATTATCGTAAGCCTCGATGACACTGGGCTAGTTTATAAGCTACAAACCACCGAGTTCGCGAGCAGCTTGTAAACTCGCTCCGTGTCATTGAGCTTTTTTAATTTTTTTTTAGCTTTTTTGCTTTTGATTGTGTCATCGACACTCGCACTCGCTCACTCGCTAGCTTTTAAACTCGCCGACTAGCAGCTCGTAAACTAGCCCAGTGTCATCGAGCCTTTACACGCTTAGAAACAGGCCTTAAATATCTGAATTATATATTGACTCCATTTAAAAGCGAGTCAAATTGTGAGCATAATTTTCCAATCACTTAAATTGATGGAATACTGGAAAAGTTATTGAAAGCGTTGATAATATTATACGGATATATTTAAGGTGATTATGTATTAATAAGTATTCGGTGATATTACATAAAATGAGTTGACCAACTAAAAGTGCCTTTAAACTACAATATACACACCACTTAACTACCTGAAAACCAATCAGCTTACTCTAGATTAATTAAGATCTAAAAATACCTGTTCCAAATGTTCAAACCCACTACCGTTTGGCAGCGTACCCAGCATGTTGCCAGTAATGCCAGGCCAAGCAATCAGGCGCTCAGATAATTTTTGAAAACCAATGCGTTTTTGAAAACCAGCTCCTGGCAGACCCTAAGTCTCGATATAAAACGGTTTAAGTATGTAACCACTATCGAGATTAGCATATTTGCACAGCTTATGCTGTTCTACTGAATTAGCCCAGTTAGCTTCATGTGAAGGTACATGTAAGTTCATGTAAGCTACTTACTCGTAAAAAAATAAATGACTGACCTATAAATCGGCCCCACGTCCCACTTTCCGCGGATTATCGCCGTGCAATCAGTCTTATTTGTGTGTTACATCAATTTAAAATTTGGTCGATAATAACTTGTCTGGCACTTGCGTCAATACCTCACAAGTTACCTAACATTCTGATGCCTTGACAATGAAAAAAACTGACATTGTGAAAATTGACTCAAAAATTGGCGTTGCGAAAATTTACATCGTAAACGCTGACAACTGAAAAATTGGCGTTGCGGATATTGACATCGTAAAAATTTACATTGCAAAAACTGACATTGTAAAGTTTGTGAATATAAATAGTCATAAAGTGAGATGGTTATCCTAATTAGATCACGTTACTAAAATGGGCGCTACCCTTTTGTTTGTAGGATTTTCTAGGCCAGACTGCAGACAGCGGCTGTTAATACATCAGTCTTCGGTAGACTGGCATTGTTTGTTGGCATTGGCGAGCGGTCGCCTGCCAGTAAAGCGATCGAAGGCTTCCGACTGAATGACGAGTGAGATTAAGTTAAGAGCTGATGCGATTAGAATCGTTACACTTGTAGTGTGCCATAATTGAAGCGTTTAAATTGATACATTAATTTCAAGGATTAAGGTGAGTGAAGATTAAGTATGCGAATACACTATGCGGGACTGTGACAACATATTATGAGACTAATAACAACGAATATGACTGATAAGAATAGTAAGGTAAAATTATTAACGAAAAAAAGCAAGAAACAAACTAGTTTTCGAAGTTACAAAATATCGGAATACGTTTTAAGCGATACATTTAGATATAATTACGCACGTAGGTAAATAGACTATATTTTCAAAGTAACTACTATGTATACAATAAGCATTTTCATAAGATTTAATTTAAAAAATGTATTTCATACAAATATACAAAATAATTGTTTCTATTACCGAGAAGCCCTTTATGTACCTACAATTATATCTAAAAATATTGCTAAACATAAATTTACATGTTTTTAAACTTCTTTTTATTAGTATAAACACTTATCATAACGCCAGGTCACAAAATATAATAATATAGCAGGCACCCATCATTACGGTAGTTAGATTTACATAGCCACATACCATAATTATGGTAGATTTACATAGCCACGTACCATAATTATGGTAGATTTACATAGCCTTGTACCATAATTATGGTAGATTTACATAGCTATGTGCCGTAATTATGGTATAGATTAACATAGCCACGTACCGTACTTATTTACATTAGAGAGAATGCTTGTACTTAGTTTCCTGCGGATTATTTCCGCTTAGCTTTCATAAATTCAATCGCCAAGGCTATATCTGTCTACTATCGTCTGATAGTGGAAGTAATTGGACCGATCGTGCTCGCGCCAGTCTGGTACCGAACCATATGCACCGGCATATAATACATTTGTTGGATAAGATCTATGCGTTCCGTCTGTGCTATGCCAATCAACGCTAGCAGGATTTAATTGTTGTTGACCACCTTGGATCGTACTAATCAGCTTTATTACGATTTTTTTATAAGGAAAATTTGAGTATGAGGTTTGTGATAAAGAGTTTTTGTTGTCTATTGTAACTTCAGATCACAGCAAAAGGAAGACACAGTTCTTGAAAGTGAAGTTTTTTAAGGATGTATTAAAGGAAATAAAGTTGTATTCAACTCATAATATAGAAATATTAATATTTTTAATTTGAGTATGATGTTTGTGATAAAGAGTTTTTGTTGTCTATTGTAACTTCAGATCACAGCAAAATGAAGACACAGTTCTTGAAAGTGAAGTTTTTTTTAGGATGTATTAAAGGAAATAAAGTTGTATTCAACTCATAATATAGAAATATTAATATTTTTAATTTGAGTATGATGTTTGTGATAAAGAGTTTTTGTTGTCTATTGTAACTTCAGATCACAGCAAAAGGAAGACACAGTTATTGAAAGTGAAGTTTTTTAAGGATGTACTAAAGGAAATAAATTCGTATTCAACTCATAATATAGAAATATTAATATTTAGGGTTCCGTACCCAAAGGGTAAAAACAGGACCCTATTACTGAGACTTCGCTGTCTGTCTGTCCGTCCGTCCGTCTGTCACCAGGCTGTATCTCATGAACCGCGATAGTTAGAGAGTTGAAATTTTCACAGATGATGTATTTCTGTTGCCGCTATAACAACAAATACTAAAAAATAGAATACCTAAAATAAATATTTAAGGGGGCTCCCATGCAACACACGTGATTTTTTTACTCGTTTATTATCGATATCGATAACGGCAACAGGTAGACGTTTGAAATATTCACAGATTATTGTGTTTTAATAATCACTTTAAAAATAAATAATTAAATTAAAATAAAATTAATATCTAAAGCGGGCTCCCTTCGAGCGCGAGTCCGACTCGCACTTGGCCAGTTTTAATTTAATTTAATTTTTAGCTCAACAAACACCAGAGTCCGTGACCTTTGTCAGAATTACAATAGTTTGTAATTCTCGTACGTTACGGGAAGATTATTTTATTTTAATTTATTTAAATTTAAAACCTATAATAATATTAAATTTCAAAAAGTGTATTTTTAACAACCAATTATTGTTACTAGAATAGAGAAAGATTACATGAAACATGTACCTACATAATTATATTTTATTTTAAAATATTGAATATCTATCAATTTTAAACGATTTATATAATAATACGCTTAGTTTTATTTTGAATATAAAAGGCTAAGAACGCTTTACAACAAGTAACTATGTTTAAGTATGTTTAATATCAGTGGTAGGATAAAAATAAGTAATATCTGGGGGCACGGCAGTGGCTTCGGCTAAGTCGAGCATTATAGTTTAAAACACTGAAAAAACCGACTTCGAAATACGCAATTTGTTTATTTGGATGATATTTTAAGAGTTATTTTGTTAGAATTTATAACAATTTTAACTAAATTTATATGAGACCACCTCTGAACCTATGACCTACCAAACGAAAATGAATCATCAAAGTCAATGAATGCACGATTGACGGAGTAATCGGTGAACAAACAAACAAAAAACATACTGTCCAATTGATAACCTCCTTCTTTTTGGAAGTCGGTTAAAAAAGGTATTATAGTCAATAGCTTACCTTCAGGAACATCGTCGTAGTATTCATCGGTGTCGTCGTAGTCCAAAACTGCATGTAATTGCGTTTTCCCCCCAGTACTGGCTGTTTCTACTTTAGTAAAGCCTCGCGGCCGATCAGGTGGCATTTGCGCACCAACATTTTTCACACCCTCATCTTGATTCCTCGGTGGTGGTGAAGTGGTAGGTCTATTCACAAAATTTAAGTTATTCACGTTGTGATTTTGGTTCTGGAACGGTCGACTAGAAGGGGTCGGCGGCGTCGCCGGGGAGTACCTATTGTCCGCGTACCCTGGGCTGTACCCTGCGTTTTGGTTTAACCTCCTTTGTTCATAATCGTAATCACCAGAGGGATCGTGAATGTACTGTCCCGTGCTATCGTATTGTGGGTTCACATCTTGTACGCGTTGGTTGTCTACATGTACATCTAGACGTCCGTTCTGTGGATACACTTGTGTGTGAAGGTTGTAAGGGTTTTGTGGGACGTCTGTTAGTGGGTATCTTGCGTATTGGTTCGGAGGTGGTAGGTAGGCGGTTCCGGCTCGCTTTCGGAGTTTGGAGCGTCTCTGGTTCGCTGGTGGGGTGAACGGTTCGTTTTGTTGCTGTGTTGTATCCGGCTGGTGGTCTTCTGGGGAGTATAGAAGACCGAGGTCAACGTGCAGGGGCGCCGCTGTGGAGGTCGGTAGCACCGGTGTCGCCGCCTCCACGGCCGCTAGCGTGAAGTTTGCCAACGCCATGGCCTATGCGTTCGGCATTGGCGCGAAATGTCAACTCGCTAAGTCAATATTATCACGAGACGGTGTTACAGACGCGGTTGCATAACGTGGGACTAGAACACGCGTTTGCTCATTCTCACAGACCACTACACTGCACTCGATAATTTTGTAGAACACTATCACTCTCGCGTATCTGTGCCGGTATCTGGAACAAAAGAGAGGTGATTAGATTTATTATTAAACAATAATGAAATCTGGTTCGGGTTAATTTTTTCACATATACAAAAAAAAAGCACAATACATCTTATCGTAACGTAGTTGAGGAATCTTTTTCTAACCAAATTAATATTATTCTGAAAGTTTTTTCATCATGGTCCAAAAATTTAATAAAATTATAGGTATACCTTAACTTACTTAGCTATTTCACAGGATTGTATCGATAGATTTTAACGATCTGTCGATAGTTAAATTTACGGTATTTTTCATTTAAAGAGATGATTAAAACAATAATAAAGAAAAGTTACTAGGTAAGTATGCCATATGTTTCTGTTCCATGTGTAATGTATACCATAATATGTTTTTGGCACGTTAAAAATTATCCCGAAGCGCAAAAATGTATTAAATAATAAAGTAGGTACATCTATATCCGCCAATTCAAGATATTATTGTGAACCTTGAATTTTTTTATCAGCCAAAATCAATAAGCACAAATAAAATTTGCATAGTAACTGTTTAGTAATTAACAAGTGTACGAGTACGGACCTAATTACGACTTCTAAATAAACGTTTAATTAGTGTTGCCAGCGGAGGGGTTAAAAAAATAGATGTATGTGTAACCGAAACGACGCTTTTTGGAAAGCAAAATTTTGTATGGTACTTTGTAGTTACGTTTGAAATTCAGATCCAAAAGACTTTTAGTAAGATTGTGTTCGTTATCATCGAATTTAGATGGAATAAAAATATCATCATAAACGAAAATTGTTTTATCTTTTCTTACATTTCTTAGATTACATAATATTCATTTACATTTTATTTTACAAATACGTTTTTAGGGTTCCGTACCTCAAAAGGAAAAAACGGAACCCTTATAGGATCACTTTGTTGTTCGTCTGTCCGTCCGTCCGTCCGGGTGTCAAGACCTGTATCTCGGGAACGCGTGAAAGTAACGTGTTGAAATTAAAACTATATACGCAGATCCATAATTTCTTGCTGCAGAATTAAAAATCAAAATTCTGTTTTTGTAAAAAACAACGCACATTTCGACACTCACAGGGGAATCAAAACCTATGGAATACTTCCCGTTGACCATACATAGGAGACATATATAGGAGAAAATCCGAAAACTGGACATTTTTAATTTAATCACAAAAAAAATAAAGAATGAGAAGGAATGAGGGTCCAAATTTTAAACTTAATTAACCTATCATGTAGGCTATCATATGAAATAGCTTAATTAGCATAAGTTAAAACAGGTTTTTAAATATTTTTAAGATGTAAATTTTTCGGTTTATGAAGAATAATATAAAAAAAAAAAAAAATGTTTTCTCCGTTTATCTACTAGTTGTATGGAACCCTCGGTGGGCGAGTCTGACTTGCACTTGTCCGGTTTTTAATTAAGCAATTTATTTATTATATTTTTTATATTTATTAAATTAACATAGCTATTAAACCTGAAAGATATAAGCAATTAATTATTTTTTTCACCTAATTGCCGAAAGATGTTTTGTAAACGTATGTATATATGTATTGTATGTTTAATTTTTTTGCATGCTTTACTGCCCAAACTTATAAATAATGAGTGATTAAATTCGTCTTAGTTATGAGTGTGATGTACGACTTATTGTAGAAACTACTGACCATACAGTGATTATTCGCAGTCTGATTTTTTTATCTTTATTTTGATGACATATGTCATCGTTTTGTTTATAGCTGCTGCAACTAAATCTGGCTATAAAGTTCCGAGTCGGCAACACTGCGATTGATTAAAAAACGTGTAACAAGATCGTGTGACGAGACCGAGCCAGCTGCGATGTTCATTTTATGGCTGGTTTTCCCAGGTTTTGTGATATCCTTGCTTACAAATGGCATCCATTTGAAAGGCGTTCGTGAGCTCTTTCAGTTTCGGCGCTCGCGCATGGGAAATCCGAGCGTCTTTGTGCGAACACAAAAATGTCAAAGTACCTTATTGACTCGGATCAAAGTTTTTGCTAAAGGTTTAGTGGTAATTTATGAACTGTATAACCTTCGCTGATGCTAGAGATATGTTGTTTTATGACAAGCTAGGTATTTGACAACAACTCACCAGATGTTAAGGTTGGGCTCAAAGCGCGCAGCTAAGTATTTCTCTCGCGTATCACAACATTTTTAACATATAAAATCACTGAATGGGGATATTAGGAAAGTGTGAGATGGGTTTGTTTATTTAGATAAGAAAAATATATATAAATAAAACCGGCCAAGTGCGAGTCAGACTCGTGCACGAAGGGTTCCGTACCATTATCTATAAAAACGAGCAAAAAATCACGTTTGTTGTATGGGAGCCCCCTTAAATATTTACTTTATTCTGTTTTTTATTATTTGTTGTTATATCGGCAACAGAAATACATCATCTGTGAAAATGTCAACTGTCTAACTATCACGGTTTATGAGATACAGCCTGGTGACAGACGGACGACGGACGGACGGACGGACAGACAGCGGAGTCTCAGTAATAGGGTCCCGTTTTTATCCTTTGGGTACGGAACCTAAAAAATACAATATTTATTCAGATATAATTGATATTGGCGACAAAGTAGTGAAATGACATAAACTTATTTTATGTAACTTCTCAGCCAAGAAACTAACTAACTTACACGATATCGAAGATATTTTTTTTTTTACATTTTTCCTACCTAAATTTCTCACCCAAGTTAAAAGATCGAATCGAAGAAAATCTTCTTTTTAAAACATTTTTCCTATCTAAATAAACAAAATAATCTCTCACTTCTAATATCCTTACTCAGTGATTTTATAAGCTTAATAATGTTGTCTAATATCCCCAATAAGCCAATAAAGGCCTTACCAAAAAACGTAACTTAACTTTAACCACCGTCTTAAGTTCTCCGTCTTCTTTCCGCAAGTGTCATTACGTGTCAGCCAGAAGTTGACAAAATATGTTAAGCATTGCTTAAAGTTAAGTAACGTTTTTCGGTAAGGCAGTAAGTGATTATGTTGTCATGCGCGAGAAAGATAGCTACGCGCGTTCAGCCCAACCTTAAGAGGTCTAACGTCCGTAATGTGGTTCTACATTTTTAAGCTATATGTAGTTGTCAAGTAGGAAAGCGGTTGCGGCAAAGTTTCTCATAGTCTTTATGGCTGTTCGCCAAATAGTGTTTTAGCCTTGTTTTAGCCTTTATTTAGGAACAGACAAATATTTGTAACAAGCTCATAGTAGCCAAGGTCTGCATTAAGAAATAAAATATATAGACACGTAGGTATCTTAAAAGAAAAACAAAATACCCGACTGCAGAAGAGCGCCTTTTTGCGTGTAGCTTAGGATTTCGTTACTCTTGATACTTTGTTGAGTGTACGTTTTTTTGGCGAAAGTATGCTCAAAGTCGCTGTGAAAGGCTACGCATGCGTATTGGTTGGAATAATTATATATATTCGTTGCAAGTTACGAGAAAGCGTATTTCTAAAAACATCCGAGAATTTTATTATTATTATTGCAAATAAAAAACTGGCCAAGTGCAAGTCGGACTCACACACGATGGGTTCCGTACCATTATCTATAAAAACGGCAAAAAATCACGTTTGTTGTATGGGAGATACCGATATTGATCTAGTTTTTTTTTGTTTGATAGAAGATTTCATCGAGAGTGTTCTTTGCTATGTTTCATCAAAATCAGTTCAATCGTTTTCTTGTCGGGGGTTTTTATTTCTTAACTTATATTTGTATAAATAATTAGTTGTTACCAGCGATTTCGTACGCGAAAGAAAAACAAGAAGAAAAACCAATCATAACAGTAATTTAAATAAGAAACATATAGGCTAAACTTTATTGTTATCATCGACGTTTTTCATCTCCACACGGGCGAAACCGCGGTTCACAACTAGCTCTTTTGTTTTAAATCAAAAATTGACCTCAATTATGGTCGACTTATTTAGTTTTATGAACATTTAAAGCTTGTAGATGGATATCTACCCACTATAAAAATAGATTGATGTTATAAATAGCTATAATAAAAATATTTAAACGGTACTATCAATGCAAAGAATCTGGTTTTGACAACATTAACTAATAGTTTTGCTAAATTGGATGACTCATTTCTTTAATTATATGGCTAATTGATTTTGGTAGCAAATATGCGATGATTGCTAATTGCATCTTGATTTTACTATGTTTGCTCAAGGTTTTATTTGATTATATTATCGGTAGAACGCTGTCTTTAGTTAATGAACAAAAAAAAGGTGGTCGCCGATTTTTTTTTTGCTGGACGAATATGCAAATGACCTCTTGTCTCCATATTTTCATTGTCTAGCTGATAACAAATTAAAATTATCTATTGACAATAGAATAAAACAGACAAATGCAGCGAATATGAAAATATGATGAACTAATATATCAATTTAACAATTAAAGATGACTAGATAGTAAGTGGATCAAAATAATCCATATGCTCCAGGTTTTTTTTTATGCATTATAACTCGCCTGATGTTAAGCGACGGTGTGGCCGAGGATGGAGCTCGTCGACCTAGAAGATTCACTCTAGCCTTGAAAATTCCAAGATTGTAGGTCTCAGGAAACAGAGATGGCGGCAACGAATTCCATTCTTGTGCAGTACGCAACAGGAATGTGGATCGATATCGCTGAGTACGGATTTTTGGCATTTCAACGACAAATGGGTGGTTTTTCTTGGTTTTTTCTTGGTTGATTAAATGCCGACCCGAACTTCAATTCTCCGAGCTAAGCAAAGCTTGTATTTCAGAAAAACGCTCCTCATGTCTGACCACAATACCTAATATAAAGATACAGCTATAGAAAAAGCTTAGTTTTGAAATAAACGCTAATTGAATAAATAGTCAATTAGAATAATTGACAATTATTCCAGATTAAATTAAATATAACCACAAAAAATATGATATGAGATATACGAGTACAGTAAAAGCTCTTTATTCGCGGGGTATACGTTCCGTAAATATGCCGCGAATACAGAAACCGTGAATAAGTAATGGTAATTTATATGAGATTATACGGGATACGTTCCTAGATGACAAAGTAAAAAATAAATATGTACATTAAAAAAATCAATGTAATTGAAGTTTTTGACCATATTTATTAATTTTAAGGACGGAACGTCTAATATGTGTCAGCACTTAACTATAACCTAAATAAATTATTAAGTAATAAGGTTCCTTTACTTAAACATTCTGTTTGTTCACATTCCCAAAAACACCGATCGCGGAGAAGGTGCCTTATGTCAAAGGAAAAGCCAATCCAATATTAGTGATAGCTTCTAACAGCATACTTTAGGTATAGTTGTAATAAGGTCTATTTTACTTTTTTTACTAGTTTTTATTTAGCCGACGCGTTAACAAAGGATACAGAAAGATTTTTATTAATATGTATGTACCGAAATAGCGTTTAGATCCGCTAATAATGAAAACGCGAATGAAGGAAGCGCGAATAAGGCGCTTTTACTGTAAAACGGTGTGAATCTCTGTTGAAAAGAGGAATTTTGCTACAAGGTCATTTGTCAGACAATTTTGATAATACTTATTTAAGAGAAATATTCGATATTAATAAAAATTTCATATATGTATAAATGTACATGTTTTACGCCGACAATATATTATGCCTATACTTACTGCTAACCAGACTATTGGTATACTGACGTTGACTACGTGGAAAGGATTTATTACGTATATACACATATTCATTACTATTGCTTTTTTACCTAACTATGCAAGAAGAAGGGTAATATTTTCGCGTTTTTATATTTGGTCTACGATTCACTACCAACTCACCTGATGTTAAGCGACAGTCAGGCCGACGATGAAGCTCGTCGATCAAGATTATAATTTTACCTATTCATTCTGGTCTTAAAAATCCCAAGATGTAGCTCGCAGGATTTTATCAAAATCAGTTCAGTACTTTGGTTATAAAAACTAAATAACTGGAAAAAATTATGTCATCAAAGTACAGGAAATAACGTACCTATGTATTTTCAAGTCGGTTGTTTTGGTTTTTAAGGATAATAATCATAAAGTATATAAAAAGATTAATAATTAGATCTTTTAAGACAAATGTCTAAACCGCATGAGTCCAATATAGGAAATAGAAGAGATCAATAATATAATGTATGGCGTACGAGGACATTATTATGTATTATAAATCTCTTCTATTTTTCGTTAAACAAACAAAATAAATCATTGTCGAGCGCGAGTGACCTAAATGCAAAGGGTAATTCTGCATATTTTTGGCACAATAGTCCTCGCACGTTTGACATGACATTATCTCCGAAGACCATCTCACGATTTTAACCATCCTTTTGTGTAGTCCTTGTTCCTAATAGCGCAAGGTTCAATATTGCTAAGACAAATGACCAAATGTGTTTTGATCGTGGGAACGTACGAACGATGCATTATGGGAATGGATACAATATTGGAGTGAAAGAAAGATTGTGTTGTTATAAAGGTTTCTTCACTTGTTATTTGTTGCTACTTAGAATAATTCGATGTTTTCTTTACTTATGTAGTTTTTTTTTTTTTTTTTATAAATATTTGTGGACATTTCACACAACACCATCTAACCCAAACTATGGAACTAGATGGCAGATAGAATACATATATACTTTATTTTTTGTAAATATATACATATGATACATAGAAACACCCAGACACAGAACAAACATCCATGCTCATCACACAAATGTTTGTCCTGGATGGGGATCGAACCCACGACCTACGGCACAGCAGGCAGACATACTACCAACTTAGCCACAAGGCCAGTCATTATATCATTATAGTCGGTATTAATTATTTAAATGTGCATTATGTTTTTAGGCCCAGGTTTTTATTAATACAATGATAAATAGTTGTTATTAGTTACAGTAACCAGCTCTAACTAATAACAAGTATAAGCTTGTTAAGAAAACTCAAAACCTCCCGACAAAAAAAAACCGGTTAAACCGATTTTGATGAAACATAGCTAAGAACACTCTTGACTAATTCAGGACGATTCAGGATTCAGGATTCTCCTTTCAAACAAAAAAAAAAAACAAAATCAAAATCGGGTTATCCGTTCGGGAGCTACGATGCCACAGACAGACGCACGCACGTCAAACTTATAACATCCTGTCGTTTTTGCGTCGGGGCTTAAGTGAATATATGAGCATAAACTCGTCTATTCTACCACTTTCCGTAAAGAAGTTCCATTCTCTAAATCTTGGTCCCATCATTAGACCAGCCTAATGCATTGTCATCCGGTTTTAGGTCTATTGAAAACCGGGAAGTGGACCAAAATTGCCTTCCAAGACTTGATTACAGACAAACACCGGGACAGGTGAAACTCAATAAAAACTTGTAATCTACATGAAAACATACACTACATGAAAATTAAAATCCGGTACTGATTACGGTACTTGTTGAACAGACGTTCTATAGCTATGATGACTTTATTTCATGTAAAATTAATTATTAAATTTAGTGGTTGATTGTTTCAACTTAGACATGTATTAATTTTTCTTTTTGTTATAAGTATTATTGATAACAAAGACTTACAAGACTCCTAATGCGATACAAAATATTGTTCCAAAAACTTAACACCAAAATCAGGTGTTTGCTAATGACAGGTCACATACGTCATTTAATCTTAAACGTCATCTCATCGCAATCACTTCTCAATTCATACGGTGCCAAGATGGTGAACTGTGTTAAACAATCTTGTAAAAATTACAAACTTCTTTAAAAAACTATGGAAAACATTATCACCTTCCATCTCTAAGTAGCAAAAATATATTTCTAACAGTATAAAAAGCGAAATGAAACAAATTTTTACGTATTTGTAGCGTATGTTCGTGTCTCACCTATGACCACGGATGCTCCAGTGTTTGAAAAATCAGGTCTTAAATTATGTGAAATATACGCGATGAAATTGTTGAAATTTATTTCATTTCAATAAATAACATTCGCGAATATTAGTATAAAAAGCATATATGCATTTAATTTCATAAATTGATTTTATTATTTATACAAATTACTGCAAAGAATTAGAGATGGGTCGATGTAATATAAGTTATCGATAACAATTATTATTTTTACGGACTTCAAAAACGAGAATATCAGTTAGCTTATAATTTTCTTATATGCTACCCGCATGATTTAGTCATTTAAATTGATTTAAAATCCCTTTCAAATCTCAAAATCGGTCAGTAGTTTGGTTTTTAAAACAAAATTGCGAATTTTGAAGTCGGTTATTCTAGTTTTGTAAATTATAATAATTATGATATGTGAATCATCATCTGCTGGACATAGGCCCCATGGATTTCTATAAAAGTCGATTGGAAGCGGCTTGCATCCAGCATCATCCTGCCACTTGTATAAGTTCATCTGTCCATTTCGTGGCTGGTCTTTCTACGCTACGCTTGCCGGGGTGTGGTGTCCACTCGAGAACTTTTCAGCCCCATTGGCCATCAGTTCTACGTTCACTGCCACTTCAACTTGCTAATCAGCCGTGCTATGTCGGTGACCTTTGTACGTGAAACATGGTATTTCATTTTACGTTTTTTTTTTTTTAATTCTTAAACTAACACAGCACCATGCTAACTATTCTGTTTAGATTTTCTAGTTGATGCTGTACAAGCAGAACATTGGGCAGATATAGTAAGGCGAAGTCCAAATGATCCTTGGTGGAAACCGAATTCTCGCTTAACAATTTGTTCAGTGAATTTCCACAATCAATGTAAATACATAACAAAAAACAGGGCGCCAGCGTTTACAACATTGAGCAATACCTTCAAAGGTTTCTTTGAATTATAAAATCATGACATTAATAACATTTATTCAAATTTAAATTTATAGTCCCATAGAGAAGTTGGAATCACAGAATGTTCAAAATAATTTTCATTGAAAGTATTTAATGTGGTCTACTATTATGGTTAATAATGAATTTTTAGGTCTTAGTTGAGAAATGTAGGGGGGGGGGGGAGGAGACACAACTTTTTAACTTTAGCGAGCTATATCTCGCACATATCATATCTGAGACACGATAGGGTGGGGGTTAAAAAAATGATCCAGTCTTTATTGTATATATGTAAAACAAAATATCTATTTTTAATTTTTTTGAAAATTTTACTACGGCATTTTGTAGCGGCTCACAAAACACAATTATGTATAAATATTTGTTTTTATAGGGTTAATAGTCTCCGAGTAAAATGACTGTGACATACGGACAGACAGACAGACGGACATGACGGAATTATAAGGGTTCCCCGTAGTTACTACGGAACCCTAATAAAACGATGTTTCTTGAAACATTACAAAAAAAAAACAAAAGAAAAATTGGTACCTATAATTACTTATCGATATCGATACTTTAATACCTCTTGGTCTATCTCTGGCTTACTGTCATTAGGTTTTTTTTATTTATTTCAGTATTGCCAGTATATGTTTTCTCAATTTCCCTGTATTATTTGTATTTACCTCTACTATATTGTTTGTAAATAGGTGTGAAAATTTATTTATTCAGTAGAATTTAATCAAATTAATTTGGTCCATTACTGGTGCTACGAATTAACCATTGACATACTTATCTAAGTATTGTGATAAATCCATTAGATTTCGAGAGGCAGTAATGTGTTAATGAATATGGATGACAAAAAATAGTGCTACGTTAACCACAATGTAGGAACTCTGCTATAATAAAATAAACATTTGCTTTTTTATCCTATTTTCAAAAATGAAGTTCCGAATGAAATAGCTGAGCGTGGACCTTTGCACTCCAACAAAAAAAAACGTAATATATGTTTACCTGACTGTCAACTGATGCGAAAGCAAAAAGAACCTTCGTGATCTTAATGTACATTATGTACACATTTATCACACACACACACACACACACACGTATGTTTCGCCGTAGCATAAAATTATAGTCTTTCCAGTCACAATTACTTTGACTCTTATTCTTCTCAACAGATCGTGCAACTCAAAGTCGTTGTGACATCAGTTATATGACGTCACAATTTGTAAATTACATGTATAAACTTATTTAATAAATACTATCATCATGAACTGTATTTTCAATTTACAAAATAAAAATACATTAGATTCTTTTATAAAGTGATGAAAGTGGCGCCGCTGCCTGTTTCGCTCGCACGCGGCACCCATAGATATAAAATTATTTAAATTACTGATTTCATTTTTGATTTCAGATTTTCTTTCAGAGTTATAAGAACACTATTACAATGTATTAACAGTAGCTGTTATTTTATATGTGATATTTTGACCGTGATAAACGTGTAACCGACAAAATTTTCACGTTTATACCTAAATTTCGGTCAAAATAACAAATATAATAATTTTATAGTTAAAAAAACTGAAACAACAGACTTCAAAGTTACTATTATTTCAGTTATATGATTGTATGAATCTCCCATGTACCATTCTGACTTTAATCATGATTACCCGATCAAATCGGGAGATATCCTTTTCAAAGGCAACTTTGTAGATAAATTTGGCAAATGGACGTGTATCTACGGTTAAAAATAAATTTATAAAAAAATGAAGTGTCAAATTGAAAAAATAAAATTGGCCCGAATTTAAAAGGCGGTTTGTATGGAGATTATCCTTCTGGGTCCTATGTAATAGGGCGAATTCTGTGATTGATAATTATAGGTATAAGTTATTTGACATACGGAATTCTGATTAATTTGTAATACAATTGTTATTTTATAGTGTTATAGTACAATTGTGATAAACAATTATTATTTTATATGAATGTAACAATTGTTATCAATAAATTATGATTATGATTAGTCGATACATTTATTATCAAGCTCGTTTTATAAGTTATTGATTTTAATATTCCAGTTTAGGTACAATTTTTTTTATTAACGTTTTTCGTGATTAATCGTGTGAGTAATTTAAAATTAGTTAATAATATTATGTCATATTTTTTTGGCGTTCTATAATAAAGAATTGTTACTATTCTTAAATATTACGTACCTGAAGTTGTGGAAAATTATTTAAATGGTTGTTATTGTCAAGCCTGAGCTTTATTAGAATTTATTCACGCTATAACACTATTCTGGAGCATAAGATTTTAATATTTTTGAGGGACTGAGTAAAGCTTCGTAGTTTTGTTGTGAAAAAAAGACACAGCAAAAGTAGATAGTAGTAGTGCTTACATAGATAGGTACATGATTCATATGAATATGATTTGAAAGAATAATGTTCAGAAACAACGGCACTAATTCACTATACTACAATTTATGACACACTTGACTTTATCAAATTGAAATATGTATAGTTTTCGCACACCCTCAATATTTTTGACTTACCTATCCAACAAAACCCCACAAGATAGGGTAGATGAAAAAAATCCTATATCACTTTACGATTATGGGAATACACGTAAAGTGGGACTTACCCAAAAAAGGCTTTAATTCTACGGCTGGACGTGGACGGACGGATACGGCGAAATTCGTAGTTGCCTACGGACCGTAAAAGCTAAAAGTAGATAATTTGATCAAATTTGTCTGTGTATAAAACAAACAATAGCTGCCTACCTTCAAAGCTCCAGTTAAAAAAACCAACAGGTGTGTCAACATTGTCATATCCTAATAATTTATTTAAATTAAATACGATATGTTGACAGTTGACGCTGACATTTAGAATCAATAGTTAACGATTACTTAAAGATCAACTCACAATTTTCTTGTACCAAGGAGTGGGCAATTTAAATGGTTGATAATGATAAATAAATGTTACAGTGTTCGCAGACGAGGGCTTAAAAGTCCGTTGTCCGACCATCGTCCGTCTCGCTCGCGCATACCCACATTTTTGAAAACATAAAGACATAATACAAACTGTAATCGTATTATGTATGAAGTGTTGCTGGCAGTTATATTTTTGATGGTTGTAAAAAAAAAACTTCGAACTCATTTTAAAAATTAGGAAACAAATTAAGTGAGTACTTTTTTACCGACTTATAAAAAGAATGAGTTTAACAATCTGGCAGAATTGTTTTATGTTTTTAACGGATAACTCCGTTATAATTATGATGGATCCGTTTTAATATGACTGATTTGTTTTTTTTTGCTTTCTTCTAATTATAAGCCCTAAGGTAAGCGCGCTCCATCGTTGATCGCAACGTCGCTTAACGTCAGGCGAGTTGGCGCTCAAGCGCTAACCAATTTTTACATTAAAAAAAAAGAGAACTGTTGTCTCTAGATCTTCCATACAAATAAGAGATAACCATTTTCTACCCTTAAACATTAACTAATTTCGGTGATTCTTTTCATACGTATCGATAACTTAGAGATTATGTAATCAATACCAGTATTTCAGAGGAGGTAAGTATTCGGCATGACTATTACAATTGTCATAAAAACACAGACGTAATGCTCTAATAATGCCCCAGAACAAAATCATTGTATATCAATCGCAATCAGAGTTTGGTAACATTTTTATTATCGCTAATTCTGTGTACGGTTGCAAATATGGCCTTGCTCGCAAACTCACATTTCGATCAGACTCTGGAATGCAGCGCTGACCATGAGAGAACAGCACGATGATTTTTTAAAAGGCAAATTGTAATAAAATGACATAATGACATTGGAATTGTTTGAGGTGGATTTTTGTCGGGAACGTGGTAAAAGTCATGACGCCGATTTGTTTTATTTTTGGAATGTTTTTGCGAAAATGGTTTTTAGGGCACTGAAGCAAATAACCATTAGCATAATAATAATACATTTACAAACCTAATATTATGACAACCAAAATATGTTAAAGCTTGTTTAGACTGGGGTTAGTAAGACTTTTTTATTTTGTAAGATCTACGATTGACCACCAACTCGGCTGACATTAAGGAACGGTATGGCCGAGAATGGAGCCGACTTTTTACTCTACTTTTTGGTAGTGGGGTAAACTTAAAGTTTAGTCGGCGAGATTGGGCTTCGGCACCCAAAAGAGGTAGTGACTTGTAGAGGTAGTGACTTCCGCCTGCCACATTCCTGGTGCAGAGATTCCTATTGGCATTCAGCGAGACAATGCTGACAGCGTTAATGGGCACATTTGGGCCAGGAACGAATCGGTGCAGGTTATTCGATTAATGATTTTTGGTAAGTGAAGTGTGTTTCTATAATATAATTATTATAGTTTACACATTGCTTTTAAACCTTCTAAATCTTACATCTTCAAGATCTTTGAGTACAAAAAATTGTTAATGTGATATGTGTTTAACGATGTTTTTTTTGTTCTATACTCAAAGGTCTTGAATAAATAAATAATTTATTTATTCAAGACTTAACTTAGATTTTACTTCGTTTATGAAATCAATTGATTTTATTCACAATATAAATGTCACCGGAAGATAACAAGATCCGCAAGTTTATAAATTTCCTAAAAAATTCTAGGAAATTTATAAACCTTCGTAGGATTCTAAACGAGAGATAAATTGTATTATTTTACGCCCACATTTTCGTAAATTTATCAATTTGCGACATCTCGTGGTAAATTTATATGGTTAGGTTAGCTTAGGTTAAAAAAAAACCCTAACCTAACCTAACCTAACCGTAAAATAATACAATTTATCTCTCGTTTAGAATCCTACGAAGGTTTATAAATTTCCTAGGAAATTTCAGGAAATTTGTAAACTTGCCGATCTTGTTATTTTCCGGTGACATAAACAAGAAACTGTCCTATTATTCAAACTCCCACGCAATTAGATATCATATTTTACGAGTATGCGCGTGTCATTCATACACCAAGATTTATATCGCCATAAAACTAACAATATTAACATTTCCACCGTGATTTATTTATATTGTAAGAAATGAAAGATCACAAGAAAAGATAACAATTTATTCAATGCGCGCAGCTATCTCTCTCGCCTATGACAACATTTTTATACATATGAAACCCTCTGAATAGGGATTTAGAAAAGTGGGATATATATTAATTTGTTTATTTATATAGGAGACATATTTAAAAAAAAAGTTTTATTTAGACGGAATTTATATAGATAACGAAGTTTTGAAAAATACATAAATTTCGGAATTCCTCGGCCAAGTAGGAAGATATCGAAGAAAAACTTTTTTTTTATAAAAATAGGTGAAGCAAAAAGGCAGACGAAAAAAGGCAGAGGCTTTTTTTAAAACGTTTATCCTATAAACAACCGTCTCTCACTTTTCTAATATCCCACTCAGTGATTTTATGTTTAAAAATATTAACTTTCAATGACTTTCAACAGATATCTTCTAGATCTACGAGCTCTATCCTCAGCCAGACTGTCGCTTACCATCAGGCAATTTGGTACTCAATCGTAGATCTATTTCACGTACAAAAAAATTGCACAGAAATGATATAATTTTATTATTAGATTTTTTTATTTATTAGAAATTAGTAACCAAATACGGCCTTACCGAAAAACGTTACTTAACTTTAAGCAATGCTAAACATATGTTGTCAACTTCTCGCTAACACGTAATGACATTTACGGAAAGAAGACAGAGAATTTAAGAAGTTAAATATAACGTTTTTCGGTAAGGCTCATAATTGGCTGCAAAAACCAGATTTGAGTATATTGTAGTAATAATCTGATTTTGATATAAAACTGTTTTCCGAACCACTCAGGTGCAACTGAGTCAGGCCCTAATCAATTCAAGTTCATTTATCTAGTATAGAATGTTTCCAAACGGGTCAGTCGATAAATTTGCTGTTACATTTACAAATTGCCATTCCTTAGATAGATTTTGATCAGAATACCTTAGCTGTATTTTACGCTACTGCTTATGAATAAGAGTATTATTTTTAAGGTGTATTATTGTATACTTTAATATGCAAAATATTATTAGATTTATTAGACTTACTTGTCCCTTCCGAGTGAGTAAGTAATTTTCAACTTCCGTACCAAAAAAGGAGAAAAAAAAACACTGTCTATCCATCTATCAATCTATCTGTCTGTCAAGATCGTTTGTTAGAAAAAAGTAGGCCTGCTGTGTCTTGAAAATGTAACAAAAATCAAGCTTCTAAGACAACGCAATAAATTTTAAACCATATAAAGGGACATTTAGAAGTGCACAAATTAATAATAAATTAACACGCTCCCATTGTCCTACAATCAAGAATTTTAGCAAAGGAAAGAATCTGTAATATGGTAATTTAACAAATTATATAAAACTTGCGGACTTTTCTTTCCTCTTAGACTTTTAATAACATGGAAATGAAAAAAATAATTAAGAACTCAAGTAGGCGAGGGGGCAAAGAGGGAAATTCAGAACCGACGTACTAAACAAAGTACTCGCCTTATTATTTTTTTAAGCTACTGATAATGAAATGATTATAATAAATATAAACCTCTACAAAATTTTAGGTCACTAAATTTATGAATATTAAATGTTAGATACTGAATATTGTTATCATTATTGTTTAATTTTGATTATATTGGATAAACGACCTTGATTTTTTTTCTGGGTTGTACCTTATCACAATAACCATTCTTCCAATTATAATTAAAATCTTCAATACTTATAAATTTTGCTTGTAACGACATAGTTCTGTAATGCAGGAAACGCAAGCCAATAAAAAAATAAATGATCTACTTAATTTTTATTGGCAGTTAATATTGACATCTGATTAATAAATATCGATACAAAGTGGTTGGGAATTATGTGAAACCATCTACTAAAGGTGAATTATACAGGATGTTCAAGTTTTGTTATCAATATAAAATGTTACAAAAACACGAAGAACTTAGTCTGTGCTGTTTGTGTTAAATGTTAACAAAAACGGCGAACTGGTGGCTAATAAGAGCATATGATTTCAAAATAAGGGTCTCATCGATTGCCAATTTGCTTTTGTTGTTTATACTATTTTCGACCCACAGCTAAGTTTAGTTTAGGCGGGCAAATTAGTAATGCTGTTTCTACGTGCACTATTCACGTATTTTTAAACTTTTACTTTACCGGACAGAGTTGAGTGGTTATTTTATTTTCAACACAGCGTAACGTAAAAAACAAAAATACTTCTCAATCCACGATTCAATTTAAATTATGCTAGTTTACGAATATGTGTTTACTAACTCATTACTATTCAGTATTGCAGCACTTGCGATAGTCTTTAAGACCAAGTTTGGCCTAGCGACCCACATCAGGGCTCATGCTAGGAAATTATAGTTCGGGGTCGCTGTCATCGAAATCGATGAGGAGGACTATACTATTCAGTATTTCCAAAATTTTCAGCACATAAAACCACAAAATGAAAAAAAAGTTACTTACACTAGTGTAAGTAACTTTTTTTTTTCATCAGCCCTGTCTGTACAAACTGTCCCACTGCTGGGCACGAGCCATCTTCTCATTGTGGGAAGGGTAAGGCCATAGTCTACTACTCTGGCCAAGTGCGGGTTGGCATACTTCACACATCTTCAAGAACATGGAACAAGAACTCTCAGACATGTAGGTTTCCTCACGATGTTTTCCTTCACCCTTTGAAGTTGGCGGCAATCAACAATACGCACATAACTTCGAAAAGACAGATGTGCGTGCCGCGGGATTCGAACCCAGGACCTGTGAATCGCAAGTCAGACGGTCTCCCGAATAGGCTGCCGGAAACTTAGTTTTTGTTTAATTTTACAAAAAGTAATTTACTTACACGGAGATAAGTATACGAACCAATTTTTGTAAGTCTACACGTATACCCTTAAACAAATTTTGCAGTTTGATATTTTATTTCGGAGTGATACTAAACATTAGATTGCATGACAACTTAGCGGGCTAGAACCACCTGTCTATATTACTGTAACACCCTGTACACAAGAAGCTAGTGATGTGCCTGACCCGATTCCGTCAATCAGCTTGATTTGTTGCGTCACATCGATGATACAGATATACCTTGCTTTTTGTATAATGTTGCTGCAGAGTTAATATTTAAGTGTTGTAGCAACTTTAGCATCACGACTTTGCAGTTTGTGACGTCACTAATCATTACTTACAATTACGTAATTTGAGTAAGGTGAGCTGACCTGTGGAAAATGCGTGCTGTGATTTTTAATTTGTGTTTCAGTGAAAGCTCTTTTAAGGTTCCGTAGTCAATAAAGAACCCTTAAAATGTCATTCACAACAAGTATAAGCTTAGAAAACTCAAAAACCCCCGAAAAAAACTCGGGTGAACCGTTTTTGATGGAACATAGCTAAGAACAATCTCGACAAAATCTTCTTTTAAAAAAAAACTAGATTAAAATAGGTCCATCCGCTTAAGAACTACAAAGCCACAGGCAGACACACAGATACACACATCAAACATAATATAACACCCTTCTTATTGGGGCGGGGGTTAAAAAGTCCGTTATTTCAACGGATTATAGGTGCTCAAAAGAATAAAATCCTTACAAATATTATAAAAGCGAAAGTAACTGTGTCTGTCGTCTGTATGTCTGTTTGTTACCTCTTCGCGGCTAAACGGCTAAACCAATCGTTATGAAATTTGGCACAGCGATTCTTTAGGACTTTGAAAAGGACAGAGGCTATATTTATCATCATTATAATCACAGTTTTTCGCGGGGCGCAGTCTTTAAGTCCTAATGCACTTGTAGTAATTCTTCTCTTCTTGTATATATATATAGGCGTTTATATAAATAGCACAAATAATGATGTAGACACCTGTTAAGGGTGTTCATATCAGAATCTATAATAATATTAGGGATTAATATTGTTGGTGTTTCTAAAATAAATAAATATATACAGGATAAGAATTAGAATTTAAATATCCCTTGTGCGTATTCGCCTGATTTCATTGTTTAAAAGTAATAAAGCAATGTTTCTAAAATAATTATGGGATCAACTTGGGAGCTTTTTCCATACGCCAATTCACGAAACACAAAAATTGGTTCACGAATGACGGAGAAATTCGTGTACCTACATACATAAATATATATATATATAGGTATAAGCTAAGCTACGAATTGATAACCTCCTCCTTTTTTGAAGTCGGTTAAAAATAACAATAAGGAACCAAACATTACCACACATATAGCCAATAAAATTGTAGATAATTCACAAATAAACGAAGACCAGTAGCGGAACATGAAACCGTTTCGCTTAAAAGGCATAGCAAAAGAACAATATCGCTTTTTACACAATAAAACACAGTATTTGTATAACTCGTACCATAAAAGTTTCACACTCGACGGGTTACGACCTCGAATGTTGAATAAAAACTATAAAAACGATAAACCGATGATCTTTGTATCGGTGTATTGTTAAAATGTCGTAAAATTATTTGCTATAACTTAATTTATGATCAAGAATATGTAAAAAAAAATGCGTTTTTTGGTATTTGATAGTTATAAGAAAAGTGGATAGTTGTATACTTAATTTTGTCAAAAGTTTCTGTTAGGTTAATTTTGGCATTTGAAATGTGACTTCATTTCATTTTCATCAGCCCTGTTTGTACAAACTGTCCCACTGCTGGCCCGCGCACAGCAGTGGGACATAGCATATTCTCATTGTTACGAGAAGGGTAAGGCCATAGTACCACGCTGGCCAAGTGCGGGTTGGCAGACTTCACACATCTTCAAGGACATGGAGAAACATAGAAGAAATAAGGCTTAAGTATCTTATTTTCTTGAGGGCTACATGCAGCGGGAAAATCAACTTCTTACAGCTTCTAGGCCTTGTAGCTTAACTCGGGATTAAAGTTTTCTGTGACTCGGGTAACTATTGTGAATGATTACAATTTTAGCGATAATAAAATTTTTGATTAATTTTTATCATCATCATCATCTCAGACACAAGAAATCCACTGTTGGACATGGGCTTCCCCCATGGATTTCCAAAAAGACCTGGTGGAAGCGGCTTGCATCCAGCATCTTCCTGCTACTTGTATGATGTAGTCTGTCCATAATGTGGTAGTTCTTCCTACGCTGCACTTGGCGGTACGTGGTCTAAACTGAACTGGTTATTTTTAACCGACTTCCAAAAAGTGTTTGGTAGGTCATATAAATCAGAGGTCCCATATAAATTTTATCAAAATCATTGCAGTGTAGAAAAGTGAACAGCAAGTCGCGTACGTATTGTATGCGTATTTTGAAGTCGGTTCTTTCAGTTTTTTTAACTATAATTATTAATATAACTAGCTGCTAAACTTTTTCGTCTTTTTAAAATTTCAAGTTTTTTCAACATTCTCGGTCCAAAGTGCCTTAACTTTCAACTTAATAACTTACTTGAAACAAAATTCTTAATTGGATTCTGAGCCTAGTAACAATGACCAGATTTTGAAATCAATGCATCGATGCCGTTGCTGCGGTGGTGTCTAGCTAATTAAACTAAAAAAAAAAACTTATATTTACTTTCTTTTAAGTAGGTAATAATGGAAAAATATTTAAAAAATCTACTAGACTATTTTCAATATCAAAATGGTTGTGGCATACCCCCAATGTTTTTGATTACCTATCTAATATCCCCACACGATAGGGTAGATGAAAAAAAAACATCCCCAATTTGCTAGTATCACAAAAAAAATCAAGACTTTAATCTACGACTTTTTCGACGTGATTAATACGTATGGTATGTTCATGCCAAATTTTCTTTCTAGTATTAATCTAGTTCTTTCTAGTATAAATTAGTATTTAAGCAAAGTCGCGGACAGATAGACAAACAGACAGACGTGACGAAACTATAAGGGTTCCTTTTCCTTGTGTAGTACGAAACCCCAAAAATTAATCCGGATTGATTAAGTTGGTGCCATTTGTCAGAACTACTTTTACTGTGAATAATTATTGCCATAAAATACCATAATAATGTAGTTAGGAGGTGTCCAGGAGGTGACGTGTCTATAGAATTTTATAAAGAGGTAAATCCGGTTTAAATAAACGTTACGTTAAAGTAAAAGACGATAAATGGTAAGGATAAAGGGTAATCCCTAAGTTGATCTTTAAAATGTGTGGCACAGCGGGGAGGATTCGCAGTAGGTGATTCCTATCCAAAAAAAACAACGAATAACTTCAGACATTACCTACTGCAACGATGCGATCATACGATTTCGTTTTTTATTTTTCAATTTCGCCTCCGCAATGGGAAATCCCTGAAACGTGGTGTCTCACTATGGGCCTTATAAGGAAGCTCAAAATCACGTAACGAGCTATGGAGATGACTATGCTCGGAGTCCATCAGCGAGAACGAATCAGAAATGAGATCTGTAGATGTACAAAAGTCAAAGAGACAGCACAGCGGATTAGTAAGTTGAAGTGGCAGTATAGGCAGGGCACGTAGAACTGATGTCCGATAGGATGGGGTCGACTAGTTCTCGAGTACCAACCGAGTACCAACCGAGAGGAAACCACGTTTGTTTTTTATTCGAAAATATGCTTGCGCTTGGCTGTCAACTCACCTGGTGCTAAGCGACAGGTACGGTCTACGATGGAGCACGCTTACCTAGAAGAAACCTATTCACTCGCGATTTGAAAACGCATAGGTTATATCCATTCGGAAAGACCCATTCAGGAAGCGCTTTCCACATTTTGGCGGTACTAACGATGAAAGTGGAGCCAAAGCGTTTCGTATGGGTTTTCGGAATATCAACCATATAACGATGTCGCTTTTTCGTGCTTCTTACTGTCCGATAGAGAAATGGGCATGGGGGAATGAGATCATGTAAATCATACTCACCGAAATGAATCCAAATCTATGTATCTGCAGGAGCATAGTAAGACGACTAGCTACAATTTTTCCTAGATCGACGAGCTCCATCCTCGGCCACACCGTCGCTTAACATCAGGCGAGTTGGTGGTCAATCGTAGATCTATAGTGTATAAAAAAAAAAGGTGAAAGATCGAGATGCTATTCAAATAGAAATGACCAGTAATGATGCCCACGAGTATAGGGAGGTCCTGTGTGGACAGGACTTCAGTGGATTCCTTGAAACTGAGATTTTTATTTATTTTATTCAAATTAGCACCGAAATAGCGAATAATGCTGATGATGTCATTTAAAAAAAATACAGAAAAGTTACACAATAAGTCTTAATAAATATGTCAATTCAGAGTAATACAAATGTTAAATAATTAAAATAAATAACAAAAAAATAGGATTTACATAATAAACATGTCAAATTAAAGTAAGTAGAATTAATTACATTATATAAAAACCGGCCCTCTATCGTAAACGGACCCCTAAATTTAAATAAAATCGGCCAAGTGCGAGTCGGATTTGCCCACGAAGGGTTTCGTACCATTATCTATAAAAACGGCAAAAAAATCACGTTTGTTGTATGGGAGCGTCCTTAATTATTTATTATATTCTGTTTTTTATTTAGTATTTGTTGTTAAAGCGGCAACAGAAATACATTATCTGTGAAAATTTCAAGTGTCTAACTATCACGGTTCATGAGATACAGCCTGGTGATGGCTGAATCTCATGAACCGTTATACTTAGTTAAGACACAGATAATGTATTTCTACTATATTTCTAGACGGACGTACGGACAGACAGACAGACAGCGGAATCTTAGTAATAGGGTCCCGTTTTACCCTTTGGGTACGGAACTCTAAAAACGAAATAATAATTTGGGTCCTTATGAATAGAGAGAAAAAGAAACTTATTTAAAAATGCCTGTTTTTGAGACGCTATTGTCTGGCAGTAAGTCAAACATTCCGACATAATCATTGAGCTGTATGTACTTACGTACCAGAGGAGCTATATGAAGCAAAATTATTCTCAATTTTTTTGGTAAAGTAAACAATACGGCGTTACAGCGCTGGAATAATAATTACATTGTTTATCTACAACTATATACGATACGATTGATACTTGCAACGCAAAAATTGCATCTATGGTGTGTTACGTCGCCAGCAAAAAGTACTCATTTTACTAGTACGGCACTGAGTGAGGTGCGGCGCTCTCGCCGCAGTTGAAAGTTGAATGTAACAAAGTAGCTATGAATGGTGTCTGCTCTGGTACGTAAGTACATACAGCTCAATGGAAATAGCGTGTTTCCACTCGCCCGTTAATAAATCGCACCCTGGTAGTATCAATTAGAGATAGATAAAACTCTTTATTGTTTACACCTTAACTATAACATTAATCTATATGTTAAGTAAGCAGACATCGTGTGATTTGATGACACATAGCAACACCTGCCGGGAGGTCGCTCTTTCACAATACTGTTCAATCGCCGAAAGATACTGAGAAACGGACTCCCATGTGAACGCAGGTGTCATGAATTGCAACGATAAATTAACTTTTAAGTTAGGTCACTAAGTATGTTACTTTTGTTCTACATCGACAGTAGTCACACGTAAATTAATTGTAATTAAAATTAAATTTAATCTTTAAAATTGATTCGGTTTTTGCATCCTCAACGACAGCCCAACATAATTTATAAGAAAATATTTACGTCCTAGTGAAACAACAGGCGGCCTTATCGCTAAAAGCGATCTCTTCCAGGCAACCTTGTGATGGAGAAGCGAAAAGAAAGGAATAATAATAGTAAAAAAAACTAGTAAGCAAATAGTACCTATATATATTTTAAGATCATATCATAGATACTAACTTGACTTACATCTTAATACTTAAATGACATAAAATATCAATAATATAATACTGTATACAATATTAAATATAACTGTAAGCTGTAACTGTAATATAACTAATGTTATAACTAATGATGAAATACAACGTCAATGAGGCAACTGTATCAGATAAAATTTCTCGACTTGTATTCTAAATACGCTAGAGCAAATAATAGAGATGATAATTGGGAACACAGAATTCGTGGCCCTATTTACAGTAACTCTTTGATTGGGAAATCCAATGTTTACAGTAAAGCCCCTACTGCTATACTGCGCTTGTGACACATGTAATTTTCACATAACGACAGAACTTGTGTCAACGACTTGACAAGGCCACCCGGAACGCTTTAATGATACAAACGAGGCTCCGTAGTTCTCCCTATTAAAACTCGGTATTAATTGCTTACATACTTTCGATTTAAGGTCAGAGATAAGAAAAAAATACGCATGTTGTAATTATGTTTCCTGGTTGCGGCAAAAACGAGTGATATGACATGTGGAGTCCACTGTTGTGGCGGGTTTGTTAGCCAGTGCGGTATAGCTTGCGACAAAATATAGCTTACGCGACGAAAATATGCATAAGGCGTTGTCGGTAGCAAGTTCTAAATCCATATACGCAGATCTGTACTCCCTTTCAACTGTAAAAAAATAAACTTCTCGGTTATCGTAAAAACAATTACAGCCGTATATCTAGCAAAAACCGCATATTTCGACACTCACAAAGAATTCAAAACCTATAGGGTACTTCCCGTTGACCTAGAACTATGAAATTCGGCAAGAAGCATTGTCTTATAGTACACATAAATAAATAAAAACGAAAACCATACATTTTTTATTTAATCACAAGAAATAATGTCTTTATGCAAGGAATGAGAGTTCAAATTTTAAAGTAAGTTAAGTTAAGTAAGGTAAGTAAGCTCTTTCATATACTCTACATGACACTGTTAGTGTCATGTAGAGTATATGAAAGAGCTTCATTAGCACATGCTAAAACTAGTTTTTTAATTATTTTTACGATACGTAATTTTCGGATTATGACCAATAATGTAAATATGTATGTATATAATTCCTTTATCTAGTAACTAGTTTATACGGAATCTTTGGTGGGCGAATCTGACTCGCACTTGTCCAGTTTAATTACTGATTACATTGATTTTATTGTGATTTTTTTCTTCGTTTTGTTTATTTATGGGTTTGCATGTACAAAGTAGTTTGTAGTAGACATAGTGGTCTACTACCTTTACCTACCCCGTGAAAGGTGCCAAGCGCGTCTCGGATATTGTGTAACTACTTGAAAAACATTGTTCTTTTCTGTTCTTTACATATAATTACTACTAAAACCGAAAATTATTTGAGAATTTTTGAATTTTCTTATTTTAAGAATTTTAATTAATATAAAAAGTTAAAAGGTGTCTTCAGAAGGGATACCATTTGGTTTACTTAGCGTATCAATTTGTGGATAACAGGTCTCCATCGTCTATTAAAGTATGTAATGACAGCTGAAATGGCCCGAAGACATTTGCTAATTTGATCCAATGACTGCGACTCGGTTAGTTTATAAATTAAAATATCATTAGTCAAATAGCTGCCACTAACAGCTAACAACTACGTGTTTTGTATGTAGATAAATACTTAGTTCAAAGTTGAGTATATTTGAAAGATACGTTGGTTGTATATGAGGGTGGAATCACAGACTGTTGGACATACCGAATGGTAGATAAGTTAGAATATTACCATAAATATTACCTGCAAATAATAAAATATATATATATAATACAAAAGTACAAAATTCACCATCTACACACTCACACACTCTCACACTCGCGCCCGTAGTGGAATTGTAAACAGAAATTATTTATTTTACACATTAAATAATTAAATAAAAGTATCGGTGCAAGTATTATGGGTATCTTTGCACCAGGAACAGTTAGGGCCCGGGTGGGTTATTTGACTGAATCAAATTTAGTTCGTCTTTAGCTTTTTTTAAATAACAATAACCATTAGAAATAAATAAATATAAAAAAAAGATTTAACAAACAACAGTTAGCAGTTGATCAACTCGGCCACCACGGTCTCTCATGCTCGAGAAGCTCTGGTCGAATTGGTCGTCACGCGAGCCTGAATGATATCATCCACCGGGCTTTTACCACCGCCAATGTTGCAGCTGTGCTCGAACCGAGCGGTCTTGCGCGTGACGATGGTAAAAGGCCTGACGGGATGACGCTTGTGCCATGGAAGTTCGGACGGTCCCTTGTGTGGGACGCCACGTGCGTTGATACTTTGGCACCGTCTCATCTTCCTGAGACACGGAGTAGGGCTGGCGCTGCGGCTAATTCGGCGGAGCAGCACAAGCGGCGTAAATATGTTAATCTCGGTAGGGGTTACATATTTGAGCCGTTTGGTGTCGAAACTTTGGGTCCGTGGGGACCGGGAGCTCATCTCATTTTCAAAAATTTATCTGAGCGCCTGATCGATGCGACGCGTGACCAAAATGCTGGCGCGTATCTGGCCCAACGCATAAGCATTGCCATTCAACGTGGCAATGCGGCCAGCATGCTGGGTACGCTGCCAACTGGTAGTGGGTTTGAGCATTTGGATTATCTTTAGACCTTTATCGGTCTGGGGTGATCGATGTGCTTTTTGTGTAGTAGTTTAGTTAGTTGAGTCTGTATATTGTTGTGTTGTAGTTAATAAAGGCACTTGCCAGTAATAAAAAACAAACAACTAAATTAAGAAGATATTAAAACATAGAGTTGATATGATATATTATTTCCATGCTCCCATCATAATTAGCTTACGTCTTCTTTGCAATGGAAGCATTTTGAAAGTAATTAATTAATTTATTTATTTGCCGCGTTAAACCCGCGTTTTCTATCGCATAGAAATTAATAACGACGACAATGATAAAATGTAGCTTATGTCTGTTCTCTGTTTCTAAGCTAACACAACCAAGATGCAGAAATTGGTTCAGCCATTTGATTATGAATAGGCAAGAAACAAAGAGAAACTCTACTTTTTGTTTTTGTTTATCAAGCCATTGTTACAAAATTTTTTTTCAAATTACGCAATAAGATCCAACAATTACACCGACAATATCGCAAAAATATTCATACAAAACATGTAATTTTCCATAAAGATTGCACCAATCTAATCGTGATAGTCGAGATCGTCCCTGAAGCAGATTGATTTACATTCGAATTTATTAAAACTTGCACAATCTCACTGACATCACATCTCTACACAATTTCTTCATCGGTTGACATTTAAAAATTAAACTCGCCGGATTATTTCATTTATTTTTTAGCATTTTTTGACAATTAAACGATTTTAACATTTTTATTGCACGAAAATTAATACATAACCGCAGATCATAATAACATCTCTTAACTGTACAACTTTGTGTTGGGGGTGAAAGAAGAAATAAAATATATAAGTATATTTGACACAAGTGAACAAAAATAGACAGGAAAGAAATAGAAATACATTAAATACTAACGAGATTCACTCGCACACCGAGGCTTCCGTACGATTCCGAGTGACATTTGGCGAGCAAAGCCGAATCTATAACGTTTTTTTGCACATCAAAATCGGTCAGGCCGTTTTTTTACGTTTTAATACTAAGAAACAGTTATATAATAGCTACCAAGAAGCTACTTAGTCTGGAGCACCGCCCTAAAGTAGCATGCCTGTCTAATTTGTTTATAGGATTCATTTCGGGGAATGTGCGTAAGAGCTTCACGACCTAATTCCACCCTCCCACACAGGACTAGCAGAAAGTCGGCGTATTACCATCCATTTCTCGTTGAAATGCCATAAAACCGTACTCAGCGATATCGATCCACATTCTTGTTGCGTACTGCACAAGAATAGAAGTCTTTTCCGCCATCTCTGTTTCCTGAAACCAACAATCTTGGAATCTTCAAAGCTAGAGTGAATAGATATCTTCTAGATCAATGAGCTCCATCCTCGGCCACACCGTCGCTTAACATCAGGCGAGTTGGTGGTCAATCATAGATTTAGCTTGCAAAAAATATTACATTCTATAATTATAGGAGGTAGGTACTTAAATATAAACACACATACACTCGAAAAACATGGCCCTCTTCTTGCACAGTCAGGTAAAGAGGCGTAGAACAACAGTCCTTGGATAGGACAGAGATAACGTTTCAGAGATGCCTGGCTAGTTAAAAACAAACTTTTCTGAACAGTTAGGTAATAAAAATTATGAAATTTTGTGCATACTGCCTTACCCTAAAACCAAATCTATTTTTATACGTATGTAAGTATTTCGCAAGAGTTTTTTGTAACTGAAAATAAATATTATGGGTACTATTTTTATTTAATAACGTTATTTATAATTTAAAAAAAAACGGACAAGTGCGAGTCAGATTCGCCCACCGAGGGGTCCGTACAAACTAAATAAAAGGGGGATCATATATTTTTTTATATTTATGAAGGAAAATACCGAAAAACCGAAAAATATACATCGTAAAAATATTTAACACATTCCTTGCTCACCACTCTGATCCGAGTGGAGCGGGGCTATAGTAGCGGCTCCTCCCACTCGGATCCGAGCAAACGTCCCATTCATTTTGTAGTAATCAGTAAACCGCCGGCGTTTGAGACAGTCAACGTTGCTTTGCGCGGCCACTCTGTACTTAATCAAAATTCGCCTAAAAAGTTTTGGTTCCCAGCTGAAGTGAAGGGTCTGCAGGGGGCGAAGAATGTGTTAAAAACCTGTTTTAGCTTATTCTAATGAGGCTCTTTCATATGATACCTTACATGATACGGTTAATTCACTTTAAAATTTGGCCCCTCATTCCTTGCATAGAGACACATTTTTTTTGTGATTTAGTTAAAAATGTCCAGTTTTCGGATTTTTCCCTATAATTGTACTCTAACACAATGCTTCTTGCCAAATTTCAGAGTTCTAGGTCAACGGGAAGTACCCCATAGGTTTTGATTCCTCTGTGAGTGTCGAAATGTGCGTTTTTACGACATATTCGGCTGTAACTTTTTTTTTACGAAAACTGAGAAATTTTATTTATCTTTCTGCAGCAACATACTATGGATCTGCGTAGATGGTTTTAA